>CM034154.1:6701022-7301022 GCA_019776745.2 Taxus chinensis
TTACAAGGGACAGAATACATGTTCATACTGGGAAAATAGGATTCTCTATATGATTGACAAAAGGTCCTATATCTCAGCTTCATTATTTCTGGCAGAAAAAGCAAACTGATCAATGCATGAAGTTTTCTAGATATGGAAATACTGATCAATACGGGAAGTCTTTCAGTGATGCTAAAAAGTGTATAAACTGACTAAAAGGTTGATCAATGCGAGAAGCCTTGGGAATTCCTTTGAGAAACAACCGTCCTTCAAGGGAGCGGTCTGTATTTTGAATTTTAATGATATCCATCCTTCGAGGGCATGGCCTATATATTTTGATTCAATTGATAATGCATGGATAGCTGTCCTTCAAGGGATCAGTCTATCTTTTAGGAATTTTGGATAGCATCTCTTCTTCCCTGAGTTTAGACCTAGATAGATCAGATAGAGGGGAAGAAAACGTATAAAGAGCACGTACTCATGCCCCGAGTAGATCCGATTAAGATAAACACTTGGGACAGATGAAGCAGTGATTAAGGTATTCCTACCATGAAGAGGAACATATCCATAAGAAAAATGCTATGAGTAGAGCTGCGATACTCATATTTAAGGTAAAAAAATACAATACGCGGAGAACCACATAGTTTCAAATCACCACGAAAGTATATGACTGGTTGTTAGATGGATGAAAGATCTGATTTGCATCTAAGAACATGTAAGATAGATTTTAACAGTAGAAGGGCCTTAGATGCAAGGCATTAATAGGTTTCATTTCAGGTACTCCATCCATGGAAGATAGATGGTAAGCCCTAGATCCATATTTATGAGTAACCATGTATGGACCCATCCAGTTAGGAGCAAACTTGCCATGCTGACTCCATTCTAGTGTAGTGACATTTTGGTTTTCTTTAAGAACAAGATCACCAACTTTGAAGTCACGGTGCTGCAAGTGCTTGTTATAAGCATGTTTGACACACTCAAGATAGACTTGATGATGCTCAATAGTGTTGAGATGCTGCTCATCTAATAATTTAAGTTGTGCTAGATGATTTTGACAATAATCCTCATCAAAGACAAATTCTCTGAGAGAAACACGGAGAGATGGGATTTGGACTTCCAAAGGAAGAACAGCCTTAGACCCATAGATGAGAGAGAAGGGAGTAGCACCAGTAGGAGTATGAATGCTAGTCTGATAATCCCAGAGAGCAAAAGGGATATACAAATGCCAATCCCTACCAGCTCGACTAGTTACCTTTGCGAGGATATTACGCAAAGTTTTATTGGAAGCTTCGGCCTGGCCATTAGCTTGGGGATAGTATGGAGAAGAAAAGCTGAGTTTGATATTGAAAGCATCGTAGAGGTTCTACAAATCAACATTCTTGAAAGACTTACCGTTGTCTATGATGAGTTTGTGTGGAACACCAAAGTGACAAATGATGTGTTGATAGACAAAGTCAACAATTGGTTTAGCTTTTGTTGAAGAAAGAGGAATAGCTTCCACCCACTTAGTAAAGTATTTTGTGGCAGTAATGATAGAATGATGACGTTGTGAAGAACTGGGATTGATAAGACTGATGAGATCAAGAACCCATTCTGAAAAGGGCCACAAATCTGTCGCAGGTTGCAAAGCTTGACTAGGGATATGCGTAAGATTGGAATGTTGTTGGCATTTGAAACATTTCTTAGTGTATTCGCAACAATCTCAATTAAGAGAAGGCCAATAATATCCCAAGCGTAAGATGCGTTTAGCTATGGCCAAACCACTAAAATGTCCACCACAAATACCATCATGGACCTCCTGGATAGATTTAGATGATTCAGGGGTTTTGAGGCATCGCAGCAAAATTCCATCAAAGCCGCGTTTGTAGAGGATCTCACCTAGAATAGTATAGCGATTAGCGCGTTGGATAAAAGATCTTCTACCATTAGAAGTCAGATCTGGAGGAAGCACTAAATGAGATAGATAATCAACGATCTGTTGATACCACTCATCCTGAGTATTGGTTGTGATAGCATTGATTGAAGTTAGTTGCCTAAGATGAGATGGTTGATCTAATCATTGCACAGCCACATAAATTCGCGAGTCCTCAGTAAAAGGTGAAATAAGTGAGGCTAATGAAGCCATTGTATCCGTGAATTGATTCACAGTGCAAGGAATAGCTTGGACAGTGAATTTATCGAAAGATTGGAGTTGAAAGAGAACGATATCATGATATTTTTGAAGGATGTCATTCTTGCATTGATAGACACCCGTGACTTGATTAACGATGAGTTCAGAGTCACCAAAGATGTTGATATGGTGAGCACCGAGATTAATGGCATTTTGAAGACCCAAAACAAGAGCTTCATATTCAGCCATATTATTGGTGCACTCAAAGTTTAATTTGTATGCGACTAGGATAGGCGCACCTCAAGGAGGAATCATCATGAAACCCACACCTCCCCCTTCTGGCATTTGGATCCATCAAAGAAGAGGTTTACTTTAAATGAAGACATACCAAAATCAATTATTTGGATATATTCATCGAGGAATTGAGCAAGGGGGACTTGAGTGTCCAGAAGAGGAGCATCAGCTAATTGATCTGCAATGACCTAACCCTTGATAGACTTTTGCGGGATAAACTTGAGATCAAATTATGTCATAAGCATGAGCCAACAAGTGATACGATCATTGTGATAAGGCTTCACATGTATTTTCTTGAGTGGATTGACACTTGTGACAATGTAAGTTTTGTGATTAAGGAGGTAGTGACGAAGCTTAGAAGTTGCGAAGAAGAGAGCACAACACAGCTTTTCAGCTTCGGAATAATGTGTTTCATACTCATGGAGGGTGTGACTGATGTAATAGACAGCTTGTTCTTTACCGCAAGCGTCCCGATGCGAGATCATGGCTCCCAGAGCATGGTCAGTCACAGAGATATAAAGATAGAAAGGCTCCCCCTCGCGTGGAGGTGTAAGCACAGGTGGAGAAAGAAGATAAGCTTTGAGATCATCAAAGGCCTTTTGGCAATGCTCATCCCATTCAAAATGAACATTCTTATGGAGGAGATGATGAAAAGGTTGACAACGGTCCGACA
The DNA here is from genome assembly GCA_019776745.2 of Taxus chinensis. Lineage (NCBI taxonomy): Eukaryota > Viridiplantae > Streptophyta > Pinopsida > Cupressales > Taxaceae > Taxus > Taxus chinensis. The sequence goes on from CM034154.1 coordinate 6,704,079, forward strand.
ATTGTGAGATAAAACGATGCACTGATTGAAGACGTCCTTGGAGACTGCAGAGTTGCTTTAAGTTAGAAGGGGGAGGCATCTCAAGGATAGTTTTTATTTTTGTAGTTGATTTTGTTTAAACTATGAGTGATTGATTTTGTAAGTGTAGAAATATAGATGAAGCACTTTATTTAAAAAGCACAAACATGAGGTCTAACCCTTAAAAACAATTCAAAATGCAAAAAAGTGATATGATGTAACAGAACTTTGGATGGAAACAACTATAAATTACAGGGTTCTTTCTCGGCATTTTAAAACTATAGGTATTTGTATGCATATGTAATGAAGAATATTGTAAAAATGTGTTGTTGTTGGTTTATATAAAGAAGCAAGCAACAGTAAAAAGGAAAAAATGAACATGTATGTTGAATAGTGAAATTGTAAGTGTAGAAATATAGACGAGCCACTTCATTTAATATGGTTTTTTCTTTCATTTAATAAATCTTATGTTTATTTTTGGTGATTTATTTCTATTTCTCTCTTAAAATTCTTTATAAAAGGGTTTTTCTAATTGATATTTATAAAAATTAATTGTAATATAGGTTTTTGATACTTAGATTTATAATGTAAACTTTGATGATAATGATTTTAAGAATGTAAAATTTGATGATAATGTTGAAATAAAAATCTTAAAATTTATTTTTAATAATGTTAGAAATTTTGTGTGTGGTGTGTGTGTGTATGTGTATTTGTATGTGGTTATCATAATAGTTTGTTAATGCTCACATAAAACATTAATATTTGTATAAGTTATATTATTTTGGTAGTCACATATATATTATTAGAATAAATAATATATGTGTTGTAAATGATTGTCACGTGAGTAATAATTATTTAAAGTTAGTGAGAAAAATTCAACTAAATATATTTTTTAAAAAAATTCTTATGAATTCAATTTGTCTATGTTAAGTAGATTTAGTTTTTTAGAAAATAATTTAAGGTCATGGTCTCATGTTGGGGGCTAGCTATTTTTTTGAACTGGTATTGCACAAAAACATGAGCTTAATCTAATTTATAGTCCCAATGTATAATTGTTTTCAACCGGTATTGCAGAGCATTTACAAGAGTTTAAACCAATTTATGGTCTCATGCATTAAATATTGAAGGATGACTATTGTTGCTACTTAAACTTGTGGAAAAACAAAAAAGGGAAATAAAATAAGAAGCCAAGCGACAGTAAATGTGGAACTTCTAAAAATTGATCGGGTAAATAATTTATTTGACAGTTTATTCCTTTGTTGGTCGTTCTTCATTTTTGCGTGTATTGTAAGATGGCCGTAACTAACACAGAGAAACTTGGTGAGTCCCACGCTTTTGTACCCAACCAGAAAATCAAAATAAATTAATTTTTTTTTAATTAAATTCGTGATTAATCCAGAACGTGGGAGCCACCCAGTTTCTACGTACTGTATTGTATGCCTCTTTTGTGACTCTATATGATCAAATGGATTCAATATTAAATTGAATAAAGAATTCAAACTTCCTGTCACCATATCCTACAGTTATATCTGATCTCCTCGAACAAAGCCATCAAAGATACACTTAAGAGTATGCTACTCTTGTTGTTTATGCCGATGATTTTATTGATTGTGAGCGTGATATTTTAATTCAGAACATACCGTTGTTCAAGCGAAGCAACAACGGTATTCTTTGGAGTTTGAAGGTTATAAAGGTTCTAAAATATTTTCCCACGTTCCATTGTTCTAGATCCTGGACTAGTTTTGGATTCGAAACAGCCTTCAAGTCTTCTCTTCAGATATTACAGTTTACGCTACAACACATCCTTTTCATCATCATTCTGCAATATACCAATGAATACAACAAGATTAAAGGCTTCCTTATGCTAAACAAATCTTGTATACGAGATTTACAATAGGCGGATCACAATATTTTTTATAAATGTTATTGGGCTTAAGGATTCAACGGTAATGTTCCCTTCACACATTTTTTGGTGTGCTAATGCAGGGGAGTCCTCCCAACCAGCTCTATAAATGCAAGGGTGGTTGGCAAGAACTCAGGCCCCCCACCATCAGACTGCATTCTTGCACCCGGATGATCACAATATTGATAATGAGAAACAATGGCATGGGAGGCCTTAACGTGGTGCTCATGCCAACCATAAAGTGCACCCTTAGTCGCCTTGTTCTGAAGACAATAAGCTTATATGTTTAGTAATGTTTGATGTCTTTGTAAGGTTTATTAACTTAAAAAGTTCATTTGTAATATTAAAATGTTACAATTGTCAAAATTAATTTTATTGTCAAAATTAATTTTTTTATTTGAAAATTGATCAATTTAATCATTGATCACATATTGTATTACCATAGGTTTTCTTAATGTCATTACAACAAACATGTTATTCTTTAGGTTTAATTTTTGTAAGAATAATTTGAAAATAATAAGTCCACATAAGAGTTAATATTTGTGATTATTATATTATGTGAGTTTTTAATTATATATTGTTAGAATAAATAGTACGTATGTGATAAATAATATTGATGTGAGTAACAATCATTCTCTAATTAGTGAGAGAGATTTTAGCAAAGATATATAGATAATGTTCTAAGTTCAACTCATCTATATTAAATAAGTAGTTTTTAGGAGATAGTTTAGGATCCCTTATTCTTAGAATATCCTCCTCCTATATGAATGTAAGCATCTATCATTGAATGTCAATGCAAATGTTATCTTTCCATGTGTAATTGTTTTTGCAATAGTCTTACTAAATTACTTTCGTGTTGGAGTTGATTCAAATAATATTTAACCCCTAACGAGTGGCCTACCTTAATATAAATCAAAATTTCGGCTATAAAAATATACATAATGTTTGGTCACAATACTTAAATAGAGTTAGCCACATAATTAAAAATATATTTCAAAAATATTATACCACATAAATGAACAAAATTATAATAACTAAAAAACCAAAATTCATATGCCAAAAGCACACCATGGGAAATATTGGCCTTAGCCAATAAGATATGATCATCATTTTATCTTATTAATTTATTTTTTGATTGTTTGATGACATGTAAATTATATCATATCACGTGCTTATATATATTATTTAATTTTAAGTAAAATATAAATGTTATGTATCTATAGATAATTATATTCTAATTAGAACTTTTTTTGGCATGCAAACATACATCAAAATGATAAATTGTTGAAATAAAAAAACATTAGGGATGAAATCCATTTACATGAGGGAACTAAATGAAGATAAATAATTTGGATTGAAAGAATCTATCAATAATGCATGGTATGTAATTAGCACCACCATACATTTTTCACTTATAAAGTTATATTGATTCAATATTGATGAAAATTTCACTCAAACTAGACTTAAAGTAAGGGTTAGTTGGGGACACAAACCTATAGAGCTCAACTAACTATTTATGATGTTCATAGCAAAGGTGGGTTTTTCTAGGATCCAAATTGTCGTCCCTGATTGAAACCTTCCTCCACTTGTGTAGAGTCAATGTGTACTCTTTTTTCATTTCAACACAAGAGTCTCATACACCTTGAGAAACTTTTGAGCTATTCCCCAAATATTCTCCCTTCATTCTTCCAGCCACAAGTTAACTTTCATGTGTTATAACCTTATGTATTTTATCACCTCTATCTTATATGTTTTCTCAATGTCCTCTCGAAAATGGAGTCAATATTAGTTCCCATGGCTATGTTAGATGTTATCACCTTCCCAAAAATGTGTGTATTTTTTCCCCACTTTTCAAAAAAAGTGAATTTTCAAAATTTTGAGTTTAAGTGTCTTCTCTGTTGTGCTGAAATGTTAAAAGTCGTGAAATTGAGAAAATCTGCGTTTTTGGGTCATTTCATGTGTTTTTCGGGCCTGTCGGACATTTTTGTCCCACGTTGTCCCAAGTTTAAAAGTGCGCTCTGTTCCCCGATCGGCCGATCTCCTCGAAGTTTGTCTTTTTCGGGCCCGTCGGACATTTTTGTCCCAAATGTCCCAAGTCAAATTGTGCAAGTTGTTCCATTTTCGGCCGATTCGCCTGAACCGCGTACTTCGCACTTTCTTGTCCCAAGTGTCCCAAGTTCAATCGGGCAAGTTGTTCCATTTTCAGCCGATTCACCTGAACCACGTGTTTCGCACTTTCACGTCCCAAATGTCCTAAGCTCTTCCGAACCCATTGTCACCTTTTTCTGATCCGAATCCGCATGTCCCAAAAGCATTTGTGCATCTTTTCGCGTGTTTCGCGCATTCGCGTCTCACATGTCCCAAATGAACCAAGTGCCATTCGTGCTTATTTTTCCCGCTCTACCCGAATATCATGCTTATTCAAATTGGTAGGTATGTATTAAATGCGCATTCATTATCTTTCTCTCTCCTAATCGGCTATATAACGGGCATCCCCCCTTTGCATTTTTCACACTGCTTCCACGCTATCCTTTACTCAAACCCTTGTAATATAATTTCCTGTGCGCGTATCCTTTCCCTCTGTAATTCCTTCCTGAAGTCAAGCTTGCATCTCTGTCCTCCAAATTACTATCAATATGAAGATCAAATTTCAGGGATAGGAGCAAATCTCGCCACTAGAATCTGCCGTTCACAATATTGGGGACAGTGAAGCTCGTCATCTTGATTTCAGTGATTTTTGGGCAAGGATGGCAGATGCAAACCCTACACCAATGGCACAGATGATTCACGACAGCGGTTTGGCTTTTGCTGGAGGTTTCCCAATCTCGGTACAGTGTGCTGAAACAGTGCTTTCATGCGGAGCTCACTTCGACCCTGATTCGAGTGAATTAACCAATGTACACGGGGAACTCATCGCCAAACTAGATGCTGCTGCCATTAGCACTGCTTTGAGGATCCCAGAAATGGATAATGCCATAGTTGTTTCCCAGGGATCAAGCACAGGCCCTGTTTAATCAAGACAGCGACAAATACAAGGCGCGGGTGGCGAAGTCATGGCTTAAAAACCCTAAGAAGGGAGCGTCTCGTCTATCCAAGACTCTCTTCCGAGTAGATTTCAATGAAGAGTTGTCAGATTTCATAATCCTACTGGCTCGGGTTATGGGCTTACCTTCTACTAACGAGTTCCATTTCTGGATGTGCCCGCTCATTTCCATGGTGTGCGAGGGAACTCAAAATATCAACTGGGTGGAGATCATCAGCATGAACTTGGCGGAGCAGCTGTCCAACGTACAGCAAACGAAGAAGTTCTACATGACTTCATACCTGATGTATACTCTGGCGGCATCAAGGCAGTGGTTTGGCTTTTCTTACATCGATGCTCACAAGGATGATCCCGTATATGCCTACTGCCCGCAGTTCACCCTGGAGACCAGCAATCGCAATTTTCAGAAGGGTAAATGATGCTTTCACCATGTACGTGGTCAGGCTGCTCGAGGGTGACACTGCTAGAAGGTTTTCAGATGAAGCCATGAAGTTGATATCGCACTACGGTGCCTATTTTATTCAATTTAGAAAATTCTCTTATATCAGGCTTGCCGGCTATGAGAGCACTCCTTTGAGGCTACCCATGTTCTGCAGTGACAAGATGGCTTTGATAGAGGTATGCAGGCAATTAGACAAATTGCACAGAACCTGCAGAGACAAGAAAATTTCTGGTTTGCACTTTCCCATCTCTTTGGGAAATTACACTTGTAAAACAGCCCTGGACGCACAGAACATAGAAAGAGCCCTGGTTCCTATCACCGTTCATTTCTTTAAGCCAAGAACTTGCTTCGACTTGAAGAAGTTCATTGAGCAGAACATCAAGATAATCTATCATCATAGGGCAGATACAGAGGACTATTGGGCTGACTGTGAGGATGATTTTGAAGCTAGAAGGAGGCACTATGGCAGGTTCTCTCTGCAATTGATTCAAGAACTTGGCTTGTACCAAGTTCCTGAAGGACTCCAGGATGACAATTCTGATCTATACTCATATGAGTATGACAATGTGGTCAAGCACACTCCCTTGGAGGACTTGGATTGGAACAGGAAAGAAAAAGATGATCTGGCTGAGATCCTTGCTCCAGTCTTAGTCAGGACTAAGGTCTGGTTTGACAGGAAAGTTCGAGAGCTCAGAAGGCACTCAGGAGAATCCTCTTCCAAGGATGTTTCAACACCAAGGAGGGAAGCATCGACTCCCATATCAGACACACCTGTGCAAACCCCTCCTGCCTCATCAACGCAAGGACCTGCAGCTTCCACTCCTTCTTCATCCACTCAAGTGTACCAGAAGAAACTCAAAGAGGTTAAGAAGGAGCCTGTGGAAAAAGATCCTCAAAGTAAACAGGTAGAAGTGCCTTTGGGACCAGAGAACATCATTGTTCTCAGTGAAAGTGAAGAGAGTGAAGTGCCAACCCCTGCAAATGCTCCTGAAGATCCAGCAGATAAAGATAAGGAAGTCCAGAGCACTGAACTTCCAAGTGCTATTGATTCTTCTGCAGCAATTGTCTCCAGCGCCCCACTCACATCTCAACTTGAGACCACAGCTGTGCAAACCTTGAGCGTCATGAGCTCTATGTCTCTTGGTCCTCTTGCCCCTCCTGCTGCTTCCTCTTCCTCTTTTGCATGGGTTCAACCTCTTGTTGACAGTAGAAAGAGGAAATCTTCCTCTCGGAGCTCAGGGCCAAATTTTGATGCTGTCGCAGCCTTGTTGGGCACTACTCCTCCTCGTGCCAAGAAAGCCAAAATCACCTCCAGAATAGTATCTGATGCTCAAGGTCAGCAATTCCTGGAGATTGCTAAGCCTACAGTGGATAAATCAGAGCAGGACTTGCAGGCATCTGACTTAGAGCTCTCAAGAATTCCAATGGGAGAGTCTACTCCTGAAGGTGAGATCCACAACCTCCAGGAAACGGTCACAAGAGTCATTGGGAGGGTAGAGAAAGGGCCGAAAACTATTGAACAGTTGGAGGAACAGGCCCAGATTCTCACAAGTTTTATCAAATCTCTTTTGTCTAAGGACAAAGTTTTGGACCCTACCCCATTGACTACTCTTCCACCTCCTGTAATTTTGAGCCAAGATGAAATACAGAGTATCAAAGACATGCACAAGTATTCTATCTATGGCAGAGCTATGGAGGCCATGGTGGAAGATATGCTTGTTGCAGGATTGAATTTCATCGATGAAGCTTTCAAACTCCACGGAAAGGTGAACAATTTGCAACAGAAGCTCTCCTCCACTATCGGGGTCATGGATAAAGAGCTCAAACTCTGGAGCAGTTGCATAGTAGACCTCCGTCTCATGGGACAGACAGATGAGAACATTTTATTGGCGAATAAGGTTTTTGATGATGGAAAGGATAATCTGTCAAAGTCCTGGGTTTACAGCGTGGAGTGGAAGATCAAAGTCTTGGAGGAGGCTTTGGGAGAGCTGAAGAATAGCTGGCAGAAAGGTGAGGCATTCAAGACACTGGTGGTATCTGCTTTCAAAGATATACACTGTCATCTTCAAGATGAAACTTCTGGTGTGCCCCTTTCCTTGCAAGAAATCAAAGCTCAATTCAGAGCTTTTGTCAAAGATAATTTATTCAAGGAAAGCTCCATCTCCAAAGAGAAAATGAAGGAGATCTGCTCTCTTCAATCTGCCATTGAAGAAGCAAATAAAGATTATCATACCCATGTCGAGTTTGATAAAGAAATGGAAAAGTGTCTCGGATTTTGGGGTCAGTCTACAGCCAACACGTCAGTCCCTCATGGCAGAGACATAGCCGAGGCGTTGAAAAGATTCAGGCAGTGGATTTTGAAGTCAGTGGGTCCCTCCCAGTAACTGACCACCTGTCTTCTTCTCCTTATTCTTTTCTCTTCTTCCCATTCTTTTTCCGTTTTCTTTGTAAAAGTTGAGATATTGCGGTTAGCAGTCCTTAACTATTCTTGGTTAAAAGAAGCGGTTACGAAGAGTAACTGATTTGTAAGCTATATAATGGCCTCTCTACGCCATTCTCAAGAGGGAGGAAGAACTTGGTTTATTTTCTGAAAGTGTAAATAGATCATAAAGAAATCAATACAGAAGGGCTTTCCATTCTTTGTCTATCTGATCTCTGTTATCCCTAAGCTTTCATTTAATTTTTGTGAAGATCATTTGTCTCTAGTTTGTTAGTCTTGCCGATTGCATACTCTCCAACTTTGCAAGCATGGTGATCTTGTATAACCAAGAAGGAACTTTGTGTCCTTGATTAATGAATCTGTGTTACGTTAAGAAACTTTGTGTTCTGGCAGATGTTATTTATAGAACTTTGTGTCTTTAAATTCCATCTTATTTATATGATACAAATGATCTTGTTTCAATTCACTGTAACTTCGCATACATAAAGAATTACTCTGTTATCTATAATTCTGCATGTTGCCTTTCTGCTCATTCTCGTACTCTCATTCCTCAGTCCTTTTGTAATTGATGATCTTTATAGTAAACACTTTCGTAATATCCAAGTTTAACCAGAAAATCATGTTTTGTATATTTGTAAATAGGTTCGTTTCTAAATAAGGGAACCTCTCCCATTAAAGAGGAGGGACTTCTTGTCCCCTGACTATTGCTCTTCGTAAAGTCCTATCTGACGACCAACAATTTTTGGCGACTCCGCTAGGGAAAATCATATTCCAGTTCTGTAATTTTTGATCATCTTTTGATCTGGCGACTCCACATTTTACTCGAGGGAGAAGGGCCCTTGGTATTGAAGATTCTCAGTTTCAGATTTTGGAGCAGCAGGGTTTTCCTTTCCCTTCAATAAGAAATAGAAGGACTCGTTCGACAAGCACTCCACCTGTTCAAGATAGAATTCCTACGGGTGGTATTCCTTCAGAGCCAGCTAGTCCTAATCTTCGAGCTTTGATTCTTGCTGGTGTTGCAGTTCCTCTCCAAGTTGTTTTTCCAAGAATGGCGGGGGTACCATTGCCCTGGGGTCATCGTGTCGGGCCCCTTGCTCTTCCTCAGCCTTTGCATGAGTTACCCAGAGGTAACCGGAAGAACTTTCCTAAATTCAAAGGCGATGGCAAAGTGCATCCTGATGAACACATCGCAGCCTTCATAGTTGCATGTGGAGTTCTGGGAGTTGAACACGAAGACGTCTCCGTGAGACTGTTCGTTGAGACTTTACAAGATAATGCTGCTGATTGGTTCTATCACCTTCTGGCTGGTACTATCACTAGTTGGGACACCATGAGAACTGGGTTTGAAAACCATTTCAAACCAGTAGAAGATGTGCATGCCTTGCTAGCTCAAATCTCTCAGATAAAGAAAGATTCACCAGAACCCATGAGAGAATTTGTGGCCCGATTCAACAGATTGATCAATAAAATTCCTGTAAATACTTGACCTGTTGATCAAATCCAAAAATGTTTCTTCCTAAATGCCCAAACACCTGAAGTTAGCTATGCACTGAGAAGGGCTAATCTCGCAACATTGGTGGAGGATCAAACTCTTGTTGTTAGTGTCAAGGATGATTTGATCATGTCAGGGAAGTTGAGGAGAGACCCTTCCAAATCTAAGTCTGTTGCTTCCTCCTCCTCCACCCCTGGACCTAATACTGATCCATTAGTTCAAAAACTTGCGAATGATCTCATTGCTATAAAGAAACAATTGGCTCAGCATGCTCCTTATGCAGATGTTCCAAGGAGGAATTTCCAGCCCAGAAATCGTTTGCCTGCTTCTCAAACAAGATTAGCACTTGAAGGACCTCCTGTTAAAGTTCCTGTAAATGCAACCTGTGAAGTTGAAGAGCCAGATGATGATGAGGATAATGAAGCTTGCGAGGAGTTTGTGGAGGAATTTGATGATGAAGCAGATGAACTTGAGGGATCTCGAGTTAATTTCTTCACCACTGAGGGCATTGATGATGGAGATGATTATGATGAAGTGGTAGCAGACATGAATAGCGAATCATTTGCTGTCATGACTCGAGAGCAGACAAATCAGAGGGAGAAAGTGACATAGCCCCCCAAGAAATCTAAGGAGCAGCTGGCAACTATCCCTGTAATTGCAAAAAGAGGATCTCCTATCCCCACTTCATCTACACCAAAGGTGAGTCCTGTCAATCCTGCTATTAAAGTTACTCCTTTTTCTCCTAAAGTTGATAAGCCTAGGATTTCAAATGATGATGGCCCGTCCACTTCTGGGTCTTTTGATATTATTGATCATCTGAAAAAGACTAAGGTTCAAATCTCAGAGGCTGAGTATTATCAAACCCATCCCAAAACTTTTGCCAAAATGATTCAATTTGTTAATTCCCATTCTAAAACCACCTCTAAAGGCCTTTTACCTACTCCTTCTGCTCCACAGCCTAGTCTGGTAGCTGCTGTCACCTCACCTAATGACAAAATTAAACCATTTTATGTAACACTTCTTATAGCTGGTCATAGGCTCAGTAATTGTGTCATTGACTTAGGAGCCTCAGATAATGTGATGCCTGCTAAAGTAGCTCATGCTTTAGGCTTGACCCTCACACGCACTTATGGATCTTGTTACTCCATGGAGAGTAAAGAAGTGCCCCTGGTTGGGAGAATTAAAGATGCACAAGTGGCTTTTGCTGCTTTGCCTGAAAAGAGAGTCTTGGCTACCATCTTAGTAGCAGATATTCCTCCTTCATACGGGATGTTGCTAAGTAGGAACTTCTGTAAGGATGTGGGTGGAGAAATTCAAATGGATTGGTCACATGCACTCGTACCTGTTAATGGACAAATGAAGAAGTTGATGCCTGAGAAGCAATCTGAGTATATTGTGCAAAAAACGGATGATCCTAAAGCACAAATACTCTATGAGGATATGGGTCATGGCAACTACATGATTATGTCCCCTGATGAAATCCAACTTCCCAAAGTGTCACCTAAAGATCCTAATGGTGTTTGGATTTTAGAGTTTGATGGAAGTTGTTCCTCAGCTGGTTCTGGAGCTGGTGTACTACTGGTGTCACCTGAAGGAAGCCTACATCCTTTTTCATTTAAGTTGCGGTTCGAAAATACTAATAATACAGCAGAGTATGAGGCTCTCATTCTTGGACTGCAAGTGGCTAAAGAACAAGGTGTAAAGAATCTTCTGGCTCGTGGTGATGTAGAATTGATTGTAAAGCAAGTCAGAAGCCTTTTTCAAGTAAAAAATGGAAGGTTGAAACATTACCAGAATCAGGTTTGGGATTCCATTGAATTTCTTGATGCTTTCTCCATTAAGGCAATACCTAGGGAGAAGAACAGCAGGGCTGATTCACTAGCAGTCTTAGGGTCACTACTGATTCCTCATCCTGACTTCTCTCAGGATAAATTCACTATTGAGATGGTCCATCGGCCTAGTGTACCTGATAATACCAATAACTGGTAGGTTTTCAATGATGATCAACACTTGCTTTCTTTCCTTGAACTCAAGGGTAATTTCGAACAGTTGTATTTTGAAGGAAGTGACAACCTGCCTCGTGAAAGCGTGCCCTTTGACAAAGCAGTCACCCAAGGAGAAGAAACAAATCAGGATGGATGCATCAATCTCAAAGGAAACAAGATTCCTAAAGGATTGGTGAGTTTGGAGGAACTATTTGATAAACATGACAGGTATGTGAAGTCTAGAGCTTCCGCTGGACCTCAACAATCAGCTGAGTATGACAAGATTGATATTGGGAGTTCTACTGATCCTAAACTCGTGAACATTGGAAAATGTTTCATAGCAGATGAAAGGGAGAAAGCAATTGATCTTTTAAAGAGGTATAAGGATGTTCTTGCTTACTCTTATGAAGATTTGAAAACTTTCAAACCAAAAGATATGCAACATTTTATTCCTCTCAAGCCTGTAATCAAGCCTTTTAAGCAGAAACAGAGGTAATACAACCCCAAAATAGCTGACACCATCTTTCAGGAAATTCAGAAGTTGTTGAAGGCCAAAATCATTTTTCCCATTCACCATTCAACATGGATTGCAAATATTGTGCCTGTTAGGAAGAAAAATGGTGAGATCCGCATCTGTGTTGATTTCAGGAATCTGAATCAAGCTTCCTTGAAAGATAATTATCCTTTGCCTATGACGGATCAGGTATTGCAAGCAGTAACAAGATCTAAAATGTTATCTATGCTTGATGGATTCTCGGGATATAATTAGGTAGAGGTTGATACTGCAGATCAACACAAAACAACTTTCACTACTCCTTGGGGTACCTTTGCTTACAAGAGAATGCCTTTTGGGCTCATTAATGCTGGTGCCACTTTTCAGAGAGCTATGGATCTGGCTTTTGGAAGTTTGAAAGGGAAGTGTATTGTCATATACCTTGACGACCTGACTGTGTTTTCTAAAACAAGGGTGAATCATTTTGACCACCTGGAAACAGTTCTGCTAAGATGCAGAGAGCATGGGATTTCTTTGAATCCTAAAAAATCTGTCTTTTGTGTCACCGAGGGAAAATTATTAGGGCACATCGTTTCCAAAGATGGTATTAAGATTGATCCTGAACCAGTACAAGCTATCCAACAAATTCCTCTCCCAACCAGTAAAAAGGGCGTGCACTCTTTCTTTGGTAAGATCAATTTTTTAAGAAGGTTCATCCCTGATTTTGCAGAGTTAACTTTGAATATTTCTCAGATGATGAAAGGGAAACAAACATTTGGTTGGTCTTCTGAAGGAAAGGAATCCTTTGAAGGTATCAAGAGAGCTATCGCTAAAACTCCTGTTTTAGCCTGTCCTGATTTCAGCAAAGATTTTATTATCTATTGCTATGCCACAGATAATACCTTAGCTGCTGTTTTGACTCAAGAAGACTCTAACGAGCATGAGCTCCCAATTGCGTTCATGAGCTATATTCTAAAAGATCATGAGTTAAAATACACCATGATGGAGAAACATGCTTTTGCAGTGGTCAAAGCTGTTAAACAGTTTCGCTTTTACATCCTCAACTCTCATTCCATGGTGTTGGTTCCAGATACAATGGTTAAGTCAATTCTCACACAACAAGAATTTAGATCCAAGAAGAGGGACTTCTTGTCCCTTGACTGTATCAAACCGACCAAGCTGGTTCGTGGAAAAGGTCTTTGTGAGCTATTTGAAGGAGCTAAGCATGAATTACCAAAGTTGGCCTTCCTACCATTCTGTTCCTTAGCTCAGTTGATGAATGTATGCTGACATCACCCATTTTCTCACCTATGGGGAATGCCCCTCTCATTTAACTGCCAAAGAAAAGAGGACTGTTAAATTGAGGTCAGTGCAATATGTGTTGTGGGAAAACGCCTTGTTCAAGCGTGGGTTAGATGGGAGATTTTTGAAGTGTGTGGACAAGGAACAACAGAGAAAGTTGCTCTCAGCTTTTCATGATCAGGCATGTGGAGGGCACTATTCATCAACGGTCACTGCTCACAAGATTCTTCGTGGAGGATATTACTGGCCTTCCTTGTTCAGAGATGCATCCAAGTGGGTTAATAAATGTGAGGCTTGTCAGACCTTCGTGGGAAGACCCAAATTGGCCTCTTTACCTCTTAAGCCAGTTGTAATTGAAGAACCTTTTCAACAGTGGGGTTTGGACTTCATTGGAACACTTAATCCTACTTCTAGTGCTGGTCATACTCATGTACTAACTGCCACAGACTATTTCACCAAATGGGTGGAAGCTATTCCAGTTAAGAGTACTACTTCTGAAGTGGTGTGCAGCTTCATCAAAGAGAACATCTTGGTAAGGTATGGTGTACCTAATAAGATTGTAACAGATAATGCTTCGAATTTCTCTTCAACTGAGATAATGGATTTTTGCTATGGGTATGGCATTTCTTTGGCTCACTCCTCAGATTACTATCCTCAAGGAAATGGACAAGCAGAATCCACTAATAAAAATTTGGTGACTATTATAAGGAAATTAGTCAATGAGTCTCAATGAAACTGGCACAAGAAGCTCTATGATGCTCTTTGGGTAGACATGATTACGCCAAAGAGAGCTATTGGAATGTCCCCTTTTCAAGTGGTTTTTGGAGTAGAAGCTCAACTGCCAGTAACAGTGGAACTGCCAGCCTTCCATCTAATGAAGGCCATTGAAGATACTAGTTTCAGTGATGCTTTGGATTAGAGAATTATGTACCTTCACAAACTAAATGAGGACAGATTGGAGGTTGCTGATAGGATATCTGTTCACCAGTAGAAGGTAAAGATCCTGTTTGATAAGAAAGCCAGATTCAGAGATTTCCAAGTTGGAGATACTGTGTTATTATGGGATAAAAGGCATGAACCTCGTGGCAACCGTGGCAAGTTCGATTCCCTTTGGCTCGGACCTTTCAAGATCAGACACTTTGCTGGTAAGAATTCCTTTTATCTTAATTACATGGATGGTTCTCCTCTCCCACTTCCTTATAGTGGGAAGTACCTTAAGTTGTTCAATTCATAGGTGTTTAAGGGTCCTTTATATATTATGTACAACGTTTTTGTTTTTCTTCCCTTTTGTTTTGGTGTGTTTTCCTCTGTGTTGGTTTGATTTTTGACTCCATGGCCCAATGGATAAGGTACTGGTCTGCTTCCCTAAGTTTGTCTAAGTTCTTACCTTGTCTCATTCCTTGAATTTATGCCAAGTCATCCCTAGAAGGAGCCAGCTGTTGTCCGCCCAAAATTCCCTGCTCTTAAGAAAGTGAATTTTCAAAATTTTGAGTTTAAGTGTCTTCTCTGTTGTGCTGAAGGTGTTAAAAGTCGTGAAATTGAGAAAATCTGCATTTTTGGGTCATTTCATGTGTTTTTTCGGGCATGTCGGACATTTTTGGCCCACGTGTCCCAAGTTCAAAAGTGCGCTCTGTTCTCCGATCGGCCAATCTCCCTGAAGTTTGTCTTTTTCGGGCCCGTCAGACATTTTTGTCCCAAATGTCCCAAGTCAAATTGTGCAAGTTGTTCCATTTTCGGCCGAAACACCCGAACCGCGTACTTCGCACTTTCTTGTCCCAAGTGTCCCAGGTTTAATCGAGCAATTTGTTCCATTTTCGGCCGATTCGCCCGAACCGCATACTTCACGCTTTCTCGTCCCAAATGTCCCAAGCTCTTCCGGATATCACCTTTTCGTTCGATCCGGCCGAGTCGCGTGTTTCGCGCATTCACGTCTCACATGTCCCAAATGAACCAAGTGCCATTCATGCTTATTTTTCCCGCTCTACCCGAATATCATGCTTATTCAAATTGGTAGGTATGTATTAAATGTGCATTCATTATCTTTCTCTCTCCTAATCGGCTATATAATGGGCATCCCCCCTTTGCATTTTTCACACTGCTTCTACGCTATCCTTTGCTCGAACCCTTGCAATATAATTTCTTGCGCGTGTATCGTTTCCCTCTTTAATTCCTTCCCGAAGTCAAGCTCGTGTCTTTGTCCTCTGAATTATTGTCAATATGAAGATCAAATTTCAGGGACAGGAGCAAATCTCGCCACTAGAATCTGCCATTCACAATATTGGGGACAGTGAAGCTCGTCATCTTGATTTCAGTGATTTTTGGGCAAGGATGGCAGATGCAAACCCTACACCAATGGCACAGATGAATCACGACAGCGGTTTGGCTTTTGCTGGAGGTTTCCCAATCTTGGTACAGTGTGTTGAAATAGTGCTTTCATGCGGAGCTCACTTTGACCCTGATTCGAGTGAATTAACCAATGTACATGGGGAACTCATCGCCAAGCTAGATGCTACCGCCATTAGCACTACTTTGAGGATCCCAGAGATGGATAATGCCATAGTTGTTTCCTGGGATCAAGCACAGGCCCTGTTCAGTCAAGATAGCGACAAATACAAGGCGCGGGTGGCGAAGTCATGGCTTAAAAACCCTAAGAAGGGAGCGTCTCGTCTTTCTAAGACTCTCTTCTGAGCAGATTTCATAATCCTACTAGCTCAGGTTATGGGCTTACCTTCTACTAACGAGTTCCATTTCTGGATGTGCCCACTCATTTCCATGGTGTGCGAGGTAACTCAAAATATCAACTGGGTGGAGCAACTATCCAACGTACAACAAACGAAGAAGTTCTACATGACTTCGTACCTGATGTATACTCTGGCGGCATCAAGGCAGTGGTTTGGATTTTCTTACATTGATGCCCACAAGGATGATCCTGTATACGCCTACTGCCTGCGCAGTTAACCCTAGAGACCAGTAATCACAATTTCAGAAGGGTAAATGATGTTTTCACCATGTACGTGGTCAGGCTGCTAGAGGGTGACACTGCTAGAAGGTTTTCAGATGAAGCCATGAAGTTGATATCACACTACAGTGCCTATTTTATTCAAATTAGAAAATTCTCTTATATCAGGCTTGCCGGCTATGAGAGCACTCCTTTGAGGCTACCCATGTTCTGTAGTGACAAGATGGCTTTGATAGAGGTATGCAGGTAATTAGATAAATTGCACAGAACCTACAGAGATAAGAAAATTTCTGGTTTGCACTTTCCCATCTCTTTGGGAAATTACACTTGTAAAACAACCCTGGATGCACAGAACATAGAAAGAGCCCTGGTTCCTATCACCGTTCATTTCTTTAAGCCAAGAACTTGCTTCGAATTGAAGAAAATCATTGAGCAAAACATCAAGATAATCTATCATCATAGGGTAGATATAGAGGACTACTGGTCTGACTGTGAGGATGATTTTGAAGCTAGAAGGAGACATTATGGCAGGTTCTCTCTGCAATTGATTCAAGAACTTGGCTTGTACCAAGTTCCTGAAGGACTCCAGGATGAAAATTCTGATCTATACTCATATGAGTATGACAATGTGGTCAAGCACACTCCCTTGGAGGACTTGGATTGGAACAGGAAAGAAAAAGATGATCTGGCTGAGATCCTTGCTCCAGTCTTAGTCAGGACTAAGATCTAGTTTGACAGGAAAGTTCGAGAGCTCAGAAGGCACTCAGGAGAATCCTCTTCCAAGGATGTTTCAACACCAAGGAGGGAAGCATCAACTCCCATATCAAACACACCTGTGCAAACCCCTCCTGCCTCATCAACGCAAGGACCTACAGCTTCCACTCCTTCTTCATCCACTCAAGTGTACCAGAAGAAACTTAAAGAGGTTAAGAAGGAGCCTGTGGAAAAATATCCTCAAAGTAAATAGGTAGAAGTGCCTTTGGGACCAGAGAACATCATTGTTCTCGGTGAAAGTGAAGAGAGTGAAGTGCCAGCCCCTATAAATGCTCCTGAAGATCCAGGAGATAAAGATAAGGAAGTCCAGAGCACTGAACTTCCAAGTGCTATTAATTCTTCTGCAGCAATTGTCTCAAGCGCCCCACTCACATCTCAACTTGAGACCACAACTGTGCAAACCTTGAGCGTCATGAGCTCTATGTCTCTTGGTCCTCTTGCCCCTCCTGTTGCTTCCTCTTCCTCTTTTGCATGGGTTCAACCTCTTGTTGACAGTAGAAAGAGGAAATCTTCCTCTCGGAGCTCAGGGCCAAATTTTGATGCTATCGCAGCCTTGTTGGGCACTACTCCTCCTCGTGCCAAGAAAGCCAAAATCACCTCTAGAATAGTGTCTGATGCATGAGGTCAGCAATTCCTGGAGATTGTTAAGCCTACATTGGACAAATTGGAGCAGGACTTGCAAGCATCTTACTTAGAGCTCTCAAGAATTCCAATGGGAGAGTCTACTCCTGAAGGTGAGATCCACAACCTCCAAGAAACGGTCACAAGAGTCATTGGGAGGGTAGAGAAAGGGCATAAAACTATTGAATAGTTGGAGGAATAGGCCCAGATTCTCACAAGTTTTATCAAATCTCTTTTGTCTAAGGACAAATTTTTGGACCCTACCCCATTGACTACACTTCCACCTCCTGTAATTTTGAGCCAAGATGAAATACAGAGTATCAAAGACATGCACAAGTATTCTGTCTACGGCAGAGCTACGGATGCCATGGTAGAAGATATGCTTCTTGCAGGATTGAATTTCATCGATGAAGCTTTCAAACTCCACGGAAAGGTGAACAATTTGCAACAGAAGCTCTCCTCCACTATCGGGGTCATAGATAAAGAGCTCAAACTCTGGAGCAGTTGCATAGTAGACCTCTGTCTCATGGGACAGACAAATGAGAACATTTTATTGGCGAATAAGGTTTTTGATGATGCAAAGGATAATCTGTCAAAGTCCTGGGTTTACAGCATGGAGTGGAAGATCAAAGTCTTGGAGGAGGCTTTGGGAGAGCTGAAGAATAGTTGGCAGAACGGTGAGGCTTTCAAGACACTGGTGATATCTGCTTTCAAAGATATACACTGTCATCTTCAAGATGAAACTTTTGGTGTGCCCCTTTCCTTGCAAGAAATCAAATCTCAATTCAGAGCTTTTGTTAAAGATAATTTATTAAAGGAAAGCTCCATCTCCAAAGAGAAAATGGAGGAGATCTGATCTCTTCAATCTGCCATTGAAGAAGCAAATAAAGATTATCATACTCATGTCGAGTTTGATAAAGAAATGGAAAAGTGTCTCGGATTTTGGGGTCAGTCTACAGCCAACACGTCAGTCCCTCGTGGCAGAGACATAGCCGAGGCGTTGAAAAGATTCAGGTAGTGGATTTTGAAGTCAGTGGGTCCCTCCCAGTAATTGACCACCTGTCTTCTTCTCCTTATTCTTTTCTCTTCTTCCCATTCTTTTTCCGTTTTCTTTGTAAAAGTTGAGGTATTGCGGTTGGAAGTCCTTAACTATTCTTGGTTAAAAGAAGCAGTTACGAAGAGTAACTGATTTATAAGCTATATAATGGCCTCTCTACGCCATTCTAAAAAAAGGAAGAATGGGGTTTATTTTCTGAAAGTGTAAATAGATCATAAAGAAATCAATACAGAAGGGCTTTCCATTCTTTGTCTATCTGATCTTTGTTATCCCTAAGCTTTCATTTAAATTTTGTGAAGATCATTTCTCTCCAGTTTGTTAGTCTTTCCGATTGCATACTCTTCAACTTTGCAAGCATGGTGATCTTGTATAACCAAGAAGGAACTTTGTGTCCTTGATTAATGAATATGTGTTATGTTAAGAAACTTTATGTTCTGGCAGATGTTATTTACAAAACTTTGTGTCTTTAAATTCCATCTTATTTATACGATACAAATGATCTTGTTTTCAATTCACTGTAACTTCGCATACATAACGAATTACTCTGTTATCTATAATTCTGCATGTTGCCTTTCTGCTCATTCTCGTACTCTAATTCCTCAGTCCTTTTGTAATTGATGATCTTTATAGTAAACACTTTCGTAATATCCAAGTTCAACCAGAAAATCATGTTTTGTATATTTGTAAATAGGTTCGTTTCTGAATAAGGGAACCTCTCCCATTAAAGAGGAGGGACTTCTTGTCCCCTGACTGTTGCTCTTCGTAAAGTCCTATTTGACGACCAACATGTAGGAAAGGAAATGGGAAGATTCAAAATCGAAGATGCTTCCGTCAAAGTTGGTACAACTATAGGTACGTTCACCAATGGCATAGTCATAGCAAAAATAGGAGAAACAGAAGTAGATGTATCCACGGTGGAAACTCGAAGGGATGTAATTGCCTCGAGCATTGAAAGAATATATGACGATGAGACAGATGAGGATGATACTATCTCAGGTATGGATGGAAGATCATACAAAGAAGCAGCGAGAGATGAATCTGTATCTAACAATGTTGGAATATTCAAAGATGAGCTATCTAAAGATGGTGGAATCCCAGTGATTAACAAAGCGGAAGGAGGTTGTGATTCGGTTGATGTGTTTGTGGATGGCTTAGGTTTAGAAGAAGATTCTTCAGTAGAGATGAAGCTGATAGTATGAGTGTTTGGTTTTTGAGACTCTGAAGCATCATGGTTCAGGGAATTATTGGGAAAAGGTTGTTTAAAAACATCAAGCACTTGATTTGGATTATCCAGAATGAGCTTGCCTTTATTAATGAATTTCTGGACAAGATTTTTGAAGGTTTGACATCGTTCAATGTCATGAAATTTGGTTCTATGAGAATGATAGAAGTCATTTTCCCTATACCAGAATGGACGTTCTTAGCTTTCATCAATATTCCTAATGGGGGGAAGTTCGATCATGTGAACTTCCAACATTTTCTCCAGGATAGAATCATATGATTCCCCCAACGAAGTGAAAGATCGAGATGACAAGGATGTTTTTCGAGAAGATGAGGAGTCTCTCCGTGGTGTTTGATTAGAAGTGTTATCAACTCGTGGTGTTTTTAATATGATAGCATTGGTGGATCCCTGATTCTTTTCTTTAGAAGTGGAAGGGTTTTATTTGGTAAACTAAGAAAAATATGGTTTAGATTTAGAGCGAAGTTTTAACTTCCCTTGTTCAATGGCGCGAGACTCAAGTTTGCATGCCATCGTAAAGGCTTCTTCAAATGTATGAAAGTTCTAGATCCTTAAAGTGGAAGAAATATGATTAGCACAAGATCGAGTAAACAACTCGATCTGTTGGGATTGAGGAAGGGAGAAAGACAATTGGTTTATTATCCCTCTCCAACGAGTGACAAAGTCTGCAATAGACTCATCATCAAATTGACGAATGTTATAAAGATCTGTAATCGAGATCTTATGCGCGATATTTATTAAAAAAATTTCAACAAACATCTGGGCCAATTGAGAGAAAGAAAAAAAGGAATGTTGAGGAATGTTATTATACCAGTCTAAAGCAGGACCTGTTAGAGACATAGGAAAAGTACGGAGCATAAGCTCCTGATCCTAGACTATAAGGTAGCATGCATGTTTGAATGCTCGCAGATGCTGTTGAGGGTCCTCTCGACTATGAAATTTTAAAAATTTAGGAAGTTCCCATTGGGGAGGATAAGGCTTAAAAGCCACTGATGGGTGAATGGGTTCATTACACACTTCTTCAAAAGAGTATGAAGGATGAGCCCCTTTGGTGGAGGCTTCTAAGTCTACAATTTTCTTGAAAAGAATTTGGACCACATCAGATTGAGGAGGCATGGTGGCATGTCCTATATAAGAAGAAAATGGTGGATGTTGTTGAGGCGTCAACGGGGGGATTCATCTGTTGATTGACAGGATGATAAGAGGAGTAACCAAGTGTTCTGGGTGATGCCTGGTGCATTATTTGTTGTGAAGGAGCATATGTATAGATAGGCTGTGAGATGACGAGTGGTTGAGAAAAAGAAGGTTAGATGATAGACAGAGCCTGCGATTGGTGGACTCCTATGCTTGTTGACTGAATCGGAATGGATTGAGGAACATGGGTGTCAATTTGATTGGACATGGTGGGGAATAAGGTCTGAAAGAGGATTTTTACTGCCGGATTAGTTATTAAGGGCGCCAACGCTAGAGGATGGGAAAAGGTCACTGTTGCTAGAACATTGGAAGAAAAACCAACTGGAGGACGAGAAGTAGGAACCAACTTACTCGTTAAAGGGGGTTGAATCATAAAGAGGTACTGACCCTGGGACGCAATGGATGGCATAGACCAATTAACAGCAATCTGTGGGTGCGTAGATGCACCCATTATAGCCAGAGAAGAGGACTTATTAGAAGTAGGTTGTGGAATAGTCGAGGTAACTGCGGCATTAGGAATGGGCAAGACTATTTGAGAACTAGTCGACATGGTCGGTGGAAGAGAAAAATGAGGCACAGGTGCGCCACCCTCCTCCATGGTTCGAGGTGAAAAATAGGATGCTAACTGTTCTACAAAATCCTGGGATGGTTCACGAGGGTAATCGTAAACTTGCTGGATTGGTGGTCCCTGATCAAATATTCGAATAGACTTGTGTACTAGGTAGTCCATAAGGGCTACCAGATTGCGATCAAGGAGCGCCTGAAATTTGGGATCCCCGTGAGGAACATACTCCATATCAAAAGTGGATGATATTTCTGAAGGACTAGGGGTAGCTGGACGTGATGGGGTTACTTTGGCCTGATAAAAAGGATTATATGACCAGGATGGGGAACCAACTAATAGCGGTCCTGAGGAAGACCCGGGGGTGCCGAAACATCCACACTAGTGGTGATCTCAGAGGAAGAAGGGTCCAGTTGAGCCATTCTTCTAGATTGTAATCAAGTGATGACTGTCATAAACAAACTGAAATATAGCAAGAAAAAAGAAGATTGACCTAACTAATGCATAGAAAATTCAAGCAGCGTAAGTGATTATCTCTTTTAAATTTTTATGCTTTTAAGAAATAAAATGTTAGGGAAGGCTTTTTAGAACAGGAACTACTCAAATAGCCAAACTAAGGATGGTTTGGGGAATGTTTGGTGAGGAGTCCCGAAGGCACTTCAGTAAAAGAATGGTACGTGGCTTGATATAGGGGGCCTACCCTCACACTTCACACACCGCTATGATAAGGGAGTTGGGTGCTTTGTCAATATATACTAGAACTTCCATGAATTTATAGCGCGGCCCGAGTACCGCGTAGGCTCTTCCCCTTGGATATCACTTCCAAGTAGGCGAGGCCAGGGGAGGAATTCTTGTTTAAATGCTTTATACCTAGTGATTTTGGCTGTTTGAAAGGGTGAAAAATGAAAATCAAATAGTGTCACTACCGATTTTGGTAAATTTTCTAGCCTAATTAAAACTAGATGAAAACACACAACAGAAACAATGAAGAAAGAGTTCCTTTTAAGCACTAAAAATGAAGTGTTTGATTTCGATGAAGACAAGTCAAACAGATTCTTTCCCAAATGCAATTAAATTATTTTTAAGCACCAAAATCGAAATGTTCGAATGTGATAGAAAGCAAACAAACAAAGTCTTCTTTTTTTTTTCCTAAAAAAGGGGAAAACACCATAAAAGAGAAATACCTGTAGATTTAGCTCTCCAAGGTGTGTGAACTTCAAAAAGTGCGTTTTTGAGCTCTTCCCCTCAAACAATCCCCGAACAAGAAAAGTGCTCCGTAAGAAAAGGTTAAGCAAACACACAAACCAACCCAGAAAGATATATCCAGATAATAGCAAAATGAAAAATTTCTATTTAAGGGATTAGAAAAATTTCAAAGAAATAACAATTTTGCATAAAGAGATGGATCAAACATGCAATCTTGAAATCAAAATGAAATATTTACTAATTTTATAAATAGAAATTGGAATTGAAATTTGTAAAAAAGAAATGACCTAACTTTGCAAATTCAGAAATGAAAGAAGCAAGACTGAAACGATGAAAGGAACTGCTTAAGTAGAACTGATAAAAATCAGTGAAGAAAAAGAACAAAGCTAAAAACTAGAAAAGAGATGAACTTACCAATAAGGGACTTTGGTTGGGTTCCACCAGGCGTGCTAGAATTTTGATCAAGAATTTCATACTTGTTACCTGTCCAAGTTAAAATACCAAACTAAACACAAAAACCATAAAAAACTCAAATGAAATCGATACCTGATGGACAAGATCCGAAGATGTAGATGGATAAGGAAGCCAATGTAGATAAGACGGGCGCACACGAGTGATCCTGCACAGTAGATCCAAGAAACCTGCGAGACACCGATGCTTGACAGAAAAAGACCACGTTAAAAGATATTTAGGTGGACTGCCCGAGAAGCGGGTCCGGGAAGAATAAGCTCCCTTAGCGGATGTTAGTCCACGTTTTCAATTAAGTAAAGAAACATACATGATAAAAGATGTACGTAAAGGACTAGATTTTTTGATTAAAGTAATAAACAGAATCTAAACGGCAGACAGAAAGCAACAGAAAATAGAAAACTATGAAAACAATGTTGGATTTGTGTTACCTGAGTTCTTTTACCTGTCTGTAGGATGATCGGCGTCGATTATGTAAAATCAGCGTCGACTGGTTCAGATCAGCGTTAACTGATATAGATCAGCGTTGACTTGTTTTGATCGGCGTCGACTGATATAGATCGGCGTTGACTTGTTTTGATCGGCATCAATCCGAGACAAACTGCAAGAAGGTTTGGGAAACGGAAAATGAAGGCAAGATCGTCAACGTCTGTTGGATCTACAGAAGCTGTAGAGATACTGGAAAGGCTCCACATGTGCTAGATGTAGGAACAGAGTCACCATAAAATCAATGGAGAATCGTGATGTCGATGTGGTAAGAGCATAGTAACGGTGCTCCTCTCAAGGATTGATTTGGATAGAATTTGCTCTCACTTGATAGATAATGCTCAGACTTGATGCTTGAAACTCTCTCGTTCTCTCTGTCTAACTCACTTTCTATCTCACCGTCTAACTGTCTCTCTCACAATCTGTGTCTAACCAGAACTGAGTTCTAGGCTTCTATCTGTAATTGGCACCAACCGAGATTAAATCGGCGCCGTTCTGAAAAATCAGCGTTGACCGAGTACCGGTCGGCGCTGATCATGGAACAAACTCCCGAAATGGAAAAAAGGAGTGATTTCTGAAAAGATGATAGTGATCCCTCCACCTTAAATATGGGAAATACACCGCTGCTTGGTTTGGGAGGAAGAGAAAAAGGGGGGATATATGGATAGAATAGATATGGGGTAGATAAGTGGTTAGGATACATGTAAAAAGGTGTAATTAAATAGTTAATATTTAATTACTCACGGGTAAAACATAATGGGGTGAATTAAACTTAGGATAGGTGTTTAAATCACAAATTGAATAATACCCCAAGGGGGCAGTGGTAATGCAAACGTGCCTCAGGTTACCCGAGAGGGTAAACAAATGTGAGGGACACAAAATTGGGTAACCAATTTTAGGTGTCTACAACAAGAATGTAGTATCTAAACCTACTTACAAAGATAAGACTTATTTATGGTTCCTTATAATAAGATAATAGAGTTCATATAAATATCATTAACAATAATGATTGATCATTTCTAATTATAAAAGAAAATAATTTGGCTTGGTTAAGTTTTGAACCAATCACTAGATAATATCATATGAATGGTATGATTGATTATTTTGATAGTTGTTGAATTCAATTGTTCTTTACTACTGTAAAATATGGAATACTTTATGTCTTGATATGATATTGATTAAGTATTGTAAAGGAAAGATGTCAAATAACCAATTTTATATTATTTATTTCAAAGTAAATCAAAAATATTTAAGTTAAAGGTCCATTCCAGTTCTATTGAGATGACTATGCATATATTATTATTATTCATACTGCATGTTGAAAAGTATAATGAAATGGTTAAAGAACTGGATTACGACATACTTTGATTGTTATTGAATTGATTCATATGGATGTAGTAATTATACTTTTACTTGATTTTAATGTGAAAATATTAATCAAAATTATGTAAGGAAAATGTGTGGAATGCATGAAAATATTATCTTTAATAATCTCTTTGTGAAAATGTATTGATGTAACCAATTATGATTATGAAAATAAAGATGGTTTTTCTTATCATTATGTATGAGTCTTAAGAAATATTGTATTTATGTTATCAACAAAGTATTCAATGTGAGATGATATTTAATGTGGTAACATATCTAAGATGTCATTATGATCAATTGAATGTATAACGAAAACAATAAGATAAATAAGGAAATGTGACAATATACTTAAAAGAGATAAGTAATTAAGATATATATGTTAATCATAGATAAGTATGATGATATAATTCAGTTTATATATATGAATAAATGAGAATCAAATTGTTTTATTTTAACAACAACACACTCTTTCAAGTTGAATTATTGACGTTATATGTAACTATGTGATCCCACTGTAATTTAGAGTGAAAATAGTACATCAATATGGAATAAAGTATGAAGGTACAATGTAGTCGCATGAAATGATACAATTGAACATAACTGACTTTAGTAAACAAAAATACTAAGTGATCATTATTGATCATGAGTGATAATTTAATTAGTATTATGAATTGACCAAACCTAATCAATTTTTATGTATTTAAATAGTTGACTTATATGCGGTATGAGGTAAAAACACTATTTTGTGACTTGTTGAGATCATTGCATACCTCTATTGTGAGTTATATAACATAATGAAACTCTTAAACCTATTAATGAAATGAAAGCATATCAAATTTTAAATGAAGGAAAGTATCATAAAACCACCTTCATGTGGTATGAGTCATGCCTGTACTAGCTCATGATGGCTACAAGAAGAGGAATGAATGCGCAATGACTTAGGTCATTATGTGAACATATATTTTCCTGTAGGGATCCCAAGTTGGTGTTAACATGAACCATATGACCCTAAGTACGAGTAATGATATCTGCAACTTTGAAATTTAATCATATTACTTATTAAACATAAATACTTAATATAACTAACTGTAAACTTAATCAATGGAAATGAATCTAGATAAGTATGTTGAGATAATTATGCAGTGAAGGGAAGATGGGTTTTATAGGCTTGTGTGTAGTCTTGAAGCCACATTGCTAACAAAAATCCAAATAAATATGGCCATGGTAGGGAAAATAACTGAGTACATTGTCTATTCACCATGTCTTCTCATTAGTGGTGTCTGGATTCAGATAGATGTTACTGTAGTGAATTTCTAATTGACACTAATAAGACTCCCATGTTCTCTTGGCCTATAATAAGTGCTAATCAAATGGTATACAAAGTATACTATCTCATTTAAAGTGTTTAAGGGAGATCATGTATATATAATTGACCCTTGCAATTCCACACAGTTATCATAGGTTCTCTAGATAGATTTTGAATATTAAGTAATACTAGAATAATTTAATAATGGCTGAAAAATATATTATTCATTACACATTATGATAACTTAAGGGATTTAGTAAACTCTAGTGGGTTGGATTTTAATCTTTGCATGTTAAAATCAGTGAAGGCATTAAATGTAATTAAGAAGTTGTTATATATAAAAAATCCCTTAGTTTGTTGAAGCATAATATGGGTGTTACATTCTCTGCAATTCAAAATAATAACTACAATTATGAAATATGAAAGTTGAGAAACATTCAATCGATTTCACCTTTCAACAACACCATTTTGTTGCGGTGTGTGAGGAGGAGCCATTTGATGACAAATGCCATGTGTTTTAAAAAAATCATTGAACTCATTACTGATGTATTCTCCCCCTCGATCTAAGCGGAGTTTTTTTATTTTCCTACTAGACTCAGTTTCAACAAGGGATTTAAACTTCTTGAAAGTTTCAAAAGCTTGGTCTTTTGTAGAAAGATAATATATCCAAATTTTTCTTGAAAATTCGTCAACAAAGAGTATGAAATATTGAAGCCCAGAGTGGCTAGGTCTCATTGGTACACACAATATCGGTGTGCACCAAGTAAAGTTTTTCCTTAGCCCAAAATGTACTTATGTTTGAATGGCGCTCTATTTTGTTTTCCTTCCAAAAAATGCTAACATTTATTTGTACCCTTTTTTAGAGGTGGTAAACCCCTAACCATATCGTACCAATGAAGTGTGTCAAGATAGCCAAAACTCACATGTCCAAGTATTCAATGCCATAGTTGAGTTGATGATGTATCCTTGGCAACAAGTGCTTGATCATTTCATTGAACAAAATCCAACTGAAACATTCTTCCCACATTTGAATATTTTGCAGCAATTTTGGAGTTTCATGAATTATCTCGAATTAGGCACATATTTTTAGCACCTTTACAATCAAAGTAAATTTTGAGATTGTGATCTAATAATCAACTCACGGATAACATATTTTTTGTTAAACTAGGGACATGGAGAATGTATGTAATTTTACAATTATGATGCCCAAGTGGTAGTGAAATGGAACCAATTCCTTCAACATTGTATGATGTATCATCACCCAAAGAGACATGATTTTTGGTGGGTGTTTTAGTCATTGTGAAGAACCAATATTTCTTTCCTATCATGTGTCGAGTTGCACCTGAGTCAACATACCAATTTTTATTCGTAGAATTGGATACTTCATTTGAATATGTAGAATATTGGAAGTCATCATCATCAAATTGATCTTCTTGTTCGGCTACATTTCCTTGTTGAGTTGGTTTCTTCTTTTACTTATTATTTTTTCCATGTTTACTCTGTTGTTGACCAAATTAATCTTTTTACCACTTGATTATCCTTGTTGGAATGTGTTGTACCAATTTTTTTTCAAGTCATGTCCTTTTCGACCACAAATAAGACATTTTTGTTGGTCCTTTTGGCCTTGTTGAGTATTACCTTGCTTCTGAGGCTGTTTTTTAGACTTAGATTATTTTTCTTGCCTTTTTTGATTAGAATCAAGTGCCTGCTCTTCAGTTTCAATAGTTGAGTGAATAACTTCCTCTTGTTGTCAGCATATTCACTAACTCTTCAAAAAAATGTTCTTTGACCAGTTATGTTTAGCGTGGTCACAAAAATCCTATAAGAAGGAGGAAGAGATCTTAAAACTATATGCATGAAGTGATGTGTTAGTTAATTCTTCTTATAAATCTTGAAGTGATGCATGCAAATTTGCTACTCTTCTCAAAAACATTTCAACTTTCTCAGTTGGTTACATTTTAAAGTTCAATAGTTGACTCTATAAATGAAGAATTGTGTTCTTATTTTTGGATTCATATACTATTTTTAACTTGTCCCAAGATTCTTTTTTTGTTGTGATCTCATGAATATGAGGTTGTACCTCATTTGAAACACTAAACAAGATTATTAAATTTTCTTTTTGATTTGCACGATCAAATGTAGCTTGTTGTATAACATCTGTTGTAGATCTTGATAATGTACCAGACAACAATGGACCATAGATTTTCAAAATCAAGTTGTGTGCAAATTTTTTGTTTTCCATGCTAGACAATTATCATAATACAAAAGTTGAGAATCTGGAAAAAAGAATTTTTGTGCCATAATTACGGCTATTGTGAAAAGTTATAAACAATAGAAGAAAATATTGAACACTTTCCCCCCTTAAAGCATGCACACCCCCCAAGAATATTATTTTATTAATTTTGGGATCCTTTTCAGTTGTGTACAATGAATTTTTGGCACTTTTGGCCCTGTTACAAATTTGGCTCTGTGGTTGATTTGTAAAAAAAATGGCTCTCTTGGCCGATTTGAAAAAAAATAAAATTTTGGACTCTTTGGTATGTTTTGAAATACAAACAATCTCTAATTTGTTCAATTTTTATAAAACAAATCTTATTAAAATATGTACCAAGACGTAGATCTCACAAAAACACATGCTTTAAAAAAAATGGTACCTCAATCCGAGGTACTAGTTGAAAGTTATGGCTCTTTTAAGTTACGATTTCATTATCTTTCCAGGCCCCTTTTTGAAAATGGATTTTTTTTGTACTTCTAAGTTTTTCCATAACATCCAAAAATGGAAATTTTAAAAAAAGTTATTTTTTAAAAACCGACTTACGTGCATGCGTAGTACATTTTAGGGCACAACTATAGTTCGTCCACTTTGCATGTGCATTATAATTACCCTTGGCCATAGTTTTCTTTTATTCTCTCTCTCTAAACGCATGTATGTTTTTTCTTGGAGGCAACTTCTTCTTCCTTCTTCTAATGCATAATTTTTTGTTGTAGGTTATAAATCTTCTCCACGTTTAATTTGTAGTCTTCACTTCAGATGTAGGCATGTTGGAGATCATTTAAATATCATATCTTTTAATCCTCTGTCAGGTGCAGGTTCATAGAGAAACTTCCACGTTTGATTGGATCTCCTTTTTTTAAACACTCAAATATAGAGAAGAGGAAGAAGAAGAAGAAGACAAAGTACAGAGAAGAGGAAGAAGAAGTATTGTGGGGAGCTTGAAAAGCTTGGTTCCCCATAGATCAAAAGTATTGTATATATTAATATTATATAGTATATATATATATATATATATATATTTTTAAATTCTTCCAGTTTAAAAACAAATTTGCATGTACAGGTAATTTAAAAAAAATAGAGAATGAAACAATGTCACCTTTTGTAAGAGAGTTACATCCAGGTCTATAAGGGCTTGTGATTGCACTCTAGGTGTTCTTCAACTGCAAATCAACTGTGAACCAAGGTTTAGATTCGGGTAGGGGCTGTGAAATGGATGGGGGCATCTATGGCTCCTCCTAGCTCTGTAATTTCTCTAGATCTCCCTAAACTTCCTACACTCCTCTCTCAATCATAATACTGCTCTGTTACCAAATCTTGACAATGAATACTTGGAAACAATATTTCACACAGAAGATTTGCACAAAAACAAGACAATGCTTGTGTATTTTATTAATATCAAAATCAAGCATCACAAACAAATGAGAGAGTTGTAATATTTATAGATATTGAACAAATTCTATCTCATCCACAAAATATGGAAGCAAATCAACTAATCTAAGAAAATATTCAAAAAATAGCATATTGCCCCTAATTGCCCCTATTTCCCCTCATGGAAATCATCCGGGAAAAAAATATGAAAGACTTAACATGATCCCACAAACATTGGGATGAGAACACTATCACTTAGTTAACTAACAACTAAGGATAACTAACACCTATTGACATAAATTTAAAGTATTTAAATTAAATACTTTAAATTATTACATTTATTCAAATATCAACTAATTTTGAATTAAGCTAAGTTTTATTCCTAACATATATTTCATGTTTCAATATGTATTAAAAATATTAAGTATGATAGTTATACTTAATGTCAAAAGTATTATAAATATTGTCAAACTAAAAACTATCATTGTCTACGAGATTTCCACAAGATTTTATATATGAAATATGACATCAAGATTTCACATGTTTCACCTCCATAGTAGTATGATATATACCCATCAATACTAATAATTTCAATAATGTGATTTCCATATAGTATACGGAACTAGGATCTAATGATTAAGTAAGTTATTGAAATATGGTTTTCTCTTCCAATTCTTAAAAAAATTCCACACAAATGAGAATTAAAGAAAAGGATAAATGATAATGGATTTGAAACCATGAATGATGATAAAAATATAAGATATGAGTGATGTGGAGGAAACCTCCTAATTCTACTATGGGAGTGACGATGAGAAAAAATAGAATTATTCTATTATTAACATATTCCATACTATCCAAGGTTTATTTTTTCTTTTTAATCTTCTACAATACCCCTTGATTGTTATGTGACCATATGAATTTTTATCTTATATGTTACTGTTATCCAGATTCGCCCTTCATGTATTTTGATAACTTGCAGTAATTACTTGGACGTGGAAAAGGGTAAAAACTAATAAAATGTAGAAAATTGGCTTTGGAACACTCTACTCTCCTTTTCCTAACCCCTCAAACTAATAATTAGTCCAAACATTTAAAAAAATTTAGAAGAAATTGGAAAAAATGGGCTATGTACTATATTGCAGATCTTGGAGATGTAGATGGAACTAATTCATCATGGAGTAGTTTGACCCACAACTCAAACAAATCAGTGTTTTGTGGATATGCAGGAGGGAGACAGAATGTTAGAACAAGTTCCATGGGAACTTAGGCTCCCCGCAAAGGCTTGTGGCCCGCATCAAAGGATTCAGGGATCGGGATGCAGTGTTATCCGGAGATGTAAAGGAATGAAGGAATGAAAAAATGGTTCTTTTGGGGGCTCAGTTCTCCACAAGTCCATCTCAGCCAATAAATGAAGGTGAAGAAGTGTGTCATGGAAAAATTAGATTCGGGAGAACCAGGTGCACGTGGAACAAGTTCCATGGGAAATTAGGTTCCTCACAAAGGGTTTCGGACCACGAAACAAATAACTCAAGACCCTTACGAGTGATGTGGAGATTACTGGAATAAGTGGAATAAGTGGAACAAGTTCCATGGATCCCCGGATAAACCAAACCACCCACACTACAAAGGGAAAATAGTTCAATTCGGACTGTAGGATCCCACGGAGAACCCCCGACCCCTGAATAAAAATGACCATAAATGTTTCCCACAATCTTTGATTTTCACAAAATTGGAATTTTCTTAAAGGTCTTGACATCCTCTAAATTTTAAAAACTAGATTTACTAATTTAGGTGAGGGTAGGTTGGTGAAAAATAAGAAAACGTCTCCAGCATTAAAGGATGCAATCCTAAGTACATCAACCACTAGATATGGTGAGATATGGTTCCTTGGATTCTCCAGCAAGCAAATTTACATGGAGAATGGGTTTGACAAGATGCCCATAATTGTTTTTAGATATTTAATGCACCTTATTGGTGGTTGAAAAGGGTAATTTGAAATTCCCTCTACTTCCTATCTCTCTTCCATTTATATATATTGTAAAAAAGGACTCATTTGTTGGGGTTGGACATTCTATAATGTTGGTGCATCCTTATCCAAGTTCTACATTTTGTATTTTGAGTTACAAATTTGGAAATCTTTCATTTTTATCCTTATCTCTTCTCCTTCAATGTAATGGATTATGCATATTTGAAGAAATAAAAAACTTGTTTTTTTGTTATTGATCTATCCTAGCTTGTGTTCTATTGCATTTTCTTGTCTCTCATTACACTTGCAAATATATTGTGCTTATTATGTTCTCATTATAGGTTTTGAATCTATTTTTCTCCATGGAAATGGTGGTTTGAATGTTGTTTTGGATTGTGGCACTCATGTCTCCCCCTTTCCTTCCTCATTTTTATTCCATTTTCCCTCATTTGAGAGTGTCTTTCTACCCTCTTCTTGGTGTTATCACCTATGTTAGTGTAGGATTTACATTTTTATGCATCTTTCTCTCACCCCGGTCCCTTGGAATCATAGAGTAGGATTAGATAGTTGTATGTCCTTCCTTAGGAGTAGTTTAGCATTAGGATTAAGTAGAGGGACCAACCTTCTCTAGTGGTTTGTGTCAAGTAGCAAGTCCAACAACTTGAGCTACAATCCCATGTTACCCAAAAACACTATTTTCTCATCCACACATTCAAGAAAAATCAGAGGGTGCCATTTTTGGTGATATCAGTTACTAATTAGAGACATGTATAAAAATAATACCTAAGACCTAATTTCTGAAAAAAGCATCTTATAAATTTGAATAACCAAGACCTAATGTTTGAAAATTTCTAATAATATAGAAAATGTTATAGAAAACCAATCACAAAATCTCATTTCCACACCACAAAGAGAAATAGAAAAAAATATTAGGTTTACTAAGAATTAAAAATAATTATTGAAAATGAACTATTTCAATGTGACAACAAGGAAATTGCAACAAATTTATCTCATTTATCTAAAACTCAGATTGTTAGAAACATAAAAAATACACAAGCTGCTGAGGGCAGCATGGAAAATGAAAAATATATCTCTCAGGAGAACAACTTGGCTGTTCCAAATGGGACATATGCGACTAAGGAAAATAATCCTCCTTTGTCTTCTTCTCCAACCGTGAAGACTCCATCAGGGGTGGGTAACGGTCAACAAAAAGAAAAAATCTACCACTCTGAAGGGTAATGCTTCGCCTGGGTAAGGGTAACAGTCGCAGAGCTTTTGTTTGCTGTTTCTCTGCGGTTGGTTTGCTATTTTTTGTTGTTGTTTTGTTGTTATGTCTCGTTTGTGTAGCTGTTTCTAAGCTACTTTGAGCTTCATTGTAACACTTGGATCTTGATCCATTCTTTTTGTTTCTCACTCTTATTCTGGCTCTCAGGGCCTTATTTTTGTATTCAAGGGTATAGTCCCTTTCAAAAAACTATTTGCCAAATAATTAAAAAAAACTATTTCAATGTGACATAGTTTTTGTAATATTATATCAGAAAAAGGATTTAGAGTCTTAAGAATAAAATATCTCACAATTTTGTTCGTCTTTACAAGACCTTACAAAATCTTCTCATTATGTTTCTTAAAATAAAGTAAGAAAATGCATGAAGATTTTGATATTTTTAAAAACCTTTTTCAATTTTTTCTTGGGATATTTATTAATATGGA
Organism: Taxus chinensis; assembly: GCA_019776745.2. NCBI lineage: Eukaryota > Viridiplantae > Streptophyta > Pinopsida > Cupressales > Taxaceae > Taxus > Taxus chinensis. The sequence continues at coordinate 6,737,754 of CM034154.1, forward strand.
AACTATAGAAAGATGCATTAACACATTATTTTAAATATTTACACCTTGCAGATACTTGTGAAATTTTACACATTGATGGATCATATGTTATCTTGTGCACCAATCAACATTGACATATTTTTTGTACCAACATGTGAGTATGCATTCATTTTCTTCCATAATTGCTTTACTAAGTGAACTAGTATTGTTAGTGCAAATTCATAGCATCCCCAAATGAGTTATGAATCTACTTTTCTAAGGCAAACTCATCTAGTGTGAATGAACAACATTGAGTTTTCTCCAAGGTGTGGGACCTTGCAAGGTGAGAAAAATCTCCATATTGAAGTTGGTTCTTACTCCTCTATTTAAGTGTATACATGCAATCTTTGCAAAGGTTCTGATTCAAAATTCTTACTCTAAAATTACCAAGGGAACAGGGGTTGAGAGAAAACAAGGAAAATGAAAACAAAACTAAGCAAAAATAGAGAGGTGATACACCAAATGAGTGCTAAAATACTTGATTTGCAAAAAGAGACATAGATCGTGAAGATACAACAACAAAACATGCTCAAATTTTCCAAAATACAAATAAATATCAGAAGGAAATAAACCAATGTGAGAGAGGATAGGAAAATCAATCACAGAACATGTATTGTCAGTTCTAGAATTGATACAATACATTGCAGATAACAAAGAAGGAAAAACGTGTTAAAATATCCATTGGAGGTCTAAAAATCCTTCAAATCCACCCGCTAAGGAGAAATGAAGAGCTTGCAAGAGAAAGAACATCCAACCCTTTACAAATGAGCCAAAACTGGCTTTTAATCACGAGCAGAATGGAAGAAAAGGTAAAAAACATGGGAAAATTGATTTGGGACTTCAACCACTGACAAGATTCATCCAATGGGCCTGAAAAATGATGGGTTTTCCATTAAAAAGTTCATACTTCATTAATTTTGTTGGTTAGAGTCATTTTCTATGTTTTTTGCATGCCAGATACATTTTCCTATTTTTCTCCCACAAATATCCATCAAAATAAAAAATTGAACCCTCCATCATGTAGATAATTTCACCAGCTTTCCAATGACACCAAGAACGCAAAAATCTGAGCTTTGTATCAAAAGATATGGCCCTCTGATGATTTAGGGCAAAATTAGGGCAAAATTTGATTGGCGGGCCGAAACTTTAAAAATTTTCCCATTTTTGAATTTGGGAAAAATTCCCCAAAAATTCCTACACCCCACCACTCCGCTGCCATGTGGTGCTATTTGATTGGTCGATGGAATTACGGGCCCAAACCTCACTTTTCCCCCCCTTTTTGAATTTGGGAAAATTTCCCAAAAAATCCCTGCGCCCACATCGCTCCGCTGCCACATGGAGCTCTCTAATTGGTCGATGGGATCGCGGACCTAAACCTCACTTTTCCCCCATTGATTTTACATTGGGAAAATTTCCCCATGTTTTTTTTACACTCCATTGTCCCAGTGACACATGTCACTTCCTCATTTGTTGCGCGAGGATGCGCTTCCAATTTTTCCTTTATGCGTTTGACAAATTATGGCAATATTGCCAAATTCTCCCCGTGCCCCCGGCCTCCACCAAAAACAAGACACATGGCATCCTCCTATTGGTCATGGGCTTTCAGGTTAGTATTTTTTTTCCCCCCGCCAACCCTTTGGCAAAATTTCTAACTTACCTCCGCTCCTCCGACCCCTACTACCGACAAGACATGTGTCGCCACCTTATTGCTCGACGGGCCTGTGGGCCAAAATTTTCCCTTTACACTCCTGTCGAGCCCTTTGGAAATTTTTCTAACTTACCTCCACTAACCCACCATTCTACCCTGCCATGTGGCACATTCCTATTAGTTGCGGGCCTTCCCAGGGAAATTTTCCCTCAAAAACTCTGTCAAGCCATAACTTGAGGAATACAAGGAGTTAGGAGAAAAATTTTACCTTTCTGGAAAGGTAAGGAAAAATCCTATCTTATGGAGCCATTTCCAAAAAAAATTGAGTACCTAAAGTATGCCAAAAATTCAATTAAATGCCAAAAAAGGTGAAGAACGAGGAGTTAGGTAAAATTAAGCATGGGGCTTATTTTGGATATTAATTTGGCGACTCAGAGGGGTCATCTGCCTGCTAGATGAATGATCAATAGCCTTTTAAGCATCTATTAGGCATGGAGTCATGAGTTGTAGCCTGCAAAATGACCTGAACTTTGAAAACTTCCTTTTGAGCCACTTGAAGCCCACTGAAATTGGAGTTGTTCTCACCAAAATGCCAGTGAAATGAATTATGCAAGAGCAAAACCAGTAGCTCCAAAAACTATTTACAAAATTGGAAATCATACATACCCCAAATGGGATACACAGAGTGTGCACAAGTACTTCTTCTGGTGAAAGAAAACCTATGTACTCTACTCTAACTAGAAGCAAAGGCAATCTAAACACATATGGTGACTCCATCTGGTAAATAACTCATTCTCTGAGTTACAGACCTATTTTCATCTATTTTTATCCATTCTTATTTTCATCTCTTCCATATTATTTCATTCCATGAAGTTGTGCAATCAATTCTTCATTTCCATCATGGAATTCACATTTACAACAGCAGTATGTTCCACCTCCAAATCAGCATTTTGATCAAATTCAAGGTCAACATGCTTACTCATATGAGCAATAAAAAAATCAATTTGGTTGTGAAGCAAATCAAGAAGAAGGGTATGCATGCAATGAAGGTAATCAAATGGAAGATGCTAATTTTGTGGAGAAAATCCAAAAGATGGAGGCAAAGATGGTGCAATCAAGAGCAACAACTCAAATGAAGGCTTTCAGAATTGCTTGCAGGACTCCTTGTCCATGGGGAGGCCCCTTTTCCAAGACACTTTAGCCCTCAGGAGAAGATGGACTTCATGATGGAGAAGCTGCCCCAACTTACACAATGGACATCATAGATAGAGGCCTATAGACTTGGTGTTAAACAACCTTGTCAATGGGTAAGTTCTACACCATCATTTGGTTCTTCTCTTTCCATTCCTCAAGCAACACCATCTCAATTTGGGCTTCATTTTCAAGCTTCCCATTGAATGCTGCCCCAAGTGTTGAATCCATTTCTCCATTCCCTAGTCTTCCACCTCATCTCAATTCTTCTATCCTTTTCCCTTCCAAATAGTCATCCCCTCCACAAGAGCTAAAAGAAATACCTTCCACTCTAAGGGAATAAGAGGTTTCTTCTCCTCCACCACCAAGAAAAATTTCAAAATCAATTGAACTCTAACACACCCCTCCTCTTGCATTCCCAATCCCATGTGGGGAAGAATAAATTGCAAAAATCAGTCATCAAGGACAACAAGAGGAAGAGCCAAGCAAAGAAGGAATGATTAAGAGCTTAGTAAGTTTGGCTCTTAAATATGGAATTGAGAAGATCCCTTTACTGGTAAAACCTATAGAAGAGGCCAAGGTTGAACAAATGGTGGTCAGGACTGATTTTTTTACAGCAAAAGAAGAGAAAAATGAAGAAGCAGATCAACAATCGGTTTTCTCAGAATTTAGTGTCCATATTGGCTCTCTATTTGAAGGAAATTTTGATCCAATTCAAGTTGCAACAATCAGCCATACAAGAAGAAGAAGATCTTGCAGCCCCAGCTTGTCCTCTAGAGCAGCAGATTGAAGAGTTTGATTTGACAAACTTCATGCTAGAGGGAGAGTTTAATCAAGAGCAAGATTGTCTTCAAGATGTCGAAGAAGAAAAACCAGCTCCAAATCCCATTGAAGAGGAGCAAATGGATGAGATCAAGTCAGTTTTTACAACAACAGAAGAAGGAAGAATTATTGATACATTTTTGCTTTCATTTGAAGGGGCTGATTTGATTGATGAAGCCATTATGGAGGTAAACAAAACAGGTCCAAATTGTGAGCAAGAGGCACAAGAAAGTTCATGTTTCTCTCCCACTTCATCTCTCCAAAAATCTAGTTTTTTGGATGATGGATTGATAAGTTTCATGTTTAAAAACGAAAATACACATGGTGAAGAAAATGCAGATTTGGAGGCCACCATACAAGAAGGAGAGACCTTGTAGTAGTAGGAAATTGAAGAGTTTGATTTTCCATTAGACTTAGAAGAATGTTTAGATGAAGAGCCAGCTGAAACTACAATATTTTCTTCTTCACCATTCATTCTCCAACATCAAGAGCCTGCTGCCACAAAGGAGAACATTGAAAAAACAATATCTTGTGTTTTTTGGTAGCTCTTTGGAACCAATGTTGGAAGATATTAATCTTTTGTGTTCTTTACTGGAAAAGGAAGGAAAACAGCAGAAGAACTTCATCACTTCTTCCACTTCATTTATCCAAGAAGGTCTATAAGAGGAATCCATTTTTGGAGTTGAAAATAAAAGTTATGTGCATATCAAACGGACCAGACCTTGCCAAATAAGGTATTTGGCTTCATTGGAGTCAAAGGAGAAGTCACAACTAGTCATACTTGCTTCTAAGCATGAGGATGAGATATAAAGTACCAAGGATCAGCTACCATACCTCTTTAATCCAAATGAAGAGAAACTAAAAGAGGCATTGGATTTGTTTTTAGTTGACACCTTGTTGATTTGGGTAGAAGACTAGCTTCTTGTTGGTTTTCCACTCACCCAACCAGCCATGTTCAATACCAAATTAGTTGCATGGCTTCCTTTTGTGAGAAAGGGAAGCTATTTCTCCCAACCAGTTGTAGGGTTTGTTTAGCTTGCCCTTTGCTTCCAGTTAGAGTAGAGTAGGTAGGTTTGCTTTCAGCAGAAGAATTTCTTGTGCACACTATATTTATCCCATTTGGGGTATGTATGATTTCCAATTTTGTACATAGTTTTTGGTGCTGCTGGTTTTGCTCTTGCACAGTTCATTTCAGTGGCATTTTTGGTGAGAACAACTCCCAATTTTAGTGGGCTTCAAGTGGCTCAGAAGGAAGTTTTCAAAGTTTAGATCAGTTTGCATGCTACAACTCATGACTCCATGCCCAATGGATGCTTCAAAGGCTACTAATCATTCATCTAGCAGGCAGATGACCCCTATGAGTCACCAAATTGTTATCCAAAATAATCCCCATGCTTACTTTTGGATAACTCCTCCTTCTTCTCCTTTGTTAGCACTTAATTGAATTTTGGCATGCTTCAGGTACTCGAATATTTTTGGAAATGGCTCTATAAGATAGGATTTTTCCTCACCTTTCCAAAAAGGTAAAGTTTTCCTCCTAACTCCATGTATTTCTCAAGTTATGGCTCGGTGGAGTTTTTTGAGGGAAATTTTCCTTGGGAAGGCCCAGCGACTAATAGGAATGCGTCACATGGTAGGGTGGAATGGCGGGTCAGCGGAGGTAAGTTATAAAAATTTCCAAAGGGCTCGATGGGAGTGCAAAGGGAAAATTTTGGCCCGCACGTCTGCTGAGCAATAAAGTGGTGACACGTGTCCTGCCGGTAGTGGGGGTCAGAGGAGCAGAGGTAAGTTAGAAATTTTGCCAAAGGGTTGGGCGGGGGGCGAAAGGAAAAATGTTAGCCAAAAATCCCATGACCAATAGGAGCACACCACGTGTCCTATTTTTGGTGGAGGTCGGGGGGCATGGGGAGAATTTGGCAATATTGCCAAAGTGGTCAAATGCGCAAAGGAAAAATTGGAAGCGCATCCCCGTGCAACCAATGAGGAAGTGACACGTGTCACCGGGACAGTGAATCATGGAGAAAAGATTGGGAAATTTTCCCAATGCAAAATCAAAGGGGGAAAAGTGAGGTTTGGGCCCGTGATCCCATCAACCAATCAGAGAGCGCCACATGGCAGTGGAGTGGCAGGGTGTGGGGTTTTTTGGGAAAATTTTCCCAAATTCAAAAAGGGGGAAAAGCAAGGTTTGAGCCCATGATCCCATCAACCAATCAGATAGTGCCACATGGTAGTGGAGTGGCAGGGCATGGGGATTTTTGGGGAAAATTTCCCAAATTCAAAAAGGGGGAAAATTTTAAAGTTTCGACCCACCAATCCAATTTTTCCCTAATTTTGCCCTAAATCTTTAGAGGGCCATATCTTTTGATACAAAGCTCGGATTTTTTGCGTTCTTGGTGTCATTCGAAATTTGGTGAAATTCTCTACATGATGGAGGGTTAAATTTTGTATTTTGATGGATATTTGTGGGAGAAAAATAGGAAAACATCTCTAGCATGCAAAAAACACAGAAAATGACTCCAACCACCAAAATTAATGAAGTATAGACCTCTATTTTGCTTTGTATGGCAAGGTAATTTGAATTATGGGATTTTTGTGGAAACCCATCATTTTGCAAGCCCATTGGATGAATCTTTTCAGTGGTTGAAGTCAAAAATTGATTTGCCCATGTTTTTTACCTTTTCTTCCATCCTTCTCGTGATTAAAGTCCTCTAGAGCATTCCCAATCTGTTGCTCTAGAGGACAAGTTTGGGCTGCAAGATCTTCTTCTTCTTGTATGGCTGATTGTGCAACTTGAATTAGATCAGAATTTCCATCAAATAGAGTGCCAAAATGGACACTACATTCTGAGCAAACTAATTGATGATCTGCTTCTTCCTTTTGCTCTTCTTATGCTGCAGTAAAATCAGTCCTGACCACCATTTGTTCGACCTTGTAATCTTCTATAGGCTCTACCAGCAAAGAGATATTCTCAATTCCATATTTAAGAGCCAAAATTACTAAGCTCTTAATCATTCCTTCTTTTACTTGGCTCTTCCTCTTGCTGTCCTTGATGACTGATTTTTGCAATTTCTTCTTCCCCACATGGGATTGGGAATGCAAGAGGAGGGGGTGGGTTGGAGTTCAATTGATTTTGCATTTTTTTCTTGGCATTGGAGGAGATGAAACCTCTTCTTCCCTTAGAATGGAAGGCATTTCTTTTAGCTCTTGTGGAGGGGATGAATGTTTGGAAGGGAAAAGGACAGAAGAATTGAGATGAGGTGGAAGACTAGGGAATGGAGAAATGGATTCAACATTTGGGGGCAGCATTCAATGGGAAGCTTGAAAATTGAAGCCCAAATTGAGATAGTGTTGCTTGAGGAATGGAAAGGGAAGAACCAGATGATGGTGTAGAACTTACCCATTGACAAGGTTTTTCAGCACCAAGTTTATAGGCCTCTATCTCTGTTGTCCATTATGCAAGTTGAGGCAGCATCTCCATCATGAAGTCCAGGTTCTCATGAGGGCTGAAGTGTCTTGGAAAATGGCCTCCCCATGGACAAGGAGTCCTGCAACCAATTCTGAAAGCCTTCATTTGAGCTGTTACTCTTGATTGCACCATCTTTGCCTCCATCTTTTGGATTTTCTCCACAAAATCAGCATCTTTCATTTGATTGTCTTTATTGCATGCGTAACCTTTCTCTTGATGTGCTTCACAAACCAAATTGATTTTGGTATTGCACATATGGGTAAGCATACTGACCTTGCATTTGATCAAAATTCTAATTTGGAGGATTTGTAAAACATGTTGGAGGTGGAGTATACTGCTGTTGTAAATGTGGATTCCATGTTGCTAATGAAGTCATGATTACACAACTTCATGGAATGAAAGAAGATGGAAAGAAGAATGGATAAAAATGGATGGAAAATAGGTCTACAACTCAAAGAATGAGTTATTTACCAGATGGAGTCGCTAGATGTGTTTTTGAAAATGCCTCCAAAGGTAGAATCCTTAATAGGAACACACCAACCTGTCAAAAATAAAGTGGAAGACCTCTAAGGTCCCACCGGGCATGCCAAAATAGTTAGTGCAAATTCACAGCACCCCCAAATGAGTTATGGATCTACTTTTCTAAGGCAAACTCATCTAGTGTGAATGCACAACATTGAGTTTTCTCCAAGGTGTGGGACCTTGCAAGGTGATAAAACTCTCCATATTGAAGTTGGTTGTTACTCCTCTATTTAAGTATATACATGCAATATTTGTAGAGATTCTGATTCAAAATTCTTACTCTAAAATAACAAGGGGGACAGAGTTGAGAGAAAGCAAGGAAATGAAAAAAAAACTAACCAAAACAGAGAGGGTGATACACCAAAGGAGTGTTGAAATCCTTGCTTTGAAAAAATAGACACAAATCATGAAGATACAACAATAAAACATGCACAAATTTTCTCAAATATAAAGAAAGATCAGAAGGAAACAAACCAATGCGAGAGAGGATTGGAAAATCAATCATAGAACATTTATTGTCAGTTCCATAATTGATACAATACATTACATATAACAAAGAAGGAAAAAATGTGTTACAATCTCCATGGGAGGTTTGAAACTCCTTCAAATCCACCTGCTAAGGAGAAATGAAGAGATTTTAATAGCAAGAACATCCAACCCTTTACAAATGAGCCAAAACTAGTTTTTAATCACAAGCAGAATGGAAGAAAAGGTAAAAAATGTGGGAAAATTGATTTGGGACTTCAACCACTGACAAGATTCATCCAATGGGCCTAAAAAATTATGGGTTTCCACAAAAAATCCCATACTTCGAAGTACATTGCCTTATAGAGCAAAATAGAGGTCCATACTTCATTAATTTTGGTGGTTAGAGTCGTTTTCTATGTTTTTTGCATGCCAGAGACATTTTCCTATTTTCGTCCCACAAATATCCATAAAAATACAAAATTGAACCCTCCATCATTTAGATAATTTCGTCAGCTTACCAATGACACCAAGAACACAAAACTCGAAGCTATATATCAAAAGATATGGCCCTCTGAAGATTTAGGGAAAAATTAGGGCAAAATAGGATTGCTGGGCCGAAACTTTAAAATTTTCCCCGTTTTTGAATTTGGAAAAATTTCCCCAAAAAATTCCCGCACCGTACCACTCTGATGCCACATGGAACTCTCTGATTGGTCGATGGGATCATGGGCCCAAACCTCGCTTTTCCCCCCTTTTTTGAATTTGGGAAAAATTCCCCAAAAATCCCCACACCCTGCCGCTCCGCTGCCATGTGGCACTCTCTAATTGGTCGATGGGATCACGGGCCCAAACCATGCTTTTCCCACTTTGATTTTACATTAGGAAAATTTCCCAATCTTTGCTCCATGCTCCGCTGTCCTGGTGACACGTGTCACTTCCTCATTGGTCACGTGGGGATGCGCTTCTAATTTTTCCTTTGCGCTTTTGACCACTTTGGCAATATTGCAAAATTCTCCCCGCGCCCCTGAACTCCACCAAAAATAGGACACATGTCATCCTCCTATTGGTCATGGGATTTCAGGCTAACATTTTTCCTTTCACCCCTTGCCAACCCTTTGGAAAAATTTCTAACTTACCTCCACTCCTCCGACCCCCGCTACCAACAAGAGATGTGTCGCCACTTTATTGCTCAGCGGACCTGCGGGCCAAAATTTTCCCTTTGCACTTCTGCTGAGCCCTTTGGAAATTTTTCTAACTTACCTCCGCTGACCTACCATGTAGCGCATTCCTATTAGTTGCAAGCCTTCCTAGGGAAAATTTCCCTCAAAAACTCCGCCGAGCCATAACTTGAGAAATACAAGGAGTTAGGAGGAAAATTTTACCTTTTTGGAAAGGTGAGGAAAAATCCTATCTTATGGAGCCATTTCCAAAAAAATTTGAGTACCTGAAGCATGCCAAAAATTCAATTAAGTGCCAGCAAAGGAGAAGAAGGAGGAGTTAGCCAAAAGTAAGCAAGGGGCTTATTTTGGATAACAAGTACATATAATCAAATGAACATGCCCCCATGAGTGATTACTTGAAAATTGTAATTATTAAATCAATGATGATACAAATGAGAAAATTAATCATTATAACAACATATATTTTTACAATGAAATATTTATTATCATACTATATTTCACTAATAGAGGGAATTCTGTACATGTAAAGAAATTATGAGTACCCATATGATATTTGAGAGATATCAACATAGCCATATTATTAATATTTTTAATCCATCACCTATAGTAGTGAATATAGAAGTGAATTTGAGTAGGTTAAATTTGAATGTAAATCTTCATTTTCTAAAGAGATGAGTTTAGTTTAAATATATTAGTGATTTAATTCAATTTGAATTAAATCTAAATATTTTAGATTCGTTATTGAACCAAATGATGTATAAATGCTGAAATGAAGAAATGAAAAAACAATCTAAGATGTAATATTTAAAAACCCTAAGCAAAAGAAGGAGAGTGGACTTAGCTGATTTCCTCACATTTAGGGAGTGATCTAAGATGGGAGAAGTGGATAACAAATTGGGAAGAGTGTCGTTAATGATCACAATAAATTATGTAACCCACAAAAAAATCCAGACACATGTGCCCATGACAGGACGAGCACCTGGGCGTTGAAGACAGCTTTTAGATGCCTATGACAGTGTAAATGATCAGAATCTAGTTTTTATTATGTTCCAATATTATTGATGTTGCTTCTTGTTGATCACTTGAGATTTGCACAATGATCACTGAGGGTACCTATAGCCTAAAAATAGAACTTCACCTGCACAATCCCACAAACTACATCAAACCTAAAAAGAAAGATGCAATATAGGGAGTTGGATTGAACCCAACGGTCACCCCGAGAGTAAACTAACCGCCAAGCGTTGCACTACATCTCATAATCCATGTAGTTATGTTGAGTTTGTGTAGAAATTATGCCCTAGGATGCCCTTGTGCAAGTTTTACTTGATAGTGGGCTGTAGCTAAATGTAGCAATGAAGTAAAATGTGTGGATGGAAAAACCAACTTCACCTTCCTATGTTGTGTATGCAACGTTGATGCAGCTCTTGTCTCTTGAATGGATGATAGATGAATGTTTTAGAGTGATTTAGGTGCCTTTTGGATGCAATATTAGGTGATGGTAGTAATTATTAGTGCGTGGTCCTTTATTTTGAAAACATAACTATGTATTTATATGATTCCTGTACAATTGAAAATCAACACATGACTTTCAGGTGCACTCAACCTCCCAAGGTTATGCCGAGACAGATGATGTGGAATGGATAGATGGTTATGTGGGAAAAGTGTAAGGTGAAATAGGCGAATGTGGATAAGGAAAGATCAAGGAAATCTAATGTCTTGTACGAACACTAATGGGATATGATCACCTAGGGTAGAAAATACTTTTCTAACATGCATAAGTGAAATGGAATGGTCTAGGATGATGGTAGTGCGTAGAAGACGATCGATGTTTGACTCATGAAAAATGCTGGCAACAGTTTTTGGAAGATGGGGAAACTTTCCTTCGTTTGCCTAGTATAAGTTTCCAGACAAGGTCATGGAAATGTTAGAGGAAACATATGAATTTGACAACAGAATGGGTTATGGGCACTAGTTTCACTCGGGATGGTTCCAAAAAAAATCGTAGACTTTTTCGGCTTCTTTTTTCACAACATTCAACTGTGAAATGATGATAGGTGGAAGTGGTGAGGATCAAAAAGCTAAGATCCTAAGGCTTGTGTTAGTGTATATCTCTAGGTAAGTTGTGTTTAGATACGGGACTCGTGGATCATATACTTCTTCTCTTGGTTACTCGAGACCCTGAATAGTCATGCGAGATATGTGGGTGGATAACTATGGTGAATAAGAAGAAAATGTGGAAATGGACAAAAATGACCAACAAGTGATCAAGGTAACCTATGGCCGAGGTTATTTTCCCAAAACTCGTAAGCTCTATCGTCTTCGACATTTAAAGCCTCCAACTATGTTGTGATGGCATATAGCTCCGAGGTGGTTTGGAAGATGCGAATTCAAGGCCTTGGTAAATATTTGATAATGCTTCCAATAGGATTGGTTGTGGCACTATGGGTTCAAAAACATAATCCTTAGGTTCTCTAGGACCCAAAATGGTCATGCAGTATGTGTATTCAATTAATCTAATGCAAGAAAAAAACTAATTAAATAAAGGAAATATAATCAATGTTTTTGTGCTTTTTCAATTAAATAAAGGAAATACAACAATAAACAAAAATATAATTAAATTAAACTAATATTTTTGTATTTTATACTTTCTGGAAAATAACAGAGTAAATTGACAGAAGAAATACAATTGCTTCTACAATACTATTAACAAATCTAAACAAATAAATAATCAGATGTGACTATTTATCTATTCTCAGTGAATCTAAACTACCCTAAATAAACAAATATTTTTCCAATTTATAATTTTGGATCTAAATCCTTTGTTCCACCTCAGAGACACAAGAAGAAGTAAAAGCTTCTCAGAAGCACTTATTCCCATGAAACTTCCTCGACAGAAGTAAAGAGTGATTTAGTGGAGGTTCCAGATTGAAATGGAATTATAATTGATTTAAATAAATTTAGAAGATTTCCTTGAGGAAAAACTTCCCTTACAAACCCATAGGGATAGGAAGGGAAGCAATCTATCACCAGAAACTTTGTGTAAAAAAATGAAAGCTACAGTAATTACTTAACTATTGTAATGATTTGAATTGGAATGAATTAAATAATCTAATCAATATTGTGCATACAAATTAAATAAACAAATAAAGAAAGCTTAAGGAAATCCAAGTACACCCCCAACTTGGAATTTTCAGAGTAGTGACAAAGCCAGTGATGGTTTACTCTGATGTCCCCTGATTTTTTTCCAACTTCAGTGCTCAGGTGAATCCAGAGATATGTTTTGGGTAATGTGGAAGAAGTGGTGAAGAAGTGCTGGAGAAATGGTGGCTTACAGGAAGTCTAATAATAATGCGGGTAGGAGAATAAAAATGCAAAAGAACTGGCTTGATTGTGTATTTCCTAGCAATAATGTGGAAACATAACGGTGCAATTCACAACAAATATCTCTAACCAATGCTTTGGGAAGAATCCTGGTTCTTATAGAAAAATGGTGGGGAAATAGTCTAAGCCATTTAACAGCCAAAGGATGCCACATCACCACAAAATGGGGATTTAACTCTAATTAGTCATCAGGGAAAGAAGAGGAATTTGGTACATTTCCAATAAGCCCAAAAATAGCTAATTTAACCAAGAAACGTGTGCTAAAATTATGTTTGAGGAAATGACATGCATTGAGAACATGCCAAAAGAGGTTCTAGAAAAACCGTAGGTAACCATTGGTCTGCGTAGAGGGGTGGTTGTGCAATCACTAGGGTGGTTACACAACCACCGCTGAGGGCAAACCAGCGGTTATGTAACCATCAGGGTAGTTGTCTAACTGTCGCGGCATTTCCGTAACTTAAGGCCAAAAACTTAGGGAAAATATGCAAAAGAGATACAAGAAGGAAAAAAACATAGAAATGGTTAAGGGAAGCATTTTAATCTAAAAATATATACTGCAAGTTCGGAATAGGACTCAAACACTGTTGGAAAAGATAATAATCATCATAGGGGAATTTGAACCATTTCTAACAATGTAGCACATGTAAAATTGGGTGCATACATATTGCCCCCTCGGAGAAGTGTTCTAGCGATGAAGAGGTGCATAACGTATAGTCTAAGTATGGCATTCCCAAAATGGGGAGTTAGAGGTTATATCTGACATGTACGTGTGTTGAAGTGACGCCAATCCAAATTCATGTTGCCTACAAGAAACAAATGAGAACCAAGTGTAGATAGATATGAAATTGACAAAACATACTAAAACCAAAACACCGAGATGACTTACCATAACCATGGGGATAGAAATATACATGTGCCAGCACTCTAGCCCTACAAAACACACACATCCAAAACGGAATTAAAACATACTATATATAACTAAAACCATTACTTTTAGAAATCATTTTCACCTACCCAGTTAGCAATTTTTTGAGCTCTGGTGTACCTGTGATGGTTTCACGCATGAGTATAATTGAATTGAAGAGCACAGTGATTTGATGGAAGCCCCACAAGTGGGAGGAGCAGCGGCTCGAAGATGAGTAAGCTATTTTCATTTATTTGTTTTTAACCTATCATGTGAAAAACTTGGAAAATTTTACCTAGGGGGGTTATTTTTTATAGTTTGGTAGTAAAAAAATTCACAAGGGGGGTGCTTAGGTGCATTTTTATTTTATTTCATCAAAAATGGTCAATTGTTTTTCTTTTCGAGCTTTTTAGGTATTAGGGTATGACCCATCCTTTTCGGATGGAACCGTCACTCTGCACAAGTCGCAGTTACGCAATCACCGGTCTATGGAGAGGGGTAGTTGTGCAACCGTCGCTCTGCACAAATGGGTGGTTGCATAATTGTCAAGGTAGAGGCTAATTTTTACTAAGTATGAAGAATTTTATTTTTTTAGTGATGTTTTTTACGAGCTTATTATGCATGAGATGTTTCTAACGTACTCTTTTTTATGTTTTGCTGAGTGCAAGCCTTGTATATCAGATGGAGTAGAGCTAACGAGTGTGATTAGATTCCTCCCATCTTGGATTCCCTCATTTAGGATGAGAGAGAGATCTTACACGAATCTAGATTATGGATGATATCCCATACACCGCTGGTTGCACCACCTAGATATTTTTTAGTTGATTTACTAAGCTATTGGGATGCAAAACAAAACACTTTCTAGTTCCTTGGGTTAAAGGATATTGGAATATTATTCTCGAGTATGTATACAGGATTCTGGGTGTTTGTGTTACAGGAAGGGTTGATTTTGGAGAGTGTTACATCAGTGATGTAGTGTCATAGTTGGGATGCTTATATGGGAGATGCATTAGCACCTAACACTGGTGTCAAGCATGGCATGAGATTACTGTCATTTTTCTCTGCCCCTATTCCTGCCTTGTGCAAGGCCATGATTGGAATTTTGGCTTTGCGCTTGGTTGGGGACAAGGGTTAGGACAAGGTACTTTACTTCTAGGCCCCGATTATTCAAAGCATAGAAGAGCATGGTTGCATCTACACCTGGGGCATTGACATACTTGGTACTACATATACAGGGTGGTTTTCCTGAAGGGAAATGACCTTAGTTATCCTACTTTAGTGACTAGTTAGGTATTTGAGTGCATGATCCCCTTCTAGAGGGGTGTTGGGATAGTATTTCCTGAGGCTATCAAAGTAGTTAGATGGATGGTTATTCCCCCCCTGAAGGGGCATCATCAGCCAAGAAATGTGCGCTATAATGTAACATTACTCTCTTGACTGTACTACTTAGACTAGAAGTGTTGGTGAATTATACACTGCATATATATATATATATATATATATATATATATATATTCTGAAGTTTTCTAACCCATCATTATTTTATTTAATTTTGTAGCCACCACTGATGGTTGACGATATCTTGTTTAGAGCATCCTTTTTGAAAATTTTGTGCACCCAATGGGCATGACATGGGATGGGTTACTCATGGACTCAAGGCATCCAATCATGGAGGGCCAACACACTAATGCATTTTCTCTAGCATTTATTGTAGTAGGAGAAGTGACAAAGATGAGGACTGGTCTTGCTGGGTATCAGATACTTGAGAGGAGGTAGTGACGAGAGCATTCCAGCAGTGAGGGCACCACTGGAAAATCACGTGGTTCATCATCTCATGGTAAATCTCATAGATTGAAGAAAAAAGGAACTCACTCCCACCATAGGATCTGTAGCAGGATCCCCAGCCGTGTACCTTCATTTGGATCCTGTAGAGAGGGATAAGGCATAGGCCTTTATTGTTTTAGATCATTTTTGACACATATCAATTTTTTTGGGATTTTGTGCTCATTGTGAGCATTTTGACCACACCTAGAGTGTGATGACATTTTATACAAACTCGATTATTTATAGATATATACATATGTACTTATTTTTGTCTCAGATATCTCATCTAAGAGTTGACTTGATTATGACTCATTTCACCTATGTACTCTTAGATGTGTAGATTTTGATTATTTTTAATATGCTTTTATGAATACATGTATGGATGATAATGATGATGCAAATGCGTAACAAAATGATTTCTTTTTTTATATTCTTATGAGGACAAATTGCAAACTTTAAAACTTTGGTTTTCAAACAATATTTGGTATTTATGTTTTACAAGAAAACTTGATGAAAATGACATGATAACGAGATGAACCCATTCCATTCTTAACCCCATGCAACCAATAAGATGTGAGGGCTCAACATTGAGAGTCAAGAAGGACATGAGTTGTATGACTTTAATGAATGAAAATAAAGATATGAAGATAAGGTTTTGACCAAGACACAGTTAGGACACTACAACTCAATTTTGGGCAAGGCTAACTATCCAATTTAGAATTCAGTTTTCTTGCAAGTTTAACTAGACTTAGACCCGTAGATGGCCTCCAGATTGAAAAAATATTATTTTATGGATTAACTCTCTTATAACTTGTGAATCTAACTCATTTTCTGATGATTGCAAGGGATTCAAAGTACTTTTTACTTATTGATTTGTTTACAAATTATTAACTTATTTAAAAGGACCCCTATGTCTTGCTTGATGCAAATAGTAAGAAGTATGGGCTCATCACCAAGTACAAGGCATATGCTAGTAAGGGAACTTCCCCCCTTTCCCAGCCTCATGCAACCATTAAGAATCATGGGATCATCACCAAAGATTGGTGAGGCAAAGAAGTGTGGTTTTATTTGCATGAAATTGTTTTTGTATTTATTGTTTCTTTATCTTTTATTTTTGATTTAATTTTATTAAATTTCAAATTTTGACTTGTTATTTTGGGAGGGAAAAATGTCCCCTAGCCTCAACCCCACAGAACAAGTAGGATGTGAGGGCTCACCACCAAAGGTCAAAGTAGGTGAACAAGCAATCTGGGTGAAATGTTTTAGATTGATTTGTCAAAAGAGAGATTTTTAAGGAAAGATGTGAAACTAAGAAGCTTCTAGTACATACTAGGGGTAAAAAAAACTAATCCAGAAGTAGTGGTGAATAGAACTAGGTAGGTATGTCTTGGTAGGATCAATGTAAAAAATTCATCCAACAAGATGATAAAAGATTGAATATTATACATATGGTATAGTGGATAGTTGAAGAAGTATGATTAAATGTTTTGTCAATTCTCAGAAATTTTTGAAAGTTTCTTGAAAAATAAGTTTCTTGTTTCACAATGATCCAATATGATTATGCAAATGATATGCAATGGATGTAATAATGTACATGTAGAAATGTAGATGAACTATGCGTAGAATTATTTAAGGTAAAGTAAATTGACTGATTCACCAAACTCTTCACCTTATAAGGTACACATATGATATGCTCCATTCTTATAGTCTCCATGACTTGATATAGACTTAACCATTTTGGTCTAAACTTACTTCCTTCACCAATATTTATTTTGATTCAGATATCTGGTCTTAGCACTAGATCACCTATGCATGTTTCATGCTCATAATTTTTTTTATACTGACAAACAATCCTGTCAACACACACATTGTTTCGTTGCTCAACATTAAGCTAAGTTTCATCGAGGGTTTCTAGTTGACCAAGTCACGCCAATCAATATGCATCTTCATCTAAAATTCCTTGCAAATATATGTGTATCCTAGGCATCTCAATTTCCAGTGGTAAACCCACCTCACATCTGAAGAATAAAGAAAAAAGGGTTACCCTGTAGGCGTTTGTATTGACGTCTTATAGGCCCACAATGCAGGAAATAGCTTTACGTGTCATTCATGCTTATTCTCCTTAACTATTTTAAGGAGTATGGAATTCAACATTTTGTTTGTCACCTTAGCCTGTCCATTGGCCTGAGGGTAATACAAAGAGGTTGTGTGATGTGAGATTTTGAATTGTGAACACAACTCATGGACCTCTTCATTTTTAAAGGATGTTCCATTAGCTGAGAAAATGACTTGTGGGACTCCATACTTGCAAATGATCTAATTTGGAATGAATTTTGTAATTACACACCTAGGGACAGTAGTGAGAGGTATGGCCTCGAACCACTTTGTGAAATATTCTATGGCCATAATGATAAAGTTGTGGTCATTGGTCGACAAGGGAGATAATTTCCCTATCAGATCAAGACCATAAGTAGATAAGGTCCAAGGTGTAAGAATTGACTATAGAGCCTAATCAGGGATGTAAATCTCATGTATGAATTATTTACATTTATGAAACTAATGTACATATTCTATAGTGTCATGCCCTAAGGTGGGCCAAAAATAAACCATCCAATGAATCTTCTAGGCAGTGGCATGCCTCCAAAGTGACCCCTACAAACTCAGTTGTGGGCTTTGAAGATAATATTTTTAGATTCTTCTTCATCTACACGCCTCAAAATCATTCCATCAAAGGTTCTATGATAAATCACTTCTTCTATAATTACATACTTGGCAGCTATGATGCGTAGTTGGTGCCTTTGTTGTGGGGTTACTTCCTCAAGATATGTTTGGTCCATAATGTGATTAATGATGTCATAATACCATAGACACAATGCAATGGGAGGATTTGATTCTATGTAAAACACACACTCATCAAGGAAATATATGTCTACCAAGTCTCTACAATCTATCGAGTTGTCTGCCAACTAGCCAACAATAATTTTCCCTTTGACGGATTTCTGGTTGATGAAGGTGAGTTCAAATTCACCCATCAACGTGAGAAAACTTTAAGCCTTTTTAGATAAGGTTCCTTTAGTTAAGAAATTTTGTATTTGGTCAGACTTAA
This sequence comes from Taxus chinensis, assembly GCA_019776745.2. Lineage (NCBI taxonomy): Eukaryota > Viridiplantae > Streptophyta > Pinopsida > Cupressales > Taxaceae > Taxus > Taxus chinensis. Next base: position 6,756,285 of record CM034154.1, read on the forward strand.
CAATTACTCATGTTTCTTGGTTAAGCATATGATGCCTTAACCTTTTCATCGCAAAGACAATTGTTAGGATTTTCTCCACCTACACATAACATGTTTCATAATCAAGCAAGGTGTGACTAATGAAATAAATAGCATGTTCATGGTTATTATTTTCCTCTTGGGATAATATGCAAGGTAGAAAGACCTCAGTGGCTCGAGAGTATAAGATCAGAGGAAATTCAACCTTAGGCGACATGAGTGTAGGTGGTGACACAAGGAAATGTTTGACTGACTCAAACGATTTGTGACATTCAGAAGTCCAATATTTACTATACTCTTTCTTTTTCAAGTTATTGATGGGATGGATGACACAAGTTAGATCGGGAACAAACCTGTAGATTGCCCCAAGTTTTCTTGGAAAATACCTAATCCCTTATTTGTCTGAAGGTGGAGTCATTTCCAGAACTTCCCTAATCTTAGCTGTATCTACATCAATTCCTTGAGAAGACATGATATAGCCTAGTAATTTTCCTCCCATTAATCCAAATACACACTTTTCTGGATTCAACATTACACCGTATTTGATAAGTCAATGGAGGATGATACAAATCACCTTAGGTTGATTACAAAATTTCTTGGCCTCAACTAGGATAGCATCAATTCATCGACGTAAGATTCCAAAATCTTACAAATAAGATCATAGAATATATATGTCATTTCTTGTCAGTAGGTGGATCCGGTGTTTTTCAAACCAAACAACATGACTATGTAGAAAAAGGATCCCCAAGGAGTAGTAAAGTTAGTCTTAGTTTGATCCTCCTCAGATATCATTATCTGATTATAGCTTGAGAATCCATCCATAAGTGACAATAACTCATAGCCAGTTGTTGCATATACAATGACATCAATGGAAGACGATGGAAAGTCATCCTTAGGACAAGTTGTGTTGATGTCTCTAAATTCAATACAAAAAACGTATCTTACTAATTTTCTTAAGAACCAGAATGATGTTAGACACCCACATTAAATAGTGTACTAGTTTAATGAAACCTACCTGAAGAATCTTCATTACTTCCTCCTTGACCATCAAAGACACTTTTGGCTTCATGGGTTGTGACTTCTGTTTTATGGGCTTGGCATCAAGCTTCATGACAAGGATGTGAACTACTACGTTAGGAGAAATTCCCATCATTTCTTTATAACTAAAAATGAAGGCCTTTGAATGTTCTTTGAGCACCTTTATATGTTCTTCTATCTCATGTGTAGTAAGAGAAGAACCAAGTATTAAGATTTTTGGTTCTTCCTCTGTCTCTATATTAATATATATATTCCCTTAAATCAAAGAGGCTTTACAATCTTCAAACTCAGGTGGGGATGGGGGTAGTTTTAACTCCTCTTACTCTACCTCATAGATCTTAAGACCTTTTGATGAGGAAGAACACAATGTGCAATCTCCAAAGTAGGAGGAAGGGTGGGGTTTAAGAGAAAATCCTCTTTTATGGTGCGTGGGATGAAGATTAGTGTATGCATTGAGGAATATCAGGTTTGCCTCATCATTATCCACTTCAACATATGTCAGGATTGTGTTGTTTGGTACTTTTCAAAATAAGGGTTCATATCAAAATGAGACTGTAAACTCAATTTCTTTCAAGCCCTCACTTTGGAAAAAAGTACGAGGAAGAAGTAGCTAATGAATCAACTAAATTTTTTTTCTCTCTAGGTATGGATTCAATAGAAATGAAGTCAAAACCTTTACTAAGCTCAAGGACTATGGTCTTGTAGAGATGTAGGTGCTCTTCTCTATTCTCGTAAACTTTTGAAACTTGATTAGCGATAAGTTGGAAGTTGTCAAACACTCTAACACTGGTAATGCCCATCCTCTTGGCTACAATGAGATCATGGAGGAGAGCCTTGTAATTGGTGGCATTGTTCATACATTCCAATTTTAATCTAAACTAAAAATTCATGATCCTTCCATCTAGAGAAGTAAGGATTACACCTGCCCTAGTGTCAAAACGTAACTTCGCACTATCATAGTTGAGGGTCTAGCAACCATTGGGGAAGATAGAAGTTCGATAATTTGTTGAATCTTCCTCGTTGACCTATGAGACCTCAACCATATATATCTCATTGAAAATTCTAGAAGTGAGAGAGCCAGTTCCAAGAACATGTCCCATGCTAAGGGAATCGAATGAGAGAATAATAGGAAAATCATTCTCCAAGAGCTTGACTATCTCTGCTGTAGTTTTTGTCGAAACAGTTTCTACTACAACATCTTTAATTTCATTAGAATCTACCCCTTTTATCACCTTAAGGGTTTCCCACTCAATCATTGGAACAAGCTAAGACTCGAGATTTGATTCTTGGGGCTTGTAAAAATCGTTGGATGGGAGATCAAACTTAGTATGAATCCTGGGTTTCTTCTTTATATTGTCCAAATGAATGTCAAATGGCTTTGGGTTACCCTGAGCTACGAAAAACTTACCCAAATGCAAGAATATGACCTCTTGGAAATATGTAGAATGGATTGCCTTCATTTTGTGTATCTAGGGTCAACTGAGGATCATATTATAGTTGGTTTTGTGGTCTTTAAAGTAAAAATCAGTCAACATAGTCTTTGGCCCAAGGGTAACTGGAAGTACTATTTTCTTAATAAACATTACCTTGAGGGTTTCATAGCCTTTCAGCATGTTTCCCATTGAAGACTTATTGGTTTCTCCATATCCTAGCTTCTAAATAAATAAGAAAGGAACTATGTTGATGGATTCCCCATCATCTATCATCACACATTTAACATAATTGTTGTAGATCAAAAATTGGAGGTACAATACAGGATCACCTCTTCATGCCAACTCAAAGTCAGTTAGGATTTTGATAATGTTGAATATGAAACAAACATCTCTTTTGGGATGGCCCAGAGGACAAAAATCAAATTCTATGTGATTAACATGGGCCTCCAAAGGGTGGGGGATGTGAATTAAATGGCTAAGGCTCAACACTTCTGATAAAGCTTCCCAATGTGCATGCGAGTTATTCAATATATCTAAGAAGGAAATGTGTGAGAAGGTCTTGGAAAATCCATAAGAAAAATGCCACCATTGGTTTGGGAGCCACTTGTGTATCATCTAACATTGAAGGGTAAACAGGAAGAGATTGTGAGGAATAATCATGAGAACAATTCACTACGTTAACTTTAGGTTCAGTCTTCAACTCAATTAAACCCACAATTTTGGTTTAATTTTGACCATCTAAAGGAAGAGCTACCAATGGGTTTGCTGAAGTGGATGCTTCATGATCTTTATTGTCAATGGGAGATATATTATTAGTCCCATGAGGATTGAGCTTTATGTTCTTGGGGTGTGTCAGAAGAGGGTCTCTATAAACCCCAAGAGTATAATTTTGAGGGGACACAAGCCTCGTGTGTATGTTTTGTGTCAGCACCATATGATTAGCTAAAACATCTCAATAAAGAGGTATCTTTGGTCCTCTGGTAACCATTGGATAAATTTGTTACAATCACAACACGTATGGGAGTTGTTTCCTCTAACCCAAATGAAACCACAATATAAATCAAGGTCATAATCGTAAGGCCTTTAATTTTGGTTTTATTGCAGCCCATAATATCTATTTGTGTTCTATTATTGATTGTTAAAGTTAAAGTTTGGGGGCATCTGGCCTTGGTTATGGTATTGATTCGGGTATTGGTTCAGATAACCGCTCAGGTATTGATACGACGCTTGGGAATGGACTTGTTGATGTGGGAGAGGAGGAAAAATAAAGTTCACCACATTAACGGAAGGATTAAATTTTTTACTCTTTTGATTGTTATTATTCACATTTTTGTTACCATTATTCGCATTACTGGTGTTAAAAATGTTCAAATTCTCATATTGATCTTTTACATTATCCATTGTAGCATCACGGTTCTTATGAGGACTTTGGGTCCTTGGTTAGTTTTGTTTGAACCATTAGGGTAGCTCAAATAACCCTAAGAGGGGTTCGCCAGTCTCCCATTTGAGCCATACATTTTCCAGCCAATATCAATTGTTGTTTGGTCAATATGGAGAGCTCCCTCTAAGACTTTCTTGTGGCTCCTAAGAGGAAAATTTTTGACTTCTTCCTTGGTTTCACGGTTGAGAGAATGAAGGAATAAGTCCCAAAGCTCCATTTGGTCCATGTTTGGAGCACTAGCCGAGGAGTAGAGGACTTTTCGCCATCTCTAAATGAAATGGGTGGTGGATTCATTGTGCTCTTGCTTGATATGTAGGAATTATCTTATTCATGTCTGCAAGAGTTTGTTCATATCAAAACCCTTTATAAACTCATATACGAGTTGTTTAAATGAATGGATTGAGGCCTCTCCTATCCTATTGTACCAATCAAGAGAGATTCCTTCAAGGATTTTGTGGAAAATATTAGCCACAACCGCATCCCATGGGAGTAGATCTCTAACGGAAATTGTGTACACTTTAATATGCACATTTGGGTGCCCCTCCCCTTTGAACTTTGGCATGTTGGGAATTGGTCATGGAATCATTACACTTCATATAGTAAATTCAAAGGGATCCTTAATATATTTGACATATGTTTCCAACGCATAGGAATCTACCATATACGACCCTTAATGGGGAGGTGGAGGAGGCATAAGAGGCTGATATGGCACAACATAAACATCGTAGAGGCATAAAGCATCATGTGGGGCTGAGAATATGAGTTAGGAAAAGAAAAAATATCCCCCTATGGTGATTTGGAATACATATGTAAATATGGGGGAACATTATTCTTGTATGGAGTGGTAGGCATAAAACCAGGGAACGTCGCATTGCCAATTGGGATGGCATTCAAGAACACACTTCCGATTTGTGCTTATTGAGGGTATCCATATGAGGTTTGGAGGGGCATACCTAACATACCTGATTCAATGAGGAGATCTTTAGGGATAGGAATGCTCATGTTTCTCATGGTAAGGGACCTTACCTTTCCTGGAAAAAGATGAAACACGAGATGACTGTCCAAGCTTCAACTCCCTAACTCTATCTACTAGCATAGAAATCATATCACCTGAAGATGTTATTAGATTTTTTTTTGGTGTGTTTTGATCCTGGTTAGGAGATAAAGTTACATGATGTCTTACTATAATTTTTTCTCTGGGAGGCCACCCCTCTTTGGGTATACTTTCTGTTATAGAGGGAGGGGTAGCAGTGTTGTTTTGAATTAAAGCATCAATATACTCTTTCATCCTTTCCAAGGACTGGTCTATGGCATTAAAATTCTCTTTACTTCAGGCTAAGCATGTCATGAGTTTTTCATTAGATGAGAGGTAGGAAGAGAAAGGATCATACTACATGCTGACTTGGGGCCTTGATAAGACCCGAGGATAGAATCCTTGTTCTCTAGTAAATTTCATATTGTTTGAGTTACAGAAATCCAACTGATCAATATCCTCAATCCTAACTGATGAACCATTGTTGGTGCCTTGAGGAGGAGGAGGGTAAGGTGAAGGTAAGTTAGAAGAATAATTTTCAGCTCATCCTAATAATGAGGGCGAATGTTGTATACCCATCTGGTGGTAATAAGCTTTCAGACCTAGAATGGGTCTGTTGTAACCCTGACTAGAGATATTCAAGGGGTATATGAATGCCTACAGAATAATGAGAGAGGAGAAGAATGGATAAAAGAAGGTAAGATAATGGAAATGAAATGAAACTATTCCTTCACATCATTTTCACTAATTTTGTATGACTAAAAATCAACACGTGACTTTCAAGCGCACTCAACTTCCCGAGGTTGTGTCAGAATAACTGATGTGGAATGGATATGTGGCTTTGTGGGAAATGTGTAAGGTGAAATAAGAAAAATGTGGATAAGGAAAAATAAAGGCAATCTAATGTCCTATACGGGCACTAATGGAATATGCTCATCTAGGGTAGCAAATGCTTGTCTAACTTGCGTAGGCAAAATGGAACAGTCTAGGATGATGGTTGCACATAAATGAAGATTGATGTCTAAATCATAGAAAATGTTAGAAATGGGTTGTGGAATAAGGGAAACTATCCTTTTTTTTCCTCGTAGAATTTTTTAGACAAGGTCATGGAAATGCCAAAGGAAACATATGAATAGGACAAGTGAATGGGTTATGGGCACTAGTTTCACCCAAGATGGTTCTTCCAAAAGTCATAGAATTTTCTGGATTCGTCATTCAGGATAGTCAATAGTGAAATGATGACAGGTAGAAGTGGCGAGGATCAAAAATCTAAGATCCTAAGACTCATGCCAGTGTCTATCTCTAGGTAAGTTGTGTTTGGCTACAAGACTCAGGGATCATATACTTCTTCTCTTAGTTTTTAGGGACCCTAGATGGTCATCTGGGATATGTGGGCATAAACTATGGTGAATAGGCAAAAAATGTGGAAATGGACACAAATGAACAACAAGTGATCAAGGTAACCTATGGCCAGTCTGATTTTCCCAAAAACCGTAAGTTCTATCATCTTCAGCCTTTAAATCCTCCAACTATGTTGTGATAGCAGGTAGCTCTGAGGTGGTTCGGAAGATGTGAATTCAAAGGCCTTGGTAAAATCTGATAATGCTACTAGTAGGTTTGGTTACAGTACTATGGGTTCAAAAATGTAATCTCTAGGTTCTCTAGGACCTGAAATGGTCATGTAGTATGTGTATTCAATTAATCTAATGAAAGAAAACAAACTAATTAAATAAAGGAAATATAATCTAGGTTTTTGTGATTTTTCAATTAAGTAATGGAAATACAACAATATAATTAAATTAAACTAATATTATTGTATTTTATACTTTCTTGAAATTAACAGAGGAAATTAATAGAAGAAATGTGGAGAAATACAATTGCTTCTACAATACTATTAACAAATCTAAAAAAATAAATAATTGGATGTGGCTATTTATCTGTGCTGAGTGAATCTAAACTACCCTAAATAAACAAAGATTTTTCAATTTTATAATTGTGGATCTAAATCCTTTGTTCCACCTCAAAGACACAAGAAGAAGTAAAAGCTTCTTAGAAGCACTTCTTCCCATGAAACTTCCCTGGTAGAAGTAAAGAAGGATTCAATGGATGTTGTAGATTGAAATGGAATTACAATTTATTTAAACAAATTTAGAATCTTTCCTCATGAAAAACTTCCCTTGCAAACCCATAGGGATATGCAGGGAAACAATCTATCACTTGAAGCTTTGTGCAGACAAATGAAAGCTACATTAATTACTTAATTATTGCAATGATTTGAATTGGAATGAATTAACTACTCTATTCAATATTGTGCATACAAATTAAATAAAGAAATCAAGAAAGCTTAAGGAAATCCAAGTACACCCCCAACTTGGAATTTGTAGAATAGTGAAAATTTTGGTGATGGTTTACTCTGATGTCTCCTCAGATTTTTTTCCAACTTTAGTGCTCAGGAGAATACAGGAAACTGTGATTGGTAAATAAAAAGAAACAGTGAAGAAGTTTTGGAGAAATGGTGGCTTACAGGCAGTCTGGTAATAATGCGGGTAGGAGAATAATAATGTAATAGAATTGGCTTGATTGTGTATTTCCTATCAAGATTATGGCAGCGTAACAATGCAATTCAAAACAAATATCTCCAACCAATGCTTGGGGAAGAATCATGGTTCTTATAGAAAAATGGTGGGGAAATGGTCTAAGGAATTTGACATCCAAATAATGCCACATCACCATAAAAGGGGAGGAGTTAACTCCAATTATTCATCAAGGAAAGAAGAGGAAGTTGGTACATATCCAACAAGCCCAAGAATAGTTAATTTTAACAAGAAGCGTGCTCTAAAATCATGTTAGAAAAAATGACACGCGTTCAAAACATGACGAAACAGGTTCTTGAAAAACCACACGCAACCACCGGTGTGCGTAGAAGGGCAGTTACACAACCTCTTTTGTGGTTACGCAACAGATGATGAGGGCAGACTAGTAGCTGTGTAACCTCCATGGCATTTCAGTAACTTAAGGCTAACAAATTAGGGAAAAGCTGTGAAAGATATAAAGGAAAGGGAAAAAAGCATAGAAATGGTTGAGGGAAGCATTCTAAGCTACAAATATATACTACAAGTGGTGAATAGGACTTGAACACTGTTGGAAAAGATAAAAATCATCATAGGGAACTTTGAACCATTTCTGTCAATGTAGTATGTGCAAATTCGGTGCGTATAATTCCCTTGTTTGAATTTAATAATTGAGAACTTGAGGAACAACCCATAAGTGAAAAAGATTCTCAAAAGATAAAAGAGGTCCAAAAGGAGTGAGTAAGGTGAGAAATGGTTAGGGATTCCTAGAGGGGACATAAGTTCCTGGGTGCTACTACCCTGGTGTCTAAATCCATGATAGATAAATCAATAAAATACCGACTGGGTTGTAGGGTGTGGAAGACCAAATATAAAGCAAGAAACAAAAAAAGCGGCCAAAGACAATCGTCAATTACAAGTTTTCTTGCTTACTAAGGAATTACATAAATGATAATATGTGTTTAGGACCTATAAATTTACCCAAGTGCATGATTTTCTATCTACATTTGTTCCCAATTAATGTTGTTGAGTGAATACTCGATAACATAAAGTAGATAAGAGATGCGTACTTTATAACCATGTAGAGCGTGCGACGAAATGTGTGCTAAGTAGACAAGTGAAGCATGGAATGATGCAAAAATTAAGTGTGGAAACTACGAAAAGAAATTGACCCTAGGTGGTGAAGCATATGCATTGCATTTTACCTATTGTTGTGTTTTTGGTGCATGATTCTTGTAAGGAAATACCTACAAAAGAAGAGCAAGAATGTAGTCAAATTTTTGTATATGATAAATCAGAGAAAAGTGTGCATAATTATGTAAAAGTGTATAAAAGGAAAGCATGCACCTGATGTAGAAGAGCATAAAAGGATAGAAAACGTGTCCTTAAAAAATGCCATGTAGAGTGAGTTTTTGGGAGATCTCATGCCAAGTGCAAGTTTTTTGAGTGATATCATGCCAAGTACGAGTTTTTTGGGCAATCTCAAATTAAATAACAAGTGTTGGGGAGAGAGGTGTAGACACTGAAAATCTACACCCCTCATTCTTATTCAATCAATTAATAAAAAAACATCTATATTTTATACCCACCATTTAATCACACTACATTATTAAAATCATGTATCCTAAGTCTAATCATATCACATGTAAAATCCTATTTTTCCCTATCCTAAATAAGACTTAACCACTTAGATAAGCTTAATCATTTTCTAAACCACCCAAATCAACCTAAATTTATTTCCTAAAATCCATCTAATATTATGTTCAACCTATTTCTAACTCCCTTATCTCGACAAAAAAATCATTATCATTCACACACCTATCAGAGTCATCTATAAACCTAAAATAGACAAATTCAAACTTAATCAAAATCAAGCTATATCTAGCATATTTTATCATCTCCTCTACCCTTACAACACATCCCTAAATATTCTAAAAAATCCACCCCTCGAAATCTAAACCAAATACCTTTATTTATAAAAAATTCCAACCATTTTACCTCCAAAGCTCAAATAGACCGGAATCACCAGCAATTCAGGTAATCGTCCAATGATTACTTAAACCAATTTTATAGCCTCTCTCCAGGATCTTCCACTTGCATTCACAAGTCTTAGCTTTCTTTCTGAGTTCACCAACATCATTTTATACCAGAGTGTTCAAGCTATTGTCCAAAAATATTCTCAACACTTCTCAAACATCTCAGAATTGTTCCAGAGCTCCTCTAGATCAGCATCTCAACTCTTAGCTTGTAGGTTTTACCAATTTTTTTGTGTCATCTTTCATCAAGGTCAGAACTTTCTCCTCACTTCCACATCAGATTCCAGGTATTCTTATTTATTCATCCATTCATTTTACATTTCCTTTTAGCTTCTGTAAGTCTAAAATACCAAATTAATTAGTCAACCACTTAATTTTATCAATCTGTCAATATTTACCAGAATCACCAGTGATTACTGCAATCACCTATGATTCCTACTATTTATGTCTTTCTACCACTGTTATAAGCACTCACTCAATCTGTTTTATCTACAATTTCAAGTTTTTTTTCTTCTAACATTATGTCTAGCATGGATTATTTTAGATGGCAATAGGTGGCCCAAACCACGAGATCACCAGCATTCACTCCTTGCCTATAATTCGTCATCCTTTCTACTGGGAGCAATATGACTTGTTGCATGATCTAACTTTGTGTGCTATCCATTGTGCCCCGTTGGATGAGTTAGAGAACATTTTTGAGTTCACTCAGCAAATACATGATGTTGTAAAAGGATAATGGGCTACATATTTTGAGTATCAACACATCTGAATTGAACTTGATTGGCTTGAATATGAGGCCCAACAACAAGATCCACATTTTGAGCTCAAGTTCAAGCCATAGTCTTCCTCTTCCCTCTCTCATCTATTTTCTATCTTGATTTGTAATAAACTTATCATTTATCATTATATTATCTTGTATCGGTTATCATATATCATATATCTTTCAAATCCACTTGATTGTTTAAAAGTGGATTGGCATCCTTGTAAGGAAGCTCGTTAGCTTCCAGGGATTGACCTTTGCCAAGTAATCTGCCATTTATCTTACTAATCATATTTTGTTTAATGTCTTTGATTTGTAGGTTTCTTAGTAAGAAATATCTTGTACCAATCTTCCACGGAGCACAACATCAAACATTTTCAATCATCATCCATGGGTATCACTAAACCCCAAATCTTCTAAGGTTAGTTTATTCTTGCTTAGTTAATTCAAGTTGAAGGAGTAGGAATATTTCTAAACATTTTGGCATGCCTGGTGGGAGAGATTCCCTTAATTCATTGTTCTATTTCATCAAAATACCATTTTTAAAATTTTCAGGTTCTCTGCTTAGTAATTGTTAGTGATTTAGTCAATCGCCAGCGATTCAGTCGATCACCGACGATATGTCTACATACTTTTTCTTACTTTGTAGTTTACCATCTAGTTACTATTTTATGGTCATTTCTCTATTTTATGATTAGATTAGGTTTGTAGATTTACTGTTTCTGTAGATTTATTGTCAAATTCTAAAAAAAATAATCTTTCATTCATCCAGAATATCATATTTTTCTACATCTAATTTTATGTTTTGTATTCTTCAATGATTTGATCAATCCCCAACAATTCTCATAATCATCGATGATTCCTCTGAATTCTTATGATTACTATATAGTTAACCTTTTAATCTCTATTTTCTATGTTTTCTTCTCTATTTCTGCTAACCTATTTTGTAGGTTGTTGTTTCTGGAGATTTTGCTTGCTGGATTGCTTGTTGCTTAAAAATTAAAAATTGTAAAAAAAATAAATTAAAAGGAAGTGTTTATCACGGTGAGTCCTAAAACCTTCTTTTTCTTTCAGTATTGCATTATTTTCTTGTTTTCTCTCATCAAAAATAACATTTTGTTTTGGGTCTTAAAACGAACCATTGCATCCTTCTTTCTCACATAGTTTTAATTAGGAAAATTAATCGGTTGCATTCACTTTATTTTCCCCACACACAACCAAATCACTTAAAATATAAAAAACACATTTAAACAATTCCCACCTAGGTGATAACTATTGGGATTTCATCACCCAATAGGGAAACCGACTTGGTGTTCTGACTGAGTATAAACACTTGTCTATCGGTATATTGGCAAAGCACCTGACTCCCTTATCACTGTGGGACCGTGAAGTGAGGGGGTAGGCCCCAATACCAAGCTGGTATCATAAATAGTACATAGTTGAGCCTTATGTACCTTCAAGTATATCAAGGATGCAATCCATAAAAATACCTGAAACTAGCCATAGCCTACCATTCCCTAGGACCCATAAACCATTTTTTACATTCCACTTTTCTTAATTAAATCAAGATAATCTAAAATTTATGTTTTCTTATTTTTCATGTTGTTTGTAATCAACCCACTTAGTTACTTTTTTTAGGTGATTGTGTGTTTGTTTACTATGGTACTTACTAGACAACAAGCCCATAATCAAACTTCAGAAAACATGTCTACACCATTACCTACACCATTACAACAACATATCCCATCATCTATTCCATTATCTACACCATTACCTACCACATTCTCTACACCATTACAACAACAAAACACATTTTATCAACCAATCACATCCACTCCTCTTACTGATGATCAATGAGCCTGGGATGAAATAGAGGAGAAATATAACAAAGAAATGTGACAACATCTCTTAGATTCTACACGTCAATTTTGTAGTCAAATTTTCCATGGACCTGAGCAAGAAGAAACTAAATAACCATATTCTCCCAGCTCTCAATCAAAATCATCTGAACCTCCTTTCTTTGATAGAGGAGACCCTATTTTTTAAGAGATGTTAGATTCAAACCATGTTTTCCTTAACACTTATCTTGCAGCTAGGGGTATCCAACTCCAACCATTTGTATCTGAACCACACATTCTTGATCCTTCATCTAGTATTGCACATCTTATTGATTCAAACCAACAACCTGTTGTCCAAAAAATATATTCATATCAACCCATAAATCAATCTGAAACATCAAATGTTGAGTCTTCCATTCCTATCAGTCAACCTGAAACATCTAGTGTTGTGTCTTATGTTCCTTTTTTTAGTCTTCATATGATTTCTTCTCAAGACACAACTACCCAACAACCCACATCTTCACCCAAGCCTTTTATTGGTTCCACACCTCCCTAAGTAATACTAGTGCTTCCACATTTACCCTCTCAACATCTTCAACCATCCAAACACCTCAACAAGTTCTAAGTTTTTAACCATTGTATTCAGCCACCGTACTCTCAACCAGTTAGCAACCTCATTCAAAACATCACTATGTATATTCCTACATCTATTCCCTTAATCAATACTAGTACGATCACCACCACTCATCATGTTTCAGTCCAATCCTCTATACCCCTTGTCTCACAACATATTCCATAACCATCACAACCATTAATTTCCATACCACAATCTATTCCTATTCAGAACATCCCACAACAAGCACCATCTTCTGTTGCCTCTGCAATATACTTTCAATAACCACCTCCTTATTCACAACATTTTACCACCACATCTATCCCACATCCTTATCAATATATTCAACTGTCACAACCATTATTGTCCCAACCTGCCTATAACATTCTACAATAAAACATCCCGTATCAGCAAAATATCCCTCACAACAATCCCTCAACAAAATTCCTCAACAAAACATTCCCATCAGAAAAATATCAACAAAACATTCCATGTATCAAAAAATTCCCACAATAAAATATTCCACAACAAAACATTCCTTATCAACAAAATATTCCTCAACAAAACATTCCCTACCAACAAAACATTCCTCAACAGTATCAAACATATCCACAACCTATCCAGTTCTCATTTCAACCTGGCTCATCTTCACAGCAACTAACACAACCTGATCCTCTTCAAGCCCTCATGAACCGCATATCCAATCTTGAAGCTTCCTCATCAGGACCCAAAAATGTCCTCTCTTACGACCAAATTTTCAATGATCCCATTCACCCTTCAGTGTCATATAAATCATATCCACCCCATTGGGAACTTCCAAAGTTTATCAAATTTTATAGCAAGGAAGATCCCCAACAACACATTGTGCTTTCCATCATGCTTTTTATCTAATAGCCCATGACCAAGATCTCATGCTGAGGACTTTCCCCATGTCCCTTTCCGATCTTGCCTTGGATTGGTACAATAACATCCCTCAATACTCCCTTTTCTCATTCACACAACTCACAAAATTTTCCTAGAACACTTCTCCATAAACATATCCCATAAAATCACTATCAATGACTTATGCATCATAGAACAATTTAAGGATGAGTCCATTTCCGACTTTGTTTCTCGCTAGAGGAGTACAATTAATCAACTATCCTTCCCATTGCCATAAACTGAATTGATTGAATGTTTCTCTAGCTCATGTGCTAAACACATCTCATCAAAACTGCAAACCCAATATTTCCATACATTTGATGAAGCCTTCACTATGGCCCGTAAGTTAGAATTGTGAGCTCTAGAATATGGTCGCATTAAAAATTTTCCAAAGAAACCATGAACTGAATTCCCATCTAAGTCATCTTCCGATTCTGATAAATCCAAATCATCTGCTAACTTCGTAGTAGTCAAATCCACTCCTAAGGAAAAACCCACTACCAAGTGTTCCTATCAACAATGTAGTTACACACCCATAGGAGAGAATTATAGTGCAGTTTTTGACAAGTTTCTCGCTGCAAACATGATATCTCTCCCACCCATCTGACCTATCGATACATCTGTATCCAAACCCTCTTGGTATTGAGATAATGATTATTGTAAATACCATAGGGTTAAGGGACATGACATCAAAAGGTGTCACACGTTATGTAATATCCTTCAAGATTTGATTGACAGAGGTGAGCTCCACTTAGACAATCCAAATGCAACCCCAAATCAAAATCTTGACATATTTAAACAACCCTTTCCAAATCATGCCCCATCCACTGATCAACCACAAACGAACGTCATCCATGCTCATCATACTATCAACACCATCACTAAAACATTACCCATTCTTGAGTCCACATCAACACCTACAGAACCAACATCAATATCCATAGAATCAACATCACCATTCATTGAACCTAAACTTTCCTTTGCCAAGTCCTCGTTTGCTAGCAATGTTACTGAAACCATTCTCCCATCCTTGTCACATTTTATCATTGAGTCCTCTTCCCCACCAATCACATCCTCTAGTATAACCATACCTACGTCTTTGCTTAAATTTTCAAATATAAATATGATACCTCTGTAAACATTTATGACACAAACACCTCCATCTAAGGAAACCACAAACCATATTTTTCCCTCATCTACAAAACAAAATATCTCTACACCAACCAATTAGAAACCTAAAAAATCCACAACTCATTTAGATCTCATCAACCACATCATTCAAACTCCTCTTCCTTCATCAACATCTACCTCTACATCCACTCCTAGCTCATCCAAAACCACAAAAGGACCTCATAAACAAGGTGTTGTTCAAGTTTTTAAAATTCCTTCTATACCTTCCCTGTAAAATATCATTTTCATGGTCCTTAGTATTTTCTTTCACCTCCTCCTAGAAATATTATTTCCACCCCTAGTAATCACCATGTCATGTCAAAACTAAGGATTATCTACCAATCCTCCACATTGAGCCCTTACCCTTTATGCATTACACCATCTAAGACTCCTCAGTGACAAACAACCCAACAACCTACAATCAAAGTCTTACTTCATTTAGAGGATAAGATACCCAAAACCTCACTATCGTCCATATCCACACCTAGAGGCATTATGCAATTATTTTAGATGACCTTCTTTAACAATCACTTATAACTTTACCACCTCTCAAACCATCAGACCCACGAGGATGGAAACCCGCTTGGTATGACTTCGACTTCTCTTGTGATTATCATAGGACACGAGGTCATTCTATAGAGGATTGTAAGGCCTTTCATCTAATCACTCAAAAACTTGGTAACCCAGTCTTCCTTCCTTCTGAACCACACACAACATCATCATTTTCATCTAAATATAAAGATCCCATGTCCAAAATCTCTTCCCATCAGGTTGATGTTGTACACATAACCAATCTCTCACATAATTATGACATAGATCCATCTAATCCTAAGAAAGATAAAACATTTGTAGCCATACCTCCACCTCCTAAGTTATCTGCTTCTTCTGATAAGCCTAAAGTATCTATCTCCATAGCTCCTGAAGCGTCTAATCAAACAACGTCACCCAAATCCAAGGTTTCAATACTCACCGCACCACCCTCATCATCCACCTCAATACAAAAGGTCATTATTAAATAGTTACACCAAGCTCCCATCAAAATGTCACTTTATGAACTGGTGTAAACATCACCTTCCCATAAACAATCCATGATCGAATCCCTTCAGTCAATATCCATACTTTTAGATGACCCTTCATCTTTCAAAAACTTTTTAGGGGCCCTTAAAGCATCCACAACCATATCATTCGAGTCATCTGAGATTCCCTCGCTTAGGCCAGAAGAGCATGATTTACCACTCTTTATCACCTCTCAAATCAATGATGTCCTCATTAGAAGGGTCATGATTTATGGGGGCGTATCCATCAACATTATATCATCCATTAATTTCAATCAACTTAAATTATCTCCTTGTGTCATTGGTCAAACTCTAGTTTTACTACAATCCTTCAACGACATTATCACACCCACATTAGGTATTGTTATCCTACCACTTAAAGTCCTCATTAAGACCTTACATGAACTCTTCTACATTAAATAAGGAGATTTCCAATATAACATGTTGTTAAGACACCCCTGGATACACACTATGCGATTTGTTCCTTCTACACTCCACCATTATCTTAAATATGAACATTAACATTCACATTCCCTATAGATCCAAATCCCTTTTCTGATTGTTACATGACATATCATCTAAATGACGTCCTTGTAACTAAATCCACATCAGAATCATCTAATGAAACATCTACCAGCACATCCATCCCTTCCTCCAAACTACTAGATTATTCATCTCTTAGTGACATTGTACAACATCTTATGGTGGGGGAGTACCACCTTCTCATACTCAACTTCATCCCTTCACCTAAGACATATGGTCATCATGATAAGCAACCCATGTATGAGCTTAACATAGGATATTTTATCCCTTATGGTCAGTCTTATCTTAAAACAAACCTTGTTTATGGGGGATACGATCATCCTTCATCTCATTCTATCAATCCACACTATCTCATGCCTTTCACATTAGACTTGAAATTCATAGATAATCCAAATTTCACTTATATGTACTTTCATCGTTGAGCATGGAAATTTTGTTTCCTTAACCATTATGAATAGGGAATACATGACTTGATTTTCCAATGATCCCTTAAAACTTATGAGAAATATGGCTTAGGTTATGAGAAACCCAGCTCTAACCCATCCAAACCCACTACATTTGTGCATATCACTGAACTAGAACCATTTTTACCCAGAACCTCTGAAGATCCTATAGACATAGATGACATTATATCCATCCTGCCTAACTTTTTTTTAGTCAATATTATTCCTTATGTCCTTTAACTTATCAATCCAACCATGTCACTAAGAAACTTTCTCTTATTTGGCCAGAAATGGTTGAAGAATATTTACCCACCATAGATATCCTTTAATGTCATAATGAACAAGACATATTTTCCCACTTGGGAGTTGACGATCACTTCCTTCAAAAATCCCTATCGTCCAATACACCAGCTCTCCTTAATGGATCCACCATGAACGTAAACTTAGGAACCCCTCGGGATCCTCACATAGTTAAGGTAGATCAATCACTTAATTCATAAGAACTAGATGACTTCACCTCATTTTTAACAAAAAAATTATCAATCCTTCGCCTAGTCATATAGTGATATGCTCGGAATTGATCCTAACATTGTCGTACATAGCAATTTCAAATAGTTCGATGTTAATCCCGTTAAAAAATAGTTCGTAAGATGTATCCTTGTATAACTCTTCTGGTTACAGAAGAGTTACAACACCTTTTATACTCTAATTTCATCATACCCATTGATTATCCACAATGGGTCTCTAACATTGTTCCCATAACCAAATCCTTGGGCAATTCACGCATCTACACAGATTTCAGGGATCTTAATCTTACTTGTCCTAAAGATGATTTCCCTCTTCCAAATATAGAAAAAAAAATTGACCTAACAGTGATCCACAAAATTCTCTCCCTTATGGATGTATTTTTTGGTTATAATAAAATTATTATCACCACTGATGATCAACATAAAACATCTTTCATCACTCCTTGGGGAACCTTTTGCTACCATATCATGTCATTCTATCTTTAAAATGTAGGAGCTACTTATCAACGCGCCATGACCTACATTTTTCATGACCTCATCCAAAAAATAGTCGAAGATTATGTTGATGACCTTTTATGAATTTCCAAACAATGTAAAGATCATCTTACCATTCTTGAATCAATCTTTATTCGTCTCATTTAGTATTGCCTTTGTCTCAATCTTGCAAAGTGTGTTTTTGGTTTCCTCATTGGAAAACTTTTACGATTCATCATTTTTATTTGAGGTATTGAAGTTGACCCAGCAAAGGTTAAAGCCATCATTGAAATGCCTCCATCATCCAATATTAAACAACTACGTATCCTTCAAGGTAAATTGTAGTCCATCTGACGTTTTGTATCACAAATTTTAGATTGTTGTCATCCATTTCATCATCTCCTTCACAAGGATGTAGACTTTCACTGGGATTTTGATTGTTATAAATCCTTCAAAAAAATTAAATATATCTTGTCACCACATGTGTTTAATCCTCCTCACCAGGGAAAGCCATTTTATCTATACATATCTTCTTCAGAACACACTCAAGGATCCATGCTCTCTCACTTTTATAGCCAGAGCCATGAACATGATGTATAATATATTAACCGCACACTCCATGAATATAAAAATCGTTACACTGAAGTTGAAAAAATATGCCGTGCTTTATACTTTGCCACTTATAAATTACGTCGTTATCTTCTTAATCACAAAACTTATGTTATCACTAGCTTTAATCCACTTAAAATCATGTATTATAAACCATATCATAGTGATCGGATAACTTGATGGCTAATGCTTATGACTGAATTTGACATTGAATTTATATCAAAAAATTCTATTAAGGGCAAGGCTATTGCAAACCAACTCGCTAACACTCCCCTTCCTGACAATCAACTTCCTCACGAATACTTTCCTGATGAATCCATCAGCAATTTCGACAAATATAAATTTATCCTTGTCAAAATGACTCTCTTCTTTGATGGTTCTAAATACCAGCAAGGGGGAGGTGCCGATGTTGTTATCATACCTTCTTGGGGTATTCCTCTTCCATTATCATTCAAACTTAACTTCGAATGCACTAATAACAGGGAATAATATGAAGCTTTGATCATGGGACTCACAACTACTATTCTCCTAGGTGTTCACATTTTAGAAATCTATGGAGACTCATAACTCTTCATTTTTTCATAAATCTATGTAAAAATGAAATCTTGCAAAAATATAAATCCAACGTCAATTTTATCCTCGACACTTTTGATTACTACACCATCCATAGCATTCCATGATCCTCTAACAAGTTTGCAGACACAATGGCATCCTTATGATCCCTCATCCCATTAGAAAATGAAGAATAAAAAGGCAACACTAAAGTATCCATGGTTGTTCAATGATTAGATTACCCATCACATCAAAATTAACTCCCTCCCACCAACGTCATTAATGATAATACAATTTATTTATGGTATACTCAAATCTACAAATACCTTTCCTAATCTAAAATTGCATCCGACTTATCACGTAGTGCTAAAATATCATTTCTTAAATGTGCCACTCGCTTTATCATCATAAAATGTGTCCTTTATAAACATAGTTTTGATAATATCTTGTTAAGGTGCCTTAAATAACATAAAACAATAAGGGTGAGGGAATAATATGGCAACCACGAGCGATGGAGAAAACTATGGCAACACGGTTTCTGCAGTTCTGGCTGCAGAATGTCTACGCACTAAGCTTAAAATTGTTGAGGAGAGGCTGATCTACTGCTAGAATCAGACGGTTGTAAGCACGAGTACGATCGAAGGAGAAACCACTGGAGGTACTGTCAGTTTAGTTTCTGCAGTTCTAGCCATAGAAATTCTGCGCGCTAAACCTAATAATGTTGAGGAGAGGCAGATCTCTGGCCAAAATTGGACAGTTATAAATGAAAATGTGGAACTGCTGGGATCCACACCTATGGCCTGGAATAAGTTGCTTCAAAGCCCTAACATCAAGGTGGGTCCAAAAATTACTGGTCAGTTTACGTGGGAAAAGGACAATGAGGGTGCCACCTGCCTGAGGGTCCCAGATGGATGTGTTGATAGAGCCTTAAGCAAAGCAAATTTCTCCCTCGTTGGTAAGTTTCTTGGCTCTAGACCTAATATTGATTTCATTAGAAAATGGGCTTTGAGAAAGTGGAAACCTAAGGGAGCCCTGAGCATTACCATCATGCCAAAGGATTTTTTCTGGAAAAATTTAATCAGCAAGAGGATTTGGAATGGGTGCTTCTGGGAGGACCTTGGTGGCTGGGTAATATGGGCCTTTTTTTGAAAAAATGGTATCCTAGTTTTGACCCTAATACTGAAAATATAAACACCATCCCAATCTGGTGTAGGTTACCTGGACTACCATTGCATTTTTGGGATGATGAAATTCTGTTAAATATTGCAAAATCCTTAGGTGCCCCTATCGGGCTGGATGGGCCCATGAGAAACAGATCTAGACTTTCTTTTTCTCGTTTCTGCGTTTTCTCTGCAATGGAACAGGAGTTTCGGAGCACATAATCTTGAAATCTAGATATGGGATATGGACCCAAAAAATTGAGTTTGAAACTTTGAGATGTAAACATTGTCATAGCATAAGGACACTCTGACAAAAGTTGTTCCAAGAAGAATACCCCTACAATGGAAGCTGAACAGCCTGTGGAGGGCTTAGTTCTGAACAAGGATAGTAGGGTTCATAGCAAAAGGTTGTTCCTAGCACGGATAGTCGGAATGAAGACAAAGCCCCTAGTCATAAGGAGTTGGAGGTCAAGAGAAAGGGGAAAAAAAAGGGGTTTTAGAACTCAAATAAGGAAACATTTGGTCTGGCGTCCCAAAGTCTCAGCAGCAGATTTTCCTAAAGCACCTAACAAAGAGGACTTGGAAAATCCTGTGAAGGTATTCATGGTGGTGAACGAGCAAGAAGGCTCTGTAAAGATTAATATAGTCCATATTGAGCAATTTCAGAGCAGTAAGGAATTCGAGATAGATAATCAGCTGTGCATCACTAAGGAAACTTCGAACAAGGACTATATGGCTTTTAAAGAACCTTTACAGAAAAACACTCCTAGGGGAGATGGTAATTCATTTGCAGATTTACCTCCTTGTTCCAGCAACATATCAGCGGTTTCACCTACTTCCTTCAGCACCAGAACAGCTGATACACACATACCTGACAGGATTCAGAAAGAACGTGAAGAGGGAGAAGTTACGCCTATCAAGGATGAGGAGGATCCAGATTCTGGATTCATAAAGTTCATTTCAAAAAAGAAAAAAAGAATGAAAGGATTTGAAATGATCCCAGAATCACTCTACAGTTATAAGAAAAAGAAAAAAGACAACTGGGACACCTCAACATCCAGAACAACTAGATCTTCTACTAGGTGAATAGCTGACTTTGGAGGAAGTATAAAAAGAGGAAGACCCTCTAAAAAGGCTCTTAGATCTAAGAGAACAGAGAAGGACATTACAGATGGCATTCAGCGTCAGTTGAACCATCAGGTAATTCCAACCACCAATCATTCCAAATGAAGATTATTTCTTGGAACATCCGAGGCCTAAATGGAAACTCCAAGTAGAGAATCATCAAGGAGTTACGGGATTCTAGTAATCCTAGTATTTTGATTCTGCAAGAAACTAAGATGAAAGCTAAGACCCTAGAAACTATTAAAAAAGAGTTTCTAGGATAACTCTGAAATGGCGGCTGTTGACTCCCAGGGAGCTTCTAGAGGACTGACTACTCTTTGGGATAAAAGGCACTGTACTAGTACAGTTCTCCATGCTAGTATTAATCATCTTGCAATCAAATTTGTTGCTATTGAGAATAATGGTGAATGGATCCTTTCTAACATTTATGCCCCTAATACAGTTAGTGGTAGAAGGAAGCTTTGGGTTGACCTTAAAACATTTAGAAACCAGCATTGTTCTGCTAACTGGCTTATTATGGGGGATTTCAACTCCCCACTAAACCTAGGTGAAAAGTATGGAGGTACCTCTAGCTTTTCCACTGGTATGGAGGATTTTGCTGATTTTATTGTTGAACATAACCTCTTAGATGTGGATTTTCACGGGAATAAATACACTTGGAATAATAGAAGGTTGGGAAAGGAGTTTATCCATGTGAGATTGGATAGGGTACTAATTTCAGCGAGCTGAATTCTCAGTCAAGACTTCCACTTCTCTTCCTTGCCCAGAGTTGGATCAGATCACAATCCGATTGCTTTAAATTTTCTCAATTGGACTAAACCCACCAGAAGCTCATTAAAATTTGAAAAGATGTGGATGGAGCATGAAAATATCGATGACAATATAAAAGAATGGTGGGGATGGAATGGTGAAGGCACTGCTCAATTTAGATTGGTTCAAAAGCTCAAAAATGTCAAAAAGCAAGTCAAAATCTGGAATAAGAGCATTTTTGGTAATGTTTTTGACAATAAAAAAAGTTAAAACAAAAACTTCAGGATCTGGAAATAAAAATGGATACTATGGGGAGATCGGCTGAAGATGAAGTTAATGAAAAGAATATTCTTTCAGAGTTGCATACGATCTACAGCAGAGAGGAATCTTTATGGAGACTTAAATCTAGAGCTATTTGGCTTAAAGAGGGAGACAGGAATATGAAGTTCTTTCATATGACCACTTTGAAGCACAGAGCCTGTAATAGGATCTTAGAAGTTTCTAAATACAACGGAAATATCATAAAATATCCCAATAGCATCAAGAAAGAAGCGCTTGATTTTTATTAAAAACTTCTTGAGGAGAGGAATATCATTAATTCTGAAGCTATTTCTTTTATGTTGGAGGCCATTCCCCCAAATAAAATTGAGGAACAAAAATTTAGAAGTATCACCAAAGCGGTCATGCTTGAAGAGCTGCAAAAAGCTGTATTTGCTTTAGAGGGTGACAAGGCTCCTGGTCCGGATGGGTTCTCCATAAATTTTTTCCAGAAATTTTGGGAAATCTGTTCGGAGGATCTTCTCAGAGTGGTGAATGAATTATATAGAACGGGAAATCTTTTGAAAGAGCTTAATAACACTCACATTGTGTTGGCCCCAAAAAAATGGATGTTAAAGATTTCAAAGACTTCAGACCTATCAGCCTTGTGAATGCCATCTATAGAATTTTTACCAAAATTATTACTACTAGGCTTTAGCTCATTATGAATGAACTTATCTCAAGGCAGTAGAGTGGCTTCATCAAAGGCGGGATTATACAAGATGGAGTGATTATGGTTCACGAGACCATACATTCTATGGAAAATAATAAAAAGGAAAATATGGTCCTTAAGCTTGATATGAATAAAGCTTTTGACAAGGTCTCTTGGGTTTTCCTTGACAAATTCTTAACAAAATTTGGGTTTCCAGAAAAATTTAGAAGAATTATCAAGGCTTGTATCTCTATGGCCAAATTCTTAGTGGTAGTTAATGGAGAGCCTGTGGGTTTTTTCACTAGCAGCAGAGGACTCAGACAAGGGGACCCTATCTCCCCCTTGCTCTTCATTCTTTTGGCTAACATCCTTAGTAGAACAATTGGAAAAGTAGTTAATGACGGGCTTTTAAATGGCTCTAAGCCCACTTCCATCAGTCAAGCTGTCTCCCATCAGCAATTTGCGGACGACACTATCCTTCTTCTTCTTCTGGCGTCAGTCATTGAAGCCAAGGCTACCAAGGCTTTACTACGGCTCTACAAATCTACTTTTGGGCAAGAGATCAATTATGATAAAAGCTCCATCTTATTTTTCAACACTCCTAAGGAAAGGTAGTTTAAAATTGCTAAAATTCTAGGTTATAAAATAAGTGCACTTCCAGCCACTTACTTGGGCTTTCCTCTCAGCACTAGGAAAGTCTCTTACAAGGTATGGGATGATTTATTAGAGAGATTCCAAAAAAAAATGGTTGGTTGGAAAGGAGCCATTTTATCTAGTGTTGGTAAGTGCCTGCTCTATAAAAGTACTCTTCAAAATCTACCCATTTATGTCATGTCGCTCTACAAGATCCCCTCTTCCTTCAGAGATAAGATTGAAAGGATTCATAAAAAAAAATTATGGCAAGGCATGGAAGAGAAGTTCAAATTTCACCTAGTGGATTGGGATAAGGTTTGCACCCCGAAGTTTATGGGAGGCCTGGGTATAAAAGATATTGAGAAAATGAATGAGGCCCTCATTACTAAAATGGGCTGGAGAATGTTGACTGAGAAACAACCCTGGATTGATTTAATGAAAGCAAAATATTTAAATCATCAAACCGTGTACTCTTTCCTACAAGATGAGCACCTCCCCTATGGTTCCATTTTTTGGAATAATCTGGTCAAGAGCAGAAATTACATCAAGTAGGGCAGTAAATGGAAAGTGGGGGATGGTAGGGACATAAAATTCTGGGAGGATAATTGGTTTAATGGAAATCTCATGGATAGATTTGGGATGGTTAAGGACAGTATTACAAGCAAGTATGGAACTAAAATCAAGGACTATATTGAGGGAAATGGTACCAGCAAGAATTAGAAAAAACTTACTGTGGAGAGAAATGATCTGATGCAAATTACTTCCTCCCTTCAAGATCAATTAGATCTCATTCCATTAAGTCAGCTGGATTCCAAGGATGAGCTGGTGTGGAATAATTCCAATGATGGGAATTACTCTGTCAAAACTGGATATAATAATTTTTTCCACAGTAGTCAAACAGAGTTCAATTGGAATAAGATTTGGATAATAGAATTAACTCCCAAAATAATTTTTTTCCTTTGGCTGGCTATCAGAGGCAGGATTCTTACCACTGACAACCTGATGAGAAGAGGATTTATAATCCCTAATAGGTGCCATCTTTGTAAGAAAGATTCTGAGGATATCAACCACCTGTTCATACATTGTGAGTATGCTACTAGAATATGGAGTTTTTCCCTCTCTAAATTTGAAGCTCTTTGGGTGGTGTCGAAGGACCTTAATCAGCTATGGACTCAATGGAACCCACCCTTTAGGCATTGTGTTGTTAAAAGGATCTGGAAGTTGGTTATCCCTTATTTACTTTGGAGGATATGAAAGGATAGAAATGATATTATCTTCATAAATAAGAAGTAAAACTATAAACTTAGTATTGGTAAAATTTCTAATGGTATCAAAGAGAATATTGCCAAATTTAAACCCCCCAAGAACAAGAGATATCCTGAGAATGAAGAATACATTTTATCCAATTGTAAAATTGGAACTATCAATAGTCGGAGCAATCCCGGGAATAGCATTAATAGATATTTGATTAAATGGCATCCTCCTGATTTTAATTGGTATAAGTTGAACTTTGATGGGGCCTCTATGGGGAACCCTAGGATTGTGGTAGGGGGAGGAGCGATTCGGGATCATAAAGGTAATCTGATTGTTGCGTATGATGGGAAAATGGGAATTCAAACTAATCATTTTTCCAAAGCATTATCTGTTCTATGGGGCCTGAGAATTTCCTAGAATCAAAATATTCAGAACCTCATTATTGAAGGGGACTCCCTGAATATCCTTAATCTCCTTAAACAGTGCTCATCTCCAAGTTAGAGCATCAAGGATTTTATCTCAGAGTCCATAAGTATTTTTCAAACTTTCAATAAAATCATGATCATGCATACTTACTGGGAGGGTAATAAATTGGTGGATGCGCTGGCTAATTATGGCATTAATGTTAACCACACTATTTGGGATAATAATAGCATCCCTAAGTAGCTTCAAAACAGCATTCATGCAGATTTCTATACACAAGCAATATCTTGAGTTGAGTTATGATTATTGGGTGTGGATCAGCATCAATAATATTCCCACACATGTTGACTTAAAAAATATATGCAAATCATATCAAATAATCAAGATAGTGTGAAATATTTGGGGAATTCCAAGTGGAGTTACATTGATTTGAAAATCGCACATGCGGGCTACACTGCATCTGCTAAAAGTTGGATAAAAAGCTCTACGGAAACCAAAGACAGTAGTAATGTGATTGATGACAGAGATTGGGCTAGCAAAAATGCCATTATTCCCACATGCGATTTTCCACAGGCTCAAATCAGTAGACACGCAACCATTCGTGGGAAAAGCAATGACTCTCATTTCCAACATTGTGCGGATTACAATAGTAAAAAGTATATTGGCTTTAGCGCTCACAAGGATTTGGGAATTTTTTGCAAACAGTTAAGCACAGTGAAAATGGGGGGTCCCCCTTGCCAAATTGAGCCTAGTGTGGACCCGGACTAGAAGGATAATGTTGAGCTATGGAGAATTCTCAGCAAGGGTGGCATCACCAACTTCATGGAGAAGTTTTAGGGGCATGATCAAAGCATATCAGTGTGTTTTGTGAAGGATTGGAAGGAGTGGACTGTGGAATATGGGGGGGAAAAGATCTTGGTCAATGAAGAACTTATTGCTGAAGCGACCAGCCTTGGCTTGGAGGGCTATTGTTTCTTTAACAAACGGGTCGACAAAGATGTTGAAGAGAGGAGATTTGTGGAGGGATCTGAGAAGCTAATCTACATTACAGTGGGCTTGCTTGTTAGCTCAATACCTCTGCCTTATGATGAGGTTACTCGCATGATGATACGGTTCATTTCCTTGGAAGGAAGGTTTGTCACTGTACCTGCTAAGCACCTTATCTTTCTTAACCACTTCCGTAGGAATCGCATGGTTTGTTTCCCCCATTACTTGCTGAACTCTCTTGAGCGCTCCATTTTGGAGTTTCAAAAGCATATTCCATTCCTGGAAGAATATCAAGACCAGCATTGAAAAAGCTGCCAAAAAGTAGTTGTAGGTGCTTTAGCTATTCTTGTTTGTTTTTATGTTGTTTTTTTGCGGTCTCTCTACTACTTTTTTGCATTGTTTTTGTTGTTTTGTGTTGTTTAGGTAGCTGTTATTTGGCTACTTTGGGCTTCATTGTCACATTTGGATTCTGATCCTTTTCTCTCTGGTTTTCATTCATATTCTGGCTCCTAGGCCATCTTTTGTACTCAAGGGTATAGTCCCTTTCAAAAAACTATTTGCCAATAATTAAAAAAAAAAACATGAAACAATAAAATCAATCAAAGAGGTTCATGATTGTATTTGTGGTGGACATTGAAGTGCAAATTTCATCTCTAAACATGTCTGTAGACACCTATAATATATCTCAAGAAATTTAAATACTTAAATTGCACTAATTATAGCCTTTCCCGCAAATTGACGACATATCGTCAATATCACACATTTTCTCTGCTATCATCGTTAATTAATTACATTACGTTAGTTAATTAACTCTTCTATCCAACAATGATGCCAATTAATGACATTCGGTTAATCAACTCCCCTTTCTATCTACAGTAATTAATTATTTCTAATTAATTAAGCTCCCCTTTCTATCTAGATTAATTAATTATTTATAATTAATTAAGCTCCCCTTTCTATTTGCATTAATTAATTTACAAATAGAAAAGTGATTCACAAAACAATATTGCCAAACATAACGTTAGTTTACTTACTTTATCTTGTTTCTTTCTTTGTTTGTGTACATTGTTTACTTGTATAGTTGTTGCTTTTTCATACATTTATGTAGTTTATTACTTAGACATACTTTGGTAAGTTTTGTCATGTCTTGCTTATATTAGATTCATTCTTACTTATAAATATGCAGTGTGTTTTTGCATGCTTGTAAATAATTGTACATAGCTGTGTTAATTCATGATTGGTTGGCATTGTGTATTTTGTTAACATTTGATTATGTTTGCTTATTGCATGTACATTATTTTTTTATCACATCATCATCTCTCCATCAATATCATCACATCTAACATCATCTATACATCATATAAATAAAATTCTACATGTATGTTATGCTAATCATCACGTATCGTATCATTAAATGGGGGCAAGAGGGATCGCAAATATCAAAATCTATCCCCCCCACACCAATATCATCATGTCATCCCGTCCACTAATCTAGAGCATCACATGTACAATACAATTGATATCATCTATGGATCTATCATGTCAAAATCAAACACATGTGGTAGAAACATCTCAACTATCATCATGATACATACAAGTGTGAAATCAAACCATATAACATCACACTCCAACTCTTCTTCTACACACTCCGTCGAATAATTATTTTTTAATAAATAATTATTTTGTTAATTTGTCCATTATGTTGGGGCATTATTTACCGCCTGTTACTTCTTTCTTCTCCCTGGGGTATTTATTTTGCATCTATAAGATTCTTGCTAATTCTTCTACTTTCTTCTACATATCCAACCCATCCAAAAATTGTTTTAAAAAAATCTAAAAAACAAAAACAACATCAATTCAAAATCCAAAAAATTTCAAAACTTTTTCAAAAAATCCTAAAAAATGTAAAATTTGCAAAACTAGGTAAACTAGCTCATAGCAGCTGAAACTCATGTCTTGCGCATGGTATTCTTTCCATACCTTGTTGGAAATTTTTCATCTTCGCAAATCAAATTACTCATAGACCATTAAATTTACAACTATTTACAAAGCTAGCCTACTTGCTTCGTTAGTACTCGGGGGAACATATAGTTGTTTGGTACTGTTTCGTAGCGCACTCCACTTTTTCATTGGACCCAATGTCCTTCATCATCTTCCCTTGCATGTATCCTTTCTCAGGGCATCATTTTTAACCCTTGTCATCAATCATGAACATTTGGGGATCTTCAACTTAATAACAAAACATTTGTACAACCGTCTTGACCATTGTTGGTTGGAATATGTGTGTTTGTACTTGTTTTCCTTATTAAATAAGCTTGTTTCCTTCTCATATTGCATTACTTTTTATATGTTGCATGGAGTTGGTGTTTTCAGCAATGGAAAATCTTTCGTAGTATGGATTTTCATGTCATTCTACTTTTTTCGTATGCTTATATTTTTAATAAGGACTGATGATGTAGATCTTTGGCAATATGATGAAACTAAAGTTGTTTCAATACACTAGATGAAAGTTTGCTCTTTTCTTTCCATCTTCATTCCTCATCTACATCATTCTCATATCAATTTAATTCTTCTTATTCACCTAGGGCATTCTTCTCCTACCCATTGTTCTATCCATTTCTCTCACCTTTTTCAATCGGTGATCTCCTTCTATCATCACCCCATCGACACTCGAGGGGGAATCTCTCACTTCTACTAATTTTTCTTCTACTTCTTCAAAATTTTATCTATCTACTATCTTTGAAGTGGTGTCACTTACGCCACCTCAAAGAGGGGAACATGTAGACACCTATAATTTATCTCGAGCAATTTAAATATTTAAATTGCACTAATTATACTCTTTCCCACAAATTAACAACATATCGTCAATATCACACATTTTCTCTATTATCATCATTAATTAATTACATTACGTTAGTTAATTAACTCTTCTATCCAACAATGACACCAATTAAATGTTAATCAGCTCCCCTTTCTATCTAGATTAATTAATTATTTCTCATTAATTAATCTCCCCTTTCTATCTAGATTAATTAATTATTTCTAATTAATTAAGCTCTCCTTTCTATCTACATTAATTAATTATTTCTAATTAATTAATACCCCTTTCTATCTAGATTAATTAATTATTCTTAATTAATTAATTCTCTCTTCTATTTAATCAATAAATCATCACTTATTTGATTAAATCCTCTCATAGTCATAAATCATACTAACTATTCCTCTACAAATATTATATAAGCTTGCACACCTATTAATTAATCACTTTGGTTAATTTATAAAGCCCCTCAAATCTCATGGGTCACTAAAGGACAAACTAAACTCTCCTAAGGTTGACTCAACCCTTTCTAAACCTATCCTTATCCACAACTAACCCAACCTCTCCATTTATCCCACATGAAGAGGGATGTAGAGATTCCTCTATCCATTGGGCTATATAAGGAGCCCTCCTCCTACCTTTCTATTTACACCTACACTCCTAAATGAGCATAGAGCATACACTATAGCCATTTATCATCTTTGAGCATTCTTCCATTAGAAGAGCTTTCCTTCTCCATTTCTTGTATTCATCCACCCAAGTTTTGAAGTCATATGGAGATATGTCAAATGGTCTTGTAGCCATGATTTGACAAGACTCCATTCTTAGAAACCTTGGGATTTCAAGCACATAATCAACTCTTTGATTGCTAGAGGTCTACCTAGGTTCAATCTCATCTTATTTTAGCATTCAATAAGAGATATAAGTTAGTTTATTTAGCATATTAGCTTGAAATGTTCATTTCATGTTTAATGTAGAAATGTTGATAGGTTAGCTTTGTTTAAGCTCTTAGCATGATGATGCATAAGTTTAGTTTAGTATTGTATTGAAGCTACTAGGTGTTAGTTTCAATTTTACTTGCATTACTAACTATTTCATGCATACATATGGCACATCCAGTGGGACCTACTCCATTGTCCTTTGCACTTAATTTCAAGTTTTTGTAGTTTAGTTTCAATTTTGGTTACTAACCCTCTTTTTGCATATATTGACATAACTTGTTTTTCTTAACTTGTTTTGTTGAGTTTGAATGTGTTGGGTCTTCCTTGTAGGTATAAAGGAGGTGAAGTGCTGTCAAAATTGGAATTGATGGGAAAATTTCAAGATTTCTCCATGTTTTCATTTTTAGATCTTGTTTTTTCAACATTCTACATGCTAGTTTTGTCAATTTCTTGAAAATATTAAATTCTTAAGCATGTAGGTTAGTGTTTGATAGTGTTGAGTCTTCTATTTACATATTAATGTGGTGGGTTTTGTCAAAATTGAATCTTGGTGAGAAAATTTCAAGATTTCATCATGTTTTCATTTTTAGAGCTTACTTTTTCATCATTCTACATGCTAGTTTTTCCAATTTCTTAAAATCTTAAATTTCTTGAGCATGTATGTTAATGTTTGATAGTTTTGAGTATTATATTCATATATTAGTGTGATGGGTTGTCAAAATTTAATCTTGGTTGGAAAACTTTGACCATTTTACAGATTAAGGGATGTTTTGTTTGACATTTTTTGAGTGCATGTCAAGTGCATACTCGTGAGCATAAGAGCATATGTGTAACCCATCTTCCGAAGACCATAATGTTTTCTCCCAAACTAGAAATAACTCCATTTTTTCATTGGAAAGGTATTGAAATTAACTATGCAATGAAAACATAAATTTAGGATTTATACTTACAGAAATTATAGGTTTTCCATTTATTTTAAAACAGGTCATTTTCTAACATGTCTAATGTTTTGATGAATGTTGTATTTCCATGCTTTACTTGATTTAGACCAAAGCATGTGTATGCTCTTCTCTTGCAACTTTTGGTGATATTGAGAATCAAAAACAACTTTGATCTCTATATTTTTAACATTGGGATTAAACTTGAAATTTGATTATTCATTTTGCTTAAGGGAATGAACCTTTTACAAAGTATTTTTCAATGGTCCTTTGATTTGAAGTTTTCTATTTCTATATAGTTGGGATAAAGTTTGTGTATGCTCTTCTCTTGCACCTTAGGGTGATCTTGAGAATCAAAAGCAACTTTAGTCTTCATTTTATAACATTTGGTAAATTAGAAACTTCATCTTTCACTTTTGGTTTAAGGGAATGAACATTTATCAAGATTTTTGTATGGTTCATTGATTGCAAAGCTTTTCTTTACTTTTTATTACTTGTATAAATGGATTATTTGTTGTGTATGCTCTTCTCTTTTACATCCTTGGATGATCTTGAGAATCAAAATGGCCAATATTGAAAACTCTTAATCCTCTTTTGATCTTGAAATAATGTGATTTTCTTGGAGAACTACTAACGCTTGAGTGCAGGACCTAAAAATGCTTGTCAAAGAAAGGAGTTCAAAACAAAATTAAACTAACTAATACAGTGTTTCATGCAGATTGCCAAAAGGTTTTGAAATGAAAAACCACATCCAAATTAAACAAGATAAAAAACACACCACAATCAACACACTTGTATTTACAGGTTCAGATAAGGGTACATCCCATCTGCTTAAAACTAGGACATAACCCCTTTGGCATAAGCCTTAAGCTACAACAATGGGGGTGGTCCTAGGAACCCCAAAGTAGTCCACGCAAGAGGGAACCTTGTGGATGAAATGGGAAGTGCTTCGCACAACCTACTTGACTAGTGTACACTTGTGAGATTTAGCATCACAAGTCGTCTGTATCACGACCCCAGTGAGAGTACACGATGGATGTAATTATTGTCCAATGTGCTTGAAGGGGGTAAAGTAAAGTTGAGATACTCCTGAATTATTCTGTCTAAATTTTTGGGTAAATCAAGCTCGCTCTTAGATGACTAGTGACACCTAATTGAGTGAACCACCCAGGAAGCTATCTTTGACCAGGAGCCCACTTGGACCACATCAAATCCAATTTGAGTTGAGAGTTATTGTTCATCACGAAACATGTGAAGCGTTACTTTTGCTTAGTTTTTCACTTGCCCTAAGGTGAGGTGAAACTCTGCCAAAGTGAGGCCAACATTTTTCAACCCCAATTGATCTACTTCCTTCACTTTCTTTTGACACTTTGTTGATCAAAATAAGAGTGACTACCTTTGCGTTATCAATTGATTGTTTCTCCACTTTTGTGTCTCGTTTACGTTCATCCATGTTTGCGGCTAGGTTATTAAACATCTAAAGTGAGTGGAGACATTTTTATATCATTGGTAGCCTTTTTGAACTTGATACCCAAGTCAAGATCATCATCATAGTTAGGCTTGGTTCATCACTTTGATTCTCCTTTGAATGGTTATCTTGTTTATATCATGACACTATAATTTTGGTATTTATGTCTTGTTTCTTGTAAACTTGGCCTAAATATCTATATTGTAAGGTTACATTATATACACTTTAACAATTCCTAGGTATACTATCACTTTAGTTTGATTTCAATTATTACCTCAATTCTGAAGAGTGTTAAGTGTTACCACTTGTGTGTGTTATATCAATATCATCTTGATATCAATACCTTACTTTCTCACAAAGTTTGGTTAACATATCTTGGTGAAATTGTTGTGTCACTCACAAATGTAACTGAACACCTTTTGGATTATAGGTATTAATTGAATTTGGGATTTCTTGTAGTATACTTTGTTTGGAGGTCACGTTAACTTCTTGTTAATACTTATGCCTTGTTCATTTCTTTGAACTTGACATAAGTAGGGAAATTTTGTTTCTCATCATATGACACCAACTTCCTTTTCAAATAAAAATTAGGAAGTACTTCATTTTATTATTTGGTTTGAAAATCAACATAACAGCTGTGATTGAATCTTGCTAATGGTCATTCATTTAAGAGAAAATTATGATGACATCACGTTGGTTATTTGACATTCATAATATACCAGGATTTCTTGACATTCATTTCTTTTCACTTAGGTTTGATAGCGGGGAAATATTTGAACACATTCACAGATACCTTAGTGAAACTATTACATGTCATGGCTCCTAAAACAAGATTATCTCAAAAAGAAGGCTTTGGAAACAAGACAAACACAAACTTGGGAAGCCTCAGAACAAACAAGGGTCAAACCCCTTTATTGGCCATGATCTTGGGCCTTTATTCTCCATGGAAAGAAGAGAAAAAATAAGTATCAAGCGGTGACGAATTGGAATACCACATAGTGGAGGACTTCAACCCCACCTTGTTAGAATTTCCACATTAGAAACAAGGATCAAGTATTGCAAGTTGTGGAGTTTCGACCAAAACCTTCGTCAAGAGCAATACCACCTACAAGTGATGATAATGACTAGCATGATTGTGGAATATAGTAACATGGAGATGGAATTCACGGAAGAGCTAATTTCACCAAATCATGCCTCAATGAAGGGATCAAATTCTTCATTAACATGGTGGACATGCTGGAACACAAGGAAACTTTTCTAACATGGGAAATGATAATGTAGTGGGATATAGAATGTTTTCCTCAAAGTACCACGTAAAGGTCTTCAGAATAGAACACGAAAATGTTGAACAACCTTTCCAAGATCATGAAGAAGAATATGGAACTCTCGAAGAAGAAGTCACTATTCCAACAAAAAATTAGAAACCTTAGTCTAAATTGGCTTTGTTAACATCTCATGTACAAAAAGAAACAATCAAGAATGTACTATTTGAAAAACTCGCTGGAGAATTAGTCAATTAGGAAGTTCAGAGCCACTCTAGAACTTTATGTCCCTCACAGCACCAGGGACTTATCCTCCTGATCCATTGTGACCACTGTTCTCCAAGCTGCCCCCTTGTGAATCCTACCCCACCTGGTTCCTCCATACCTCCACCTGATTTCACACCGCTTCCACTCCCCCCTGCTGCAAAGGAAAGAATGATTTCTGTTCTTTCCAGCAAGGGAAAAGCAAGAATGCATAAAAGCTAAAATCCCTGCTTCCCAATGGTGTCCTAAGGAGCCACAAAGACTTAGAACTTGCTAAAAACCTCCTGCATACAGTAAAGTGCGATGGAAGAGCCCAAGGAGGAGGAATTGATAACTAGAGTGGACAGCATTCCAGAAAATAGGAGATACAGAGCTCAAAGGGACTATAAAAAATATGGATTGTAATCAAGCTAAGGGAAAAGGAATTCATTCATTTGTGATGAGGAAGATACATACAAACTGAAGTCTTCAATACAAGTTATTATTCCTTGGATGGCAGACTTGGGGAATGCAGAAAAGCCTGCAATGACTGCATATTATCTGCCCTTAAAAGCATTAGAAATTTCATTGAACAACATGTTCATAGTGTCTTACAGTTTAAGTGGGGTTAATGAGAGACATTTGGGGCCCTAAAGAGAAAAGGGATATTGCAATTGCTTAGGCGGATATCAAGACTCCTCTCATGAAACTGCCATTGCCTGGACTTCTTTCTGTACAAAGGCTATGACCAAGATTGCAGGCTATCAAAAAACGAGGTTGGTGTGATGTTGTTTTTTGGCTGCTCAAGTTGCTGTTATCTGGCGGTTCTTGCGCTAAATGATTTTTGGCGGAGCATCAATATGTTGTTTCTCTTTTGGTTAAATTTAGAGAAATCTCGATGACCTGCTTCTTTTTGGATCATTGTTCGTTTGGATCCTTTCTTCACTTGTATTGTAATATTATGGCTGTTGAGCCCTCTCTGGTTGGCAGTTTTGCCCTTCTCTGGGTTGTTTCTCTCACCTTTGCTATTTGGCTTTTGAGCCCTTTTGTATTCAGGGTTTAGTTTCAAAACTATTTTCCCTTAATAAACAAAAAAGTCATTTGATCTATTTTATGGTTTGATAATTTAAACATTGTGCTGATTAAGAATCTTTGTCACTATTTTTTAATGGAGTAAATTAAGTGTCACATTTGTCTTTGGACATTCGTAACATATACCTTTTTCTTGAATTTCTTTTTCCACTTAGGTTACGTGAAAGAAGTCCAGATTTTTGAACACATTCACAAATCAGTTATGGACACTTTTGTGAACAATAATTTCATGTCAATGGCTCCTAAGTTTTGACAACGCCATTGGACTCAATGGCATCTATGCAAAAAGATCATGTTTAATCCTTGGGAGGGCCCTCCCAAAAAATACGTGGTCATCACCCTTTTGGGAAAATATGGCACATGTCCCTCCCTTTATTCTGGCTGTCCCAATAATATCTCTGAAGTAGAATAAATATGGTTGTGTGTTGAAGCAGTTTCAATCACCACAGTGAATAATTATTTTGAGGTAGCCCACCTATGTTAGATCCCAAAATAGATTGCAAGACAAAGCAAGACTTAGACGATTCATCCTACTCTGGAATTTACAACCAAATTTCAACTATTGTCAAACATGATTCAATCCCACCTAGCATGTGGGCTATTGAAAATAGTGGCAACCCTTATTAACATGGTTATATCATTATCGTGCCCCATGAAGCATGGTACTACGAACTCAATGTGGAAATTTGATAAATAACTTAGCCAATTTTCTTTTATCTTCAGCCCCAAGCTTGGGCGAACCTATAGAACCGCACCCTTCAGTACCATTTGAAATAAAATTTGTTTACACAAACAATGTCCTAGCCAACCTCACAATCTATAAATGTTGTAATTGAGAAACCTTTCCATTTTGCACATAACACTATTCATTAGTACAAGACAAGAACTTAGTTAGACAAATCCTGATGATGACCCAACAAAAACATGTCTTTTTTGAAAGGAAATCAAGGTTACTTGCTAGGGGGCAAGACAAAACCCTAAGGTCAAAATGCATGTTGGAACTTCAAAATGACTCTTGAGGGTCAAGTAGAAGACAATATGGAACACCTATTGTGTATATATCCATGCTTCTCCTACAAAAGAATTAATTACTCACTCAAGAGATGTAATCTATGAAAGTGACACTTATAAGCCTCCAAGAGAGCATTGTGGGGAATAGCCAAAAATATCAATATGAAGAGCTATGTCCCTATCCATTTGACAAAACTATGATGCTTCAAACCCTTCCCCAAAAAGTTTGACATGCCAAAATTTGACAAATATAGAGGGAAAGGTGACCACATTATATTAATGAGACCATGTAAAATATTTTTATATGACATGCCAAGAAGTGGCCTACACTGAAAATTACCTCATACGACTCTTTCCAAAGAGTCTTAGGGGACAAGCCTTAGAATGGTTTACTTGCTTACCTCGTGGGTCTATTTTTACATGGCCCGAACCTGGCAAAAAGATTTGTACGACACTTCTCATAAAACAATATAGAAAGTGACATCACCATGGCAGACTTGTGTGGCACTAAATAACGTCCCAATGAAACATTCGCTAGCTTCCTATGCAAAGATGGAGAGGGATATCTAGTCAGCTTCCCTTGTGCATTCCCTGAAAAATATTTGGTGAGTATCTTTGTACCCAATCTCAACCCAGACATGACTTTTCATCTGCAAATGCATTATGTTCACACCTTCAAAGTGGTTATTGATAAGGGCATTCAAATAGAGAAAACCCTTGCTGCCAAAGGAACCATTAAACCTCACTCTAAGGAGAACCAAAATGAAAAACCTATGGAAAAGCTGAAAATATTCAATAAAAACAAGAATGTTATGGGAGACAGAATCACAGATTCTAAAGGCGTGTAAATGGTTCAGACTGGTCAACCTTTTAAACTGACTAAGGACCTATTCAACCCCACCTAAACATAGAATGTTCACTCCTCTCAATGAACCTTTTTCGGTCATATTGAAACAATTGGATGCAACTTACATGGTGACTTATCCCATGACACAAACCTTTGATGAAAATGCTCCAAAACCATCATGGTACAAAGAGCATGAATATTGTGAATTACATCGTGTCAAGGGACACAAAACAGACTAAATGTATCTATGACTTCATCACTACATCCAAGACCTCATTGACATGTTGAGATAGAAGTGGACCTCTAGAAGAAATTTTGTTCATGTGCCTAACGAAAAAGATGGGAATATCAAAGAATCATTCCCTAAGCATGGCAAGTCAAATGAGCCAAATTCAGATCGAGGAGATTCATCCCAAAAGTTACAAAGCGGTGAATTATTACCTCCTATACTAAGAAAGAGAATAATCGTTACGATTCCCTCATTGGATGTATCCACTCCCCTAGTGACCATGTGAACACCATTCAGATCAAGGGGAAGGATTACATTGCAGTAACAAGGCATGCCCACCTTGCGATTCTTGAACCCTCTCCATTAACCCCAAAAAAATGGTAGGTACAACCTCTTAGAACAACTTGAGAAGACATATTGCCAAGATTTCAATCTTGGATCTTCTCAAAATATCAAATGTACATAAGGTCATTCATTTACAATGCTCTTTATAGGGTTAGGAGTGCCACTAGAAGTAGACCATAGTTACATGGTCTTCAATATGTGGTAGTAAGGAATATTGTACCAAATGAGTTTACATCTCCTTTAATCATAAGGATTCTATCCATATTGAAGATCCAACATCATAATGTCCCCCTATATATTGAGGTATTTAGTTACTCCAAAAGATAAAATGGGTGCTTGTGGACAAGATGGATCAGGGTTGAATATATGCAGGTTTGAAATTAATTAAGCAATTGGGACATACAAAAGAAGATCTAGAGTCCCACATCATTACCATAACCACTTATGAAAATGTAGAAAGGAATCAACTGTTTTACAATCACATTACCCATGGAAGTAGGACCCACTTTCATCAAATGAAGTTTCATGTCTTGAAGTGAGAACTTCCATATAATATGCTTCTTGGCCCGACCATGGATTCATGCCATGTAATTCATCTATCATTTGTTCCATCAATGCATCAAATTGAAACATGAGGGACACACTATCACAATACAAGGAGATCCAGATCCCTTCACTCACTGTAGAGCTCTCAATATTTTTGCGCGTAAGGGACCCTATACGTGTCCCTCTACTGATATAGTTGTTCCTCTTCAATCTAAAGCCATGGAGTCATAAGTAGATTTAGAATTCCCTAAGTTCTTGCAAAAATGAGGCTTCTACATCAACTTCTCCTTTTGATTCATGGAGATCTAAGGTTCTAGAATCAACGGTTCAGTGAAAGAGTATAATGTAATATGGTGATCTTATCGGTCGCTAGACATCATTCACTGGACAACTATTATTGTCCTAAGAACTAGAGTGATGATCCAAACTATCATTGCAATGGCTTCAAGGTTTAAGACATATTGGGGTCAGTTCTGATCCTAGATGGTCGCTAAGCTCACTCACAAGAGAAATATTTAGACCCAGCTTAGCGGTCCC
Organism: Taxus chinensis; assembly: GCA_019776745.2. Lineage (NCBI taxonomy): Eukaryota > Viridiplantae > Streptophyta > Pinopsida > Cupressales > Taxaceae > Taxus > Taxus chinensis. The sequence continues at coordinate 6,794,938 of CM034154.1, forward strand.
CGAAAGATCACTCCACCAACTTGTTAAAAATATTTAGAGCTTATGTTGCTAAGATCTATCCACAACATGACTCTTATGCCTCATAGTCTACAATATTTGGTCTAGGATTAACAAATCATTGAAATATATTTTGAGCTTAGCGATTACTAGAGCTCAGTTCCTCTACAAAATATTTAGAGCTTAGTGTTCGCTATACATCATTCATTGGACATCTATGGATCACACCCTGATGATCAATTTCTTCACTACATGCTTTATTAAGGGGTCAAAGCCTAATAGCTCTGATTATTTACATATGCAACATAGATTCCCACTGTAGCCAATACAAGGATCTTGCCTCCACAAACCTATTCAATGGATACAGTTATGTCCTTGCCATAACCCCTGCTAAACCGAAAATTGGCCTTGTTTACCCTTGCCTTGCCGAATGGGATCAACAATGTCACATACCACTGGTTCTCTTTGAAAATGACGTGGCTATTGCAAAAATTCATGGTCATTTGAGATATAATTCTTATTGGAGACCAAAAGAAATGTGTCTATATCAACCTAGATACCTATGCGTACTTTTGTGAGGACGCTGAGATTCGTGGTCAACAAAACTTAAGAAAAAATGAGGGAAAAAGTTCCAACGAAAAGCTTCAGAAAAAATCAAAATTCCAAGTCACACAGTGAAAAACATCTTTGAGGCGTTGACTGATAAACATGTGAAAAAATCAATGGACAACCAAAGTGACCATGTCAAAGGGTGAAAATCTCATAGAGACACCCTTGGAAGAAGATATCAATCTTCCTCCCAATCCTACGCATATGGAAGGATTTTTCAAAAATTCTAGTGGAAGAAACCATTGATGTGAATATTGGAATAAAAAGATGATCCAAAGATAGTCAAAATAGGAGCTTCAATCTCAGCATGGGAACAACATAAAAAATTCACCATGCTTCTATGGGAATGTGTTGTATATGTATTCACATGGTCCTATAAGGATATGTCATGTTTGGATCTAACTTTGGTAGTGCATAACCTAGTAGTGCATGCAGATGCCAAGCCCATAAAAAAAAAGCTCAAAAAAATGCATCCACGGGAGGCTCTTCTAGTTAAAGAAGATCTAGAAAGATTGCTAGCGGTAGACTTCATTAGACCTATTGATTACTTAGAATGGATATCAAACATTGTCCCCATACAAAAGAAACTTTTCAAGATCAAAATCTGTATAGATTTTAGAGACATTAATAAGGCATGTCCAAAAGTTGATTTCCCATTGCCTAATATTGATATGATTGTTGATTCAACTGTAGGATATGAAATGTTATCTCTTATGGATGGATTTTTAGGCTATAATCAGATCAAGATTGCAGATGAAGATCAACACAAGAAAACCTTCACAACCCCTTGGGGACTTTTTGTTATCAGGTAATGCCCTTTGGCCTTAAAAATGAAGGAGAAAATTATCAAAAGGAAATGACCATGATTTTCCATGATATGATTCATGACATCATGGATGATATCCTCAGGAAATCCAAGACAAGAGTAGATCACCTTGAGATTTTTCAGCATATCTTCTAATTCCAGTGGGAATATAAAGTTAGATTGAATCCAAAGAAGTGTGTGTTTGGTGTACTGTCAGGAAAGTTTCTTGGATTCATTGTATCACAAAGAGGGATTGAGGTAGATCCAGCTAAAGTTACTTCCATTACTAAAATGCCTCCTCCCAAAAACATCAAACAACTGCATATCTTACAAGGAAAGAGCCAAGCCATCTGCCACTTCATTTCCCAACTTGTTGAAAAATGCCATTCGTTTACCCATCTACTTAAAAAGGATGTTTCCTTTATTTGGGGACCAGAGCAAGAACAAGCCTTCACCTTCCTTAAGAAGTACTTAGCCAATCCACCTGTCCTCATGCCTCCAACTCTTGGTGAGTAACTCTTGCTATATATTTCTACTACTCAATTCACTATTGGTGTGTTACTTGCCCAATATGACCTCTACCATAAAGAAAACGTTGTGTACTATCTCAGTTGTAATCACATTGCTTATGTGCTCAACTACCCTTAGATTGAATAGGCTTGTTTGGCTGTAGTTTTTACCTTCCAAAAACTTCACCATTACCTGTTGAACACTAAGACCAAGATCATTTCCAAAGTTGACCCACTTAGTACCTATTGTCAAAACCTGCCCTTACAGGTAGAATGGATAATTGGATCATTATACTAAGTGAATTTGACATTGATTATGTACATCCAAAGTCGATAAAAGGACAAGTACTTGCCGATCAGTTAGCAAAAGCACCGTTACCAGGTACAAAGCCTATAAGTCTAGAGCTGTCAAACACTTCATTATTATATATTGAGGAATCTGTCATGTGGCAAGTGCACTTCAATGGATCTTTTACTTTTCATGGTTCGAGGCAGGTGTGGTATTAATTACTCCTTTAGGTGACCCTATACCTCAAGCTTTTCGCCTTGATTTTCCTTTTACAATTAACATTGCAAAATATGAAGTGCTCATCGCAAGGATGAAACTACTAATCAAATGGGATATACATCATGTTAAGATCATTAGTGATTCACAATTGATCATCAAGCAAGTTAACAATGAATATAAATTCAAGGATGAGAAACTAATCCCCTAAAAAAATTTGTGGAAACCTTGAAAGAGTATTTTGTGCATATCACATTCAAGTAGATTCCAAGAGCACAAAACAAATCTGCAGACGCTATGGAAACCATAGGTTCTATGTTGTGAATTCCACCAGAGATCAATGATATGCCTTTTTGTTAAGAATCTATGCTAGCTTGCGTATGACATGCCAAAATCATGTTTGGCTTGTGAATTTGATGGTCCCTATTCCCCATGGTATGTGCACATCTACACCTATCTTAAACACAACACCTTCCCTCCTGACATCTCCCATTCCGCAAAACAAATCCTTATCTACCAGATATCCCGTTACACCCTTTTAGGTGATACGTTCTATTGTCATGGCTACGATGGGAATTTTTTCTGTTGTCTAGATGTAACAAAGTCACTCAAAGTGATTAAAGAGGTGTATGAAGGGGTGTGAAACACCCATACAAATGGAATGGTTCTAGCTAAGAAATTGTTTAGAGTATGCTATTATGACCTACTATGGAAATAGACTACTGCAACTATGTAAGGAAATGTGTACTATGTCAAAAGTATGGAAATTTCATCCATGCGCCATCACAACCGTTGCATCCAATCACAACCCCATGGCCATTCTCTAAATGGGGACTAGATTTAATAGGAAATCTCACCCCTACCTCATCTGATGGTCATACTCACATCATCACAACTACAAAATATTTTACTAAGTGGGTGGAAGTTTTTGCTTTGACTTATGTTATAGGAGCTTAGATTTCAAGTTTTATCATAAATCACCTTATCTACCGATATGGCATTCCTGCAGCCATAGTTACTGACAATGGAAAAACATTCAAGAACAAGATAGTAAAGGACCTTTGTCATCGCTTTCAAATAAAATTGAAGTGGTCTACACCATATTATCCATAAGGTAATGGGAAAGTTGAAGCCACTAACAAAACATTGGTTCAAATCATGGAAAAGATGGTGAGTAAGACAGGTCACAATTGACATTTGTAAATTCACCCCACCTTTTGGGCTCATAGGATCTCCATTCGCACTCCTACTGGTGTAACACCCTATTCCCTAGTATTTGGAACCAAATCCATTATCTCATTGGAAAAAGATCTTCTTTCCTTGAGAATATCTCTTAGGGATTATCTAGACAAGGATGAGGATTACATAGTGGTTAGGATGGAAAAATTAGAACTCCTGGATTAAAAGTGCATCTACACCCTTAACCATCTCAAAATGTATCAGAAAAAAGTCTCTAGAAATTACAACAAAAGGATCATACCTCATCAATTTGAGGTCGGAGATTTGGTCATGAAAGAAAATAATTTAAACACAAGGGTGGGAAGAGAGAAGAAAGGAAAGTTCGAACCACATTGGTTAGGACCTTATGTCATTGTGACCAAATATGGTATGGGAGCATACAAACTTTCCCATCCCAATGGTGATGAGTTCCGTGAACCTATGAATGTCATGCAACTTAAGCGGTTCTATGATTAAACATGGTGTAAAAATCAAAAAAGCAAACTAAGAAAAGAGTTAAAATGATCAAAATACAAAATAATTAAAATAAGAGAAAAAATAAAAAGAGGAAACATGTCATCCATATGTGAAAACCACGCAATTGTGGCACGTTGGATAGGTATTTGGGAAAAAACCAGTTTCCGGTGCCTTAGGAGGGTTCGTTGTTCATAAGTATCTTGCATCTAGAGGGTATTTTTACTTAGCCTAGGGCTAATTCCGTGTCTACATCTGAGATTCCCAATGAACCTATCTTGTCAAGCCTTGATCCAGATTTTTCTCATCTTGTTAATCTATGAAGGGATGGTCTTTGCATATTCCCCATCTAACGCTAGGGGTACTTCTATGCCTTCACCTTCCTTTTTATAACACATGGTGCCTACCCTTGTATATTTTCCATCTAATGCTGAGGGCATCCACGTTTCTCGGTTACCTATGCATAGCTTTGGTAAACCTTAGAAAATTGTAAAAACATTCAAAAATGCTAGAAAATCACAAAAACATTCAAAAGCGTTTGAAAAGCACAAAAACAATAGAAATTTGTTTCACAAAATCACAAAAACAATAGAAAATTGTTTCACAAAAACACAAAAATAGTAGAAAAGTGCTTCACACAACAATCTTACAAAACATAACGTTAGTTTACTTACTTTATCATGTTTCTTGTTATGTTTGTGTACATTGTTTGCTTGTATAGTTGTTTCTTTTTTGTACATTTATGTAGTTTAATGCTTATACATTCTTCGGTAAGTTGTCTTTTCTTGCTTAGATTAGATTCATTCTTACTTATACATATGCAGTGTGTTTATGCATGTTTGTAAATAATTGTACATAGTTGTGTTAATTCATGATTGGTTGGCACTGTGTATTTTGTTAACTTTTGATTGTGTTTTCTTGTTGAATGTACATTGTTTTTTTATCATATCATCATCTCTCCATCAATATTATCACATCTAACATCATCTATACATCATATAAATAAAATGCTACGTGTACATCATACATGTATGTTAAGCTAATCATCACGTATCATATCTTCAAATGGGGGAAAGAGGGATTACAAATATCAAAATATATCCCCCCGTGCTAATATCATCATGTCATCTTTTCCACTAATCTAGAGTGTCACATGTACAATACAATTGATATCGTCTATGGATCTATCATGTCAAAATCAAACACATGTGGTACAAACATCTCAACTATAATCATGATACATATAAAAGTGTGAAATCAAACCATATAACATCACACTCTAACTCTTCTTCTACACACTCCATCGTGTTGTCATTTTTACTCCCATCACAAAAGGAGGGAACCCCATGCGCATCGGCCTATCACCCAGCAGAAGCTGAGCGCTCACCCAAGGCACACGTGGGTACCGAGTCTCTCTTTTATGTGAGTTTATTGGGAAGCATCATTTATGATTTGTGTAAGAGTTTTTATGAGGGAGGTTGAAACATACAAGAACCATAGGGCTTAGAATGGCCTCTGGATCCTTGCAGTCACCTCAGACTGAGTACTTTAACAAAATCTATAACATGCATTATGATAGAAAGAATTATACAAGCATTCATTCATAGCATGAAAGGAAATAGAACATATAAGAGAGAAAATATGCATTAGAACCATTTATTTCTTGTATATATTATATCGGTAACCTTATTACATTCATTGATTCATTAAAGAGTGTCACAGAGAGAAGACCGCAGTCATGCATATCACTAGACTTGTGTAACTAAGCTATCAAAAGAAATATTATAACTCCATGCCAAAGACATTCTCTCCTAGATATAATCATCAATTAATAGAGACCTCACAACATCTCTGTAGAGCTCCGCTCACTCTCTAGATCTATATTCCAATTCCCACTCTCTCTAACCCGCTATATCTCAACCTTGTATATCTTTTACTCCACAGGCACTTGTATTTATAATTCTCCTACACTGCCAACTCACCTTCTAACATTCTCAGATCTAGTGCCAAGCATCAAATGTGGTCCATGCAAGCATGCTTCTCTAAGCCTGAGCTTTCCACTTTATCTCATGATGATCTTCTAAAATATTCCATCCAAGGCATGCTCCTTCCTAGGCCATCCTATAGCCAAGCTGGCATCTTATCCATATGTAACCAATCACGTTTTTCATGTGTTCTACCCTGGGCACTCAAATTGACTAAGTCATGAGTCTCCTTTCACGCGTCACACATGCTATGTGCTTCCTTAAACCTTTCTCTCACGTGCTTTTTCCTTGGGCACCTTTTCATAACTGGGACCTTGCGCGCCTATGCACCTTCATACTTGGTTAAGATTACAGGGGTCCAACATCATCCCACACTATGTCTGTTCTCCATCCTTGGAAACACTTTACTTAACCAAGATGCATTCCATCAAGGGAATCAATAAATAGTATTACACTTTACAAAGAAGAATAAGGAATGAAATAATTGGGGAAAGAATGAAGAATGGGGGGGGAACATCAATTCAACAAGATAGGAAAATATTTTTAAAGGTCTACCTCTAGCTTATTCCATACTTCGACCTCACCTCTGTGCCTTCTGGCAGAGGTTGCCCACTAGGTTTCTCACTTCATCAAAACTCGGGCCAACTCCCTAGGTGCCCAAAATGTCGACAATCTACTCCATCTCTTTTCCCAGGTCCTCGATTTTATCCTTCCATCTAGTAATCTAGGGGTATAGTTCCTTTAGCCAGGCCTTAACTAAGCTCCTTAAAGCCTCAATTGCCTCTGATTTATTCTCTACTTCGGCTAGAATCTTTTCCCTCTCCACTCTGTTCCCCATGTTATTTTCTTGGAACTCTTTTAGTTTTTCTTCAAGCATGGCGACCAAGGAGCTCGCCACCTTATCCATATCCATGCATGTATCATATGCGGCCTCCATAGATTGGGCAATGATCTTAAACTCTGCATGATTACTTGGTTGTACTCGAAAATGAGTGCTACCAACTTTAACTTGTCCTCCTCTTTCAAGCGCGCGGGCCACTTCTTCTACAGATTCCAGGGCAAAGGGTCGTCTCTCTATGGTGAGGACATGTGTTAGATCTTCTATACACTCTAGGAGGGACAAGTACTTCTGTGCGGGTGGCACCAAGTCTAGGTGCTTCAAAAGGATGGAACCTTTGATAGACTCCATTTTCTTGTACACTTTGTGCACCTTTATCTTTTCTTCCTTAAACTTACGCCTTAACTGTGTGCACTAATCATTTCTACTTGTTTCAAGCTCTTGGCCTTTTCTACTAGTTATTTTTCCTTATTTCCTAACTTCACCTCCAGCATTCTGATCCTATTGTCATGTACATGCAAATAATCTAACCTCGGTCTCAACTGCAACCTTATTAAGCGCATTGCACACTTGCTCATCCGAGAGCTCCTGAGCATTCACTAAGGGATTGACTCCCTTAGACTATGGCAATGTGATGAGCACTCCTTGGTAGAATTCTAAGTTTGGCTCATCAATGTGGGACTCGAATGCCCAAGAGAGCATCTTCTTTGTTCTGGGGTACATGCCCTGTCCTTCTCAAAAGACCCCATGGCTAGGAGCCTTTTCTATGGGTACAATGCTTTGGAATCACATGCGTAACACCTTCTTTGTGTCATCAACATAGCCCATTAGTTGCCTCTATTCTGCATCAAGAGTTCTCCTTCCTGATCACACGCCCTTGGGGAAGATTACTATCAGAGCGGGGCCTCCCAGGTTGTCATCTTCTTTTTTGATGTTCTCCTCCTTCCCTTCCTTCAGCAATATGTTTGCATTGTGCTCCAACTCTTGGTCTACTAGGACTTCGAGCATTTACTGTGCTTCTCTTTCAGCCACCTCAGTGATCTGTCTCCGTTGTAAAACTTATGGCTCCCTACTTTTCCCTTGTAACTTCCTCATCCTCCTTCATGTCTTTGGTGTCTTCCTCATCCTATGCGCCCTTGCACTGCATAAACATGAACTCCTACATCTCATCTCCGCACTCATTTTCTGAGTCAGTAGACACTAAACACATGTGGTTCCTATTCTTTCTTCTTCCTCTTCTTCCTTGTCTGTCATCTCCATCACTCTCATCTTCTCTTTCTCCCAAGTATTTTTCCAAGCTGTCAGTCACCTCTGAGTCAACTTCCTCATCCACCCTCTACTTCTTCATGAGAGGTGGCTCCTTATCAGGGGATTTAGAATTATATTCTTCCTCAAGAAATTCTTCTTTGGAGATGGGTTTCCTAGGCACCTCTACCTCTGGCATATTTTCCTTCACCAAATAATTATTTCTCCATATATAAGTGCTTGTCTTAGCAACTCATGGATGGCATGCTCACTGTTTAAGTAAGTTAGCACACTTGGTGCTTTTTCCTCTCTTTCCCTTCTTCTTGGGCACGAGTATTATTTCTTTCCATGAGATCCTCAGGTATGGAGACTTCATTCTCTAGATACACACCCTTCTCAAACTTTAGCCTTATACACAAGTACACACATGCATCATGGATCCTCCAGCGATGGGTAGCGTAATCAGCCTTGTCATTTGAATCTCATGTGACACATACTTTTCCATGTACGTGTGCTTGCCACTGGGGTAATTCAACTTCTTCCTCATCTCCCTATGTTCCTGGTCCTCATCTCCCTATGTTCCCGGTCCAGACTACCCAACTCCAGCCTTAGCTTCTTTGACTCCTTAAATATTTTCACCCCCACTTAGAAGTATTGATAAGTGAATGCGAAGGGAATCTTGCACCAAGGGCTCCATGATTCATCAATTAGCTTGAATCTTCCTAGGTAGTAGTGTTGATAAACCATGAATTCAGCTTCCCCCTTGGTAGCTATTGGGAGTTGTTTAGGGATTCTCCACTCTACCCTAAACATGCATTCCTTAGGCACGTGTACCATTTCTCCAGCCTTGCCTTGTGGGGTGCTATCATTGTATCATAGTCATATTTTTCAAACTTCTTCGCATGGTGAAAAGGATCCTTGAAGGGGTGCTCCCATACAAATTTTTTCGGTGCGTCATGTACCCCAATCTTCTGCGAATACAATGGTGAGTAAGATGTTTCCAAAGAGGATCCTATCCCCTTCCTTCGTGTAACTGAACAATTTCATCCGCGATTTATGTGGACAGGTTGTATATGGTTCCCTCTGCAATATTCCTACAGATATGTAGCCAAGGTTTGTTGACCTGCGTCCACCTCTCCTGGCCATTTATCTTAGTCACCAAATGCACAGGCCATTTTCATTATGGGGTCCTTGATGTCTAAAATGTCATAGTATCATGACCCCTTCTTACAGGCATACTCGGTGATGGTCTCTTGAATAACCTCCTTATCACCAAGGTCATCTTCCAAGCTATCTCCCTCATATATGAGGCCTGTAAATTGTGAGATCAGTTGGGGAGTCACATACATCTTACACCCTGCAAAGTGGAAGGAATATTCATGAACCTGTCAACATCAACCACTGGTACACAAACTCTGGCCTTCCAAAATAAGGCAACTCATAGAGTTGCAACAGCCCTACCTTCTCCATTTTAACCTTAACATCATCATTGTATATAGGAAAACCCTCAAGTGTTCATTTGTTGGTGGGGCATACAAATTCCAACGCCATTTCCTTTTCTATTATGTTCGTGTGGTGATTATAGTCACTAACAGGTACACTTATTAGGTGGGATTCCCATTCCTTCCCCATCATTACCCCATCTGGGTATTGCATCTCTGTATACCATTCTTCATTTGTGTTTTTTAGCATTGGCTTTGCCCTTTCCTTTCTTGGGTGCCATGGTCAAGATATTCTTATCACTCTTATTCTCTCCTTGTTACTCTATCTTACTTCTTCCAATTCTCCAATCTAAAATCTATGATACAACCCTTCTGAACCCATGCCCTAGTTTTTTGAACCCTAAATGGGATGAAAATCTTCACAAGACAGTGCCTCTTCACTCTTTCCACACCCGTGTAACTCCTTCTAGTTCACAAACTAAACTGGCTGCTTCAATCTCATAGATCTTCCTTCACTCAATCGAATCTGAAAGCCCTAGTTTATGGAACTCGTTTATATCTTGAACTCCTCTATTTCACAAAGTAAAAATGAGAGTGCCCCGACCCTTTACTTATAGTTTTCTCTTTTCTGAAAATTAAATGCTACCTAACCTACCACTGTACTTTGTTCATTTAATTCATATTTTTCAAACAAATCCCATCTTCAGTTCCTTTACTCACATGCCCAACCTGTGTGAAAACTCCTCCAACCTTCTGGCACATAATAAATCCAACCAGACAAAAGACTCTTGCACGTGTGTAACCCGCGCCGAAGGAACTTCTTGAAAATGGTAAGCCAAATTTACACAGAATAATGATCTTACTATATATTCATTCCGGATCCTTTACATAATTATAGGACAATATGCATCCTATAAAATAGGATCTTTTAACAAAATACTGCTTAACCACTAACTTAATAATATGAGTTGTTTTAACAACTCGTATAACAATATCTATACTATATTATTATTAATGAGTTACTAAACTCATATAATAATATAATTAATTAATAATGTTTACAACAATTAATTCCTAACATTCACCCCCTTGGTGTGAACATTATTAATTCCCAATATTCACCCCCTTAATGTGAACACGACGAAGAACCATATTCAAAGAAGATTGAACCACCTCCTGAAAGCACTTCTTAGACCAGGTACAAACTCCATAGATTATCTCTTTACCCTCGTAAAGGCGTAGTGTCGAGCTGAATTATGCAGGAATGCTCCCTTCCTCTTTGGGTTCCTGTGGGACTTTCCCTTCCTCCCTGGGCGCCCCGAATTCTGAATCTCCAAGATCCACAAGCTTCACACTAGCTGGATAACCATCCCTTGAGTCTACCTCAAAATCTTCTCCTACTCCCCAAAAATGAGTCTTCTGAAAACATGAATCTTCCCAAAATTCTAGAAATGGGTTTATTCAGCAAACCATCACACTGCAAACAGGAACACTGAAAATGAACTGAAAAAAGAAACCACACTACACACATGTCACCAAACCATCTGTGCAGCCCCATCATTGGCGACTGATGAGAGGTCGTTGATTGACCTCCATCCTCCTATGACTCCATCCTCTGATCATTTGAACTCAAAACAAGTAGTCTTCAGAATTATAATCAGGTTCATCAGTCACTCGTTCATCTTCTGATTCAGAAGATTCTTCTACAACTATATTTGCTTCATGTGGCTTTAATTTTCCACTGAGAAGATCTTTGGCTCGAGTCATGCAAAATTTAGACATATGTCCTTTTTTCTTGCAATAAAAGCATTCTAAGTCCTCCTTTTTAAAGAACTTTTTGTATTTCTTTTTCACATACATTGTCCGTTTCTTCTTCTATATCTTCTTTAGTCCTTTTTTCTTCAGACAAGAAGAGCTGATACCATATCTTCCAATGTGTTGGAAGGCATTTGACCAAGAGTGAAAACAACATTACTATATTTGGGTGGTAAGCTATTCAGCAAAATAGCTTTTACATCCTCGTCTTCTACTAGAGATTTTACTTCTGCAAGTTTTCTCAGAAGAGATCGTAAATTGTTGACGTGACTAGACATTGTATCTCCATCACTCATTTTGACCTTGAACATTTGAAGTTTTAGGGAAAACTTTGCATTGACTGCTTTTGAACCAAACAATTTTCTCAGATTATCCCAGATGTCCTTCGAATTTTTATCTAGATCAACATAATGTAATTCAGAATCTGAAAGGGCAAGGCCAATAATGGCTTTGGCTTTATCATCCCGTATTTCCCATTCTACCAATCTGGTTGGATCTGAAGGTGCTAGTTCTTTTCCATCTACTATCCTCCAAATATTTTTGTTCATCAACTGCATCTGGATCTTGACTTTCCATGTGTGAAAATTGAGACCATTGAATTTTTCTAGTGGAATGTCCATTATACCTTAGAGCGTCAGTTTTAATCGAAAATGCACTCTCAGGGGAGTCGGGTTCAACCGATATTACTCCTGTTTTACACTATATATTTAAAAATTAATAAGAAAAAATTACTTTTTAAATTTTACATGGATATTTCTATTGTATAAATCAAAACAAAATATTGAAAAATATATAGAAATGACTATCAAGTGAATATCAAATTACATAATACCTTATCTGAGTTTGCAATGAGCTCAAGCTACTCTGATCTAGATATTATTAAATACTATGCCTTTGAAAGATAACCAGTGTGTTAAATCCGTGGAGCATTCTAGCATATGACAAAATAAACTGAACATGAGTTTATATCAATCGATCTGAAAAATACATAGGGGCAATATTCCTTTGCTCCAAATGTATAAATAAATAATTGTATCATGATTTCCAACCAAATTTCTTCTGCTAAACGTCTATGATTTGATTCTAACATTGACAACTTAGAAACCATATCCTGCGCAGGCACATGTAAGACCTCACCAATACATCAATGACCACCAACTTTTCCTCCTCCAATGCAAATCAGGAATTGATTCATGTTACCGTCTTGTCAAACAAGTATGCAAAAATAGATCTGGTTTGGTGTGTAGAAGATATATACCATTGACTCATGCAAACTATGCTGGCAGGTTATATGGAGAAGTCGACTGTTGGATAGTTGTGACTGGAGATCGAGTTGAATTTCCCATCACCAATCTGAACAAGTTCCGAACAGATCTAAGCAGGCTGAAAGTAAGGAGAAATGGAAGCTAGGAAGATGGATTCATTGGGAGGTCATTTGTCTTTGAAGATTACTCACAAACAATCCAGCCGATCTAACAGATTTTTTCAATATTCATTGGATTTGTATAGAAATGTGTAACCGAGCTAGCTATACTTGCATGTGGTCAGAGAGAAATGTTTCCATACTTCCACGCAGAAGTCTTTGTTAATGCGTAGCTAGGAATTCGTGAAGAAGACTGATAGATATAATATGAACCAAATATGGGGAGTCAGTGCTGCGTAGGTATGTCATTACTTTTCCCAACTTGACCTGTTTAGCTTTGCAAGCATACACACTGCCTCAACAGATATATATGCAAACTATGTAAGCATACAGACGTCATGTGAACTGTATCACAAGATGCATGAAGGAAACAAATGGAAATCTCATCAATTTTCTAATGTGATTCAAATATAATCATTTATGCCTCCGCAAACTCAAATGCAGTATAACGGTAGATGCAAAGAATAAAAGACGTCAACTCATGATTAGGCAGTCTGGTGGAAAATGGAAAGCTAGAATTAAATCCAATGCTGAGAAAACACTCTGGTAATGCACAATGCTTCCATTGAAACACCTTGCTGTTCAAATCTTCCACAAATATTCCTTCGCTCTGATGCCAATTGAAAATGGTAAGCCAGATTTACACAGAATAATGATCTTACTGTATATTCATTCCGGATCCTTTACATAATTATAGGACAATATGCATCTTATAAAATAGGATCTTTTAACAAAATACTGCTTAACCACTAACTTAATAATACGAGTTGTTTTAACAACTCGTATAACATTTCTATATTATATTATTATTAATGAGTTACTAAACTCATATAATAATATAATTAATTAATAATGTTTACAACAATTAATTCCTAACATCTTTACCTTGGCACCAACCGTTCTTTTATCTTCTCTTTATATACCTCTTTCAACCTGGCTACTCAACAAGGCTTTTCAACACAAATTCCTTGGTACTTAAATCATGTGCTTCTTCACTTTCCTCCACCCACACTTAAAGCGATGCGCAATCCTCTACACACTCACAAGTTCTCAAAAATAACAATAAGGTTACCAACGCCTAAGGTGCAAAATAAAACAACAACGCAAAAGGGAAACACAAGAAAGGGAAAATGCATGAAGGAAACTTCTAAACTATCTAGAAAAACTACCTTATTTACAAACATCAAGAAGACTTATTTATATTAGGGCTTTAGCCTACTCCCATTAAAGTGTCTAGGTAATTTCGTTCCATCCAACACTTGTAACTAGCATGCGCCCGAATCAAGGATGTATGAGATTGTGTAAGGACCCAACCAATGGACTTTCAACTTCCCAGGATGACGCAGAAACTTAGAATCATATAATAACACCATTTTCCGAACCTCAAACTTATTTTTTCTAATATGACGATAATGCCAAGCCTTTTACTTTACTTTCTCTGTTGTTTGGCTCCATCGAGTGAGTGATCGTCTCTCATCTAGTTTAATTAACTCATCAATCCTCTTTTCCAACACTTGTTCATCAGCTAACCCTCCTATGCACGCTATTCGCAGAGAAGGAAAAATAAATTCAACTGAAAAAATAGCTTCCGTGTCAAACTCCAATTGAAATGATGTGGCTTTATTTAGCCTTTTATACATTGTCCTATAAACCCATAATATTACCGATACTTTTTCATCCCAATCTTGTCTTCCGACATCACAAATTTTTGTCAAGGTATGACTCAGTATCTTGTTGAATGCTTTCATGGTTCCATTTTCTTGTGGGTTATAAGGCGTAGTCTTGTGATGAGCCACTGTGAATTTAGATAACAAGATCCTCATGGTATCATTCAAGAAATGTGTACACCCATCACTTGTCATACTCAAAGGGCATCCATACCTCATGATAATGTTTTCCCACAAGAACCTTGTTGTTGTTGCTACTGTACAATCTTTAGTTAGGGCTGCCTCTTCCCACCTTGTTAGGTAATCTATTTAATTGATGACATAACGTGACCTAGTCCTACGCGATGCTGGTGTAATAGGTCATACAAAGTCTATCAACCACTTTTCAAAAGGCTTCATGCTAGGAATAGGGTGCAAAGGCATTTCATCTCTCCTTCCTATTTTGCCAATGTGTTGACATTGGTCATAGGCTTTACAATAGTCTCTACAATCTTTGTATAAGGTTTCCCACCACAAACATGCCATTAATATCTTGTGCACAGTGGCATCACCTACATAATTCCCACCCGCACTTCCTATGTGTGCTTCCTCCATGATGGTCAGGCACTCAAGCTCTAAGACACATCTGCATAAAACTTCATCATGTCTGAACTTGTATAAGTCTCCACTGATTAACATGTAGGGTGTGACACATATGGCCAACTGTTTCTTTTCCAATGTCTTCATTCTATCTGGTGCCACACCTTCCTTTAAAAATAGTGCAATCTCTTGCAAATCTAAGGGCACATGTTGTAATCTAAACAGTTATGTGTCTGGCATTGCTTCCTCGATACTCTGCACATCCTCCCTTAAATCAATTCTTGATATATGATCAGTCCCACAGTTGTTTTTTCCGAGCTGTACTACAATGGTGAATTCAAACTCTTGAAAAAACAACACCCATTGACATATGTGTCCTTGTAAAATAGGCTTGCTAACTAAATACTTCAATGTCATATCGTCGGTGTAAAACACAAAGGGTGTTGCCAGTAGATATTATCGAAACTTGAAGATTGCATGTGGATTATTGACAATTCCTTGTGCTTAGTTGTGGTATAATTATACTTTATTAGTGTTAGCTTCCTACTTGAAAAATAGAGAGGATGATCAACAATCCCTTCACCTGGCTATGTGAGCACTGCTCCAATGGTGGTTCCTAAGGCATCTGCATGAACATGAAATGTTTTTTCCTAAGAGGGAAACTATAAAATAGGCACAGTGATAAGCCTATCTTTTAATGTATCAAATTCCCTCTGCTGCTACCTCTCCCCAATAGAAGGCTCTTTTATGTCTAAGCATCTCCTCTAATGGTGCAGTGATCTTGGCATATCCCTTAATGAATTTTCTGTAGTAGCCTGTATGCCCAAGGAATCCGCACACTACACTTTGGCTAGTAAGCTCCCTTAACCACACAATAACTAAAACTTTAGCGGGATCTACCAGCAAGCCCTCCTTACATATGATATGCCCCAATAAAGTTCACACAGGGGGTAGAAAACACACATTTCTTAATGTTGAGGGATATCCTGAATTACCTACACCTCTCAAACATTAACCTCAAATTGTCACAATGGTCTTTAACCACAACATATACTATCCAGTCATCCAAATATACCTAAATAAACTTATGGATGAAGTCTTGGAATTCTTTCACCACTATGCATGCAAAAAGACAGCTAGGCCCATTCTTCAACCCAAAGGACATGATTTTTATATGTGAAAATGTCCCCACTCGGTGGTGAAAGTTGTCTTCTCCTAGTCTTCCTTTGTAATATGGACTTCATGGTACCCTGAAAATCCATCCGTAAAGGAGTAGATTTCATGCCCAACAACTCCTTCCAAAATTTCTTCAGTGAAGGGGATTGGAAATGGATCAATAACACAAACTGTGTTCAATTCCCTATAATCCACACAAATTCTAATCCACCCATCCTTCTTGATGTTTATTACCATCAAACTTATCCACTCCGATTCTTCCACTACCTCAATGATCCCAGAAGCTATCATTTTTTCTATCTCCTCCTTGACCTTCACGCACAATTTGGGATTCATCCAGTAGGGCCTTGTCCTAACCAGGTGTGTACCTATCCTTCAGTTTTATCTTCATCTCCCCCAAGGAATGGTGAATGCCTTTGAGCTCATAGTACCCACGTGGGAATAAATCCTCAAATTTGTGCAGCAGATCTATGATATTTAATACTTCCTTCTCTGTCTAGTAATCCCCAATAATAGCTTCCCTAGGTTCTTTTCCTGAACTGATGTTAGCTTTCTTCATCTTTAAAGGGTCATAGTAGGCACGCAAGTGAGCATCTGTATTTTCCACTACCTCGTGCATTCCTAAAGAATGGCTAACATCTAAGTTTTTTGATTCCTCTCCATCAATCACATATACCAACTTCCCCTTCTCTTTTTCCAAACACGCGCACTCAATCTGTAACTCTTCTGCTTCCTCTTCTTCTTCAAAACGCACCTCCAATCCTAGTTCACCTAGTAATTCCAATAGCCTATCTTTTATCTTAGCACTATCCCCCATGGTAAGGCACTTGATACCCTATAAGGCCTTATCAATCGATGGCTTAGTACTCTGATATTCAAAGGTTTGAATAAGGTCAGCTGCGAGCTCTTGCTAATTCCTTATCTGGCGGTGTGTCTCCGAATGAATGTACCAGATGTGTGTGCAACACTGTAGTTTAGAATATACCTTATGCACCCAGAGGGATGGTGGAAAATCTTCCGCACCTCCTCTCCAAACCTATTCACACTCCTGGATATGGAAAGAGGTAGGGTCCTTCCCATGGTACTCCTTGATGATGGTGGGTACATTGCTCCTAGAAAATCTGACAGAGAGAGAAATTCTTACCTCACACCATTCTAAAAGGATCTCCTAATGTGTGGCCCACCACCAATCTTCTGTGTCAAGCAATACATAACTTAACATCTCCCTCCATTCCTTCTCATCCTTCCACTAAGCTTCTACCTCCTACAGAAAGATCTCAGGGAAGGCTCCTCCTGAATACTTGGACAGTTCTTTTCCTCTAAGGCACCGAACCATGTGCACCTTAGTCACCTTGGTCACTGACCCTCTCAACTACCATCCCATTAATTCGTAAGTTCCATGCACCCAATTTTCACATGCCAAACTGGTGGTATCACTTACTGACTGAGCATCTTCAAACTGGATAACCCCGTTAGTAGGGTGTATCATCTCAGGGTCTCTGATTGAGCGCACATAAATCTTGTCCATAAATTCCTCTCCCAACGGTTCAATATATGGTGTCGACTTCCCATCAGCCAAGGGTATAATGACCCGTTCCTCCTTGTTCTCGAATCTGATGTACCCTTTGTTGAACCGAAGGTCTGCATTGTTCTTGTAACACCAAGGATGCCCAAGTAGTGTTGGGAAATTTTCTGCCTCGGTGAGCACCAAGACTTCGAAGTCCCCAGTAAACTTGGCTCCCTGGATAGTAATAGCTACATCCTTCAAGACACCGATGGGTGTTGCTTTAGTCTTATTTTCCATATACAGCACATTCAAAGATGGCTGTAATGTAGATCTTCCCATCTGATGCCATGCATCCAAAGTCAGAACATTAACCTCCACGCTTGTGTCAATGAGAATATTGCTAAGGAGCCATCCATCTAAAACTACATTCAATGTGATCTCCTTGTCATAGTCGATGCTGTGAGGGGGAAGGTTCGCGTGCATGACCTATCTCTCGTGCTCTTCTCCAGCGTATGGTACCTTATCTCTCAACCAGGATCCTAACAAGGGAATGATATTCTCCTGCTAACATTTTACACACCTTCTTGACCTCATCCAGGTCATCTTTTTTTACACCTCAACTCTCCTTCGTTGTTCCTCCCTCTTAGATTGCTTCTTTAGAAATTGGATCTCCCCTTGTAAGATTTGAATAACATCCATGGTGTCCTGATATATCTCCTTTTGATGCACGGGGTCTGGATATTTTCCATGAACAAACTTCTCCCTCGTAACCAGGGTCTTCTATCTTGGCACCTCTCTCGTGTGTGTGGATTTTTCCCTTGTTGTTACCAAGACAAGTTCCAAACCTTCATCCCATATTACCTGAGGCATCCACTGTATGTCTTCCTTCTTAATGTTGACCATTATAGAGCCTTTTTCCTTCCGGTGCTACTGATTCATATGCTCAAAAAATTCTGGGCACTCCTCATACTTATGCTTTGTTCCACACCATGAGCACTGTAACAGGTCTAGGCACTCACGCTTTTAATTTTATGTAGATCCACAGATGAAACAGGTTCTGCACGGGAACTCACTCCTTCCTCCTCCACGGTAACCTCGACCATGGAATCCTCCTTGAAAATATCTTCCACACATGCCTCCTTCTATGTGGTCCTCATAACGGCAATCATTATCCTTGGAACCATTGGTAATGATGGTCTGGTGCACCCCATGATCAATGGCCTCATGGATCTGATCAATGAGACTGTAGTCCTTATTATCATGGGTTGTGGAAGTGAAAATTTTGTAATAACAAGATACATTCTTCCTAATCATGTGTTACAGCAAGGGACACCTACTTGCATCATGGTCCCCATGACAAATTTCATAATCTATAATCACATCGCGTACCATTCTCTGAGGGAAATTATCCTTAACGTGCCCCTCTATTTCACAATCTATGCACCACAAACCACTGGGAGTCTCATGAATTGAGATCATAGACAATTTTTCCAACTGTTTTGCCATAACAACAATCTAAGCCTACCAAGAATGGGCTAACACTAGTATCAATACAACTAACAGCCTCGGCACGTAAGGTAGCTTCCAATGCTTCGTGCAGGTCTGTAAAAGTATTATGAGATAAGGCCCTTCTGAAAGGGGTGATTAATCCTCCAACAAACCACTGTGCATGCTGAGAAGAATGGATATCATATGATAATTGAGACAAGAGAGTTTTAAAGCGTGTATCATACTCCCACACACTCTCTGTCATTCCTTGTTGAATCTCCTTTAAAGAACCAATGATTTTTCTACTCTAATACAATAAAAAATCTAATCTAACAGATAAGGTTATGATCAGATCTGGAGGTTGGGTAGAGAGCCAAGGTGACTAGAACATGTGAGGATCAGGTTTTGGGTGGTTTAGGGTTATTTGCGTGAAGGTTACAAGGTTAATGTTATAGGAAAGATTACCAGATATAAGAGACCGATGTGGGTTGGGTATGACTGATGACGGTTGAGAGGGAAACCACTAACATTTTAGGTTAACTAGTGTTGGTAGAGGCAAAATGGTAAAAACTCTAAAATTTGGTTTTGGGATATTCTTTGTGATTGCAAAGGGAATAAACGGAGAAGGGTGAGGTTGGTAGCAGTTTTGGGAATAGTAAGAGATATCTAGAGTTAGGTATGGAGAGCTAGGAGGTTATAGGTAGTTAGGTGGATGGATTGATAGGAATGTGGGAAATGATGGGAAACAAAGGAGAATAGGATTCAAAAGAGAAAGCTAAAGAAATGATGATCTAGGTAAGTATGGAATGATGCATATCAAAATGCACTTACTTGTATTTTACGACCTTATGGTTAGATAAAGGTGATGGATTATCTATGAAACTAGAGGTTAGTTTCGTGGCAGTACTTCCATGGAATGCTACCATGAATGCCAATCTCTTCATATCAGTCTTTGTGTTGGCTAAGGTTTGTTTGGATGTGCGAGAAGGCTCTGGTCCAAGCTTGCATGTAGATATCTCTCTCTCCAAATGTGAAACATTCTTCCAACCTCTGGAAAAAGGTTACTCAAGTGAATATATGGTAACTAATGATGGTTAGGGTGACTGATGTCAGTTTAGGGTTCTATCAACGTCGGTTAAGGCGGGAAATCCTAGGTTACCAAAATGACAGATCTTGGCTATCCTTTTTGACTAGTTCTATCTATTGTTTCTAGTCTAAAATTGTTTTTTTCTACGTAATTAAGTGGGTATGTTGTTAGAGAAGGATGAATAGGCATCTACTGTTAGGGTTAGACTAAGTCTCAGCTAGTTATGGTAAAATGTGCATCATACTCCTGAGTCACTAGTCTAGCCATGAACATGCTAAGAATAGGTCCTATGATGAGGTGTCTAGGTGATGTGGCTAGGTGAGGTGGTCAAGAATGAGGGAATTAATGCCAATAAATAAAATTAATTTAAGCAATAAGTCATATTGCACAATGGGCTATGAATGATGTAAGGTATGGTTTATTTAATTAATGGGTTATACCAGTTGTGTGTACGACCCTTACAATTTCGGTGTGCAAACTTTTTATCCTTTCTGTGGCGTATCTTGTATTGGTAAACGACGAGTGACAAAAATAGGAAGTGATTTCCCCATGTGTGGGTGAGAAATGGGGTTACCCCAAGTGTGGGGGAAGGTGATCCCCCTCAAACTATGGTAAATGGATGAGGTGTTATACAAAGATTACTTGAGTGGTTTGATAAATGTGTAGTTGTTGTGAGTCCCTATAGGTCCCGAGCTTGAGCCTATGGTTCCCTTTGGGAAAGGGTAATGGTCTATTCGGGTGATCAGTAAGAGGCCAGGGTCAAATCAGGTAATAGTGCCTCTATGGAACCACCAGATGCAAGCACATGTATACCATTGGGTCTAACACGGTATCTTGTAGAAGATATATGCCAAGTGCCTACATCGTCCAAGGTCGATAGGTTTATCCCATCAAGGGTGAAGTGATTCAGGCGCTCCAAGGCATACCACTACTATGGTCTGAAAACACTCCCTATAGTTTAGCGTGACCAGGAAGCATTGTAGGTATGTTGCGCCTGGTACACCAAAGACTAGGTCCAGGATAAATAGAAATATGTGCAGCAATAGAAGAAGGGGCTGTAAGATCATTAGGCTCAAAGAACATGGGTATGTCAACATTGCAAGGTATAACAAGTACATAAGGTCAATGGTCACTTCTTCCCTAGGTACGGGAAAACCAGGTACCATAGGTCTCGGTCACTGGGTAAGGCTAAGGTATAGGCGCTAATGAATAACAAATCTCCATGTGATGCAACTCTCACCAGGAAATTGTAGGGGTGTCCCTTGGGCACTTTCCAAGATAGGTTGCAATATAGATGTGGGTGAGGTTCCACGTGGTATACGTGAACAATGGTGAGTGGAGGTCCAACAATGGGAATTCTTTTTGTAAAAATCCATAATAGTAGGTGACCGATGTCACGTTAAATAGTAATCTCCTTGACATGTGGTTTGGTATGACTTGAGCCGTCAATCAGGTTAGGTCAGGTTCTAATAAAAAGAGAATCTTGTATCTTTATCCACCCAAGCTCCCTTACAGAGCAATCATGATGGTTTAACAGGCCATTGGGAGAATGACTGTAGAGTCAGTGGTAACAAGAGGAAAATCTTGATAGGTAAGAGGGCATATCACATAGAAAAATTCCTCTAGGTTCTCGTAGAAATTCGAACTCAGCAACCTCTGGACTAGAATGCGTTGAATTGGCGTACTCGGTAGGTGGGTTCACGAGATTAGTACTCCTCTGGACCAAGTTTGATATGGTTGTATGGTGAGGACGTTAGATTTGCATGATGGAGAAGGTGGGAGAGGGGTTAGGTGGACCACTAACATAGTGGCTAGATGTGCCACCATGCTAGACTTGATCATGGACGCATGAGGCTAGGATTCAATCCGCTTCATATAGTTATACTTGGTAGTTGAAATTGATGTTTTTAATTACAGATTGTAGTAAAAGAGTGTTCTGGGTGGACCCATCTATTTTGCATTTGTGGGAAAAATGAAGGAAATGAGTGCTAAAGGGGGTATAATAAAATGTAAATCCCCCATGCTCTTGAATTAAGATTCAGGGTAGGTTTGGGTCCAGGGTATAGTTAACCACTTTAGGATGTTTTTGAGAAAACATTGGTCATGATGGGGGGGTTTTGGTTTTGATGTCACGACAGAGATCGAGAATCAGTCCCGAGGTTGGATGACCAATTAGTTGGTGTAGTTAGTTTTTACCCCCATTACAAAAGGAGAAAACCCCAAACGTGCCGACCTATCACCCAACAGAAGCTGAGTGCTCACCCGAGGCACATGTCCGGGCACCGAGTCTCTCTTTTATGTGAGTGTATTGGGAAGCATCATCTATGATTAGTGTAAGATTTTTTTAGGAGGGAAGTTGAAGATAAATAAGAACTATAGGGCTCAGAACGACCTCTAGATTCTTGCAGTCACTTTAGACCGAGTACTTTAACAAAATCCAAAACATGCATTATGATAGAAAGAATTATACAAGCATTCATACATATCAGGAAAGGAAAGAGAAATCATATGAGAGAAAATGTGCATTATAACCATTGATATCCATGTCTGTATATACTATCGGTAACCTCATTATATTCATTGATTCATTATAGAGAGCCACAGAGAGTAAACCACAGTTATGCATATCACTTGACATGTGTAACTAAGGTAACAAAAAAAGAAAAATTACAATCTCCATGCCTTAGTGCATTCTTTCCTGAATACAATCATCCATTAACAGAGACCTCATAGAAATCTCTGTAGTGCTCCACTCACTCTCTATACCTGTTATACCAATTCCCGCTACTCTATAACCCGATATTTTCTCAACCCTCTCTCTCTTTTACTCCATAGGTACTTGTGTTTATAATTCTCCTGCACTACCAACTTACCTTCAAGCACCCTCATATCTGGAGTCAAGTGTCAAATGTAGTCCTTTATGTGAGCATGCTCCTCCAAGCCTGAGATTTCGACTCCATCTCATGATGATCTTCTAGAAGATTCCATCCAAGGCATGCTCCTTCCTGGGCCAGCCTATCGCTAGGCTGGCATCTTATCCATGTGCAACCAATCACGCTTTTCACATGTGCTGCCCTGGATGCTCAAATTGACTAAGTCTCTAGCCTCCTTTTGCGTGTCGCGCGTGCTATGTGCTTCCTTAAACCTTTCTCTTGCATGCTTTTGCCTTGCACACCTTTTAATAACTGGCACCTTGTGTGCCTATGCACCTTCATACTTGGTTAATATTATAGGGGTCCAACAGATCGAATAATTATTTTTTAATAAATAATTATTTTGTTAATTTGTCCATTATGCTGGGGCATTATTT
This sequence comes from Taxus chinensis, assembly GCA_019776745.2. Classification (NCBI taxonomy): domain Eukaryota; kingdom Viridiplantae; phylum Streptophyta; class Pinopsida; order Cupressales; family Taxaceae; genus Taxus; species Taxus chinensis. The sequence goes on from CM034154.1 coordinate 6,818,617, forward strand.
TCTACCTACTGCTTCTTTCTTCTCCATGGGGCATTTATTTTGCATCTAAGAGATTTTTGCTGATTCTTATACTTTATTTTACGTATCCAACCCATCCAAAAATTTATTTTAAAAAAATCTAAATAAAACAACATCAATTCAAAATCAAAAACTTTTTCAAAAAATCCTAAAAAATGTAAAATTTCTAAAACTAGGTAAACTAGCTCATAGCGGCTGAAACTCGTGTCTTGTGCATGGTATTCTTTCCATGTCTTGTTGGAAATTTTGCATCTTTGCAGATCAAATGACTCGCAGACCATAAAATTTACAGCTATTTACAAAGCTAGCCTGCTTGCTTCGTCAGTACTCGGGGGCACATATAGTTGTTTGGTACTGTTTCGTAGCACACTCTGCTTTTTCATTGGACCCAATGTCCTTCATCATCTTCCATTGCATGTATCCTTTCTCGGGGCATCATTTTTAACCCTTGTCATTAATCACGAACATTTGGGGATCTTTAACTTAATAACAAAACATTTGTACAACCGTCTTGACCATTGTTGGCTGGAATATGTGTGTTTGTACTTGTTTTCCCTATTAAATGAGCTTGTTTCCTTCTCATATTGCATTACTTTTTGTATTTTGCATGGAGTTGGTGTTTTCAGCAATGGACAATTGTTCGTAGTATGGCTTTTCATGTCATTCTAATTTTTTTGTATGCTTATATTTTTAATAAGAACCGATGATGTAGATCTTTGGCAATATGATAAAACTAAAGTTGTTTCAATACACTGGATGAAAGCTTGCTCTTTTCTTTCTATCTTCATTCCTCTTCTACATCATTCTCCTATCAACGCTATTATTTTTATTCACCTAGGGCATCCTTCCCCTACCAATTATTCTATCCATTTCTCTCACCTTTTTTAGTCGTTGATCACCTTTTATCATCACCCCATCAACACTCGAGGGGGCATCTCTCACTTCTACTTTTTTTTCTTCTACTTCTTCAAAAATTTATTTGTGTACTATCTTTGAAGTGGCATCACTTAAGCCACCTCAAAGAGGGGAAAATGTAGACACCTATAATTTATCTCAAGAAATTTAAAAAATTAAATTGCGCTAATTATACCCTTTCCCGCAAATTGACAACATATCGTCAATATCACACATTTTCTCTGCTATCATTGTTAATTAATTACATTACGTTAGTTAATTAACTCTTATATTCAACAATGATGCCAATTAACGATATTCTGTTAATCAGCTTCCCTTTCTATCTAGATTATTTTATTATTTCTAATTAATTAATGCCTCTTTCTATCTAGATTAATGAATTCTTATTAATTAACTGATTCTCTCTTCTATTTAATTAATAAATTGTCATTTATTTGATTAAAATCCTCTCATAACATAAATCATACTAACTATTCCTCTAAAAAGCTTATATAAGCTTGCACACCTATCAATTAATCACTTTGATTAATTAATAAAGCCCCTCAAACCCCGTGGGTCACTTAAGGAAAAAATAAACTCTCATAAGGTTGACTCAACCCTTTCTAAACCTTCCTTATCCACAACTAACCCAACCTCTCCATTTATCCCACATGAAGGGGGATGTAGAGATTCTTTTATCCATTGGGTTATATAAGGAGCCCTCCTCCTACCTCTCTATTTACACCTACATTCCTAAATGAACATAGATCATACACTATAGCAATTTATCATCTTTGAGCATTCTTCCATTAGAAGAGCTTTCCTTCTCCATTTCTTGTATTCATCTACCCAAGTTTTGAAGTCATATGGAGATATGTCAAATGGGCTTGTAGCCATGATTTGAGAAGACTCCATTCTTAGAAACCTTGGGATTTCGAGTACATAACCAACTATTTGATTGTTAGAGGTCTACCTAGGTTCAATCTCATCTTATTTTTAACATTCAATAAGAGATAGAAGTTAGTTTATTTAGCATATTAGCTTGATATGTTCATTTCATGTTTAATGTAGAAATGTTGATAGGTTAGATTTTTTTAAGCTCTTAGCATGATGATGCATAGCTTTACTTTAGTATTTTATTGACACTACTAGGTGTTATTTTCAACTTTACTTGCATTACTAACTGTTTCATGCATACATTTTTATACAGCTAGGGTATTACTAGCCTACTATCACTAAAGATTGTTTTGCATATGTTAAGAAATGTGTCAAATGCCAATTCCATTTAGACCTTATTCATGTCCCTAATCAAGCATTACGCCCACTCAGGACTTATGTCCTTTCTCTCAGTGGGGATTAGACCTCATTGGTGCTATCAATCCTAAATCATCTCAACAACATCACTCCATTATTACAGCTACTGAGTATTTCACTAAATAGGTTAAAGTTATCCCTTTAACTTCGATTAAATCAGGACCTATCATCGATTTCATATATCAATACATCATATGTCATTTTGGTGTTCCACATAAACTTGTTATAGACAATGGAAAATATTTTTAAAACAAAGAACTCAAAAAGTTCTATGACACCTTTAACATCAAACTCATCTTTTCATCATCATATTATCCTCAAGAAAATGGAAAGGTTGAAGAATCTAATAAAACGCTTAATAATATCCTTATGAAAACATTATATGAAGCAGACAAGAATTGGCATCTCCAAATCCCTTTCACCCTCTAGGCCTATAGAACTAGCATCTGTACTCGCACAGGAGCTACGCCCTTTTCACTCATCTACGGCTCTAAATATGTCCTAGCTCTTGAAGTCCAAATCCCTTCACTTCATGTATCACTTAAATACTTTATCCCAGATGAAGAATATCACCAAGAACACTTAGCGCACCTTGAGATATTAGACAAAAAACATACAATGTCCCTTGAACATCATCAAATTTATCAAGAACGTGTCAAAATATCTTATAATAAACATATCATAGAGCATGATTTTAAAATTGGTGACCTTGTACTCAAAGAAAATCAAAATGTCACTCAATTAGAATGGAGTAAATGTGGAAAGTTTACCCCTAATTGGATTGGTCCACACATTATCACTCACAAGTATGGGTCGAGAACGTATAGTCTCCTTTCCCTTGATGGTGAACCTAAACAGAGGTTTAAACTCAAGATCCTACTCTAAATTCCAAAGGGACAGAGATAGAGAATGCAAAAGAAATAAAACTAAGACTAATGAGGTGATACACCAAAGGAGTAGTGAACATTCTTTACTTCTGCAAATTGACACAAATCATAAAAATGCAACAAAACATCATGCATAAACTGATAAAATGTAATGAAAGGTCAGAAATGAAGCAAACAACACAAACAGAGGATTGAAACTCATTCACAGAACTTGCATTGTCATTTCCAATATCAAAAACACATGCATTACAACATCTGAGAGGCAGAAACATGTTACAGTCTTAGAAGAGGTCTGATATTCCACAAAATCACTTTTCAGGGTGAAAAAAAGGAGCCTGCAAAACATAAAAATTTCCAACCCCTTCAAAATGAGCCAAATCTGGCTTTTACAATGCAAAACCAAGCCCAGGAGAGAGAAACACAGGAAAATGTGAAAGGAGCTTCAATCACTGACCAAAATGCAATAAAATAGCATGGAAATCCTTACAGGTCCATTCCCTGACATTTTTCACCATGCTGGGAGAGAATGCGAGCCATTCTTCATTAAAAATGGTGGTTGAAACATCATTTCTGTTGATTATCACGTGCCAAAGGTGTTTTTAAATTTTATCTCTCAAAACTCCATCAAAATAAAAAATTGATCCTAGAATCATGTAGATAATTTCACCAGCTTTCTGTTAATATAAAGAACGTGAAAAACTGAGCTCTTGATCGAAAGTTATGGTCATTTGAAAATTTAGGGCAAAATAGGGCCAAAACGGGTTGGTGGGCCAAAAATTTGAAATTTTCCCACTTTTTGCATTTGGGAAAATTTCCCCAAAATCTCCACGCCCCACCGATCCGGTGCCATGTGGCATGTTCTGATTAGACGCGGGCCTTCTGCACTTCATTTTTCACCGTTTTGGCCATTGGAAAATTTTCCAAAAATTCTCCACCGGGTCGATGGCCTGAGGACACGTGGCAAGATATGATTCACCGCGGGCATCTTCTCTTAAATTTTCCGTCATTGTTGACCATTTTCTCTGAGCTGGACACATGGAAAAACCCTATTGGACATGGGCTTTTCCTTTTGTTTATCCCTACGGGCCTGCCTTACATTTTTTGCCGCCACTAGACACGTGGCAAGATCCCATTGGCTCGCGTTTAGGGGGCAGACTTTTTCCTTTGAAATTTTCCTTTGACTTTACTTTAGGAAAAATCCCAACTTTCCCCCCACACTCCACTGGTTGAAGACATGTGGTAGGTTTCCATTCATCCCGGACCTGTGGAGCTAACGTTTCTCCTTTGCTCTCACCTTTGGGAAATTTTCCCACTTCTCCCCGTCGCTCTGTCACTCTGACGCCCCCGGGACACGTGGCCTGATTTGACTGGTTGGCGGGTTGACGGGCTAATATTCCTCTTTTCCTCTTGCAAAAACACTTTACCAAATTTTCAATTTTACCTCTACCCTCCACCACTCCTTTCCTCTAGAAATACGTGGCACAATGTGATTGGATGCGGGCCTGGCGTTGAAAATTTTGCTTGTATCAACCCTTAGGAAAATTTTCTAATTTCTCCCTGCCTGGACACGTGGCAGCATCCAATTCATCGACGGGCCTTCGGGGTGAAAAATTCCTTTTGAAAACTTACCAAACACTTGGTTAAAATTCCAAGTTTACCTCCGCCTTCTGTCACTCCTTTCCTCTAGAGACATGTGACCTCATCTTATTGGCTCGGGCTTTTCAGGAGAAAATTTCCCACAAAATCTCCACTGAGCCATAACTTCAAAAATACATGGAGTTAGGAGGAAAAATTTACCTTTCTGGAAAGATGAGAAAAAGCTCTATCCAATGGTGCCATTTCCAAAAGGTCTTGAGTTCCTCAAAATAAAAAAATTATGACTAAGGCACAAGAGAGGGAAGAATGAAGGGAGTTAGCCACAAAATGTGCAAGGGGAACATTTTGGATAACAAGTACCTAACAGGTGTTCTAGCAACTTGGATACGTAAGCTAGTGTCTATATCAACGAGGAGGTCTCCTGCATCTGACTATGGGACTAGTGGATCACAACCTAATGTTTTCTCTCTTTCAGGTCCTTCTATAGTCATAAAGATATCTATCAAGGCAGTCTATAATTTGGCTGATTTGACCAAAACGTGTGTACTTTGTCGTCTTCTATGTTTAATCCTCTTAGCTGTGTGCTGATTTCTTGTAAGTCTGTTGTTGTTTGGAAGACCTGAATTCTGATATTTTGGTCTATGTCAGTTAATGCTACAACAAGATTGGGTTGAGGCATGATTGGCTCAAAAACATATTCCCTAGGCTCCCTAGGTCCCGTGATTGTCATACAAGATCAATATAAACCTAACTAAAATGAAATAAACTAATTATGCAAGATATATCTACAACATATATATATATTCCTTTGTTTTTGTATTTTTGATAGAATTTTTAATAGAATTGAAAGAGAAACTAATCTAATATATTTAGAAAATGACAACTAATCTAATAACAAAATTAAAACAAGCAAGGTAGCCTGGTGTAGCTACTTGCCTGTGTAGTTGGGAGTTTATCCTAAATAACTAGATAGCTTATTAACTTTAATTGAAAGATTCTTGATCCTACCTCAGAAGTGAGGAATGAATCATATTTTCTGAGAAACTACCAATCCCCATAGCTTCCCTGGCAATATCGAAAATGAAATTTAACTGAAATGAAATATTTCACTACTCTATTTGATATGTTTTAACTAGAACTTTGATAGATAAAACCTGGAATTTGTAGAACAGTGGCGAATCTAGTAGTGTATGATTTTGTCCCCTTAGAATGATCTCCTCATTCCTTCGTGTTCACATGAATCCAGAAGAGCATGTATATGCTAGCATCAACAGAAAAAGTATTTTGAACAATGGCAGCTTTGGATATAGACTGAATATAATGTGTGTAGGAGAGGGACAACGCAAGTGACAGAGCTTGGCGTATGCACTTCCTAATGCAGGATTTATTGCGGGAATACAACAAAAGTGTACCGATAGATTCTAGAATATACCTTCTGTGAAGAACACAACCTGCAACTCTAATGGATTCAATCTGCAACTAACACTACTCTGCTCTAAACTAATTTGTGTGAATAGGAATGAACAAGACTAGAGCAAGAAGATTGAATGGATTCTAATAGCGTAGGAAAAACTAGCAATGGATGCAAACATGAAAACAAAATGAGGTCTAAACAAGAAATTGAAAGACTAAACAATGAAAATGAGAAGTTGAGGGGCCAGTTGCTTGAAAACAAGCTGGCTATTTATAGATTTCACATTCACCTAAAGGTGATTCCTATTAGAACTCTTTTACCATTAAACAATGAAGAAACACTATTCCAGGGAACATAACACATTAATGCGAGCTAAGGTGGTTGAGAAAAGCTAGTAAGTGTTGAAAAATTACACAAGTTGCGTGATCAAAAGAAAGTGCTAGAAAATGCATGAAGGACTGCCACCCTGAGTAGGGTGGTGGTTACAGGTCTGCCGCCCTAGTCAGGGCAGCAGTTTCGTCACTGAAGGTCAAAAATATTTAGAAAAAGAAAGGTAGAGGATAAAGCGAAGTACACAAAGCTTAAACAAGATGCTGGGGATTCTAACATACACTTGGCAGAGCTTTCCTGGATTCTGAACACCTTGCGAGGTGACCTATATCATCATTAGGGCATGTGTAACATCATTATGGCGGTACAGTACCGTACAATTTTGGGTACGTATAGTTACATCATCACTCATTCTAGCTTCATGATCAATATTTCTAATACCACATTCAATCTTACACATCACATCATTCTACAATTTACACTCTGTGTTTCAACGTTTGACTCTTTATCGCATACAACACGTCATTCGAACCATTTCCCGATGATGCACTCTTATTCTATGGTTCCTTCTTAACTGATGAGGGGTATTTTATAAATGAACTTCCTTTCATTCATACATACACACTCAGGGGGCATGTTGCCCCTATCACATCCACACTGCTTTACATTCTATTCACACTCACAACATGTTGCATATCTTGGTTGCACATAGTTCTTACTTGTTTATACTCACATGTACACTTTGCTTATTATGCTAGTCAAATGTTGTGTATGTGATTATATTTTATCATACACACATGCATGTTCACTTTCCTTCTAGTTGTCATCAGAGACTCTACACAGATCAATGTACGCAACATGGATGCTTGGCATAGTACATCATACCAATCCAACAGGGGCTCCTAGGGGCATCCACTTTTGTACATACTATAGGTGTTATTGTTTCATTTCATAGTAGCACACTACTATATCGAGTTATACATGCTTTTCCATGTACTTTCTATCTCTCTAACATGTTAACGGGTGCTTCATGTGCAGCATTTGTCTTACAAGAACCTCTTTTCCACCACAGTTATCTAATTTTTTATTTCTCTTGTTTTATTGTTTGTCATTATATGCCATTATTTGTGGGTTTTTCCCTATGCGTTATCTTGTGTGCACATTATATGTTTTTGGCCATTGTGGCCTTAATTGTCTTGCAACATTATGAGTGATGTCCCATGTTTGCAACCCACTTTTCATGGTCTAATTTTTCCTCTTTCCTATTAGCTTAGTCATGGTTTTTCTATATGCATGCTTGTTTGCACTAACATTTATCTCCTAGACATTATTTTCATGTGCCTTGGAATCTACCAAGCACATTCCCTCCTACATACCAGTACCAGTTCAAAATGGGATCCTCTTTTAGGACACATCCTCCTAGCGATGTCGCATGCACCCCAAATGAGGGGGCCATCTATCAGGTGAATCAGTCACCCCATTCAACAGTCCACAAACATAGTTCAACACAGTTCAATACAGAGACAACACAATCTATAGTCTCATACAAGGCTCAGAATCAAACTTGGGTGATGCAGCCTAAAATTCTCAGATAACACCTAGTCACATCGGCACATCACTCATCCTAGGCTGAGCACTCACCTGAAGCACGTAAAGGTACCAGGTCCCTCTTTAGGGTTGCTGTAGCAGAATGGTAGCATGATGAAGTAGTATAACAAACATATATTTAGAAACTAATCCATCTATACATTGTTACACCATACCAGATCTATAAGCACTTAAGTATAAATCATCATGATAACAATAGTATACAATGACAAACATATCAGACACTATTGTTTGGCCAATATTCTTCATATATTCATCGTACCAATAGTACAAAAGCTTCATACAATACCAGACATGCACACATGGATCTGTTACAATTATCCAGTCTCATGCACTCATGTATCTCTAACCCTTCAAAGTAGTATATGTCTCTGTCTATATCTTACTAAGTAATTCATTACATATATATAGGGTGGGGGACTAGCCCTTCACCACTTAACTCTACCAAAATAGGTCACATGCTAATAATAGCCACGCGCCTTTTACAACTATAGCCATACATGCAAGTATGCTATCTATAGATCGCTGATAGTTAACTATAGTGGTGGATCTATTCTTAGCTTATGTCCATGCAAGAGTGATTTGACATGCTCTTTGAAATCTCCACGAAGAGTGGCACGCAAGTCTCGGCATCACTTTGTGTGCTCCACACGCCAACCTCTAAAAATAGCCCTGATCTCCAAAATTGGCTAAGTCCTGAAAGTCTGACTCTACACCTCCATGCGCGACGCCTTCCTATACCTTCGCGCCTTTGCTCCTGTGTTGTTCTCCCACGCGGACTCTATGTGTGAGTTCTACTAAGTGTTTTCTCTTATCAACATTACCCCACACTAATCTCATTGTCACCCCAACAATGGTGATGTCCAAAACTTACACAAAGAATGGATAAATAAAGAATGGTTGAATAAAGAATTTTGAATAAGGTATACACAACAAAAACTGTTCAGGCCTCAGGCTCCTCCATTTCATTCTGAAGTAGTAACTCTAGATATTCCTCTTTTATATCTTCTTCCAAGTTCTCCCACTCTATCAATGTCGTTCCTGCCTTCTCTGGCACGTCTACAATGATAGACTGCAGCTCTTCCATAGTTAGCTTTCCCTGCTCATTCTGTATCACAAGCATTACGCTTGACATAGAGGTTTGCACCCCTTCCAATATATCCATCTTTTGAGAAATGAGCTTTCCAATCTCATCTAACCTTTCCTTATGTGGTGCCTGTGCCGCAGCTAGTGTCTCGCACTTCTGCTTCACCAGGATTAATCATTCAGTGCAGCCTAGGGTTGCATCCTTCATAGCCTTTTGCACTTCATTATCTTCCTCCAATGTTTTTACCACGATCAGCGCATCTGGAGCTGTGCATATCATTAGTGCATGATCGGATTTCTTCAGCTCATCACGGATGGCTTGCAGTAGGCCTTCATAAGTAGCAATCTTCCTTACTACTGCAGCCTGTGCTTTCTCTACCTCTTCCGTGGGGTCCTTGGGCTATTTTGGTATACGCACCTTTTCATCCTTCAACACTAATGTTATCATTGTCTTTACATAGTGCATCACAGAAGGAAATTCTTTTGGTACTTGGGATTCCAAATGCGGGCGTACCTTTAGGACATCATCTCCAATTTCCTCTGCCATACTAACAAAAGTGTCATATTTTCTCTTGATCAGGTCCTTTTCCTGCACTAGGCACACTATCTCCACATCCTTGGCTTTCAGCTTCTCTGTCAGCGCCTTAATGGTAGTAGATTTATCAATGTTTCTTCTTGCTACTTCAGCAGATACCTTTACCAGAGCATTGCTTACCTGCTCATCTGTCATCACCGTTGGCTTGATTTTCATGTGCCTTACTTCAGGTGCCTTCTTCAATCATCTTGATGCACATGATTCTTCACCGACATCAAATTTTGGCTCATCCATATGTGTGTGCATTGACCATGAAAGTTTCTTCCGTGTACGCAGTGTCACCTTGTCCTCATCCATGAGCACCCATCTGAATAGATCCTTCTACTCGATGGTGCTCTGAAACCAAGCTTGAACAATCAGCTTTGGGTCTTCTACATATCCCATTGTATGTGCCTTGGCATCCTCACCTGTTTGACAGGATCTTGGCCCTCTTGGAATGGTTGCATCAAGGTTAGGAATACTAGATGTATCCTCACCCTTGTCTTGTGTGGCCTCTGATTGTTCCCCTTCTCCTCCTTCCATTTTCTCCTCCTCCTCGTGTTGAGGCTCCTCTTCTGCTGGAGATGAGGGCACCTTCTCCTCAGATTCTTCTGCTTCCTCACCTAGCCTGAGTTTTCTTCTTTTCTTCTCCTATGGCTCCTTTACTTGTTGGGTTTCTCCTTGCACCCTTGTGCACTTGAATACCTTCTTAAATATTTGGTCACCCTACTCTTCCCCAGTAACTCCTTCTCCCTGTGAAGTCGTCACGTGCTCCTTCTCCTTTTGGCTAGATGGCTGCTTCCTCCTCCACACCAAGCCGCCGCTATCCTCCTGCTCTTCATCCTCTTCCTCATCATCTTGCTTGGGTTCAGAGGGCCTAGGTGTCGGGATGTTCTCCATGGTATGCTTCCCCTTCGGTGGCCCTGGAAGCACAAACTCATTTTCCACATACTTGTTATTTTCCATTTTCAGCTTAAGTTGGAGGTATATCAGCATGGCCCCGATATCTGCAATGGCAAGTGTCTCTAGTTTAATGCTCAAAATTTCTGAGATATTACTCTCGTTATATGCATTCTTCCCTGGATATCCATATGTTTTCCACAAGGTGTGGTATTCACAGTCCACCTTGTCTGCATTAAACACTAACCTTCATGTGTTGGTGAACCGATGAACTAAAGCTTGGAAATATCACGCGGAAAATGCGTAAGGTAGTTTGCACCAGGGGCTCCATGACCCATCTATCATTGGAAAGCACATAATACAAAAGTGATGGTAGACTAAAAAATTGTTCCTGCTTCCCTAGAACCGAAGGCAACTCCTTGGGTATACACCATTCCTCTCCAAACACTGCACAAAGCCTATCATAACACATCTTCGTTCACTCCTTTACCTCATCCGTCATTGACCCCTTGCATAAATACTTGCTGAATCATTCAGTTGGAGACTTTTGATTCATGGGGTATTCCCATATATTCTCTTTTGGGCCATCTGGTACCCCAATCTCCATGAATACCAAACTTAGCAAAACACAACCAAAACTTATCTTGTTTCCTGCACGCTTCCTCTACTATTTTCTCTGCAATGAAGTTGGCAATGTTGTAAGTGACTCCTTCTGACATGCGCTTTGCCACATGCAGCCACATAGAGTTAACTTGTGACCAACGTTCTTGGTCATTCAACTTGGTAATCAGGTGCGCTGCTGCCTGTACTACTGGAAAATTTTTCAATTTATCAATGTCCATTCTGCGTGGTCCTTTCTGGTAGCCCAGCACTTTCTGTGTCTCCAAAATGGTGCTCTTGTCAGCTAGGTCAACCTTAATATCCTCATTTTTTGCCTTTAATCTAGTTATTGTGGCAATAAGAATGGGTGTCAATCTTACCCTCCATCCTGCAAAATAGAAAAATTCCTCATGGACTCAGCTCATCAACCACCTATATAATGGTGCATATTTCCCAAAGTATGGGAGCTCATACAGCTGGTAGACACCAATCCCTTTCAGTAGCCTTTCCCTGGTGTCATCATATATTGGCATGCCATCCTCAGTTCGTCTGTTTGTTCGGGAAGTGAGCAAGTCATCTAATTTCTTCTGGTTATCGTTGGTCCGGTGATTATACTCACTTATCTTGCTCTGTCGTATGTGGGTATCCCATTTCTGGCCCACAATTACGTCCTCAAGGTACTGCATCTCTAAAAAATTGCTTTCTGGGGCCATCTCTTCCTCTTCTTCTACTACCACCTTCTTCTTTTCCTTTACTGGTGCTGCTTTCTTCTTTCGAGCCATTCTTCTCTTTGGGTTTTTTTTTCTAGACCTCCTGCTGCAAGTTTTTATTAGTTTCCTTTAAACTCTAACTCGATTTAATCATGCCCTAATTTGCAATAATGAAATCACGTGCCCTAGCTTTTTTCTATCACTCTGCTTCATTCAAACCCTTCTCCTATGGGGATACAAGCCCTTCCAATACACAGGTCTGTCTTTCACCCCTAGTTTGCTTGATTCTCACCTTGAATCTCTTTACTTGGCTCTTCACACGTAGCTCTTTGTTGAATTCTCGTAGTTGCAAGGGTAAAAATGAAATCACATCCCATCCTTATATAGATTTCCACTTTTTGTTGCATTAATTGCTCCTCCACCTACCAAATTCTCCTCATTTATTGCCCATTTTTGTCATTTCCGTGTGGTACATCTTCACGCCAAAATCTATAACCTTCTAGTACAACTTTTTACCCTTTTTCACAGACTTCTCTTCAGCGTGTGCTCTAGCACCCGAGTACCTCGTCACTGCACCATCTCCTAGTAGTTACCATGGCCACCACTTACCTCACGTTATACTTTCCCTCATTCATCTCCATCCTTGGTTATCTTTGTGAGGCAATCTTTTGTCAATCACCCTTAGCAACCTTCTTTCTCAACACCCGCAGCATTAAATCTTCGCAGCATATACCTGAGAGTCACCAACAATCCACCCCACACTAAAAGTATGTGCAGTCCTCTGTGCATCAACATGCTTCATATTATAGTTAGCTTCATGTGCGCAAGTGCGCTTATTACACAAACAAGAACTAAATTGACAAAGCATAGTGACAATGAAATAAACACATTGAGGGAATGCAGAAAGGGAAACCTAATCTATCTAGCAGTACTGCCTTATTACAACCACCAAGAAGACTTATTTATAGTAGGGCTTCAACCTACTCCCATTAAAATAACCGGGTAACCTCGTGCCATCAATTGCTTCTAACTGGCAAGCACCTAACTCAAGTATATGAGTTATAATATACAGCCCCAACCAATGTACCTTGAGCTTCCCTAGATGGTGCAAAAACTTGGAGTCATACAGAAGTACCATTTGTCTAACCACAAGTTTCTTATCCCTGATATGTCTATCATGCCATGCCTTTTGGCACGCTTTCTCCTGTTTCTGACTCCAGCATGCTATGGCTCGGCGCTCATCTAGTTGAACCATCTTCTCAATCCATTCTTCCAAGGCTTGCTCATCAGCTAGACCTCCAACGCGTGCAATGCACAAAGAAGGTAACATAAATTCTATAGGAAGAACAACTTCTGTGCCAAACACCAATTGAAAAGGTGTGGCTTTGTTCAATCTCTTGTATGTTGTTCTATAAGCCCAAAGAACAGCAGATACTTTATCATCCCAATCTTTCCTTCCAACATCACAAATCTTGGTCAATGTGTGGCTCAAAATCTTGTTAAAAGCTTCAGCAGTTCCATTTTCCTGAGGGTGATAGGGTGTAGTCTTATGGTGGGCCACCATAAACTCATCTAACAGAATTCTTATTGTCTCATTCAAAAAATGTGTGCCCCTATCACTTGTTAAACTTAAAGGACAACCATACCTTGTAAGAACATTCTCCCATAAGAACCTTGTTGTTGTAGCCATTGTACAGTCCTTTGTAGGTGTTGCTTCTACCCATCGGGTAAGATAATCTGTACAAGTGATGATATAGCGTGATCCAGTCCTACACGCGGCTGGTGAAATAGGCCTGACAAAGTCAATCACCCATTTCTCAAAGGGTTTTGCACTTGTAATGGGTCGTAAAGGCATCTCATCCCTTTGTCCTAGTTGACCTAGACGTTGACAATGGTCACATGCCTTACAATACTCTTTACAATCCTTGTACAATGTTTCCCACCACAAACCAGTAAGTAGGATCTTGCGTGCTGTTGTATCACCTGTATAGTGGCCACCTACAATACCACCATGTACTTCTTCCATTATATCCTTTCATTCATGCTCTAATACACAATGGCATAACACCTCATCTCTACCTAATTTGTACAAATCACCACTGATTAACATGAATGGTGCCGCGCGTATAGCAAGTTACTTTTTCTCTAAAGCTTTCATGCCTTCTGGTGCCATACCAGTCCTTAAAAAGACAGCAATGTCCTTTAATTCTGATGGCATGCATTACAACCTATACAGTTGTGCATCAGGCATGGTCCCTTCTATTGTTTGTGCCTCTTCTCCTGATTGAATTCTAGACAAGTGATCTGGTCCAGAATTGCTTTTGCCTGGTTTTACCACAACTGTAAAGTCAAACTCTTGAAATAAGAGTATCCATCGGCATATGCGCCCCTGTAAAATGGGCTTGTTCACCAAATACTTCAATGCCATGTGATCTGTATAAAACACAAATGGTGTGGCTAACAAATACTGATGAAATTTGTGCAAGGCATAGATCATGGACAAAGCTTCGCGCTCTGTAGTGGTATAATTCTGTTCTGCAGGGGTCAACTTCCTACTAGCAAAACAAATGGGATGATCAACTATACCTTCTCCTGGTTGAGCTAAAACAACATCAATGGCTATGTCAGAGGCATCCACATGAACATGAAAAGGTTTATCCCATGAAGGAAAGTGCAAGATAGGCGTGGTAGTAAGTTTCTGTTTCAATATCTCAAACGTGCGCTGCTGCGAATTCCCCCAATAGAATGTACCTTTCCCCTTGAGCAATTCTTCCAAGGGTGCGGAAACTTTTGCATACCCTTTTATAAACTTCCTGTAATACCCTGTATGACCAAAAAATCCACGCACCTCACTTTGACTGGCAGGCACTTTCAAGCTTATGATGACTGCAACTTTAGCTGGATCAACCAGCAACCCTTCCTTGCAGATAATGTGTCCTAAAAGTATGCCAAAGGGAGTAGCAAAGATGCACTTCTTGATGTTCAATGAGATACTCAACTGTCTACATCTTTCAAACATTAAGTGCAGATTGTCACAATGATCCTTAATTAGCCCATAAACGGTCCAATCATCAAGATAGACCTGTAAGAAGTTGTGAATAAAATCCTTGAATGCTTGTACCACTATCCTTGAAAATACAACAGGTGCATTCTTCAATCCAAAGGGCATCACAGTATAGGCAAAGCTTCCCCATTCAGTAGTGAAGGTGGTCTTCTCTTGATCTTCTGGGGAAATCCTAACCTGATGATACCCTGAGAACCCATCTGTAAATGAATATATCTCACGCCCAGCCACTCCTAATATTTCCTCTGTGAATGGCATAGGAAAGGGGTATGTAACACATGCTGCATTCAAATCTCTATAATCAACACAAATTTGAATCCTACCATCCTTTTTTATGCTTATCACCATAGGACTAACCCATTCGGATTCATCCAACGGTTAAATGATCCTAGATTTCGACATCTTGTCAATCTCCTCCTTTACTTTCTCGCGTAAATTGGGATTCATTTGATAAGGTCACTTCCTAACAAGGTGCACACCTTCCTTGAGCTTTATCTTCATTTCTCCAAGTGATTTATGCACGCCTTTAAGTTCATGGTATCCTCTTGGGAATAAGTCCTCATAGTCTCTAAGTAACTCTATGATCTTTGCTACTTCTGATTCTGACCAGTAATCCCCAATTATCACCTCCTTAGGTTCGGCTTATGTGCCTATATTTACCTTTGTTGTCTTCATAGGTTCATGATATGCACACGCATCTACATCCACACTGGCTAACACTTCACATGTTCCATGTGAATGATCCACTTCCAAGTGCTCAACTTCCTCATCATCAATTATGTAAACCATCTTCCCCTTGTCTTTTTCCAGAGAAACACGCTCAAGTAGTATGATATCATCTTCTTCATCTGTAAAATGTGCCCCTGTCTCTATCTCACCAAATAATTCCTGAATAAGTTCTTCCACTTTCCCACTATCTCCCATGGTTAAGTGCTTGATAAATCTTAAAGCTTTGTTCACTGGTGGTGTACATGAAAAGAAATCAAAAGTTTGGATCATCCCTGTAGTCAAATTTTGCCAATTACCAGTGTCGCGATGTAATTCAGCATATACATACCAACCACACGCGTAACCTTGTAGAGTAGAATAAAACTGATGCACCCAAAGTGAGGGTGGTAATGCTTCCTGTCCTACTATCCAGAGTCTCTCACACTGCTAGATATGATGCTGAGCAGGTTGAGCATGACGATAAGGGAAAATTTTTTGTAGGTGCATTACTTCTTGAAAACCTGGTTGATAAGGTGGTCCCAATCATTCCCCATTCTAAGAGATTATCCCTGTGGACCACCCACCAGCACGCTGCTATCCCACCCAAAGTATATGACAACATATCTCATCATTTAAGCTGGTCAACCCAGTTTGCTTCCATGGCCTATAAGAATCTAGCCAAATCTTTGAATCTAGTATAGAGGGGTACGGAGCAACCTAGATATCAGATAGAACGAAAACCCTTTTTTTAAGCAACTGTGTGCTTAACTTCACACCCCACCAGTTCATAAGTGCCATGAGCCCAATTATCACAAGCAATACTGGTAGTATCGCTGATTGACTGAGAATCTTCCCAATGAAGGATTCCTTCCTTAGACGGCTCATTGACCTCTGGGTCCCGAATAACACGTATATAGATTTTGTTCAAGTCCTCTTCGCTTAAAGGTTCCACATATGGTATGGATGTCCCATCTGTCAATGGTATGATGATCCTTTCCTCCTTGTTCTCAAATGATATACCCCTTGTTAAACCTCAAATCAGTATTGTTTGCATAACACTGCCCAAGCAGAGTTGGGAAGCTATCTGCTTCCGTATGCGCTAACACTTCAAAGTCTCCTGTAAACATGACCCCTTGTATAGTGATAGATACACCATTCAAAACTCCTATGGGAGTAGCTTTTGTTCTATTTTCCATGAAAAATACATTAAATGATGGCTGCAATGGGGGTCTCCCCATTTGTACCCATGCATCCAATGTAAGTACATTCACTTCCGCACCTGTGTCAATCAAAATATTGCTCAACAGCCACCCATCCACAACAGCATTCAAAGTGATCTCCTTGTCGTAGTCAATGCTATCGAGGGGAAGATTCACATGAAGTATTTGTCTTCTAGTCTTAGTTCCCACGCGTACGGAGTATTCCCCTTCAACCAATTTCCTAATAAAGGAATAATATTCTCCTAGTGCAACATCCTACATACCTCTTTGATGTCGTCAATATCAGACGGGGCCTTTTCTGTATCCTTATGCTCCAATTTCTGAGACTACTCTTTCAAACCTTGTATTTCACCTTGAAGGATTCTAAGGACCTCCATAGTTTCTTGATAAACTTCTTTCTAATGAGATGGATCAGGATACCTAGCATACAAAACCTCCTCCCTAGTGATTGTTGGCTTCTGTTGCAAAACCTCTCTTGCGCGTGCTGCCTCAGCTCATGTGGTTATCTTGACTGTTACTACCTCAGGGTCTGGTGTTAACTTGGGCATCCACTGATTCTCTACTACACGCTAGATTCTAACCATCCCTGCACCTTTGTTTTCTTGCTTGTGCTACTTACTGAGATGTTCATACAAGTCTGGACACTCTTCATAACTATGCCCCTTTCCACAAAATGAACAAGAAATATTCTGCGGGCATTCGCGCCTATAATGGTTAGGTGAGCCACATGTATAACAAATTCCTCGAGGGAATTCACTCCTTCCTCCACCTTGGCCTCGTCCTCCATATCCACCTCGATATCCTCATCCTCTTTCACGAACCCCTTCAAACCTTTCATCATTCCTATCATAGCGCGTTTGATTATAATCCCTATCATGATGCTCATTCTTTCCTTTAGAACTATCAGCCACACTCACCTGTCGCACCCCAATATCAATGGCATCATGGATCTAGCCAATTAGTCTACAATCTTTGGTATCATGAGTCATGGACCTACAAATTTTACAAAAGGAGGATACATTCTTCCTGATCGCACATTGTAGTAGGGGGCAGTGACTAGCATCATGATTCAAATGGAAAATCTCACAGTCTAACAACAGTGAACATACAGTTCTGCGAGGGAAACTATCCTTAGTGTGGCCTTCTACTTCACAATCTATACACCAGATTCCTGAGTACGTCTCATGAGCTGAGTTTGTTGATAGTTTCTCCAACTGCTTTACCATAGCTGCTATCTGATCCTCCAGGAATGGACTAACTCCAGTGTCAATACTCCCAACTGCTTCAGCGCGTAAAGCTACTTCCAATGCTTCGCGCAATTCAGTATAAGTCTTATGCGATAGTGCTCTTTAAAATGGAGTAATCAATCCCCTGAAAAACCATTGTGCATGCTGACTTGCATGAATGTCATACGAGAGTTTGGATAGAAGCGTTTTAAAACGGGCATCATACTCACATACACTTTCAGTAGTGCCTTGCTTTATATCCTTGAGTACGCTTATACTCTTTTGCTCAAACTCTGGGATATGGAACTCTTTCAAGAAAGCATCTTTCAATGTTGCATAGTCAATACAAGTTTGATTAGGATCAAACTTCCTATACCAGTTGTGCGCGCTGCCTGTAATGTAGTAGAAAATTGACTTTCCTTGTGCTCAGAAGTCATGATACCTTTCACGCGCCACAATATTTCACACATATGAACATGTTCTGTAGCATCCTTGATACCTCTATACTCTAGGAGATGAAGGGACATCTCCATATAAATATTCTGGGTTTTTGCGGGCCTTGACCACCTGACCCAGAACCTCCTTAGTTTCCTCTTCCTCAAAAACCACCCAAACCACCGGAACTAGAACTGCCCATACTGCCCGATCCTCCTCCAGAATTTGGAATAGGGCACGTGGATGCACTCCCCTTTGTCCCGAAAGTTGTACTATACTGGACCCCTACAGTCTATGAAGTAGTCCCAGTTCCAGAGGTGAATCCCACGCTCGGCATGATCATATTCTGTGCAGATGATGAGCTTGAAAACGTGCCCCCAAAGAATAAAAAAGTTGTCTGTGCTGCCATTGATGTACTTGTTGTCTGAATTATTTCTACTCTTTCACTTCCTAAATGAAAACTTTGTTTACCTGTTGTACTAGATACTAGAAAACCAAGCGCAAGGGCTAGGTCAGCAGGTTGGCTTAGATGCGCGCCCGCGGCCTAGGTCATATCTGCTGGCACGCTTCCATGTGAGGCCGAAGAGGGTTCTCTGTCATGCTTTCCTAGATGGGGGAGTTCCTGATGCTCTTGCTCTTCTTCCTCCCCATGAGCCTCAAATCCTTCACGAGCCATCTCTCTCCACAACACCATCCGTTCTGTAATTTCTTGTTTCTTGCATAATTCCCTCTCACGCGCCTCATCATACTTCAGCCGCCTCTCTTCCCTCTGTCGTGCTGCCGTTAGGTCTGCCATCTTTCACCAATCTTGTTCCTACCCCCACGTGTGGAGATTTTTAGCTTTCCATAGGTTTATCTTCCAAGTTCAACGTTACCATCAGTATTTTGATTGTAAGTAGGATACCTTGTAAATACGTCCCTCTAGGATACCGTAGGAACTAGAACTTTGCTACCTCTGGGCACGAATAAGTTGAAATTGAATAGTCCAGCATATAGTTGTTTAGGACACCGTGAAACCAGGTATCTACCACGCGAGTCCAGCTTAGGTCAGTATCATATAGTGTTTGAAATTCCTCCTATGTCCAAACAAGTGTGTGATACCTCCAATTCCACTTAGATGCATATGCAGTTAACCATTTGTACAATTCTACTGGAAAGATAACAAAGAAGATCTCATAAAAACTGTCATACAAATTCTGCTCTACCCAAGTGTGTGTGCTAAATCTGGATCTAGTGTCAAACCTCCATGCATATTCTTCCTCCATATCGTGAATCCACTCTTCAATGCACCAACGCCTTCCTATACCTTCGTGCCTTTGCTCCTGCGTTGTTCTCCCGTGCAGACTCTGTGTGTGAGTTCTACTAAGTGTTTTCTTTAATCAACATTGGGTCCTTACTTAAGCACAGACACTAGAACCTAGAATCATACTTGAGTGCTTAGGCCTGTCCCTTCCTGGGCGCCTAAGACCAAGGGGAAGATACATAACATTTTTCAGTTCAACACAATTTTTAGCATTGTCACAACTACTTTTTATAGGACAGATAGTCCTTCAGCACTTGGCATTGGATCAAGATTGTTTGAAATGGGTCAGATTTTTACACACCATATGTAGTGATGTTTTTACTTCAGGAAATATTCAAAGGTTGGAGAATAACACTAGACCTTTCTCCCTACACTACTTCTGTCGTGGTATAAGATCACCCAAAAACCTGACATTCAGTGTAACTAGCATGAGATCGCAAAAAAAAAACATTCTTTATCAACATCTTCAGGATCCTTCCTATCTCTTTCACTCATCACAGATCAAGTGCACATGTTCCTTTTTCTACTTTTCACCATTTTTCACACTTTTTACATATATTTGGGTTGACACTTTTCTATATACACATATTTGACTAATTGTTCATTATTCTCTTTTACAGGTCCGTCCTTATTGGAAGCAGTAGCCAACATCAACACACAACAATCACACTTCAAGCATATCATCAACAACAGGTATAACATCAACATTTACACATATGTTTTCACCCTAGGGTCATCATCTTCACTCTTTACTTCCTCTTCTCTAGATTCCACACTTCACTTTTTATCACTCCACACTTTTTCTTGTCTCGGCACACTCTTCTACATTAATCTACATGGTTATCAGGTACGCAGCTCTATCTACTTTTGTTACCAAGGTTTTGATCACCAACATAAAGTGGGGGAAAATGTAAACACTAAATCATGCACTTGGGTACATTTCTAGGTCCCAATCACATGCATTGCATTCATATGTTTTCTAAGAGAGAAAAGTAGTAATTGATCACTATATTTGGCCACTTAGGTTTCTTTCTATTCTCCCTCTTAGCCTCACAAACCCTAATTCCCAGTTTGACCCTCGATACTTCACTTTCTTTGGCTCTAGACACCAACACCCAGCTAGGATGTCAGCTCTTAGGCACCCTCGTCCCCTCAATGTACCCTACACCTTTTTGTATCTTACTTGCTCCTTTTTGGGTCCTTTCTAGCCATTGAGCATCCTTATCTCTTAGGGATCGGCCTTTTAGTGATCAATTACAAAATTCAAGCAAGGGAAGCATATAAATACAATGGTATAGGATCAAATTAAAGAACCAAGATCTAAGCATCTAATATCACCACCTAAGGTTGCATTCACAAACATCTAAACAACATCATTGCATCTATCTAGCTTCACTCAAGGGACAAGGGATGGTTATTTTGCATCACGTGCATAGGAGGGGAAGTTCATTTTTCCATGCACACATCTATTTACATATTTTACATCTAGATACTTGCTCATTATCAAGTGTGACACACACAAGAGCCTCCTAGGGAACAATTCCACACACAGAGACACATGTAGAACTAAATTGGGTTTGAGATGTAGTGCAACACTCAGTCATAAGATCACTTGTTTGACAATTGAGGACAGTCTGACCCCTCATTTTGCATATTTATTTTTTAGGATTTGATGTGCTTTTGAGGGTTTTACAGGTGGCATTCTTTATTATAAGTCATCAGTGACATCGGTGATCATAGCATGAAATTCTAACGACAGGTAGTGAGGGTTTTGGACAAGTTTTTGACCCTGTAAAATCCATTTCTAGAGCTTTTGCACAGATCTTGGTGCAAAAAGGGATCTTAGTGCCTTGACACCATATACCAGTCCAGGCACCGTGGTCCCTATTTCTCCCACACTCCTACATTTTTCTGGGCTCGTTCATGACATTCTGTACTTTTTTTTTGTCAGTCTTCCACCTTCGCTCAATGTCGAGATCATTGTGAAATCAGCTAAGTGTTCTAACTCTTCATTGCACTTAGGTTTTTACTCACTTTTCTTATTTCTTAGGGCATACTTGTACTTCATTTTTATATTACTATATATCTACTGTTGTAGCCTATCTAGGAATTTAACAAATAAGGTGTAAATAGTTTATTTTTGTTAAATCACTAACAATAGCCACCCGAGAAGGTTTTCTTTCCCCAAGAGCTTCCCTTAGAGTTCCATAGGAAAAACTTATATTTTTTTGACTCCAAAAGGATTTCTAAAAACATTCCCATCATTTTAAGGGGTCGTTTCTTCCTTCCATTTTAAATTTACCCCCCTTTTCTATTATGCTCAAGCATGTGTGTTGGTGAAAGATACTGCCATTAAAGTTTATGATGACCACAAGGAAAAATAACACATTAGGTGTGAAGAGGGCCTCACATATGTCACTTTGGATTTTCAATTAGACCCCAACACTTCTTGTTGAATCTCAACTAGGATCGGGAATCTTCATGTGCACTTTCGGGCCCATATCTCAAAACATGGATCATACAATCTCTTGAAACCTTTTACAATGTGATTTAGGACCCCTTAGATTTCTAATGAGTATCTGGTTTCTTTATAAGTCATTTCAAGGCTCTTGAACTATTTAGAACATGCTAACTAGCTTTTTCATTACTTCTGTTTCCTTATACCATGCCACAAGTAGCTCGGTGTTACAAAAATTGTTCCTAGACCTAATTTTTCTTAAAGAAATTTCCTAAAATACCTTTGATGATTTAATATCTCTAAAACACACTTCCTATATGCTTTATCTATTCCTTGTATATCGACGAGGGGTGCTCACTAGGTGTAAAAATTTTGAAAGTAGGCCTCCGAGAGTACTTATCTTTGCTTGGATCTAGACACCTTCATGAATCATATTGAATAACATCCTCTGCACATGAAAAACACTTAAAAATCATATTAGCACATTCCTCCTAGCCATTATGAGGGTAACATGGTGATTGAGTTAGCCGGAGGACATGTTTACATCGACTGGGAGAAGGATTTTCAAATGTGGCTTAGGTTGTCATGGAAAAAGTTTTGAATTTTTCATGCTATAAATTTTGCATGACAACACACTGCAACTAATTATTTTACGAAATTGGTAGAGGAAATGCTTCTGACCACTATCATTAGCACATTCATATGAAATTTGATCCTAAATCAAATTATCTACATATTCGTAGTCCCCCAAGTCATCATTTATTACAATAGGATCTCCTTCAAAAACCAAAGGATATGAGAATTGTACAAAAAATTCTCTATCTTTCACCACACCATATCTCACTATTATCATCAGGCCAACATATAGGTGAAAAATCAAGCAAAACCTTAAATTCCATTTTGTTTAAAACAAAAACCACCAAAACCGCTTCTCATTCCATTGCTACTCAAAGATGACCTTCTAGGTCCATATGCCAAAGTCATAAAAAAGGAGAGCCTTCACATGCTTAAACATTACTACACAAACTAGATATCTGCAACTCCTCTTCACTCATTACTTAGTCCTCCTTTTCATCACATTTCATTTTCACATCATCTTCCACTTTGTTTGATTGTTTGATCCTCCTATCAACGTCTCCATTGTACCAGTTAGGAGTGATTTCTAGTAATTACACCGATATGCATTACCTAGTGGGATGTATTAACCTATCAGGTGCAAATCAACAATGGGGAGATCTATTTTATGAAGGATGACCATTCTATCAATCTTCTTCATTGATCATATTAGTGCATAGAGAAGCATGCATGTTGACATGCACAACACGACGAGATTTCCCTTCTATTTTGTCATTAATGGGAGTCAATGTTTGGGTTCGAATGCCAACCTTTACAGTATCCCCTAGATTTGTGTAGGTAAGGGGATTTGGTGCTTTCTTTAATGTTGTTTCTATTCATCAACTTCACGTCATTGAAAATGAATTGTTTCTCTATTTTTTGTCTTCGAATGGAACCGTTGCTAGGTGGCCTTCCATTACATGTGTAAGACTATGAATTAATGGTTGCCCTTGATTCATTTTCTAATGTGTTGTAGGTAGCTTTTTAGGTCATCACTCAAATAGAGTATCTTGAATGTTTTATGTTTTCTCAGGTTTTTTATTTTGTAGATATGGAGTCTTCTTCCAATCATGCATGCTTCAGAGGAGTATACTCATTATGCTCGCCTCCTTTGTGGCCATTTTTTTACTCTCACTAAACATAGAGGACTCTGTCTAAAAATGGAGTTATTTTCCTTCCCATAGGTTTTCTTTTCAATTTACAACCCTCCACTTTTTCCTTGGTCTAAGCTTCAAGTTGTGGTTTTGCGAAAGTCAACACGGCTTGGTTCCATTGCACTACATCCTGTCAATGCTTCATAAGTTTAAGAGTGATAAATAGCCTCTTTGTTCCTAATTTTTTTGAAATAGATTGTACATTTAGAAATTACTTTCTGGGTCCAACTGTGTGCATTTTTTTATGCTCACACTTGACCCAGAAAACATTTTTTGGATTTAAGGACTGTGAGCAAGCTGTGTATTCTCCTAGTCAACTGCTTACTTTTTAAGCCTTTCCATCCCAATGGGAATTTTTACTATTAATGTCTAAGTTATCCCAATTAATAGCATTTGTATTGTGAAGTTCCAAAAGATTGACTGGAGAAATTTTTAGTTTGAGGGAAAAAAATCTTAATCAATATAAATCCCTGAGGGCTTGGTAGCAGGTATAGTGGTAGGTTTGGATTCCACCTAGTATGTCCCATGTCACACTCACTGTTAGGTATGCTGAGAAAGTGTGCTTTTTTAATTCTTGGGATTTATTTTGTCCTACTCTTAGGTTTGTTCTATTTCATCTAGGTATATCACATTATGTTGGAAACTCAGTAGGCCCTACAATTTTTAAAATTATTACTTCTCTGTAATGATGCCATCATAATTACATACCCAATTCATAGTTACTTGACATTTCTGCACTTATTGATTCTTGGTGGGAAAAGTTTATACAATCTTAGTAAATGGTTAAAGGCCCTTTATATATTTAATACTTTTTGATGTTATTTTATATTAATCCAAAAAATAATGAAGTCTTTTATTCCCTAACACACCAGCTATTTAAGTGAATCTCTTTTTGTTTTTCTATTTTTTTGAAGCATTGCCTACACTGCACAGTAATATATAAATTAAATTGAGACATTGTTTCTTGTTTTTGCAATTGGGAATGGCCAGTGTAGTAAAAAGAGTGTGTGGGCAAGCCTATGGTGCTAAATTGTACAATATGTTGGGATTCATTTGCTAAAGGTCCATGATAATAATTATTGCAACAATAATACTTCTTGTTTTTCTTTACTGGTTTGTAGATCCTGTACTGGTGGGAATTTGCCAAAGCAAGGAAATAGCTGTAGTAAGAGCCATTTTTGCAAGAGGTTTGATTCCTCATCTATTTTCCTTTGCTATAAAGTGCCTTATGTAGAGGTTTCTTAGGTTCATAACATAGTGGAACCTCTAGCATATATTTCAGTAGGGAAATTTTTGCTCCATATTTGCTAACTTCGCTGGTTGTTGCCAATTTTGGATTCGACCTGCTTGGGGAAACTTTAACCCTAAGTTTTTCATGGTGGATTATGGTCATTACTACCACATCTTATATGGTATACATCCCTTCTTGTAAGAAGACCTGGTTAGGGTTCACTCTTAATGCTTTTATAAGACTTTGGTCTTACTTCAAGCTTACCGTGGCTTCGGCTTATATGCTAACGTATGACCTTTACATTACACCCCTATACTTGGTGTAATATTAGTTTCCTATTAATCCTAAATTCATTTGAATGTTAATTTTTTTTTGCTCTTAGAGAGGATGAAGAGAAACCTGATGGTGATCTTGGTGAGGATGCAGAGAAGTCTATAAAAGAAGAGGCCACAAACATGGATACTGATGAGGATGGGATTGGAGAAGATGGAGATGAAGAAGAGAGAAATGAAAATGAAGAGGAGGGAGATGGTCAGGCAGGTGAAGATGATGGTGCTACGGAGGAAGAGGATCAAGTAGAGGAGGATGAAGGTGAGGATGTTGAAGAAGGGCATCAAGGTGGTGAAGGTGATGAGGACGTTCGTTAGGTTAATGTCATTCCTAATCCTCTAAAAGATAAAGAGAAGCAAAAGGAATTTGAAATTTTTGTAGGTGGGCTAAATAAAGATGCCAATAAGGAATATTTGAAGAAAGTATTTGGTGAAGTTGGTGAAATCATGGAGGTTTGAATGTCATGGAACCCTACAACTCAGAAGAGAAAAGGTTTTGCATTCATACAATATGCAATTGTTGAGCAAGTTAAAAATGCCTTAACTAAATTGAACAACCCATAGGTATTTATAGGAAGAATACATAGTAAATTTTAAAGAATGCATAGTTTTATTTTCAAGTGGAGATCCACTTTAATGTTTAAGTCTATCTAATCTATGTCGTTTTGTGTTAGGTAAGGGAGAAGCAATGTGGTTCATCTCCAAGCATCAGGGTTGATGAGGAGGTTATGTCACAAGTATACATCAATATTCTTTCATTGTTACACTTGGTTTTGTGAAATTTGGATTCTAGATAATTATATGTTATTTCATTTGGGTTGTTTCTTAGTTTTCATGGAATCGAATTTCATTTTGTTGATTAAACCTTTATCAATTTATATGTGTCTAACACAACAATTTGATACATATTAACACCTGGCCTTCTTCATTTTTTGGTGAATTTTAAGCTATACAATAGATTGACACGCATTATGGATTTTATAGGTTAAGACTATATTTATCGATGGATTGAAAGAACCTTGGGATGAAAATCTTATTAAAGAGGAGCTCAAGAAATATGGAGAAATTGAGAAAATTCAGAGGATGTGTTGGCGTGTGTTGAAGGTGTAAATAAAAAAGAGCTTGGTGAAGGTCATATCAAGGTATTTGTAGGTTTAGTTGAGAGTTTAAAGACATTTTGGGTTTGGTATGCTTTATAATTATGTCCTTTTTTTTTAATGTTTTATATATTTTTGATGTTTATTCTAATTGATTTTTTTTTTACCATTTTAGATTAAATCCAATATTACAAAGCCTCAGCATAAGAGTAGAGGAAAGCAAGGTTTTCATGGGGGGTATCCAATCGGAGATGATTCTACTAATAATAAGCCACAAAAAGGACACATGTCTAGACGTTTCAGGTCCAAGAGGTTTCGAGGTCATGTTGGACGAGGTCCTGCTGGTCATAGGGGTCAAATTCCTGGTCGTGGAAAGGAAGTCAGAGATGGCAATAAAGATAAGGTTGCAGAGACTACCCAAGGTAAGGAACTGATTGGTGCTACCATGTTGGAATACCTTATGTTTCCTTGGTTATAAGTTGCTTATGAAGTGAATGTTTTTTGATGTCTGAACTTTTGATTGTGTTGATAAAGCTTTAAATAATCCACTTGTTTCTAGATAAATCGAAGAGCGTCTCAAAAAAGGATGAAGGGAAAAAGAGGAAGAGGGACAATGAAAAAAGGGGAAGAGGTGGACAGGTTTCACATCCCAGACATGACCAAAACAAATATTGAAGATTTAGCTATATTGGTGAAGTTGGTTGTCCTAATGGTGCAATTTCTAGATCAAAATGCCCATATTCAGCTGTGGTTATTTTGTGAGATCGTATCTTAATATGTGCATAAAATTGTGGTTTTTTAAATTTTTTATTTGTTTTTGGTGATATGAAGGCTTCCACATGTAATTTAATTAGATTATTAATGTTTTTTAGAGTTATCTCAGTTTTCCTCCTGTATTTTGGTAATTATTATGAGTAAGGGGGAGGAACCCATGAGCCTCTTTGCACATGGGCAAAGATTTTGGAGCCTATGATGCTTTATGTGACCCTTCTCCTATTATTTGTACCAATATGGGACTAACCCAAATACAACCCTATCATGTATTTGCGTAAAGTAATTAAAGGGTACCTACCATTGGGAAATTAATTATATTATGTTTAATGTTGTTATATTTACTTTTGTTTTGTCAGAATGATGTTGTCAGGTATGCAGGTTCGGGCTTAAGGAATTCAAGAGCACATGTGGATTATGATGTTGGTGGTGCTTCTCTTTATGTGGGAGCTTCCTATGGGAAGTCAGTGAGGTGGATGTTTGCTATTATTTTACAATTTCTATTGTTAGGATTATACCAGTTGTACAGATAAACAAGCATGTAATGAATAATGCAGAAAAACGTAAAACATAAAAGAATGCAATAAAGCAGAGACACAAATTTAACGTGGTTCACCCAAAATGGGCTACGTCCACCAAAAACAGCCAATCCTTTTATTCCATCCAGCTAAAAATCTCTCACATAGTGTCACCACTGATATAATGAGCCTCTTACATTACGACCCTTTAAACATATTAGGGTTTTTATCATTTCAGGAAAACATAGAAAACCACCCTTTAGATCTGTGACCTAATAAGGAATGGTCCAGATTTCACAATGCATAAATACATATAAAATGTGGCGAGGGTGCTACCGAGGGTGTGGCCCCCAGCTACATGGGGGGCCATCCCCCCAGACCCTGCAAGTGGGGGAACCCCCCTTGTCGCTATCAGGCTCCACAACCAACAATCTCCCACTTGGAGACTAATTGTTGTAACTCCACCACTACAGCTCCTGCTTGGAATTTTCTTCTTGGCTTGTTTCTTCCACTTCAAGATCAATCTTGAAGACCCACATTTTTTGAATGTAAATACAACTTCTCCTTTTTCATTGGCTTAGTAAACATATCAGCAGGATTATCATCTGTATGAATCTTCACTAACTCAAGTTTCCCATCCTCCAACACTTTTCGTATGAAGTGATATCTTAGCTGAATGTGTTTTGTTCTTGAATGGAAGGCTGAGTTCTTTGCCAGGTGAATTACACTTTGACTATCACTGTGTAACTTACAATCCCCTTGCTCCTTACCCAACTCCTCCATGAACCTACTCATCCATAACATTTCCTTACTTGCCTCAGTCACTGCAACATATTTTACCTCTGTAGTAGATAGGGAAACTACCTTCTGTAACTTTGAGATCCAACTCATTGCCACACCACCAACTGTAAACATGTATCCAGTAGTGCTCCTCCTGCTATCCATATCTCCTACCATATCTGAATCCACAAATCCCTGTAAAGTATAATCTAACCCTCTAAAGTAAAAGTGCCTACTAGTGGTCCCTCTCAAATACCTGAGAATCCACTGGACTGCCTTCCAGTGTGCTTTACCTGGATTTTCCATATACCTGCTAACAACTCCCAATGCTTGGGAAATGTCTGGCCTGGTACAAACCATGGCATACATAAGGCTCCCAACTGTTGAAGAATATGGAACCTGTGCCATATAATCTTTTTCCTCTTGTGTTGTTGGGCATTGCTCTTTACTTAATCTAAAATGCCCAACCAATGGTGTACTAACTGGTTTTGCATTCTACATCTGAAACCTCTCTAACACCTTTTCTACATAGTCCTCCTAGGACAACACCAATTTCTTATTTTTCCTATCCCTCTTGATTTGCATACCGAGGATTTTCTTTGTTGCACCCAAATCCTTCATTGAAAATGTTTGTGCAAGATTTTCCCTTAAGCTTTGCAATTTCTTGCATATTAGACCATACTACAAGCATATCGTCTAGATATAATAGAATAATAATGTACCTCCCACTATCCAACCATTTAAAGTACACACAATGATCTGATTGACATCTAGTAAAACCATACTCATGCATAAAACTATCAAACTTTAGATACCATTGTCAGGGAGCTTGCTTGAGCCCGTATAGGCTCTTCTTCAACCTGCAAACCAATTTCTCCTTACCCTTCACCTCATATCCAAGTGGTTGCTGCATATAAATCTCCTCCTCCAAGTCACCATGGAGAAATGTCGTCTTGACATCAAGTTGCTCTAAGTGTAAATCTTCAACAACTAAACTTAATATAGTATGAATGGAAGACATATTTACAACAGGGGAGAAAATTTCATCAAAATCGATACCTTTCTTTTGTTCATACCCCTTCACTACAAGCCTTGCTTTGTACCTTTTCTGTCCACCTTCTTCTTCTTTCACACAGTAGACCCATTTGTTTTGTAGTACTCTCTTCCCAACTGGTAATTTGACTAAATCCCATGTTTGGTTCTTCTCCAAGGATTCCATCTCCTCATTCATGCCATGCTCCCACTCCTTAGTGGACTCCACCTACATTGCCTCATCAAAGCTCTCTGGCTCACCACTATCTATTAGTAACAAATAATACAAAGCAGGGGAAAATATTTCTGGAGGTCTACTAATACGTTGTGACCTTCTTACCAAAGATGGGGGTGTCTTGGGATCATTATTTTCTTACTGCTCATTTTCTTGAATTTCTAACGGAGGTGTCGATGGTGACGTTGATTGTCGTGCTTGGCCTACAAAATTGTCAACCTCGGTACCTATAGGTGGATATTTTCCACCCGAGAGTTCATTTTTAGGAGCTATATCCTCAACCAATTCTTCCTTGGGATTTTTATCATCCTGTACCTGATCCCTGTACATTCTATTTTCACGCCAAACAACATCATGACTCCTAATTATCTTAGATTCATCTAGATCCCAAAACCGAAATCCATAATCACCATTGGAGCCATAGCCTATGAATGTACAATGTTTGGATTTTGAATCCAATTTTTTTCTATTTTCTTTATTAACATGCACAAATGCCTCTAAACCAAATACTCTTAAAAATGAAAGGTCTACCTCTTTCCCGGTCCAGGATTCTTTAGGAATTCCTCCATCTAATGCACTCGAAGGCCCATGGTTGATTAAGTACACAACAGTATCTACAGCCTCTGCCCAAAACTGAAGAGGCAGCCCCACATGTAATCTCATTGACCGTGCATGCTCCATTATTGTTCTATTCATCCTCTCACTAACACCATTTTGTTGCAAAGTCCTGGGAACTATTTTCTCTCTACGAATCCCGTTCAAGGAACAATAATCATCAAATTTCTTACTGCAATACTCACCAACCATTATCAGATCTCAAACATTTCAATTTAAAACCACATTCATTCTCAACAAGTGCTTTCCATTTCTTAAATGTATCAAAGACATCAGACTTACGCTTAATGCAATATACCCATACCTTCCTTGTGGCATCATATATGAATGTGACATAGTACAGAGAACCACCATGAGATGCAACATGGGCTGGCCCCCACACATATGTATGAACTAGCTCCAACTTTTGCTCTTTCTTGGTATTCCCTGCCTTGAGAAATCTGACTCTTTTCTATTTCCCAAAAATGCAATGCTCACAAAACTCTAAGTTCAATTGCTTCAAACTTGAAAGCTTACCTTTTTCCTGTAGAATTTTCATGCCCTTCTCACTCATATGTCCCAATCTACTGTGCCACATGCTGGCATCCTCATCTGAAGTAGACAATATGGTAGAAGAATTAGATATACAAGTAGACAAATAAAGAGTGCCTACTTTCTTACCCTGTGCCACTACCAGGGCACCCTTGGAAACCTTCCAAGCATCTAAAGTGAATGTGACTGTGAAACCTTCACTACCCAACTGTCCCGCAGATTATGATGATTTCTCCTGAGACTAGGTACATGCCTCACATCTCTCAATATCCATGTATTTTCATTATGTAATTTCAGGTGTACATTGCCCTCCCGATAATGTTGCAAAGGCTCATCATCACCTAAATAAACCTGTCCAAAATTTCCCTGGACATACTCTTTAAAATACCCTTATCAAGGGTTGCATGGAAAGAGGCACCTGAATCTATTACCCAAGATTCTACTCTAGTATCAAGAGAAAGTATAAGAGCATCCTGAACAATATTACCTGTCGGATTTTCCTCTTTAATACCTTCAGGCTGGTTTTCTTTGTTTCCTTTGAACCAACAATCCTTTTTAGCATGTCCTCTCTTTCCACAATTCCAACAAGTAATGCCTCTACTCCTAGATTTGGATCTGCCCATATTCGATTTAGATCTCCCATGAGCCTTACTCTTTGATTTCTCCTTGCTCCTCCCTCTACTCTCCATATTCAACGCATTTCCAGAAGAAGAATTTTCCCCTGTAATTTTCCTGTGCATTTCCTCATTTAAAATGACACTTACTACATCTTCAAATTTAAGAGAAGTAGATGATGTATTACTAACTGCCATTACTAAGTTGTCCCAACTTTCTGGCAAAGAACATAGGAATAATAATGCTCTAACCTCCTCATCAAATGGGATATTAACTGAATCTAACTCATTTACAATAGTGTGGAAATCATTAAGATGGTTAGATACAGATCCACCTTCTTGCATTTGTAGATTAAACAATCTTTTCATCAAATAAACTTTATTGGATGCACTAGGTGTTTCATATAAATTAGCTAGGGTTTTCATCAACTCTACCATACTCTTCGCCTGTGAGATATTTGAAGCTACAGATGATGCCAGACTCAATCAGAATCACACCGAGAGCCTTCCTATCCAAAACCTTCCACTCCTCATCAGACATGAATGGGGGCTTCACTCCTTCACCTCCCAATGGTAGGTATAGATCCTTTTGATACAGGTAATCTTCCACCTGCATTTTCCATAGCTGGTAATTTCGGCCGTCAAACTTCTCAACTCTAAACTTATTCTCCTCTATCATTGTTGCTTCTCCCACTCAAACAGAAATCCCTCTGTGAGTATACTACCAACAAATAAATCTCAAACATGCTTTGATACCAGTTGTTAGGATTATACCAGTTGTATAGATAAACAAGCATGTAATGAATAACGTAGAAAAATGTAAAATAGAAAAGAATGCAATAAAATAGAGACACATATTTAATGTGGTTCACCCAAAATGGGCTACGTCCACCAGAAATAACCAATCCTTTTATTTCATCTAGCTAAAACTCTCTCACACAGTGTCACCACTAATACAATGAGCCTCTTACATTACGACCCTTTAAACATATTAGGGTTTTTATCATTTTCAGGAAAACATAGAAAACCACCTGTTAGATCTGTGACCTAATAAGGAACGGTCCAGATTTCACAATGCATAAATACATATAAAATGTGGCTTACGAGGGCGTTGCCCCCAAACCTCGTCGCTATTAGGCTCCACAACCAACACAGAAGCGGGTTATGGTGGTCATCCAATGGGTTCCTATGGATATGACAACGATGTGGGATAGAGCCAAAGTAAGAGTTATACCTTGAATTTATAGTAGTTTACATGTATCTACATTGAAAGGCATCGAAAAATAGCCAGTGTATTAGTTTGGAGATGGATCTACATAGTTGGAAGTTAAAGCTTGCTATCATCTTTTTTATGGGAACACTTACAATTAATGCTTATTAAAGGTTCTCTTGCAGGTGTTGGAGTGAGTGGAGTTTATTCATCTAGTTATGCTACTAGCTCCATCCTAGGGAGAACATATTTAAGTATAAGAATATTTCTTACATTTTTTTAGGTAGTTAAAATAACAACTTACTATTTGATGTTGCAAGTGTTTTTTAATGGCTTGGTTGGCTGAAGCATTTGTGTGTAGCTTATTCAGATTTTTTCCCTATATATAGTGCAGATTGTAGGTAGTTTTTATTCATGTTTGTACCCAAGACGAACATCAGGTGTTGGATATATGCCATCCCATGGATCTAGATCGTATTATTGAAATGTAAGGCTAGCATGCTCCTTCCTGTGGTGTTGGAGCAGAATTAAGATTTGTTACCTATACTTATTAGTTGGTTTATACATTATTCATGCCTTAATTGTGATATTTTAAAACAATATAATTTTTTTCCAAATATGTACAACTTTCTATCTCTTATATTATTGTTGCTTCTATCTTTATCTTTTTTGAGCAATTGAAGTTCATTATGGAATTTCTTTATTGAATCAGGTTACTTTTCTAACTGACAAGATACATTCTAAAGATCGAGGCCTGAAAATTCAAACAAAGGATTTAGAGATCGTTGAGAAAAAATCCTCTTCCCAACCTACTTTACTTTCTGAATTCTTTCAGA
This sequence comes from Taxus chinensis, assembly GCA_019776745.2. NCBI lineage: Eukaryota > Viridiplantae > Streptophyta > Pinopsida > Cupressales > Taxaceae > Taxus > Taxus chinensis. The sequence continues at coordinate 6,852,530 of CM034154.1, forward strand.
AATCTGAAATGGGTTATTCTGTTAAGGATCCCACACCTATTTGCAAACACGAAGATATTGTGAGCTCTGGAACAGATAGCAGTGGGGTCTTAGATGATGACAGTCCTCGGCACATTGATTGTGGGCATTCTTCCTTGACAGACAATGTAAATTCGTCCCATATGTTTGAAGCAGATCAGTCAGACCTCTCACTTGCAGAGGAAGAGGACGAAGAAGAAGAAGGCGTGAGTGAGACACTGCTTCCTCAGACACATCATCTCCCCAAAGTAGAAGGAAGCCTTTACCCAGATGCATCAGCAGTATCCTGCAATGATATGTTTGCAATTGATGATCAAGCAAACCTTCCTTTGTGGGACTGGCCTTAATGGCTTTGCTGTTTATGTTCATACTGTGTGTTCTCTAATGTTAAGAATTAGAGAAAATTATTGTAACATCAAATTTTGAGAACCACTTTCGAAGAAAATCGGTCATTAGCCTACGTGAGGTTTATCATATCTAGAAATTGTAAGTTAATAGAATATTTTGTCATTTTGAGGAGTGGATTCAAAACTTATAAGACACTTAGCCTATTCAAATAAAATGACAGTAGCATCTAAGAAATTTTATAAGAATGTTGTTATCTTGCTTTCCAATTTCGGTGTATGGGTTTCCAAAGAGTCATTTGATGGGAAATGAAGTTTCTTGTCCGGACAAAAGCTAGTGTGTGATTGACGAAGGTATTATTTTACTTATCTAGGTGATTGATAATGGTACCTGTTTCTGACCAAATAGAAATTACTAAACTAATATTAGTAAGAGATTAATTCCCCCTTTCTATGTTAAGTAGTCATATATATATATATTCACATAATGATTCATCTCTTTCAGAAGAAGCCAGAAGCCATTTTCACTTTATGCAAATCAGCTCAACATTTTTAAAAAATGGTTTTTAGAATTTGGTAATCAAATTCTTAAGATATCATTAATGTTTTATAATTCATTCTAATTTGTTACATTTGTTATAATTCAAATTTCCTTGTATATTTATAACTAAATCCAATTTTTTTATTTTTTTTGCTAAATAGGTAATATTAACTAAAATGGGGCTTTCCACCTATGATTAAATTTAATTCAATATTAAGAACAGGTTGTTCCTCTAATGTTAAAATGAAGGCATGGCTCCATTAGTTTATACTAATAAAAAAAAGCCATGATGTTTTTTTTCATTTTATACATTGATGCTACAAAATTATGCCTCCTTATATATACATTTAGCATGGATAACTAATTTGTCTGTCCCTCCCTAGTCCACCTCCCTTATGTGCCACCTCCCTTATTCCCTTGTCCACCTCCTTTATGTGCCACCCTATCCACATTCCCATTGCACACTTATCGTGCAATTGCTAGTATTTATTTAAACAACTTACAAATTCTAAACATGGAAGTCTATATCAAAGAAAATCAACTTTGTTAATTATTGTATATATAAGAAATATCATGATAAAACTTATTTCTAAATTTGTAAGATTTTATTTATTCTTTTAATATATAAAAACATTATTACTCTAATAAAAAATTTGATGTAACACTCTAATATATGAAATGTAAAATAATAAATGTAATTATTTACGACATTATTAACTTAAAAAAACATATACATAATCAATTCCTCGACATGAACTCGTCGTTATGCGACTCTTATTTTAATCATTTAATTTTACTTTGTAAGAGTGCTTCTAACAACATATATTAAATGCCCCGTGTATAAAGCAATTCAATACCCTCTCAACATATATGTTTTTAATAGTTTATTGTTTCATCTTATAAAACTCTAAATTTGTGTTCAATTAATTTATTAAGAGAGGTACTACTAGTCACATTACAACCTTGTAAATGTTTCACTTTCTTTCAATTAAATCAATTTTTGTCCAACCATTTCAATCCACAAACAATTGCTTATTGTGCTTTAGGCGACAAAAGAGACCGAGTCAAATAAATCAATGGATAAATTTCAAAACAAAAAACCAGCAGCGGGCGGAAGTTTTACCAGTTCAAGTTTGCGTATGAGACGCCCAGTCAACGACCCCCACCAACGCACTTTTGACGCCGAGTGGTAACTGGCAACTGGCAGCTGGCAACCACTACTTATCCAACACGTCAAAATCACCACCGTAGTCGTCAACTCACGTTTTTCCTTCCTGTAACGCGTCAATACTAAAAAAAGTAATTAAACTTTTCCCAACCAAAACGCATTTAAGGGGAAAAAACGATAATCTATGACGACTAAATATAATAAACCTCCGTCGAAATACTAATTAAAGGGTAATTAGTTCAGAGCGTTTAACTTTATAAATGGGGGAAGCGCAAGAGTGGAGTTTCATTGGAGTTTTCATGGAAGCAGAGCTTGAGAATTTTGACGCCTATTTCCTTGCGTCCCGTAGAAAATCAATTCGTAGCAGAGCTTTAGTCTAGAGAAAACTCAATTTGTAACAGAGCTTTAGTTTAGAGAAATATCAGTTCAAAATGGCAACCGCTGTTTTGCAAGCACAGGATTGGTTTCCGAATTCGAAGAGTCGCCACAATGGTTTCGTAGATGTAATTTATCGACCTCATGTAAAATCAAAATCCAAGTCTCCTCAGAGGAGCAATAAAAAACCAGACCAAGGCCATGGATCTGGATCTTCTCCTCGGAAAGCGAAAGCTCAGGAGGAAAAAAAATGGCCGACCAAGCCCAAGGCCCAGGACGAGGGTTTGGACGAGACGGGGAAAATTTGCGTCAAGAAACAGAATTATCACAGATACCACGGTAAACAGGCCGTCGGAAATAATCTGTCGATGGGGCAAGTCACTATTTTGAAGAGAGGACAGACAGTCGAGAGTTCGAGTCAAATCGTTAGCCCTGCCAAAACCACCGTCGCCGCTGCCCAGATAACTAGATCTGTAGAGATCTCTGTGAAAATGTCAAAGTTAACGTCAAAATCAAAGTTTCCTGCTCGTATAATGGCCGAAGGATGGGCTGGCCCTGCGATTGCCAATTCTCCGTCACCAAGATGCCTACCTTTGCCTAAGTTTCCCCTGAAGAAGACGGAGTCTACCGTAGAAGAAAAAGTTGGAGAAGAATTAGCCAAGGTTGAATCTTCTGCAACGAGGGATCTGAGGCGCCTTTTGGGTCTTGTTTAAGATGGACGATGTTTGGCTTTACTTTAGCGGAAAAAATGTTCCGGTGGTCTGTTCAGCGAATCGAACCTTAGAGCCATGGTTATCCCACGTTTTAATAGGGAAAAACCTGGTTTGAATTGCTTTACTTTGCTCTGGTATTTCTGTCAACTGACATAAATTTGTAGCATATTCATCTCCATCAAATTCTTCCATGAATGGAGAAAACTGGTAGAGTGTAATCAGTAGTTTGATGTTGGAACTCTGAGAATCTGTAATTTCTGGTGAACCTGATGGGTTTCACCGTCACAGGAGTTGTTTGTTTTATTATATAGGAAATTAGAGTCGATTATGCCCAAAATAGTTATATTAATTGGTAAGTACTTTTAACTGTTTTTCCTGAACTGGAAGAGCTCCTTCCTCGGGATGGTCAGGGGCAAGCGCAGTCTGGGAATCACTCTTCGATTTCAGGGAATCACTCTTCGACTTCAAGGAATCACTCCTTTTAATTATGCTTCAAATACCACGCATGGGGTTTGAACATGTGACCTATATTTTAGGAGCACATCATTACCACATAGTTGTACCCATCAGGCTTGGATTTTGCAAGGTGTTTAGACGTTTTTAGTCATTTTAGATGTCAAAATACAGGGACTTTTAAAATATGACCGTCATGCTTGACAGGTAGAATTATAATTTAAACGTCAAAATGACATGTACATTATAAATTTAACCGTCAACAAATATATATATATATATATATATATAGTAAATTACTTATTGTATTATATATATTTTGAAATTCATCAAAAATCTAATTTAAATCAAAATCAAAATTTAGAAATATTTGGAAAAAAAATGAAAAAATCTTACAAGTCTATTGTTGCTACTTGCTATCTTTTTAGTTAGTATGAAATAGAAACCAGTAAATAAAATTAGAAACAAAACAAATAAAAAAATACTCTATTCTAATTCGGCTCTGCAGTTGCTAACTTGCTATCCTGGTAGACTGGCAGTGGCTATCCATTATTCTATAAATGCGTCTCTTCATTTAGTTTACAAATTTATATGACCCGGACCAGGGTTGGATTTTGCAAGGTGTAGTTGGATTTTGCGTGGCATATTGGAAATGACATCTGCTGCCCGCATGAAGATCGCGATTCATAGTCTGTAGATTCACAACGCAAGCCTGCTGGGGTGCCCGCAAATTCGCAGTTTGTAGACTCACAATCCAAGCCTGCTGGGGTGCCTGCAAATTGCAATTCCTTTTCAATACTTCGTCCTGCACAGTGCAGGGAACTCATAGTGAGGGAGAATTTAGAAATCATTCTTATTAGCTGCTGGGTGCCCGACTATAGTCTGTGCATTGTAGTCTGACTCGTGAGGCGTGAGGTGTCCACCAGAGCTGGAGTGACCGTGGCACACTGGCAGGCTAAGGAGTCACGTAACAGTTAACACATTGAAATCAGAAGTTGAAAGAACTAAAAAGCCTAGAAATATCTAGAAATATTATGCATTTAATTTTATATTATTTATTTCAATTTCATTTTAGAAATTTATTTAAAGTTATTTTTTCAATCTTGTAGATGTAAAAGTTTGCTCAATTTTTTATTTTTTGTAATAGTTATTATAAAAATAAATTTGACGTGCATATTATATTTTGAACGTCAAATGACATCCATGTAATTTTTTAGACCGTCAAATAAGATTATTGTGACATGTAACATTGAACGTCAAAATCCAGCACTGGTACCCATTCATTAGTTAAATAATACATAAGAGAGTAAAACATGGAAATGATGTATTGTATGTAGTTGGAGATGTTGTAGTATATGTATGTGGCTAAAAAAGTGGCATATTTTCATTGTGGGAAATCATGGATCAAACGAGTGTAGTTTTGACCTAGGAGAGAGGAGCCAATGATTATGAATTGGACTAATAGAGAGTGACTTAAGTATCATATAAATAAAATATTAAAAATATTTTAGAATAGATTGTATTTTTTAATATTTAATTTTTTTTTGAGCATTTAAATTATACTAGAAGTATTTTCTTAACAAATTTAAATGAAGTAGTGTTGAATACAATTTTTTTTTTAAGGTGATCCATTAAAAAACGAACAAATAGATGTCACTATTTGATTGGTTAATTTGTTGGTGTGAATGATTTTTTAGAGTTATTTTTTATTTTAATTTGAAGAACAAAAGTGATATTTATTTTATTTTATTTAAACATTTAATAATATTTTACTTCACATGTGTAATCACCATTATTACAATCATTAACTTCTCAAAAAAAAAAAAGTATATGTAAAATATGTAGTATAAATTACATTATTTACACTATTATAATTGGCTTATGTGATAATAAAATAGGTAACTAAATTTTTTCCTTTCTTACATTTTAACATAATATGAAAGGATGTTTTATGAAATATACAAAACTTTCATTTCAACATAATATGAAAATATGATTTAAGAAATGTATTTGTTCATAATTTGTTAAAATTATTTAACAATTTTTTGTTGTATGTTTTTATATTATATTTAGTTGAAGCATTTGATTGAATAATTTGAATAATTTGATTCTATATCTATACTCCTGAAGTTTAATGCTGATTGAAATATATTAAATGAAAATTTATTTTCATTTTTTTTTTTGGATAGACCTCCATACTTTAATAGAGAAATCTTGTTCACATGTTGATTATGTTTGAGTTAAGTTGATTTGCAATAGGAACATAGTTGTATGAGAAGTTTGATATTAAGATTTTACTATAGATTTTATTTTAAATGTATTTATAACTATCTTCGATTCAAATTTTCATTTTTAACATGGCATTTAGTACATTCTTAATTTATATAAATTTATTTATCAACAATATAAGAATTTTAATGATAAAGAATCTCATTGAATTATGAATAGATATGAAGAATTGTAAAGTAGAGTTTATTCTCCACAAAATCATGTAGAGTCAATTTGATAATTTGCATCACAAAATCAAGTGTTCATTGCTTAGTTTGGGAGAACCCTAATGTATAGCTATTTTTTGGTGCCATGCATGTCTTATGGCCAACTCTAAGAACCACAACATAGCACTAAAGTCTATGATTTCAATATTGAAGCTCTTAATGTTACCCCTCATTCCAAATAAATATTTTTTTCATTAGTAAACACTTTTGATCAAAGTGATGAATCAAATAGTCACCAGAGTTTTCAAGGACCCACCATATGTGGATTGGGCTTGTGACTTAATGTAGATTAAGTGTTTCACTATCTAATTGAGCCAAAACCCACAAGCCTCATTCGAAATCTATTAATCACTAATAAATACTAGGCAAGCCATGGGAAAAAAATTGACTTTTATTAATTACTACTAAACTAATTTCCCTTCCACTGATTTTCACCTTACCACACTTTTTAGTCCCACCATTTTTAAATATTTTGAAGAATTTTTGTTGCTTTAATATCCATATCCCTTTTAATTCTTGAATTGACCTATTTTTAAAAATATTCCTTCAAATTAATATTTGTCTTTTGGTAGCTCATTGCTCGATTACCCTTTTATGATATTAATCCTTTATTCACACTACCATTTGTACTTCTCTCATTATAACAAGGCTTTGCACTCACATATCATGTCAAGTGTCTCCTCAATTAGTCTCCCCATGTCTTCACTTGCCTAGTATTCCTCGCGCACAAGAACATAACATTCAATAAGCATGGTTCCCTTCTTTCTTAACCATTTACTAGATGCTCTTATACAATGGTTGGCCATTAAAGGAGAACCAACAAAAATGGATGAAAATATTCTTTAAAATAGAAAAAATCACAACTATTTGTACAAAAGAGTGGTCGATATTCCTTTATAAAGTGTTTGAGTTTAACAAGCTAAATATTTTAACTCCTTTATCTTTTATCTTTGGTAGGGTCAACATCACAGACCAAGCCAAAATATTTGTTTATTCCCCCATGAAACCTTATATCCCTCACATCCATCAACACCTTAAACACAAAAACAACGAAGCTCTACTCATGCTTCCTCTTTTGGGTTCCAAAAACATAGGATTTTTTAATGTCATTATAGTACCTTAAGTTTGGATCAAAGGCACTTGACAACTATCATTTGGAATTTATCCCAACCTATTGCCATTTTTACAATTAATTGACTTAATCCTACACACATCTCGTTCAATCCCATACTCAAAAGCCACCAAGTTAGTATGTGTCACTTGGCTAATCAATTACCTTTGCACCATATATAGAACACATCTTCGAACTCATGGCAATCTATCTCCACTTTCATATCAGGATTTGAGCTAAGCAGGAGAAGATTCGCCTAACATAGGCAAAATTGGTTGACGGTTTCTTCAATTGATGTTTTTTTCCTAAAACACTTCCAAAAGTCAAATTTTCAAATGCACGAGTTAGTCAAGTCATTTGAACATCAATTGAGCAGGAAAACCATTTGCACAAGCTAGATATAAAAGCACATACACCTTGCTCATTAGGGAACCTCTCACATCTTTCATTATCTAAGGGATTGTACATACAAAACGTCCAAGAGGAGTATCATTGTTGTAGCACTCCTTGAAGCACACCAACAAACTACCAAGTCTGAACACATCTCACATTACTTCCCTATATCACTATCACATGATACAACTCACAAAAAAAATTATTGTCATGTTGTTGAAGATCTTCTTATGGTTCTCTTTCCCAAACACACTACTATTGGACATTTTCACACATTCACCGGATGAGAGAACTACATCGGTCTGAGGTATCTTTAAAGTATTGCTATGTGGGAAACTCTCAACTCAAAGGGGGGTTAAGAAAGCTCAACCAAATCATATCAACACCTTTTCAGGTCTTCAAGCATGAAGAGAGCTAGTGCTTGCATTATGCAAAATAATAACTCTATAACCCCTAAGTATCTTTCACCTAATTGTTCTTTCATAGTTAGGGAAACTCAAGGAGGGTGCTTACAATCATAGAAAGATTACTATGAATCATATAGAGAGAGGAGCTACTCAGATCACAAGGGTGAGGCTATACTTGACAATGTTTCTAGTTTATGTTTTTATCATAAATTTCATTCTTACATTCATGAGAATAATGTCTAAGAACAACAATACTCAAGATAAAAAAACTTGAAGTGGTATAATCATTACCAACAATATCAACTAAGGCTCTCGAGATTTCAAGAATAAGACACAATATTTAGGTCCATGTATTCTCTTAACATCAAACCACTGAAAGAGTGTTTCTATACAAAATGGCAATGGTCAATAAGGCCTTCACATAAAAAGAGCATTAAAGAGATATAATAACCACTCCCGATAAGTGAATCTATACTATTTAGGAACTAATTTACATTCTTTCTAGTTAAAGGACAAGTGTAATCTACTCACTCTTGAGTTAAGGTTATTATCCACTTAAGATGATTGAAAGTAATAAAAATCAATGTAACAAACACCACAACCACGTATTTCACATACAAGGAGGTTGTAGACATCTAAAATGTCGAAATGATCAATTACAATTAATCTTTCATGTTTCATCATCTAAATCCATATAATAATTAATCACAAGATTAATTATTATTAATTTCAATATTTCATCATTTATCTAAATATTCCATTTTATTATTTATCCCATTAAAAATCTCTTTTATCACATTTACTCTTCCATCATTTTTCATTTATTTCATTTCATCATTAATCCCTTTTATTTCATTATTATATCCTATTAATCCCTATTAACATTTTATAGGAATTTAATATTCCTACATCTCACCTACCACCTACGCTACACATCCCTACACCTAGCCTTTCCATCAAATCACATCCCTAATCATCATTAATCAACCTAATCTAATCCTAATCTAATCACATCCTCACACCTCTAAATCTAGAGGCTTCTATTTCTAGAAGCCTCTCTAAACTTCCCTCCAATTAAAAATTAAAAAAACCTCCAACTCTCCATTGAATCTTCTCTCAAATTCTAGAAATCTCCATTCTATAATTCTCCATTCTTCTCATGCATCCTCCACCCTTGATTCAAATCCAACATGGCTTCATCTTAGCCATTGAATCCTCCACCCACAAGCTACAAATCAAGCTCTCCTCCTCCATGAGAGCCATCTTAAGAATCCATATCAAAACTATGCTATTTTGTTCACCCAATCATCCATTCTATCATCCACTCAATCATTTCATCTACAATCAAGAAATCTTCATCAATCAAGCAATCATCCAATACAAGCAAAGGGGAGGTGTTGCCCAAGTGTCTCCAAAATCTGAAGCATATCCAATCCACCATCAAGAGCACATCAACAAATCAAAGGGAGCTCTACTTTGGTAAGTAAAAGGTATTGCATTTTATTCCCTTTCCAGCTAGCTCAATCTGAGGTAGTGATAGAGAGTGTTAGATTAGGAATTGATCTAATTTGATTTCTAGTTTGAATTTTACTCTAACATCTCTTTTTCATCTACAAAGGTCAAGAGGGTTAGAAGAACAAGAGAGATGTGTGTGAGCAAAATCACTCATTGGAGCAAGCACAATAGTATAGATCAAAAGGTTTCCCTAGTTTGAGCTCCAAAAGCCAATGTGCTCCACAATGAGCAGGGTAAATCCCCAACCTATCTTCTCAAATCAACCTTCTCAAAACAACTCCCAATATTTCAAGAGTGCTCGTGCAACAATTGGTAAATTCCTTAAAACTTCACAAATCGAGTATGAAAATACCAAAGATTTCCCAAATAATATTTCAAGTATGCAAAACTTCCATAGTGTGATCTCAATGCAAACATCTCATGTTTTGGTATCCTAATTCCTTTTCCCCTTATAGATTTTCCTTTATTTTTGAATTAAGTTTTTTAGTCCAACTCAGGGTTTCCTCTTTTCCATGTGTCATTTTTTTCATGTTGCTCCCATATTTTCAGTCCTAAGATATAAATGCTTCGTAAAAAATAATTTAATGAAATGAATCCTCCGTGTTATTATAAAATAGAGCTTGGTCAAATATCTGTTAGTATGTCCACACAATTATTAATATTATTTAATACGATGTCATTAAGACAAAAACATGTCTAACTCTCCTAAAACTAAAAGAAGTAAATGTTTTCTATAAACTATAATTAATACATAAATCTATCTTATCATTACAAGTCGTACACCGTATGCCTTCGTCTATTGTAAATATGTGTGTACCGCTTGCTTCACTTACCATAAAATAATCGACACCGAATTATTGCCAATGTTTGACATGATGGAAATGGTTAGGATCTCTCACAATACTTCTTATAATAATCTTGGAGACATACTCGACTATAATGTGATATTATAACATTCATTTTCAAAAACTAAAAAAATAAGAAATCGATTCTTTGTTACCTCTTATACCTTATCAATGTGAATCTTGTTGTGATACAAAGCCTTTGTTTATAGTTTGTATCTCTTAGCATCGCACTTATGCCCATAATTGTTTTTTGCATTTCTCACAATGATATCGACTACAATAATTTTTTAGAAATATTTGATTCTACCATTATAGCAGTCATTATATATTTGCTTAAGGTTATTGAAAATTCTAATAGTTAAATGAAGCTTTTGTTTTAGACAATATTTGGAGATCCTAACACCATTTTCTATATTTTGTAAGTACCTTTCTTCTTTGAGAAAGTTGGTTGTGTTGATTAACTTACATTTTAGGAAGTTATGTCATCTTCTATGTAACATTCAATTAACTTTGTGCCATCATGACCTGTAAATGTTAGTAATAATTCCCATTTGTGTCATGCCCTCATTATTGGTACTTTTATATTGTTTTGAGATAATGGGTGGCTTATTCCTTTCATTGTGGTCTTGTGTGATATTTCTGCAAGGTATAACCACGACAGATGTATTCTACCATGAACATTGTAGATTTTTTCCTCTTTTCTTATTTCCTACTCGATTTAAATAATTTTTTGTTTCACAAATGGTTTCATGTGTAGTTTCATATTTTAATTTTTACAGTGCTCCAAATTTACATGTAAGGGATATGTCAATCAATACAAAATTCTTATATTACGCAAAAGTTAATGTACACATGATGGTATTTAGATAATTAAATATGTAAAAGAAAGATGATGATTCTTTACTCGTTGATTGATATAAAAAGAGTATGATAGAACAAAATTATAAGAACAAAGATATGTTGGATGAAATACTCAACATGAACAAACAACATACTCACTTGTTAGAAAATGAAGAGTTTAGTGATTTATCAATGGTATATTTAAATGTTAAGCATAAATTATTTAGATGTATCATAACATACTTAAATTTACACAAAATGTAAAATAAATACTAACTAAAAACCCATAATTTTTCATTTGGGTCCAATTTCTTACCTTCTATTAATCAAATAAACAAGGCCATGATATGGCAAATCCTGCCGAAGGTGAAGATTTGTGGTGTTGTTTGTTATTTATTGCAAGGGATTTTTTCGTTGCATTGGCAATGGTGTTGTGGAATGTATGAGACAAATTCATTTGCTAGTAAAGTAAAGTTGTATGTGGGTAAATAAAAGCGTTCATATTTGTTGTTGAAATGATCTGTTTTGTAGTAGTTCTTGAAATAGTAGCACTTGATTTTAACTTTGCTCCTTGTGAGTTTGGTTTTTTAATGTTGGGGAACTTCTGTTGGTTTTTGTGTAGATTATCATGAATTACAAGCGAGTTAATTGTTTTCCACCTTGACAAGTGCATAGGCAAGAGCGAAAGATAGTGGGTAGTGTTGGTTGCGCAAGGTGGCAGGTGTCAAGCTTTATGAGGAGTTAAGGATGTCATTGACAAGCATAAACCTCCTAGCAAATATATTATTATAATTGATCAAAATCATAAAAGATCAGAGGAATTGAAAGGAAATTACAATTGAGGTTGTAAAAAATGTACATAGTTTTTATTTAGCAACCCAGTTTCACAAAAAATAAACAGATGTTGAATATCTTTAGTTCTAAACATTTTTTATATAAAATTATTTCATGTACAGAGTTATAGGTCGAGATAGAGAAATTCATCAAAGAGGTAAATGGGATGTGTAATTTATAAAGGGAGGTAAGCCGCAAAGCGTAAGAAAATGTCTAGAAAGATTTACTGCTCATCTCAACTGACAATGAAAGAAAATAATTCATAGTTTTCTCCACCTTTGCAAAAAGTCATGAAAGCTTTGAGTCAAGCAGATTGGCACAACGAAAAGGAAACATTTCAAAATCATGGAAGTGATTATGTGTTTAGTGTTTTACATACACTATGTCTTACACCACCATCGTTATTAAAGAAATTTGTGAACCAATTGAAGACTTGGTAAGTTGACATTGACATAGTTGAGGTGATAGTTTTATTGTTTCCTTTCACTAGTAGAAAAATGTTTCATATTGATTTTGTGCTCGAGTGCAAACTGGTGGATAATTTTGGGAAAGGGACTATCTAAGCTTGAACAAAATGCAGCAGTAGAATATTAAAATAGTTACTACTTTCCTTTTAAAATTTCATACAAAAATTCATTTTGAAGACTACAACCAGTTCTTGCTTAACTCTCTGAAGTTATTGAGTTGTCAACATCAAGGCAGCCACATTCATTGAATGGTGTCTTTTCAAATCTTCAAGTTCGGACTGCCATAACATTTTCCTTTCCTTTAAAGCCTCCTCATATGCCTGTTGCAGCTCAATGAGATGAGTCGTCCCGTTCTTAGTAATCTCCAGAGCTCTCTTCTTAGATTTTTCAAGCTTTGCAGAAATTTCTTCCCTAAGTTTTTTAGCCTCTTGCAAAGACTCCAACTCTTGAGCAGTCATTGTCTCGGCTTCTATGAATTGTTCCTTTGTCTTCTTTGTCTCTTTTTAGACCTCCAATGCATGCGCCCTTTCAGTCTCAACTACAACGTGTTCCTCCTTCATCTTCTTCAGCTCTTCTTGAGCCTATGCAACCTGTTACTACAACTCAGATACCTTGGATACACGTTGAGCCAAATCTCAGTGCAAAAAATAAAATCTATGAATATATCACTAAGAAAACAAAGTATTCCATGAGAAATATCAGTTAAACCAAGCATTCCTGGAATTATCTCAATGAAAAGAAACATTTGCTGAAATTATCTCAATGAAAGTAAGTACGAGTGAACCTCAATGAAAATAGATGTCTCATGATAAAATCTAGATTAAAAAATGCTCCGCCAAAGACAAAATGTTCTTGTTACATGCACAGGTTGAAGCCAATGTTAGCTGGAGGGGCACTTTTCAGCTTTATTAATGTAGGGAACAAAAATCAATTCATTTAATCTTTGTTTTTTGTTTTGTCATTTTCTTGATCTCCATCTTCAATGAGGGATGGTTAGCTCCCAGTGTCCTAGTTTCTCGCTAGGATTTTCAATATGACTAGGAGGAGTTGTCTGACATGAAGCATTAATTCACTGGAGAGTAAGTCAAATATGAGTCGGCAAAGAACCACCTATGAAATTTTAGCCATACATGGGTGGCTACAACTAAAATCCAGTGGGGGTGTGGAAATTGTGAAATGTTCGATTTTTCTGGAGGAAGGGAATGGTGAGAATGGTTTTTGTGTGCAGGGTATGTAGGAGGATGTAAAAACCCTTATTGACGGAGACAGATTATTTATGAATATTAATATTAATAACACAGTCAATATAGAGGAAAAAGGCAATTTGTTAGCACAACTTTTATTGGTGGTATATATGTTTTTTTTTAGTAGTGATAGCAGTCTTTTAAGATTCCTGACTACTTTCCGTCGATTTATATATATACAAATACACATCACAATGATTGGTCATGATTTGGTAGGAAAGGGTTTTTGATTCTGGGATGCACTTGAATTTTCAAAATGTGATCATTGAAAATGTTAATATAGAACAATGGCAGATTGAGTTTGGGGCTAGTTGAAAGACGAATGTAGAACAACCACAGTTCATCATTTTGGACAATTTGAGTGGTCTTAAACAAAAAGCAAGAGGCTTCGAGAGTGGATGACAGAGCCTAAAAGGAACCATGGAAAAAGAATCCATTTACTTATACATTGACAAGGTTTTGTATGTAGAGTCCCCACAAAAGCTTCCACCCAAAGAAAGTATCAAGCCCAGAGGAACTCTGGTTGCTATTTACAGCTAGGAAAACAATTGTCTTAGAAGTAATGAAAGATTATGGGATTAAAATTTGTAAAAATTATCCCATTGAGTCCCTTTCTCTTGAAGTAGACATAGAAATGGATGTAAACTCTATATTGCATAATCGAACACAGGTCATGCAGATGGCACAAATATGTATATGTTGTCCTCTGTTTTTTGAAGTGATTGGAGACCACATTTGTAAATGAGAAAACAAAGTTGAAGGTTATGAAAAATTATTTGATTGGCTACAGCAAGAAGGACCCTTCTGTAGTGATAGTCAATTCATTGAAGAAAAGTTCAGTCTGTGTGTTGCTGGCAACAAGTTATATCTATGACAATTGAACCATCATTATGTAGGTGATGATTCAAACAATTACTATCCAGCACAGATAGACTGAATTTTTCTTCAAGCAATTGAATTGCATAGCAATTACTTATGTCAAATCCAAAGAGAGTAAAGAAGAAATGTATTGATTAAATGATTTGTGTTAAATATTGTATTATCCATCATTTTTAAAGCAATACGAGATTAATTTCAAAAACACATTTCAACATCTGAAACAGTAACCATCAAGCTTGCCCTGACTTGTTTACATTGTCATCTTAACCAAGCAATAAGTGCAATGGCACAGATATCTAGTCGCGTCTAACAAAATATTACGATACTAGAGATGTTTTTGTAAAATCCATGTTTGGTGATTGCAATGAATCTTCATATTCACACATTTTCCTCACTTTTAAACCATAGGTTTTTGATAGATTCTATGCAGTTTTTTAACAGACTTAATTCAAACTATTTGATGAAATATGGGTCAATCTGAGATCTGTGTCAGACATCGCTTTAGATTTGTATAGCCTAACATCTAAAATCACAAGAACATGGAAAGGAATAGAAACTGAAACAGATCAGGTACGAAAACAAGCATAGTATGAAGAAAAAAACCAAACAAAAATGGAATGAGTTTACATGCCAACCGTTAGATGAAATTCCCCCGCTAAATTACAATGTCAGAGCAGCCAACAAAACCGCATAATTCTATTTTGAAGTTTTTAATGATATATGGTTTGCATATGTTCTGGGAGACGATCCATTTAGGTTTGGCACAAAGGCATGCGGCAAAACAGTTTTGGCCTGTCATTGTTAGATATGTTTAGTTTGGCGATGGTGAGCATGAGAATGGCCATGAACAATAGTTACTTCACAAGGTCCCATGATCTTCACCATGCCGATGCTTTTACTGCAATTTTCACCACTTTTTTAGTGTAGGGCTACATGACCAATGGAAATGATTCCATTTTAAGGAAGAAAAAGTTGTGAGCTGAACTCAATGTTTGGCTTTATTCTCCATTTATTCATTCTTAGACAATGTAGTATATGTAGAAGGTAAGATCTTTATATTCAATTCCACTTGTTAACAGTTCGTTTTGTGTTGGGTTTATTTCAGTATTCTCATATTTTATTCTAATCCTTTCACTTGATGTACATATGTAACTTACAACACACTACAAGGTTGGTCCAACCAGATGGAACTACCGATGAGGAGCAAGCTTTAATAGATTGCATATTTGAAATGATTTCAAAGGCCTTTGGGAGTGCACCAAATATCAAATATGCTCAGTTCAAATGAATTAGGTAAGATGTTACTTGATCGATAGTAAATGTTATTTTCCTTCACGTCTCTTTAAAAACAATCCATCATAATAACTAATGAGATACAAATTTTATGTATTGTGATAAGAAAATGTTATTAAATATTACTAATATTTATTATGTGTCTGTCGTGCATAGGGTAGTTCAGGTATTATTTCTCGCATGTTGTCCCATGTCTTGACAAACAAGCCAGGGGAGGCCCATACCGATAACCATACCATCCATACAGATCCCAACAGAATGACCACAAAATCAAAGTGCCATTCATATCATAACAGTGTAGACTAAAAGAAGCCATACATCTTTTTACATCTTGAATCCACAGAGATCAATCCATTCCAGAATAGTAATATCATAAGTACTCTAGACAAGGAAAAATAGATATAAGATAAATTGATCTGTAAATGCACTAGTGTTTCAGAAGTGGTCCTCTTTATAGAGTGATGGAATTCGCATTTGTCATGGTCGGAAAACTTGGCAACAAATAATTGTTGCAGACTTGACAATAAACATTCATCAATGATGTGCATTTTTTGGTCTAAATATAATAAGATCTGGGTGATATTTGAGTGTTTCTCAATTTGAAAATCAAACTTGGTTCTTCTGGCAGAATCCAGAAATCCAAAATCAGAATCCACTAATGGACTTCTGAACTAGAAACTACAGAAACAATTTGAACCTCTGCTCTAAAAATTAACAATCCTTCTGATAACTTAGCTCCCTTAAAAAACCCTTCATGTGTGTTATGTAGCTAGCTAATAAATGGCCTTAACAAACCCTCTCTCCACTCCGCAGGTAATCATATAAATCATATGTGAACAACAATATTGCTTATGCAGAAGCTTTTTCTAAACCCAAAACTATATTTTTATAAGTGGAATCACAATTGTTTCTACGACGAGGGAAAACAAGTGTCATTGTCCTCAAAACAGGGGCATTTCTGAGAAGGCAAGCAACTAGAGCGATTTCACTTCTACTACAACTTGACACATTCACCTGCACTTTCTTCAGCTTCTCCAATGAAAAGTCATTGCTAAAATCAAATCTATACTCTTTCTGCACTTTCTTCATATTCCTTAATGGACACATCCCTTTCATACTCCAATGATATTTACCCCTTTCCTGTCATGCATGCAAATCAAGTTTAATGAAACTCCACAATAACAATAATAAATTTGGAAGATGCAGCAAAAAATTACTTACTTTGAATTCTCTAATATCCACAGTGAGTTCCTCCAGGCTGGGAAAATCGTTGAGGGCGCCAATACATGGCCAATCGAGATAATCATCGGGGTTAATTAAATAATTTTTTTCAGTGGTTTCATACCTGAAAAGATTTTTAAAAGATAAAATTCCACACACAATTGTTGGCAGAGGGGCATATTTATTTCTTCAACCTTACAAGCTGGATAGTATCCATCCAAGGTAATCTGGAGATGACAGAGACTTGCAGACTAAAAATCATGTGGATACCTGAAATAAAAGGAATGTACACCAATGATCTGCAAGGGTGTTTTCGCTGGAAATAAAGGAGAGAAAATAGTCTTTTTAAAAAAATTTGATGCCACAAATTATAACAGGAGAAGAAAACGATCTTAAATTTCATCATCATCTATTTCTCAGAGGAAGAAAGAAGAAGTCTCGGTTAGTAAGGAAAATGAGAAAGAACTGGAAAAAAAAACACAACAATCATTAACAGCGCCTCCAAAGAGAAGCGGAGACGAGGGGGTGGCCTTACCAGCGAAGCAACAACGTCGCCTAGTCTTTGATTACGTTGAAGCCGCGGCTGGGGAAGCGCCTAATCAGATACTCAACCTGTGTGTCCATAAAATTGTTGAAGACCACTTAAGGAAACCTTCGCACCAAACACAGGAGCCAACTCAAAAATCAAATATACATTGCATGTTTTTTTCTAAAATAATGGGCTTAAATTTGAGATTACGCGGCAAGTTTTTTCTAGAATAATTTGTTCCAAATCAAGGGAGAGAAAAATGCAGCGGGTCAAGTGAATCTGGTTTTTTGTCAAAGCAATGAAGTGACTACATTAAATGTAATCCAGGACAATTTCTTTTATTAAAAAACAATGTCAAATAATGATGTGGAAAAATTCAAAGATCTCTAGGAAATCCATTCTTGAGCCCAACAACACCAATCAAACCTGTCATAAACAATGACTGTCTTAAATGCAATGCAGGACAAATTCTTTCTCACAAATAGTGCCAAATAAAGGGATTGACCAATGAAATGGAACTCAAGTACAATATTGGAAAATTAAACTTTAGCCCAATTTCAAAATAATCCACATGGCAACATTTGATTGAACAAAGAGATATAGATTAATGAGAGAGGTGAAAACAATATCCTAGCCTTCGGCAGAATAATAAATTACCATCATAAACAAAATTTATTAAAATATTAAAAAAATACTAATAATTCATTGCGCATACCATGTCATGTTCCTTTCATTTCGAACTTTACTTTCTACACATTGCCATTCTTAATAGCTACCCGTGAGGTCGACAAATACAATTTTATGCCAGGTGGCAACACCTGCTCGACACGTCAAAAACACTACCGTCGTCTTCCACTCACGCTCTTTCTTCCGGTACCTAACGCGTGTGGCTACTTACTTAGTCGGTAATTAAAAATTGGACAAGAAAACGTACCGGTAACAAAAACACGTTTAATGCAACTTACAAGAGCCCACAATTTTGAATCCTTCGTAGAACACGATATTCAATACTAAAGAACAATTAAAACCGTATAGCTTTATAAAAGGGGAAGAGCAGGGGCGGAGTTCCAAGAGCTTTCGTGGAAGCAGAGCTCGGAGGAGTTTGATGCCTATTTCATGGCGTTCCGTCCCCTCCTTCGGAAAATCAATTTGTAGCAGAGCTTTAGTTCATAGAAAAATCAGCTTAAATATGGCGACAGCTGTTATGCACGCGAAGGATTGTTATCCGAGTTCTTATCAGAAGAATCGCCACCAGGGTTTCATGGGCGTAGTTTATCGACCTCCTGCAAACTCAAAATCCAACTCTCCTCAAAGGAGCAACCAAAAACCAGGCCAAGGCCATGGCTCTGGATCTTCTCCTCGGAAAGCGAAGGCTCAGAAGGAGAATAAACGACCGCTCAAGCCCAAGGCGCAGGACAAGGCCGAGGAAGAGAATTTGAATGAGACGGAGAAGAAGTTCGTCAAGAGCCAGAATTATCACAGACACGATGGCAAACAGGCCGTCGGAAATAATCTGTTGATGGGGCAAGTCACTATTTTGAAGAGAGGACAGACGGTCGAGAGTTCGAGTCACCTGGGGGTTAGCCCAGCCAAAACTGCCGTCGCCGCCGTCCAGATAACCAGATCTGGAGAGACTTCTGTGAAAAAGTCCAAATCGAAGTCAAAGTTTCCTGTTGTGATAATGGCCGAGGAATGGGCTGGCCCTGCGTTTGCCAATTCTCCGTCACCGAGTTGTCTGCCTTTGCCAAAGTTTCCCGTCAAGAAGACGGAATTGACTGTAGAAGAAGAATTAGCAAAGGTTGAATCTTATGCAACGAGGGATCTG
Organism: Taxus chinensis; assembly: GCA_019776745.2. Lineage (NCBI taxonomy): Eukaryota > Viridiplantae > Streptophyta > Pinopsida > Cupressales > Taxaceae > Taxus > Taxus chinensis. Next base: position 6,872,040 of record CM034154.1, read on the forward strand.
AGGCGGCTGTTAGGCCTTGTTTAAAGACGGACAAGGTTGGTTCTGTTATAGCGGAACCGATGTTCAATGAATCGAACTTAGCGCCATGGTTATCCCACGTTTTAATAGGGAAAACCCTGGCCTGAATTTGCTTTGCTCCGCTCTTCTGTCAGCTGACGTAGATTCGTATGCAGCATAGTTATTTCCTATCAAATTCTCGCTGAAAGGGTATCTGACTATCTGTAATTCTGTGGAGTTTCCGGGAAACCAGAGGGGTCAGAAAGGTTCTACTTTTGTTTTTATTATAATAATAATTAGGGAGTAAGTGGGGTATGACTCATGAGGTAGTTGAAGATGCTGTATTGTATTATCAAATTATTTGTGGGCAAGAGAAGGGGACATATTTTATGTATTGGTGATGGTGGGTCAAAAAGTGCTCATCTTTGTCTTTGTGGTGGAAGTTAAAAGAATTTAACAATGTTTGTTGCATAGCGCAGGTAAGTAGTACAAGTCAAGAATTTACAAGTAAGAGTTTCCAAATAATAAAGAAATCCTATTTGCCTACTTTAAGTTGGTAAAGATTGTATCTATTACCGCCTAGTCAAATTGTGAGGGATTGTTATCTTTCACAACCAATATTTTGACTATATATATACAGGTTTAGTGCGTATTTTTAAAAAATTGTTCAACGAATACAGGGTAGCCCCATATAACGCGGCACCTTAATTATAGCAATGTGTATGTAGGTGTTTTATTGGTGTAAAATTGTAATTGAGTTAGTACAAATAGTGCTGGTATAAAATATTTGAAAAGGGTGTCAATAATGATATATTTTATGTGTTATAGTGTGGTTGGTTCTTAAAAAGTTTCATTAATAATTGTAGTATTAGTGTTTAATGGAAATGTGGATAGGTGGGTAGGATGAGGGATGTTTGTTCATTAAAAGTGGGTAGTTGACAAATTACATCAATTTCATAGTATCAATGTATGTTGTAGATGTTCAAGGTCTTGGGTCATTGGCGAGTTACAAGTAGTTTGTAATCATCAACCCAAGTTCCATTCCCATGGACTCCATTTGACACTTTCAATAAATGGCCATCAAGACACCTTGAGGGGTTGGAATTCTCCGTGTGGACTAAGTGGAACACAATGGGGCGCTTCGAATGTGGACCACTCAATTGACATGAAGGGCCCAAGTCCGCTCCTATGCCCCACTTTGAGAAGATGCTTCACCACTAGTGTGGTTCATGATACCATTCCACGCTTGAGTTGCAATTACTAGTTGACACAATGCATGAAAATGATGCATCTAAATCACAAGATATGGTGGTGTGGGGCTCACAGTTGGATTTGACCACACTCACCCTCATTTGAAACCCTGAGAATATTGCTTTGGAGTTGGCTTGTTTGGCTTCAAAGCTCAATTTGGGCATCAAATTGGGGAAGGTTGGCTCTTTATATGAGATGAAAGAATGGGTAGAAAATGCCAACGAGCATATGTCTGATGATGATGATGCAATTGATCGATATGAAATGTGTTCACTTGGTCCTTCATCCCCAATTCTCGCAAAAGCAAAATGCGGATCTCTAGTAAAAAGGATAGAAAATCCAAACAGGAAAAGGCTAGATCGGAGGTGACAGAAGGTATGTAGAATGTCATTCATTCTTTCTTCACTCTTGGGGTGTGCCATTACATCAATGAAGGTCATCGTGGAATGTTAAGGGTATGAATACCCTTAAGAAGCAACGCTTGATTAAGTGTTGTATATTGACATATCAAGTGGATATATTCATGTTTCATGAAACTAAATTGGCAGTGGACGAGGCATAAAAGATATAGTAAAAATTGGTTTGGTTGAAATGGTTTTTTGTAGATGCAGTCGATGCCTCAAAGGGGAATTGTCTTGATTTGAAAATGTAGTAAGGTGGCAGTTTCCATTCTAGCGTATCACCAATATTGGATTATTTGTAAGGTTCATTCACTTCACTCTGACTTTAAATTTATATTGCTCAATGTGTACAGTCCAACCAATCCCATGGGTAAAGGAGCATTTTGGCAGTTCATCTAAAGGGAATTGATTGCCTTGGCCAAACACAGATGTGTGTATAGGGGTGATTTAAATGTTATCCCATCATCAAAGGACAAGGTCGACAACATGGAATTTGACTCACAATGTCACCAAGACTTGAAGAAATTCATGTCTAAACAACTATCTAGTTGATATCGAACCAAAGCATGGATGATTCACATGTTCACATGGACTAATCTAAGGTTAGGCTTTAGTACCATCTAACGCCCCAAAAATACCAACACAAGGACAACACAGTGAAAAACAGGATAACTTTTTTTTTGACTTGCTTTGACTCAACATGACACAACATGTCGTCACAAGGTTACAACCAACACTAGGAACCACTTGTTACGGGGGAGACCACAAGGTCAGCACGGAAACGTTCACACCTATCAAGGACAATGTACTCTTCTTTTGACAAGACAACATGAAAGTCCAATCCACATGACACACTCACAGCTAGGGCATCCCATGAGGAATTTCTTGTTAAATTTTCTTGTTTACTAAAATGTCTCTTAATTCTTAACTTACGTTCTTATAAAATTTCATGTAATGATTCACACAATTCTTTTCACAAGGGAGAACTTCTTTCTTTTCAACGGTTGATTAAATAGCTTAAAACCAAGCTTTCTAAACTGGGATCATCAATTTTATGTCCAAATCTTTCTTATTCATTTGATTTTAGAACATTTTCCATTTCTTACAAGGTTAATTAATCTTACTCAAGCCACTAACGCCTGTTCCACAACTCTATTGCACAGGTGAAGGCATAAGCTCTGATAGAGTGGAAAGTACCGCTTAGGGTTCATAACAATGACCTTCTTGTTTAAGGATCAAACTTTGACCTTGCTTAAGAAATGTCACCATGAATCAAGGCAAGGGTTAACAGAACAGGACAACAGAATTTAGCTTCAGGGTCACATGGTTTACTATCCGTCTTTCATTGAGGCTAAGAGTTTATCAAGATTGGTTAAATGTTCCATCTAGACTTTACTTTATTAAGTTTGACAAAGGAGAACATTTCAAACGATAGTGAGATATTTAAGGTTTTATTAATCAATTTCCCTCCTACTCAATAAATCCTATCATCTTCTAAAATCTAACCATTGATTTCACCATGAGATCATTTAAGGTTTCACCAAAAAGATAGTGTTTATTAGTTTAGTTCGGGGGAAAAACAAGTAATCATATTTTGTTATAAAAGATAGATTCCTCTTGATTGTTCCAGGTCTCACAGGTTTCAAGTGGATCACATCTACATTAATATGTTCATATACATAAATTTTCGTTTAACTTTTATAAGGAATATCCAGTCCACTTTATAGTGTTTACAAACTCATTGCTACTAAGCCTTAGGAGGATTTACAACTCAACATTTTAACTCAAGAGCAAAGTTTGACAGTTACAACAACAATATTCTACAATACATTTACTAAGGCACTGACCCATCTTCTAAAATTTTTCCACTAGATGTTATCAATAGTTTAACCATAAAAGACAACGTACAAGCACCAAAGTGGATATCATCTATGCAACTACAACGGCCACTTCTTTGGTATCCACCCTGCAAAAACATGTTAGCTTTTGTCAGTTCAAAAGAACTGGCATGAGCATGCATTCCCTTTTCCTAGATATTTCATCAAAATTAATCGAATGACTAGTGCATGATTTCCATTCCAAGGCATAAGCATAAGTAATTTGTATGAAGGTGAACAAATAGATATCTAGTTAAAAAAGGCACACTGCAGAACATATGGAAGCCAAAATTGTGCATTTTCTATCCAAGGTTACCCTTACACCATACATTCTAAATTATAACAAATTTCCCACATAATACACCTTTTTATTTTCCTTAAGTAAGATAGCGATAGCAGCTTCACATTCACAAAACAGTATAAAGGAATCGTACTACAACCACCCGATATAGAAATAGTAAATTCTCCTGATAATGTCAAAAAAAGAAGTAACAAGATTTATTATTCCGAACATCCCTACTCAGAGCAAGAATGCCACACAAGTCCACTAAAACTCATACAGCCTAAGGGGGGTTATGGCCACTCAAGGACCCAATTCAAAGATCATGTAAAAAGGAAAGCATTGCACATGCGTACACCTTAAAGAAAGTAGCTGACGTTTTTTATTGTTATACCCAATATTTATTTATATATTCAAGGTTAAAAAACGTCCACGTATGATAAGTTGAAACTTTGAAAGCACTCTCAAGCCTCAAGTGCCAACTCCGCACATCCTTCAACGAAAAACCCTTCATTCCCAACATAATAAAATATTTCAATGGTATACACTACTAACTTACTTACCGATATGACGAAGAAGGGTCTCATAAAACATTGTTGCTTGGGGGGGGGGGGGCGGGGGTAAACGTATTTACCTTTCACGGGTCCCCGAAAGCATCTCAAGCCTCAGACTTAATTCCATGTTCACCACATCCGACATATACTTCATTGCTTGTTGCTCGGAAGGGGTAAAACACTGTTCCTGCACTCACTACCGTGGGGGCGTCCGACAAGGAAAGGCTTCTCTATATAATAATAAAAAGATTTAAGTAACTTACACAGTTATGTCAGGCGCATAGGGTATCCCCTGAACAAAACGAGAGTCGCTTGAATACTTTAAGCATTTTCTCCAAAGGTTTGAGTAAGGTTTTCCTTATAACAAACCTTCAAATTTTCCATCTCAAAGAAGCCAATGGACCTTTCATAAGACCAGTTAGGGAAGTAATACAAATGTAGGACTGACGAGGATATCCCTTGGCCAGAATACTAAAATTTTTAAGGTCATCATAAGCTAGGTAAGTAAGTTAGATTCGGCCAAAACATGTTTGCATAAGACGGCGTCGCAAACCCACTATCTAGTCATAGCCAGTCACATCCGACAAGCATAATGCACAGTTCGTTAAAGCTTCAAAAATGAAAAATAAATTTACATTGTTCCAACCTTGTAGTTGACCTCCCAGGGATGAAATTGGGGTGAGATTATACCAAACTAGATTGCTAAAAGAAAAGGATGAGCAAGGGTCGCTCTAGTATCATTTCCAATACAAATTAATATTAGACCGTGATAACACAAAAGGGCAATAAATACACTTCTTCTCTAGAGGTAAATAGTTTTTACTCATTTATCACCTGCTCTCCTCTATAACCATAGGGATACATAACGGAGGTAAAAAGCAAATCACATTTTTTTTTTGTTTTCTAAAGAGGACAGCACTTAAACAAACGACTCCTCATTGCCATGCTGAGGAAGGTCCAAAACCAGGTCGCAGAAGGAAGAAAACTGCTCCTACAGGCATAACACAGACGTATCTAATAAGACCCCTCACACATCTAGCAAAAGCAAGAAAATACACTCTTGGCGGGGAAGGCGTGCAAAAGCCACACAACATTTCAAAGGATAAAAAAAATCTCACGCAGAGCTTATCTCAAACCAACACAACACACAATTACCAGGAGAACAAGCAATAATCATGCATTTAATTATAAAAGGAAATAGCTGGGAAAAAGGGAAAAAGCAGCTCATGCCTGTTCCTCCTGATTCAACATCACTCCTGGCTCTGAAAGGCATCTACCGCAATGGTAATTAAACCTTTTCCTTCATCAGATTTGAGGACAGCGTCAAACTCTCGGTGTAACACCTCAGCTGTAGCTTGTAAGGTGTTATAATTCCAACAGAAACCTTTATGCCTGCCAAATCAGTGACTCGTTGAAACAGCTCATAAAATTGCAAGGTAAAACGTGCTTCATGAATAATCTGATATGAAACAGGTCGGCCTCTATGAGATTCTCTTCCATGGGTTACGTCGTAAGACAACACGAAAACAATAGAGAAACTTAACAATAAATTTCATCAGGTCTTCTGGTAATACTCCCACTGTCACGAATCGGTTTTTTTTCTTTTTTGGATATACAACTCAATGCAAGCTCTGGATCTGAGAAATATCCTGCTACCTTCATCTCCCAAGACATTTTCTCCAACATTGCATAGATCTCCTGTGCCCGTGGGTGTGATCTGTCCCTTACACAAAAGCATGCACCATTTTATTGCCTTTAAACCAACTACATCCAAGTTTCTTTTTAATTCCTCTATCCTTCATCGATCTCCTAAAAGCTCTTGCAAAGCAAACTGTGCTTCATGAATATTCTGATATGAAACAGATCCACCTCTATGAGACCCTCTTCCACAAGTTACATCGTAGAACAAGCAAGGTCTCAGTAGAGAATCTCTGTAATAAATTTCATCGGGTCTCCTGGTAACACTCTCACTGTCACTTAATCGATTTTGATGAAAATATCTTAAAGGAGAATCCCGAATTTGAGGATGCGTTGATACTGAACAGATAAAAATGTAGTTGGACAGCCTGCTCGTTGGAAGCACTCAAAACGGCTTCTGCCTCACTAAAACGCTCCTGCCGCCTAGCAATTTACTGTTACACGCTGTATGCTGTGGAGATCTGGCAGAACACACCTCGCAGCACCCACAAAAATGGAGGAACCGTGCCTTCCTCACTCGTTGAAGCTCCACGCCCCTCCTCCACAAGGAACCAGACTCCAGAGGAGCCCACGCGGCCAGGAAGAAAGCTCGAACAAAAAAAAACAGACTAAAACCAAGCAACAGACTCCCCAAAACAGGGGTTTCCTTCCCCCAAGACGCGGTAGACAAGGGCACCAGGAAGTCAAGGAAGGTGGAGCAGTCATAAAGGATATAGGTCAGAAGTGGTTGAAGGGTCGCTGGAAAAGACTGGTGGCCAACTACCCCCCCCCCCCCCCAACTTGGCATTACATTGAGTACCTCCTAGGCTTATCCACTGTTTCAAATATAGCATGCGTATCATCGCTTGTACTGAAAATGAGTTGGACGAAACTAACGGACTACCCTAACCAAATTAAAAGGAAAATAATAAACTACGTTATTACACCTTCAAAGGCAACAATATACAACTGGTACGTTGTTACCCTTACAAGGTTAAACTAATAAAAATAGAGAGTCAACAGTCTCCCCTAGAACGCAAACACTCGTGATTGAAGAGCTTATCCCTAGAAATATGATTCAAAATGTGATTCAACAAAACATTTGAATAATAGCAAGCTGTGATAGTGAACCTGAAATTTTGAGCTTAGCTGCAGCATCAAACGATATCTGCAGTTCATCTTTGCCTTGTTCATACTCAGCATTTCCTTCAACTTCGACCTTGCAATTTCCAAGTGTGAAGAATGATTTAGAGACGCTTTTTTCCCATGACTCGTGCAGATAACGTAGAGATGACATTACATACCATCATGGAATGAATGGGCCGATTCATTGTTAAACATCTATCACTGCAATACGATTCAATTACTAAGAGTGAGGTCCTACCAATTTTTAAATCCAATCATTTTCCCATTCTCCTTTCAACGTTGGAGGACTCAACCCCTATTAGATCCCCATTCAAATTTGAGCACATGGGGCTCCGAGATTGGAGTCTTCTTGGGCGGGTGGAGTCTTAGTGAACCTCCTTTACAATTTAGGGTTTCTAATATGTTCGTCCTCTACATGATAAATTACTTGTGTGGTAAACCTTATATTGGAGAAACTTGTAGATCTATCAAAACTATGATCAACGAACATGATAGAGACATCAAACATGATCAAATTGATCGTTCATCGTTAGCTGAGCATTCCCTTAAGATTAAACATTTTATCTGTCTAGATTCTTCCAAATTCATCGCTTCCGGAGACAATTATGTTAAGCGACACCTGTAGGAAGCCATTGAGATCATACATTTTGATAATAATATAAATAGGGATAAAGGTTGGTTCATTAACGACACTTGGAAACCTTTCATTTGTAACTTACACTATTGACTGTTTGTTTTTTCCCTGTTAAATAGGTGTTCTTTCTTATTCTTTTCATTTTATTTAGAATTATAAAAATATAATATAGAATTTTTGAATTAATATTACTAAAGGATAATACTCTAACTATTATTATGATGCTATTTAATTCTTAGATAGTTTAACTTCTTATTTTCCCGTTGATGTTTTCTTCCTTTTACTAATTAATTTTGACCTTTCTTTAGCTCTTTTAAAAAAAAACTAATTTCTCTCTTAGCCGACCATGGCAGTTTCAATTGTATTTTTTGGATTTATTATATAAACTTAAGCTCAACAATCTTACTATCACTCATAATCTTTCCTCCCTGATGATGGGTCTAGTTATTTGACCCGAAATGTCTGATTTTTAAATTATCACACAATATTCCAAATAATTTCTCTCAATGATGAACTGTGAAAATCTCAGACATTCAAGAATCCATACTTGACAGAATATTCAAGATAATAAAAAATGGCATACACAAGATTACACAATATTTATCTTAGGAAACCCTTTCAGAAAAAATTCCAATGCAACAACTTCTCTCTCTCTTATTGCATTAACTTAATCGTTTACAATACAATAATGCACTTCAAAGTTCTACTCTACCCTACAACATGTCCAAATATATGTCAGCACATCAATATGAAACCATCAAAGTAGTTTTATAATACAATCGATGCCAAAATCACGAGCTTCCAAACCAACCCATAATGTTCCCCATAAGTCATGGGTTTTGACACCACCCATATACACGTATAGATAATAAATCACATATCTATATTCGTGGGAAAATAGGGATCCCTAAAAAATTTCTTAAGGGTTTGCCCTCAAACCCCCAATTGGGGGACCACATGCCCCCAAACACTCACTAAGGACCGCGGAAAATGTGTACAATATTCTTGGGTATATAATATGCAAAATATATAACATATTCTAACATTTTCCCACTTGCTGGATACTTTGAAAAACGGGGCTACACTTCCATATAGTCAATAGCTCGGGGCAATCAAGCCCACAAATTTTCTACACCAAGAAAATTCTCAGCACTCATAACCTTTTTCAAAGAGTTAATAACACTATCCTTTGTGTCCACCTTACTTAGTAGTATCTTATTCTCCTCCACCATCTCTTACAAAAATGGTATTGAACATAAATATGTTTTATTCTTGAAAGATACTTAAGGTTTCCAAACAAATTATACTTTGACTGTCACAATTAATCCTTACAACATTTTGAGAGAACCCAATAGTGGAGATCAATTGTTGAAGCTAGACCACTTCTTTACTTGCATGAGTAGGTGTCATGTACTCAACCTCTGTGACGGATACTACAACACTTGCTTGATGTTTACTCATGCAACTTACCACTCCACTGAAACAAGTTATACTCATGCTCACTGGTAGACCTATGCATATCCAAGTCTCCACCCCAATTTGAATCCACAAAATCATGTAGATCTAAAGTTTTACTTTCACCAAGTTTACCCTAATAACATATTGCATAATCAGTTGTCCCATATAGATACCTGAAGATTATTGACTACAATCCAATGTTCCTTGCCAAGATTTGTCATGAATATGATCACTACTGTAACACCCATGTTATACTCCAAAAAACTAAGGGATTTTTTTTGTATAAAAATTTAGTTACCTTTTTATGCCCTCAATGATTTTCAACACGTAGGAGATAAAATCCAACATAATATTAAGTTTACAAAATATTTTAATTCTTTTTATGATATAATGAATAACATTATTACTTAGATTGAAACTAAGTAATCCAACATTATTAATATTCTAGAATCCATCTTGACAACATACAATAACCATGTGCAACTGCAAAGGGTTCTAGATCCTTCTCAATCTCTCTTCAACACTCTATACGAGCCAACATACATTGTATACCTTTGGTTAAAACTTTTTATAGGTCTTGATATCTTGCATATTTTCTTTGTGTCAGCTAGTAAAGTATGCAAGTACTTCCCTCCAACTCAAAACACTATTGAAAGAAGAAGTGGTGAACAGACAATGCGGTCACTAATTTGCACTATTATGTGCTTAGTTTTTGGCATTGCGTTAGTAAGCCAGTTTCAAGACTACACATTAGCCTACGAAACCCATCTTCCATTCACCGCACAACCATCTCAATATATTTATCATGATTATTTTTTGTTAATTAATTATTAAGTTTAAAGTTAACCATTTTAGTTATTTGATATAATAAGTAATTGAATTTAGTTATGAAATTGTAGGGATCATGACACAATATTTGGGTCACATGGATTATGTCAGTACCATCTTAGGATCTCTACGAGAAATTTTACACTCATGTAATGACTTACGTCATTACGCATTTGTTACCCTCTCCGTAGCCATCCTGAGATGACATGGACAAGGTTCATATGATAGGAATTTCGTCTCTTAATCTGGTCCACAAAAATGTGACATAGGTCTAGAAAATGAGTGACAAGGAACCGAAGGTAATGTCATGAGCGTAGAACTATCAAAGTGTAAAAGAGGAACATCCATCGAAAGGATGCCCAAGTGAAGTGAAGACAAAGCAAAAACCCCCACAATAGTAGAAAGAGGATCCATAAGAAGAGGTGGATTGATGATGATTTTCGAAAGAGTGGAAGTGATAAGAGTCCTATAAGGGTCACTCCAAACAAAGGAGATGAAGGACTCTAAAAAAATTATAGAATGATAAGAAACTCCATGTACTACATCAGAAATAGGGACTGCGAAGAGATAATGAAGGTCTAGAAGATACTCGTCCCAAGAAGGTGGCTCGAAAAATAGAAGAGCGATGTCTAATGGGTATGAATCATCACATGAAAGAGGAGGAGTGGAAAGGGCCTCACACACTGTAAGTGGAAAGGAGATAGATGCAATGATTGTATGAGGCTGGGAACATGAATTCTTGATGTTTGATGAGAAGGGAGGAGTGTCGACATGCTCTGGAATAACGCCGAAAGAAAGAGGAGAGGATTCCTCAATAGTACTCGTCATCAGAAATAGAAGCATAATCCTTATCATCGGGGATAGAAATAAGTGATTCTATGTCAATGGAACTACCATCACATGAAGTAGAAGAGGAGAAAAGTGTATCAACAACAACAACAATATGTGAAGGGTCTCCAAATAAGAACTAAAATATGCGCCAGATGGTGTGAGGATGTTCTAAGTCTGCCACATGAAGGTGGAGAGGTCTAGATACATGCAACATCAAGTGACCAACAACATGGTCGCACGTTTTGAGATAGTCCTCAAGACAACAAGGAACAGTGGGTGTAGGAATTGGCCCATGTAGAAAGAGAGTAAGACCCTCGTAGGTAAAGTAATGTTCCATAGAAGCACTCCATAATGTATAGTTCTCTCTACCAAGAAGAAGTGGCTGAGGCTGTAAAGTGATCCTACGATGCTCAAGTCTAGAAAGAGAATCCTCTATGATGCATCTGAAAGAAGTGTAAGGTGCATGAGAAGAGGGTGTGTGGATACAAGTAAGGTGGCAAGGCATCAGACTTAGCCAAGAAAGCGTCTGCGCATAATACAACACCCAAAACAATGATAACCCCATGTTTGCGACACTTTATAAGTAGTGTGTGATTACAATAGCATGTGTTCATGAGACTTGGGACATGTGACCACTCACCTTGCAGTAAGTGATGAATCATGCAAGAGTGGAGGCTACAATAAGTCCTAGTCTATATGATCTTCCATCACACCAAAAAATCAAACTGGTGGTGGAGAGGGATCTCATCGTGTTAAGAAGCTACTACGCCAACACACCCCCGCACGATGGAGTCGGATGTAATCACGTGAGCTCTGGGCCCACCATGTATACACCCAATTAGATCCAACAACATGGTTCATTTTAAGAAGGTCCTTAAAAATTAGTTTAGAATTTTTGGCAAATCTCAAAAATAAACTTTCGAATCATTGGCAAAGTTCTAAAAATATGTTGTGGCAAAGGCGATTTCACAAAGAGAAATTTTCCCTGGTTTCAAAAAAGATGCTGGAAATTTTAGCAATTATCATGTAGGCTAGGTGGGAAGGTTGGTTGGGTAGGTTGGGTGGTTGGAAATTAAGGGGTTGGGCGATTAAGGGTTGGAAGGCTAAGGGTTGGATGGGTGGGTTGGACGATTAAGGTTTTTCGAATGGGTTGGATGGGGGTTGGACATGTTGATTGGACGGTTAAGGGTTGGATGAATGGGTAGGATGGGTTGATTATACGACGAAGAGTTGGACGAGTGGGTTAGACGGGCAGGTTGGATGGCTACGGGTTGGATGGGTAAGGGGTTAGACAATTGGGTTGGACGGGTAGGTTGGATAGATAAGGGTTGGTCGGAAAAGGGTTGGACGAGGTAAGGGTTGGACGGGTGGGTTGGATGGGTAAGGGTTGGATAGGTGAGTTTGGTGGGCATGGAGTTGGATAGGATGGTTGGTCGGTTGGGGGTTGGATGACTAAGAGTTGGATGGCCAAGGGTTGGACAGGTGGGTAGGACAGTTGGGAGTTGGACGACTCAGGGTTGGATGGGTGGGATGGATGGTTAAAGGCATTGGATGACAGAGGGGTTAGATGGCTATGGGTTGGGCTGGTGGGTTGGACAATTAAGGAGTTAGATGGTAAAGGGTTGGATGGTAGGTTGGTCGGTTGAAGGGTTGGATGGCTAATGGTTGGACGGATAAGTATTAGACGGGTTCATTAATTATGGGTTAGGTAGCCACATTGGCTAGCCAATAATTTTCAGCCACGTGTCCTTTGACCCATTAAGAACCCTATAAATACCCCTACAAGGTTCATTTCTTCACTTTTCTACAAATATTTCCAGTGCTCTAGCTCTCCAATTTTCAAAGTTCTTCCAAATTTCAACAATGGAAAACACCACACCTACTCCACAAAAATTCCAATACAAAAGCCTCATGTGCCCATATATTTTAGCCCTTCTTAAAGAAAAATATGCACAAAAGGATTGGCTCGAAAAATCAGAATGTATTGGGCTTGTGGAGATGCCCCAATTCGATATTGATACTTCAGTGCTTGATTAGCTTCTCGCCTCTTACAATGAGAATGATGGAAAATTTTTCGTTCTCTTGGTACATCCGAGACATCGTAAAATTTCATTCACAATTGAACTCGTATACATACATTGGTTAAGTGGTTTACCATTCAAAAATAAGCCGTCTGTTACTACAAAGGCTATCCTCACAGACGAAGGAAAAAAGTTTTTGGAGTCTCATTATAGTGTGCAGGTTGATGGTAAGTTTATTATTTTTAAATTATTTTTCTCTTAACATTTTTCCACCTACCAATCCTCTCACATATTTTTTTTTATTGCAGCTCCTCTTAATCATTCGTCATGAGGCCTACTTCTTCAAGGTATTACAAACCAATTCTTTTTTGCAGTTGCATCACTTTTTCAGGCCAGGATTATATTACAGGGAAGATCTGTATACATTCTGTATTGGGTAGTTCAATATTTATTGCGGACACTAGTAGGTCAATAATTCAATTGGTGCACATATTTGTCCAATCAAATAAAAATAGATGTCTCCTGTGCCCACAATGCCAATCAATATGATAAATCCAAGACTGTATTCTCTTGTTGTAATTTTATTATTGCTTTCTATTAGGAAGCATTCTATGAATTTAAGAAAGCTAAAATTCCAACTGCAATAAATGATAAAATGATTGGTCTAACTCTTGAAGAACAACAGGTAATTGTTACTTTTACAGTTTTCTTGTTATAACGATTTGAAATTCAATATTTTTTAATAAAATAATAATTGTAAGATTTTTTATTGCAGAGAAGAATTATTGCTGCAACAACTCATAAGGAGGTAATTTCTCGAGGAAAATCCCCTACAGAGGTCTCTATTGATTCTGACATGGATTCAACAGAATCAACACCAGTAAGACCACCTGGTCAAAAGCGACCTAGGGGGTCGCTATGTCCATCACATCTACCATCACATTTAACTACAGGTGTAGACACCTAAAATATGCTTACACTTAGCATTTCATCCAATTCAACTGATTGAAAACATTTTGTTAATCAACCCTTCTTCGCTCCATTCTTGGATGCCCATTTACGACACCTTCTTGGTCGTATTCCTCCTATAAATCATCTAATTTGGTTAATATCTCTTTTATTAGCTAAACATTCCTCCTTTTGACCATTCAAAATCTCCCTAGTTCTCTCTAGACCACTTCTATTGGCTTGTTAGGCTATCTATCAATCACAATTGGTTATCCAGATCCCTCCTAACTCTCAACGAGTCTTTAATCACTTGCTAATCAATTTTAACTAGCCTAAACCCTAGTTAACTAGCCTAAACCAATCTTAACTAAGCCTAAAGCATGTTTATCCTAATCTAATCTAAAATATCTTTAGTCCCACATGCACCCAAATTCTAAATTCTTCCAAACCAAAAACTGTAAATACAAGGCTAAGCCTACCCATTTAGACTTACAACTTTACTCTCAAACACTTTGCAAAGGCATTAGAAACCATTTGTGATAGCTTTAAGCTATAGAACATTTGGGTCTTGGCCATACTCCATTGTTAAGAGCTCCCCCATCTTGCATCCATCCATCTCCATTGAATAAAACAACTAATCACATAATTTGATTGCTTAGGATCTAAACTAGGTTCAATTTTAATAAGCTTTCATAGAGTAGAGAGTAGTATACATGTTAGTTTTTGATGTTTTTGTCAAAGTTATAATACTTTTATGTTAGTTTCTCTTATTTAGCTCTAATCTGATGGTGCATGGTTGAGTTAGCAAAGCTTTGAGGTTCTTTAGCCTCACTCCATATCTTTTGCAACTTTCCATTGCATACATTTGGCACGCTCGGTGGGACTCTTATGTCCATCCTCCATTAATGGAGGTCCTTTGAGTTCTTCAAAGTCATTTTTCAAGTTTTTTTAGTGTAGATCACTTGTTATTTTCCTCATTTCTGTTTTAAACCTTGGATTAATGAACTCTATTTACATGCATTTGTGGGTTTAACGTAGAAATAGGAATCTTTGACTAACCAATAACCTGTTTGCTCTTAATTTTTTTGAAAATCCGTGTGTTTTGCAGGTTTTTTACAGGGCACGTGTAGGTGTTTTCAGGTTGTGCGTACGCATTGAGATACGCACGTCTCCGTCGGCAAGGCCGCGTACCTATCAGGGTGTCCTTTGTGTTTATAAATTTTTTCTCTACAAGGATGTGTCCGTGTCTCCATTGGTATGTCCGCATCTTTGTCTCTCTGGACGCGTCTGTGTAATTAATATCACTGTGTAAAATTTTATAGAATTTTTTTTGCTTGGGCCGCGTATCCATTGATAGGAGCACACACGTGTTGAAACCCTAGCATAATTGTTGGATTAGGGCATGTAGGTGTTGATGAATATTTTGACTTTAATAGACCCGCGTAGGTGTTCGTATAGGCGCGTACTCATTGGTTGGGGTGCGTACATGTCGGTTTAGGTGCGCAGGTGTTACTGTCAACATTAAAAAAATTTACAGTCTGTTTTAGCTGTTTCTCTGCCATTTTTTGATGCAGGTTTCTAAAATTTTACAGGTTTTTGACACTAATAATTTGTTTGTAGGGTTATTTTGGTCATTGTTTGACTAAATTAGATAAGTGTTTTTCATTCCTTAGCTTAAATTAGGATTTTTAAAAAGTGTGTATGCTCTCTCCTCGCCCCTTCCAAAGCGATCTTGGAGATCAAAAACACTTGCACAAATTCTATTTTTTATGTTAAAAACACTTGCTTTTTAAAAGATAAAGTAACATTTTTATGTGCTTTTAGTAGGATTTCCACTTTTTGTATGCTCTTCCTTCACACCTTCGGGTGATCGTAGGAATCAAAAGCAAGTGTGAGTTATCTTGTACCTCAATCAGCAAAACAAGAAAAATACTAACCAACTTGTTTTCTACATGACCTAACGTTGGTCAAAGAAAGGTGTTAAGAATGAAGTGAAAAACTTCCAATACACAGTGTATTTTTCAGGTTGCCAAATGATGTGTCACTTTTGAAACCACATTAAGATTAAAAAAGATAAAAAAATACACCATATTCAACACACTGTATTACAGGTTTCAGAAAAGGGTAAGTCCCTCTCTGCTTAACTGGAACATAACCCCTTTGGCATAACGCCTTAAGCTATAACAATGGGGTTGGTTCTAGGAACCCCAAAGTAGGTCACCACTGAGTAACCTCGTGGACAAAACAGGAAGTGCCTCGCTTACCCACTTGACTAGTACACCTTGTCAGATAGCATTACTGGTTGTCTGTGTGACGACCCCAATGATAGTACATGTAGATGCACTAGTTGCCTACTATTCTTGAAGGGGGTAAAGTAAAGCCGAGATAATCCCAAACTAGTCAGTGCGACTTTTTGGGTAAATTGTGTTCGCTTAAGACAACCTTGTAACACCTAGTTGAGAGAACTTATTAAGGAAACCATTTTGTTTAGAGGCCAACTTTGCTAGTCCTTCACGTCTTTTCCATCACAAAGTGATAACTTGTTTGGATTCAACATCATGTTTTTCGAACATGGTAATGAACTCATTCCAAGTTTGATCTAAGTGTCTTTCATCATGAATCTAGACAAACGTATTACTTAGCTTAGCTTCCTTCTCATTTTTTAAACGAGGCGAAGCTCTGCCCAAAGTGAAACTAAGTCTATTTTCACATAATCTTGATCTACACCCATGTGTTTGTACTTTCCACGTTGGAATTAAAATAGATGCATACTTTACGTGTCATGTCAAAGATTGTGCTAGCTACTTTTTTTACGTTTACACTCATCCATGTTTGCGGCTGGGGTGTTAAACAACTAAAGCAAGTAGGTACATTTTCATGTCTTTGGCAGTCCTATGATCTTGACTTCAGGATCTTCATCATTGTTACGGGTTAGTTTTTTCATTTTGTCTCTCCCCTAGTTTGTCAACTTTTGCTTGCATTCTGGTCGTTCAGTATTGGTATTTACATTGTGTCTCCCATTCTTTGGGTACATAGTATAAATCCCTTTATTGTGTGGTTACGCTACTTGCATTATCGCAGACTTCTTGTTATACCTTCTACTTGATTTTAGTTTAGACGTCATCTGGGTCTCTTGATGAGTGTTGATACCGTGTTATATATATCACCATAATGTTTTCTTGATATCAACACCTTGCTTGCTTGGTTGAGATATCTGGATAGCGTTGTTACGATATGTCTAGTTGTGACATCCACTTTTCAAAACACTTAGCTTTTGTTCGACACTTGAGTTAGTACTAGGTATACCTTGTGTGGAGGTCGTGATTTGCTCCTTGTTGTTACTTACACCTTGTTCATTTCGAACTTGACGTAAGTATTGACATTGTGTGGATCATCTTTGCATTGGGCTGTCATTTTGCACACACATTTTACATAGGGAGTATTTCCTTATTGATTGGATTTGTGTTTCACACTTGCGTGATTGTTCCTTGTGATTATTCATTCAGAAAACTTATTTTCTAGGACAATCCTTTTTTATCTCATCGATATTACGTCATCATGATGTCTATTTTCCTTAGACCTTCAGAAAATCACACACGCGTCTCCATACATACTGAATGCCTAGTTGGCTACCATTGTGCTGCCCAAATTGGCATGGGGCCTTCTTCACTTTGAAGAAGTTTGATCACACTATCTAAGTCTAGACATTTGTGCTTAAATGATGCCAACAATGACTGACTATCATGCGGTTCCTCATGCTTACGACAGTGCGGAACCTAGGTTTAGGCATTCACATCAAAAGATACCCTTTATGACTAAACCTCGTTTGGTTCTTCACGCTAGAATTCCCACTTGGGTACCATGTTCCCCACCTTCAGCTCATAGTCAGTGGTATGGTTTGGATGCTTTTGATCCAAATTATTATTTGGATTCCCCCCACTCTTCTTCCGATTCAGATCCAAACTACATTCGGATTCCCACTCTTCTTGAAGATTGAGATCCCAACTATTGTTCAGATACCCCTAGATCAAATCTTGAATCACGGTCCTCCCTTCCTTCGTAGGACCTTTATTCCAACTCACCTCAATGATGTCTTCCTCCTTTGAAGACTTGTGTGACTCCAAGTTCCATTGATCGAACATATAATTTGGTTCTTGAGTCACGGTCCTCCCTTTCTTCGCAGGACCTCCTTCATCAGTCGTCTCAATGACCTCTTCCTCCATCAAAGAGTTCCACGACTCGGGTTACCTCTAGTCACTCATCCAATTTGACTCCTACATCACAACTTAATGGATGGCTATGTGATCCTACTTTCTAACCTACATTATGTCATCTTCTATAAAAATGACCTAGGTCCAAATCCAAATCATCCATTCATGAAACGCCTGCCTCTAAGCCTACTTCCTCTCTTGAGTCATCTTCTTCTGTCAATCAATCTTCCCCGCTTAGCGGATCCATTTCTTCTAGTCAACCCCCCATGGTCGAAGAATAACAACCTCTATTGATTGATTTATCTCAGGATAAAGGACCAATCAGACTACACGAAGATATCCCTTTAGAGGATTGCAAACAAGGTTTCTTTCTTGAACTCGATACACTCACGTATGGGGAGGAAGAGTTTGATTCCTTTTATCATAACATAGAGGAAGAGCCTAAGGTCATGGAACTTGATTCTTCTTCTGTTATTCCATCTTCACCTTCCTATTGAACATGATGAGATGTTGGGGTCTAGAATTGATCTATGTCCTATCTTCTCATTACCCAATCATTCCTTATCTATCATCATTCCTCAATCAAAATATTTCCTTGGCTCACCTCCTGGTAGCCCATCGTCTTCTTCTATCTTGGGGCCACATCCTAGTAGCCCTCCATTTTCTACTTATGGGTCACCTCCTAGTAGCCCATTACCTTCTATTCTTGGGCCACATCCTAGTAGCCATTCATCCTATTCTATCTATGGGACACCTCTGAGTAGCCCCTACTCATCAATACTTGGGCCACACCCTAGTAGTCCCTCACCCTCATCTTCTATTCTTGGACCATGTCCTCGTAGCCCAACTTCTTCCATCTTAGGGCCATATCCTAGTAGCCCTTCATCATCTTCTATCGGTGGTTCACCTCCTAGGGTAGCCCATCCTCTTCAATTCTTGGACCATATCCTTTTCATCTATCACATCTTTCTTCTATCAATGTTTGTGGAAATCCCACTACCATTTCTATTGTTCCTTTCATGAATCATAAACGTTCACTTTCTTCTCCTTCTCAGGATCAGAAAAATCATGCATTAGCTTATAAAAAACCCAAACAGGTTCATTATCAAGCTCAGGTCAAAACTTCCAAGAGCTCCAAAGCTCCCAACAAAGTAAACGATCTTAAGGTTAAAAATCAAACGCAATTCAAGAATGCACATCAACGTAACCATCAAGTATGGTGCAAAGTGCATAAACCTCTAGATAGGGAACTCAATCTCCTGCATATGAAATCCATGTTTTAGAATAAATCACAGTCATTTATTGAGTATGAGTTCACCACGATGATTGACATCGGAGATAACATGACTCTTGATAAACAATCATGCTTAGTCTCCCTTATTAAGGAAGTTACAAACATCGTTGTTGGATCTTACCATGTAGAGTGACTTTGTTGGTCCCACCTTTCCAAAAACTATAAAAAATCTAAAAATCAAAATAATTCAAAAATACAAAAACATGAGAAAACATTTCATAGAAAAATCAAAGGTACAAAGATCAAACATTGCAATCAGGTATTGTGTACACATGGATGTTTATTTCTTCCCTTTCTTTCTCTTCTTCTGCAAGTCTTCCTATCATTTTTATCCCTTCGGTGATCTTTTGGTTAGCCTATTCACATGTATTTTGTGACATTTATCTCTATGGTATCCATTTGACCCTGGTCTTTTATCACCTTGGTAAATTAAAGAACGACTGACCTCATAGAGATCCTATCACATTCAACATCTAATAAACTTGTTGCGAAGAAATTTTGGATATATTTGTTGACACTAGCCAATGTCGTCATCACAATCACTTCCACCTCCTTCCATCAAGACATTTTTGGTTCTTAACCCCTTGTCAAACAAGAGAGATGAAATAAGTTTTTAGAAAGCAAAAGAATCAAAATCAATCAAAAGCTAAAAAGCTACAAATCAAAAGAAAATTGATATATAACTCTCTCTTGCGGTATTTCCAATAATCTCTATCGGGGTTATGGATGCCTGACTGGCAGTAGATCAATGTTGCGATTAGAATCAAATGCATCTTCGTCAGGGTTATGGATGCCTGGCTAGAAGCGGAGCAATGTACGGCTATCCTTCCACCCTCCATTCACAAATCACCTTTCGAAATAAATCATTCCTACACATTGGCTAGGGTGTCTTCACTTGTTGTCTATTAAATATTTCATTTAAGAGGTAATTTAATTCCACGTTCACACACTGGATCTCTATGCAGTATGTAGGATTAGTATGTTATCAAGTGTATTTTTTTGGACCTTGTTCAGACTCTTACTCTAGTCTGTATCTTGTCTCACGATTTGTGCCTTTGGCTAATCGCTTATTCATCGCGAGGCTTCTAAGCTACATTCATATCACTCACATCATTCTTTTTCTTCTTTCAGAACATCCATGTGTATAAGGTTTCCTTTTTTGACATGTTTGTGGACACCTTTTTCCCCTTTCATAAAGACAATCGTCTCCTTCCTTTCTATCATGTGATTTTAGGACAACTTACGCTGGGGGCATCCTTGCTTCCTCTTAGCACTTCATTAGGTTTGCGTTCATCATCATGTTGAACCTATCCATAATGGCCTTGGGTCCTGCTTCTATCCATGAATATTTTTCCTTTGAATACCATGACCCGTCTGTGCGTCAATTTCACATCTTCACCTTTCTGGGCATCCACGTGGCCTTTCACCCTTATACATCCCATCTTCCTGCATCCACACTTAGTCTTCTTGTACATACTTTCAGAAAAATTTCATAAAATCAAAAAAACATTCAAATATGTTAGAAAAATCAAAAACATTCAAATATGTTAGAAAAATAAAAAACTTTCAAATATGTTAGAAAAATCAATAACATTCAAATATGTTCAAAGAAACATAAAAATTCAATATAAATCAGCTTACAAAATGTCACTCTTTGGTTCTCACCTATTCATGTGCGTGACTCATGGATCGTCTTGATCTACAATCCATCAAAAAAAGATAGGCTGCTTACTTTGTCTGTACTCTGGGGCACAATGAGTTGCCTGGTACTATTTCGTAGTGCACATTGCTTTTCCATTGGACCGAAGTGTCCTCCATTGATTCCTCTCACATGTATCTTTTCTTGGGGCACCATCATTAACCCTTGTCGTTAATTCGAATATGTTGGGACTAAAGCTTGATAACAAAAACATTGCATTGTGTTTCTCTGTTAGGTTAGCTTGTTTACTTTCTCATATTGCATTGCATTTTTTATGTTGCATGGAGTTAGACATATTTTATTTTCTCGTATTGCATTGCATTTTTTGTATGTTGCATAGGGTTAGTGTTTTTTTTTTAGCAATGGACATTTGTTCTTATATGGCTTTTCATGTCATACTACACTTTTGTTCATTCTTTTTAATAAGGACCGATGATGAAGATCTCTAGCAATATGATGAAAAATAAAGTTGTTTAAAAGGAATTGGATGGATGTTAGCTCATTCCCCCTTCCTCATACTCCTTTTCTTCTATATCCCCTTTCTTTTCTTCTTCTTCACACTATTCTTTCTTCTGTTCTCTTTATGTCATCTTTTCGATCATCAATCGAGTTCTTTTATCACCCCATTGACAATCGATGGGGCATCCTTCATTCTACTCATTTTTCTTCTATCCCTTCAAAATTTTCTACTTGTTTATGCTTGTCTACATTCTTTGAAGTGGCGTCACTTACGCCACCCCAAAGAGGGGCAAATGTAGACACCTAAAATATGCTTACACTTAGCATTTCATCCAATTCAATTGATTAACAATAGTTCGTTAATTCCTCCATTCTTTGCTCCATTCTCAGATGCCCATTAACGACACCTTCTTGGTTGTATTCCTCCTATAAATCATCTAATTTGGTTAATATCTCTCTTATTAGTTAAACATTCCTCCTTTCAAGAACCATTCAGAATCTCCCTAGTTCTCTCTAGACCACTTCTATTGGCTCCCTAGGCTATCTATTAGTCACAATTGGTTATCTAGACCCCTCCTAACTCTCACTAAGTCTATAATCACTTGCTAATCGAGTTTAACTAGCATAGATCCTAGTTAACTAGCCTAAACCAATATTAACTAATCCTAAAGCATGTTTATCCTCATCTAATCCTAAAGTGCTTTTTAGACTTTGGTCCCACATGCACCCAAATTCCAAATTCTTCCAAACCAAAAACTATAAATACAAGGCTAATCCTACCCATTCAGACTTACAACTTTACTCTCAAACACTTTGGAAAGGCATTAGAAACCATTTGTGATAGCTTTAAGCTATAGAACATTTGGATCTTGGTCATAATCCATTGTTAAGTAGCTCCTCCATCTTGCATCCATCCATTCCAAATATAGTTAGTAAGGGAAGATCTAAATCTTGGCCATGTAGCCAACTTGGAGAGATCTCTCCACTACGTTTGGGAGTAAACAACACATAATTTTGATTGCTTAGGATCTAAACTAGGTTCAATTTTAATAAGCTTTCATAGAGTAGAGAGTAGTATACATGTTAGTATTTGATGTCCCCTTTTTGTCAAAGTTATAATACTTTTATGTTAGTTTCTCTTGTTTGGCTCTAATATGATGTTGCATGGTTGAGTTAGAAAATATTTGAGGTTCTTTGGCCTCATTCCATAGCTTTTGAAACTTTCCATTGCATACATTTGGCACACCCAGTGGGACACTTATGTCCATACCTCCATTAATGGAGGTCCTTTGAGTTCTTCAAAAGTCATTTTTCAAGTTTTTTAGTGTAAATCACTTGTTATTTTCCTCATTTCTGTTTAAAACCTTGGATTAATGAACTCTATTTACACACATTTTGTGGGTTTAACATAGAAATAGGAAGCTTTGACTAACAAATTACCTATTCACTCTTGAAAATATGAAATCCATGTTTTTTGTAGGTTTTTCATAGGTCACGCATAGGCGTTGTGAAGGGGGCACGTATTCGTTGAAACAAGCATGTACCTGTTGTTCTGGGCACGTTTGTGTCATTGTTCTATGTTTTTCTGTGTTTTTGGGTGTAAAAACCACCCTACGCACATGCGTATCCATTGAAACAGGCACGTTCCCGTTGTTCTGAGCGTGTCTGTGTCGATGTTATGTGTTTTTCTCTGTTTTCTAGGCACAAAAATGCTTACATGCACACGTACCCATTGAAACAGGCACATTCCCATTGTTCTGGGCTCATCTGCGTCACTATTATGTGTTTGTCTTTGTTTCTAGGTGCAAAAACACGTATGCGCATGTATACCCCATTGAAACAGGCACTTACTTGTCATACTGGGGTGCATCTGTGTCGGACTACATTCACCACCAATCTTCCAGAGGACTGCATGTTTATCATAATCTAATCCTAAAGTGATTTTTAGACTTTGGTCCCACATGCACCCAAATTCCAAATTATTCCAAACCAAAAACTATAAATACAAGGCTAATCCTACCCATTCAGACTTACAACTTTACTCTCAAACACTTTGGAAAGGCATTAGAAACCATTTGTGATAGCTTTAAGCTATAGAACATTTGGATCTTGGCCATAATCCATTGTTAAGAGCTCCTCCATCTTGCATCCATCCATTCCAAATATAGTTAGTAAGGGCAGATCTAAATCTTGGCCATGTAGCTCAACTTGGAGAGATCTCTCCACTACGTTTGGGAGTAAACAACACATAATTTGATTTCTTAGGATCTAAACTAGGTTTAATTTTAATAAGCTTTCATAGAGTAGAGAGTAGTATACATGTTAGTTTTTGATGTTTTTGTCAAAGTTATAATACTTTTATGTTAGTTTCTCTTGTTTAGCTCTAATCTGATGGTGCATGGTTGAGTTAGCAAAGCTTTGAGGTTCTTTAGCCTTACTCCATAGCTTTTGCAACTTTCCATTGCATACAACAGGTATGAAGTTTTCTATTGATATAATTAACTAATTCAAACAACTAATATAGATTATGTAATTAGTACTGTAATTTAATATTTCTATTGTTCTTTTTTTGCATTTATTTTATTCAGAAACTACTAAAATGTTTGATGATGATCAAACTCATTCTGACACATAAGATCGTAATGTTATGATTATGTCTCCAAAGGTGCAAGGTAAATTATAATATTTAATTTTACGTGTTTTATTACGTTACTACTTTTTAGAATTTTAAAAGGCCTAACCGTATAATGGATTCTAACAATTTGTTGTTTGCATCTTGTAGGTAATATATCTTCTGAGAACATTCCACTTGCAAGGAGGCCACCAATACCACCAACACGTTCAGTGCAAACAAAAAGAAGAACTGCAGGCAAAAATATAAGGTTTCTTGCAGAATCAGCTGGAACATTTCATCCTGCAACAAAAAATTTTTATGGACTCTTGCTAGGAGGTGTTTTGAGTGTAATGGCCTCATAGCTTTTAAACAACATCACCCTTGACAAGGAGTATTTGGGGTTCGATACTGGTGATGCTGACAAGGGAAATTATTTTGAGACTCATGATATGATTCAATCTACTCCGCCTCAACCACAACAACAAAAAAATATGCATGATGTATTGGACAATGAATCTCCTCCTCCATCAAATGCTCCATAAACAAATGATGAAAAGACACATTTTATACTAGAAAATATGATTTCAGATAGTATGGGGGCAACAAGTCAAGAGGTTGTCATGTCTGATGTGGATTTGGTGTAGTCTTGGGAGAGGAGAGAATTTTTTTTTGATAAAATAAATAAATACAAGATACCACAATCACGCTCAGAGGCATTCATTGTTCACTGCCATAGAGAGCCAACCGACAAGGCAGTACATTTTTCTAAATAAATCTCAGTCAGGGACAATTTCCTATGCTAATAATTACAACGATGAAATTATAGACATAATGTTAAACATGTTAGAGAATCTAAATGCTGAAGGACATGCTTACTACAATAAAATGGCAAAAGACAACACAAATGTTTTAATAGAAAATGCTGAAAAAGAAAAGTTGTGGTGAGCGGGCTTTATGTTTTACATGCAAAATCCTAATATTATAAGCACTGTAATATATTTGTTTAAATTATATAATAAACTAAAATTTGTTACTTCTATTTTGCAGGAAAAATATGAAAATTTAAAGAAAGAAGCAGTTGTTTTTGAAGCATATTTAAAAAATGCCCGCAAAATCCTGAATTCATTTGCACAGTTGAAGGAAAAACTGATAGCAATAAATAAACAAAATAATACATTGAGAAGAATAATTAAGGAGCATAAGATGGATCCAGAAATCTTACTGAAGGAAAAGACAGATGTAAATTCAAAAATTTTGACAGTAGGAGATGTAGCGAGGGAGGAACTGAATATTCTTGAAAATATCAATACTGTTGCATGAGATTTGCAGGCATCAAGAGTTATAACATATAGCTCTTTACAAACACAGCACATTCCTCCACCTCTAACGCAAGAAAAAGATCAAGCTTCTCCTGCTACATAAGAAATTTAATATTTTAGTGAAGTTCACCATGTGATAGGTGTGTTGTCATAATTTTTGACACTGGAGTAGGAATTAAAAGATAATGGCCAGTCAATTATTTTGTTTTTATTCCGTGAGGTAGATGTAAGGACAACTATGATTCAGAATCATAGGAAAAAAAGAGGATGACCTTGTAATGTATCCTTATATGACAAAACTTGTCTAGAAGCTTTGATAATATGTTAGTGATGCTCACCATGTGACAGGTGTGTTGTCACAATTCTGACATTGGAGTAGGAATTAAAAGATAGTGGCTAGTCAATGTTTTTTGTTTTTATCCCGTGAGGTAGATGTAAGGACAACTATGATTTAGACTCATAGGCAGAAAAGAGGATGACCTTGTAATGTGTCCTTATATGATAGAACTTGTTCAGAAGCTTTTAAAATGTATTGACAACCCCCTTTTTGTAATTATATTAGTCGAAAATGCTTTATGAATTTTTACTTTTCTTCATAAAGTAATCCGCCACCAGAGAGAACCATTTCAACAGTACTTTGGGAATTGGAATTGTAACTACAATGTTTTAACAATACATAATACAAATGATATTTTTGTCTCTTTGTTTACGTAAATGTTGCTTAAATTTACTTGATTTTGTTTGTTTAAATAACTTCTTTTTTGATTTCTTGCATATGTAATAAATCAATTAACAAATATTTTCTTATTTTAGTTTAAAAAACAAATATTTAATATTGCATTTTTTGAAAGTTGCAATCTCTATATGGAATACATCAATAGTTATAATTCATTAAATTAAATAATTGTAATGAAATCTATGTGAATTGAAAGAGTCCTGAATCAACACTTTCATTCGTGTCTTGGAAATCAACTGTAGCTTGATCTTTGGATGTGTCTCCATCCCCTAGGTCAGGTAGAATGTTACTCAGTTGAGTTGGATCTCTGAATCGTTAGCTAAAGAGATCCGGGAAAGATTCAAAAATGATAAACATCTTGAAGCAATGAGAGTTGTAAATCCACAATTTTGGAATTTGTCTGGGGGCAAACCTTATACATCTATCAGTCCTTTATTTGTCAAAAACATGGGTGTTCTAACTAAGCATTTCTCTAAGACTAAAGAGATAAACAAAGTTTCTATTGAAGGTATTTTACAAAGAAAAATACTTAGTTCCCAGTCAATGGATTTTGCTAATACTATGATAAGACAAGTTTAGCTTCTACAAAACCCACAGGATTATGGTGCCATCAAAAGGATTTGGAAGGATATTTGTTCCAGTTTTATTCTAAGTGAAGATTTGAGTGAGTATATTAAGTTGTATGAACTCTGTCAAACTATGATTCTGGGTTATGTGGAAGATGAGAGGGTTTTCAGGGCACTATCCTTTTTAAAATCAAAATTTCGAAACAGATTGGACATGAATCTAGAAAGTTGTTTGAGGTTGTATGTATCACGTTACTTAGTGGAGTCTCTCCCTTATGATAGAGTACTTGAATTATGGAATTCACTAGTTACACATTCCTCCACTCTAGCCACATTTTCAAATGTGCTCACAATTTTGTAAGCCAGATTCATTATGTGGGCCATACAATGGAAAAAAACCATATATGGAGCAAAAATTGTTTGAAGTCTAACGTAGAGACCATTTCTAGCTCCCTGCATTATAGCTGCACCATTGGTTCTGACAAAAACTAATTTTTTTGCAATGGCGAAGTCATCCATTCCAACAACATCCTTTAGATTTGAGACCACCAATTTATAAATATTTTCAGAATTGCAATTCTTAGTCATTTTATGAATTGCTAAGAGGTGTGGAGTTCTTATTTCATTGGCAAATGTATAAACATGAATAAAAATCCATGAAGTATTATCAACTGTAGTAACCTCATCTATTGAAAGGGAAATATACTTAGCCTTTTGAACACAGAGTTTTAGATCCTCCTTTTCTACTAGAGATATACATTTTCCTTTTCCCAGCTGCTTGTATCTGACCAATGAGATTGAGGAACGTTTTGTAGACCAATAACCCGATACAAAATTTTATTTTCTCCTAAATATGACATCGGTCTTCCCCTTTTCAATATATGGAATACGGTAGCAAACTGAATACTTTTTGCATGCATTTCTACCTCTATAGCTTTGCTCAATCTTGCTACTATGGTCCCACATTTTTCATTCACATATTTCATACATTTTTTTTTTCATATTCTTCCACGTATTTGACATGTAAACAATCTGTTATCCAAAATAAGCCCTTTGCTTATTTTTGGCTAACTCTCTTTCATTTCTTCCTTTCTTGTGCCTCAGTCAAATTTTTCCACTTTTCAAGCACTCAATTTTTTTTGGAAATGGCTTCATCAGATAGAGAATTTTCTCACCTTTCCAAAAAGGTAAAATTTTCCTTCTAACTCCTTGTATTTTGCAAGTTATGGCTTGGCGGAGTTTTTGAGGGAAATTTTCCCAGGGAAGGCCCGCAACCAACAAGAATGTGCCAAGTGGCAGCATAATGGTGGGTCAGCGGAGGCAGGTTGGAAAAAATCACTAAGGAATGGGTGGGGGGTAAAGGAAATATTTTTCCCACGGGCCCGCAGAGAAAGAAATGGTTTGAGGCCCGTGTGAATCAAAATGCGACATGTGTCCATAAGGCCAGTGGAAATCGGGATGATGGAGTGAATTTTGGCTTTTTGCCAAAATTGCAAAGGGGAAAAAAGGAAAAAATTGGCCCATAGGCCTGCCAAGGAGGAAATAAAAATTTGGCCGCAGTCACCTGAGTGAATAGGAATGTGACACGTGGCATTGGAGTGGCGGGGCGTGAAAGAATTTGATAAAATTTACCAAAGTGTCCAAAGGGCGTAAAAGAGAAATTTTGCCCACTGGCCTGAAGAGAATGAAAGTTGGTTTGAACTTGCAGCAAATAGGGTGGTGCCATGTGTTCATGAAGCTGGCAGAGGTCGGGGACTTGGGAAGAATTTGGCAATTTTTCCAAAGTGTTGTAAATGGTGCAAAGGAAAATTTGTTCCCGCGGGCTCGCCAAGGAGAAAATGAAGGTTTTATAAAAGCCCCGTGGACCAATCAAAGTGTGACACGTGTCCTGGTCTCATCAGAGGTTGGGGGCGCAGGGATAATTTGGCATTATTACCAAAGTGATCAGTAGTTTCAAAGGGAAAGTTTGGAGCGCACGCCCGAGCGAATAGAAGGATGACACATGGCGGTGGAACAACGGGGCAGGGGAGGAATTTTGGAAAATTTTCCAAAATTCAAAAAGGCGTAAAATGTCTGTTTGAACCTATGGACCAACAGGAACATGCCACGTGGCATCAGAGTGGCAGGGGGTAGAGTTTTTTGGGAAAGTTTTCTCAAATTCAAAAAAGGGGGAAATTTTTGGGTTTCAGCCCGTCGACCCAATTTTTGCCTTAGTTTTGCCCTAAATCTTCAGAGGGGCATATATTTCAATCTAGAGCCCAGTTTTCCTTGATTTTGGTGTCATTGGAAAGATATTAAATTCCTCTACATGATGGAATATTTAATTTCATTTTTTGATGGGGTTTGGTGGGAGAAAAATCAAAAACACCTTTGGCATGGCGGAAAGAGCAGAACTGACATTTCAACCACCATTTTTAATGCAATATGGCTTCCATTCTTCTCCAGCATGGTCAAAAATCTTGGGGAATGAACTTTTAAGGGTACTCATGCCTTATTGATGGATTTGGTTGGTGGTTGAATGTTTCCTTTCATTTTTCCTGCGTTTTCTCCTTCTTGAGCTCGGGTTTTCATTGTTAAAAGCCAATTTTGGCTCATTTGTAAAGGGTTGTTCATCTTTTTTGCTCTGACCTCCCTTCTTTTCTTCCCCAGGGTTGAAAATGGAGTTAGAACCTCCTCCCATACTACCATTAAAATGATGTTCTGTGTAAAATTTTGGAGCAACAAAAACATGTTTTGTGATGCACCTGTCCATCCTTGCTCATTTTTTTCTTGTTTTCTTCTTGCCTCTCTTCATTGCAGGTATTTGTGCATGTTTGACTGTTCATTGCAGGTTTAGAGCTATGTTCATGGAGTTTTTGAACATTTTCTATGTGAAATCTATCCTTGGGCCTATGATGCACTTTTCCATCCTTCCCATTGCTCACATATTATTGTTCTACGACAGTTTTGATAGATGTTCAACACTTTCCTTCTCTGGTGTATCACCATTTAGTGTAGGCTTATGTATTTTTTTCCCTCTTTTCTCTCTCTCCATGTCTCCTTGGAAGTTAGATTAGGATTAGATCAGCTTTCCTGCACTGGAATAGCTTGTGGCAGGTGGTTTAGGAAGAGGAACCAACCTTCTATGGAGAGCTTTCCCCATTTGCAAAGGTTCCACACTTTGGGAAAGCTCAATGTTGTGCATTCACACCAGATGATCTTGCCTTAGAAAAGCAGATCTATAGCTCATTTGGGGGTGTTGTGAATTTTCACTAACACAATATTTTACATCTTTCCATTTATATGCTCTGACTATGCTGCCATCCTTTTGCTCTTGGGAAATGAATATTTTCCCAGAATGCTTTTCAATTGTGTCCAGTTTGAACTTCATCGTGTGATCCTTCCCCTGTTTCTAACCACATATTTTGCATTGACATTGTGTTGGAACATCTTTACTATTTTCAGTGTACACAACTTCAATAAACATATATTTTGTAGCCCATTCAAACTGGAATTTACTTCCAATTATTTGGTTTTCCCTCTTTCTTTTGACATATTTTATTTTTTTCTTGGGTTTCAACTTCTACATCTGGGCTCTCAGTAGGAATATATTGATTCTCATGTCTCTTTTTCCTCAAAATAGACCTTGGAGTAGAAGCTTCCTCTGCTGGTGTATCATGAGAATTCACTGAATTTTCTTGTTCTTCTATGTCATCAAGGGACATAATATTTTCCTCAACATATAATGGATAATCGATATCTTTAAATTGATTATTTTGTGAAGGAATTTCTGAAACGTTTGCATATAATTCTATAAAATTAGTACAAATATAGTATTAATTTTATCTATAGTTAATTTTTTACACACTACAAAGAGTTCTAAGAGCAGTATGAAAAACCTAATTATTAAATACTGTAAGATTAAATAACCTATAAATAACACATGCCACATACCGATATTTTTCAGCTAATGCAAAAACCCCTTCATTTTTTGTGATTTTTTAAAATAACCAAGCAAAGTATTTCTTGTATCCATGGCTAAATTAGTTACATTCTTACCCTGATTTCTAGTATCTATGACTGCTTAGGGATGAATCTTATGTTCGAAGGCTCTGAGATTGTACGGTTTAGGGTTAGATGGTAAAGGGTTGGAAAGAAAAGTCCTAAACGACTCTGTGGTTGGACGATAAAGGTTTTGATGACTGAGCGGTTGGAATGCTCTCAAATGAGGGGTTAGACGAATGAGGGGTTGGATGGATGAGGTGTTGGACGGATGGGGTGTTGGATGGATGAGGGGTTGGATAGATGAGGGGTTGAATGGATTAGGGGTTAGACGGCTAGGGGTTGGATGACTAGGGGTTTGGCGACTTAGGGTTGGATGACTCAGGGTTGGACGACTCAGGGTTAGGACAAAATAGGCCCTAGGGATTGGATAGTAAAGGGTTGGATAACTTAGGTGTTGGACGGATTAGGGTTTGACGTCTCTGATTTGGATGGCTGAGAGATTTCTTATGTTTACTTTGGCGAGTATGTGCACAAAATGATTTGAAATGGTGGTGAATTACATTCATAAGATCTTATATATGTGTAAAATCTAGGTGAAACGAAGAGTATAAGGGACATGTCAGTTGAATTTTTTAGCGAATAAGTCGGTTATGAATCACAGAATATTTGCCAATTCGAATTTCCATAATCCTCGATTTTCATGAGATTATGAAAAATTTGCCACTAAAAATTTCCTTGTCCAACAACATTACGTGGCAACGACACCGGGACTTCCCGAGAGGTCACCCATCCTAGTACTACTCTAGGTCAGGCACACTTAACTGCCTAACTCTGATACCATGTATGATTTTCCATCACACCAAAATCTCGAACTGGTGGTGGAGAGGGATCTCATCGTGTTAACTAGATGCTACGCCAACATACTCGGAAGAAGAGGAACAACATGTAGCCAAGCTCAAAAGGGCATAAGTAAAACAAGGGTACAACACTGCTCAGCGTGAGAGAAGGCATCTCACATCGCAAAATCGACTCAAAATAAGTCAATGGGGCCCAAAACACCAAAAAATGACTCTAAAGTGTGTATTAAACCACTTGAAAATGCTAGAAGGGGCTCGAAATGGGACCAAAACACTCTAGAAAGGATACACACTCCCACAAAATGACCAACAAAAAATGGAAAGTAACCCTAGTTTTGGAATAATAGTTTCCCAATTTTGCTATTTTCGGAAAATGCACAAAAAAATAAAAAAGGAAATTAATTAAAAAACTAGGAATATTGATTAATTTAATTCCTAAAAACTACTTAAGAAAAAAAACCCACATGAAAAGGTATGTTATTAGATCCTAACACAAATACTAAAGGCCTAACAACATATAACTACCCTTATAAAACAACAACTCACATTATAATAATAAAACACCCACTTATTGAAACTGACCCACAACCATCACTTAATAATTAAAACTGCCCACTATAATGTGAATAGGATTTAAAATTAAAAAAGGCGGGAGAAGGATTTCAAACTGGGTCAACGAAGTATGTGATCTGGTCAGCATGGAGGGAAGGGGAGAAGCCATGTGGAGGTTGTGCAAGAGGGCATGTGGAGGTGAGTTGGACCTGATGAGTTGACCTACGTGGGCTCAGGGAAAATCCACTTGGCACAAAGCACGATAGGGAACCTAGAGGAAGCTTGACATGAGGCAGGGTCGAGTGTATGCTGGAGCCAAGGAAGGAAGGAATGTAATGAGGAGCATGGGGATGCATGCAACACAGGGTTCAACGCATGACACATAGATGGCGAGGGACAAAAACGAAAAATAAAAAGCCAAGTCACGTAGCTAGGGCTGAGTCTAGAGAGTAGGAGATGCAAGATGCAAACAATGGTGGGGTTTTCCAAAGGATCACAAGGTCGAGGAAGCTCATGTAAAGGTCGAGTCCGGAGGGGAAAATGTCATAGCCAAATATTACAAGGCAAAACCCTTCGCGAAGATAGTGAGGAAATGCAGAGTGTAACTACCACAAAAATAAAAAGAAAAACAAAAACAATAGTGAAAAATACCGGATTTTTTATATTTTTTTGACTTCCCACAACATAACACACAAACATGCCAAACATGGGGTTGATAAAGACAACAACACATAACACCAGAGGATTCTTACATGACATCATCAAAAGACCATAATATGGAAAACACATGATACACATCAAGACAACATTTCCCAAGGGTCGACTCAACCAAAAGGCTTGACTTCAAAGTAAACATATGTATGGGCCCACTCCGAAGGCATCAATTTCTTTATGAGGGTATTGAAATTATTACTGTTGGAATTCAAACTCGGCCCTTAACAAGGTACAAAAATCTTACCACTGTGGTTCCTCCCTCTATTAAAAACTAGGTTGCAAAACTTTAGTTTTCGTGTACCACTTAACTTGAAGAAATTTCTTCTAATTTGTCTGGTTTCTCTTTTTATTTTACATATAAAACAATTTAATTAGGTTTTAGGTAAGATTATAACCACTCGGAATTTCCAAGGTCAAGGGTAGCTAATTTACTCGACCCCTGAAGATTGCATTCATTTACTAAGGGTGACAAACATTTTTTTTATTTACAACAACTTAAGGAAATTTATTTCTACTTTACTTAAGGTTTAGAAACAACATGGTCGTAAGGATAATATTTCCACACTTCACTAAGAATGTGGGTTTAAGGGAAAATTACCAAAATGACACTGAAAAATGACAAGAAAATGGAATAGATAACCCCACACCTTGTTGAGGACTAAACAAAGTTATAGGGAACCCCTACCACAGATCTTTACAAATTTAACAATGCATTCAATCTCTCTTAACAAGCTACAACCGTGATTGAAGGGGGTTAAAGAGATTTTACACCCAAAATCTCAAGTATATGATTCCCTATTTTCACCATGTATACCCACTACCCCATACCAAGATGTTTGGTAAAAAGGGGTTCAATTCATCATTTATGGAACTCAGGATCACATTGACAATACACCTCTATGTTTAAATCCATACCACAAAATGGACTTAAACATAGTAATTGAATTATATTACGTTTCTACTTTTCTCATTTCTATACTGGTGATTACTTGTTTTCCAATTTGAGCCCTCATTAGAATTGTATGTTTGAATTATAACCACTCCCTTCAGGGACTTGACACAGATGATGTGTATTAAAAAATTTATTTATTTATTTTTCAAAGATCTAGTATCAAAGTATGAAACCCCAAATGAAAAACGTCATACACATGTACGATTTTGAATTTTTTTTTTTAGGAATTACACAGGGAATCATCCCTATATTTTTATTTTTCACATATCTTAAATCTCCTAACAGCATACAAGATCTATTTACCCATTTGGGACTTGGTGTTGAAAGGCTAAGGATAGATTTTGTTCCTTTACCACAGGTTGAAGAGAAGGTAATACCTAATGTTTTCTGTTAAGCCTTGAGTTGTTAGGGGGCTCTAACATGAAGAAAAGTAAATTAACAATATCACATCCATGAGATTTGATTAGGTTTGCATTAGGAATATATTTATAACATTGGATTTTGTGTCAAGGAAGACAAGCTTAGAAATAAAGAGACTACATTGTGATGTACGACATGATACAAAATCCAATTAATTATTGTTTACTAAAAAAAAGTATGTTATAAGTAAGGACTGGTTAAAACATAGTACATCCCTTATATATTCTTCAAGCTATATACAATTAATGAGGTGTTAAGCCCTTTTCACAAGTTCTTACAATATTGAAACAATAACATTTCTACATATTTCGTTTTTTGTTTTTTTGTTTGCCTTCGATTTCAGAGCCCCTAAAATAGCATAGGCAATTTACATGGTCGATCTTAGCAACACAATTATGTATAAATTTATTGTGAACCATAAAAACAACGTACAAACACCTTAATGATTATCATCTATGCAAAATTTCAATAACCACTTCTTTCATGTACTCAAGCTCAGAAAATCAACTTGTAAAAGCACGTTAGCTTTTGTTAGTTCAGAAGAAATGGCATGAGCACATGCATTCCCTTTTCCTATATGTCTCATCATAAAGTTATTGAACGACTAGCGCATGATTTCCATTCCATGGCAAAAGAAAAATGCAAGTTAGTATGAATGTAAACAAAATAGATACCTAGTTAACAAAAGGCACAACTGCATGACATATGAAGGCTAAAATTGTGCATTTTCTATCCAAAGTTACTCTTACACCATACATTATAAATTATAACAAATTTCCCACATAATACACCTTTTTATTTTCTTTAAGTAAAGATAGTGATAGAAGCTTCACAATCACAAAACTGAATAAAGGAATCGTACAACAAGCATCCTAATATGGAATAGTAAATTCTCTTGATAATGTAGAAAGAAGGTAACTACTTTTATTATTCTGAACATCCCTTACTCAGAATCCAAGAGTGCCACAAAACCCCACAAAAACACATGGAGCTTGGGGGAGGGGGGTTATGGGCAATTAAGGACCCAATCCAAAGATCATGTAAAAAGGAATACCTTGCACTTGCATACACCTTAAAGAATGTAGGTGATGCTTTCGATTGTTATACCCAATATTTATATATACAAGGTTACACAACATCTGCATACGATAATTTGAAACTTTGAAAGCACTATTAAGCCGTAAGTACGAACTCCACACATCCCTCAACAAAAACTCTTCATTCCCAACATAATAAATATTTCAATGTTATACACTTTTAACTTACTTGCTGAAATAATGAAGAAAAGTATCATAAAAACATTTTTGCTTTGGGGTAAATGTAATTTACCTTTCACAGGTCCCAAGAGCATCTCAAATCTCGGACTTAGTTCTATGTTCACCACATATCCAACATATACATCATTTTTTATTACTCGGAAGGGGAAAAAAAAAAATTCATGCACTCACTACCGTGGGTGCGTCTGATAAGGAAAGGATTTTCTCATTAATATAAAAATTTAGGTAAACTTATACAGTTGCATCGAGTGCACATAGGATATCCCTGTAAAAAATCGCGAGTGCCTTAAATACTTTAAGTATTTTCTCTCAATTATTTGAGTAAAGATTTCCTTATAACAATCCCTCAAATTTTCCATCACAAAGAAGTCAGTGGACCTTTCATAAGAACAAACTAGGGGGATCAGTCAAATGTAGGACTGACAATGATATCCCTTGGCCAGGATACTAAAATTTTAATGTCATCTTAAGCCAGGTTTGTAAGTTAGATTTAAAAAATGAAAGTACAGATAAGACGTTGTCGTAAACACAGCTATCTAGTCGTAGCCAATAAAATTAGGTGAGCATATTACACAGACCGTTATGGGTTCTTAATAAATTAGAAAGTTATTACATCACAGCCTTCCAGCTAACCTCCTAGGTCTGAAATTGGAATGAGTCTATACCAATTTTGGCTATTCAAGGGAACCGAAAGATTACTTAAATCTATTTTCAACCAAGAGTTGAATCTAAGCCAACTGCACCATGAATACCAAAATTGTATTGTTAAAAATGATGAGCAAGGATTTTCCAATATTATTTCCAGACTGAACTTATACCAGACTGTGACACCATCAATATGTAAAGCAATACACGAGCCTCTGGTGAGACCCAGATTTTTATTACCTACCCTCTTCTATACCAATATGGATACACAAAAGAATGTTCATCACATTTTTCAAAAAAGGATAGAACTTAAACATTCAAGAAATCATTGTCACGCTGGGGTTCACTACCAAATCGTAGGACATACTAGCCCCACAAGCATAATTACAAACGTATCAAGAAAATACCCACGCTGATCTTAGCAAAATAAGATTGTAATTGTTATAGGGAAGTCGAACAACAACCACATAAACATTACAAGTGAAATTCCCCCACGCAGAGCTACCCAAAAATAACAAAGCAACCATTTACATGGAAAACAAGCAACAATCATGTAATTAATATAGATGAAAAAGTTGGGGAAGGGAAAACAGCTCATGCCTATGCGTCTTCTTATTCAACATCATCCCCTGCCTTTTCCAATGCTCTAGATGCTCTCCTAAACTCCCACATCCATCCAATGCGTGCCAGAGTGGAGAAAACCAGTGGAAGCTGAAAACGCAGGAGAACAAGAGGCAACCATCACACAAACTGCATAGGAGGAGAAAATGATAGGAGAAGAGGTCATTTTTACAGGAAACCTAGAGCAAAAGCATTGGATGAGGCACATGGTTGTAGGATGGGTGGATTTTACAAGAAGCTTCACAGCTTCCAAGGGCATAAATGCGCATTAGTTGAAAAAATTAGAGCTCCTCCACCCATTCTCTGACAAGACAGGCTGACACCCACTCCACATTAAAATTATTCTCTTGGCTGGAGTTAATAAAACAAAATCAACTCAAGGTTGACCAAATAGTAATTTGTGGTGAGGATGAGGGTGTACACACCCATAACAATTCCACCTTCCCTTTTAATTTGCAAAACAACATTATCATCACTATTGTACAACTAGTTATATAATTATATATATTAATTGTTATTATCTTCCTTAATGACATTGTAACCTTAGCATTAAAATCTCACTAGACCGGAACGTTATCAAAATCGTCTCTCCTCATCGGACTTGGTTGAAGTCCCCAATATCGATCTCCCATCAAACTTTGTGTAATACCGAAGTGTTACGACATTGTCAACGAATCGTACATTGCCACGAGGTAACGGTCCATCCAAGCATAGCCATAACACAAAATTTGAGGTTATTTAAATGGCACAAAGTTCGTCTTAGTGGCAATCAACAAGGTAGCCGGACCAGGGTTTATCCGTGAGTTCTTAATTCCTGATGACGCACCAAGGCCAAAGTTGTGCATACGCCATGGTGATCGCGTACTGAGTTAAATAATATCTATTCATATGGTGAGAAGATTCGGCACCTCTCCTGAAGAAACGAGCTCCCATCCTTGTCCATAGGGTGAAACAATCGGGCATTACACAGAGCCAAGTGCCAACAGGGGAGCATGACGATGAACCAAAGGCTAGCAATCAGGTCAAATGCAAGGGCAAAACAATGAGGTGAGCACATATGAGCTACAAGGTAGAGTTGAGGAAAAAACCCATGATGGAGACGTTGAGTAGGGGTTGGACAAAAACACACATGCCAACAAAACAAATACAGAGTGCACAAAAATTTAAACAAATGCACTGCAACCTCCAATCTGCAAACTGAATCAGTAATATGTTGGTGTAGGTGACATTTCTCATCACTTATTTAGTGTAATTCCATATCATTGGGTGAGTCATCTCACTTAGGTGGACATGGATCTAGGTGGAATTTTAGTTATGATAGATTCCCTTATGAAATCTGTCATATGTGTAAATATGCGTCATAGGAGTTACATTCCCATTTGGGAAAGTAACTCCTCTTCTCCATCATGGAGGAATCTTCTCTTACATGGGAGTTACAGATTTACTCCCCTATTTGTACTCACCTCATTTTGATCCATGAAAATCCAAGGCATTCCATTTCCACTCCAGTTTTTGAATCTTGAGCTCTCATGCATGCACATTGCTTCTTAAAAGTTTTCTTGCTTTAATCTCGCAACTCCTTCATTTTGGTGAAGTGCAACTATTCGATGCACATGGATTCCTTCCAGGCCTTTGTCATGGTATCAAAGCACGGGGACCGGAATCATTCTACTTGCCATTGTTGTTCCACCTTGTACTTTTTTGTGCAATCTCTCTCTCTCTCTCTCTGTGTGTCTTGCATGTGCTTTACTTGCATATTTCAAGATTTTCAGTGGTTTGTTTTGTGTGTTCCTCTGATTTAACAAGTGCAGATTTAAAGGTGCAGTTTCAAGGTTTTGGTAAGAGTTCTATAAGCCTTTCAAGGGGAAACTCGGTCCCAACTCACCAAGCTGGAACCAAGCTGTCCATCAGCTTCTCGCCTTCATTTGCCAACTCA
The DNA here is from genome assembly GCA_019776745.2 of Taxus chinensis. Taxonomy (NCBI): domain Eukaryota; kingdom Viridiplantae; phylum Streptophyta; class Pinopsida; order Cupressales; family Taxaceae; genus Taxus; species Taxus chinensis. The sequence continues at coordinate 6,910,799 of CM034154.1, forward strand.
ACCTGCACCATTTTTAGCACTCTTGAGCTCGTGTTCGACCCGTGCTTCGTGGTTATTGCTCGTTCGGTTGTTAAGTCTGCTAGTTTGGCCATTTTTTTAAAATATTGGATTGGTGTTAAGATTGTTGCACGTCCACGAGCTCGATTTACTCGCGTAGCTCATCATAGCTCGGTTCTTCGCCCATGCTGGTTGTCTCGTGTGAACTTTGCAGGCTCAGTTGGGCTATTTTTTTAGTGGATGTGGTTTTCGTTCTTTGCTGCATCTTACTGGCAGTTTGGGCTATGTTGTTACTTTCTCCTACGAACCTACTCTTTGTGCTCTCTATGCTCTAGACGTGTTCAACTCAGCTGTATTCCAACTAACTCGGGCCGCTACACAGAATCATTCCTCTCTTCACTCAGCGGTTACTTCCACCTTGGCACTTGGGCTTGGCATTGCGTCCGTTACGCTGCTCGGTATTACTCTAACAGCTCAGCTCGGGTCGTTATCACTGGGTGAGCCCACATCCGTCTAACTCGAACTGTTGCATAGCTCAACCAGAATTTGTTCGACCATTTTGTCAGCAACCTCTTAGCACGTGGGCTCTCCACTGTCGTAATTCTGGCACGAGGCTCTCTCCTCTACCGTGGTTTGTCACCAGTTCCAGCTGTTCACCCTTCCCACGTTCGAACTGGCCCGGCATGTTGACACCCAGACCTCACAACTCATGCCATTATATAGCTCTGCGTACGACCAAACCGCTTGGCGTCAACTCTACAGCTCGGGAGGGTATTCTCTTAACCAGCGGTTACCAGTTAGCTCAGGCTTGGTCGTGTTCACCAGCTTGAAAGCCTTGCATAACTTTCCTCGACGCTCTCATCTTGTGCTTTGGCGTGTTAATAGGCGGCCTTCAAACTAACTCCACACTTTAACTCCGTGGTATCTTTTCTCAAGCTCGACATGGCGGCCTTGGCGTGTCACTTAGCGAGCAACCCCACTTCTCGGTATGGTGGGCTCCTTCAACGTGTCCATTCGTTCTACGACTTGTGTCTAACTCGATTGTTTTGGCACAACTCCAACCTGTGGCACAACTTAAACATAGACGGCTGCAATGCACCTTTGTGGTGCATATTGAGTGGAGGGTAGACAATTCCAACTTGGCATGTGGTCTTTCCACATGACAGATCGACCTTCACCAGATTTGATGTGGTCAACTTGGTGGATCTTCTAAAACATGGGTAGTCTATGAATAGCTTGGTTGCTTTCTCACATTCAACTTGGTCAAGCCCCCACAACTCGGTCAACAGCTATATAGGGCACCCAGCCAAACCACTTGGCATCAACTCTATAGCTCGGGAGGGTATTCTCTTAAGTGGTGGTTACCAGTTAGCTCAGGCCTAGTCGTGTTCACCAACTCAGCAGCCTTGCATAACTTGCCTCGACACTCTTAGCTTGTGCTTTGGCGTGTTAATAGGTGACCTTCAAACCAACTCCACACTTTAAATCCATGGCAGCTTTTCTCAAGATCGACTTGGTAGCCTTGGCATGTCACTTAATGAGAAACCCCACTTCTTGGCATGGTGGGCTCCTTCAACGTGTCCATTCGTTCGACGACTGTTTTGGCACAACTCCAACTTGTGGCACAACTCGGCATGTGGTATTTCCACATGACAACTTGAACTTCACCAGATTTGATGTGGTCAATTTGGTGGATCTTCTAAAACATGGGTAGTCCATGAATAACTTAGCTGCTTTCTCACATTCAACTCGGTCAAGCCCCCACAACTCGGTCAACAACTTTGTAAGGCACCCAGCCAACTCGCCAACCCTCCAAGGCACAAAATGTTTTCTCTTCACCCTTGCTTCCTTTTCTTGCAGATAAATTATTGATTGTAATTAAAGGATAATAAGAATTTTTTTAAAGGGAAATATTTTCCTTTTTTGGGGGTTTATTAGCCTTGTGGGCCCCCCATTTTTTCCCCTTCTCCCATTCTAAAATGCACTACATTATAAAGTGTCGCATTTAGGGGGGTATCTTTTTATTTTTTCTCTTGCACCTCAGCTGCACACCTCTTTTTTCTATAGATCCTCTTGTAGTTCCCTTGCTCACCCCTTTTAACTATAAAGAATGGATGAATGCTATGAACATTGCCTAAAAAGGAAAAAAAATGTTTTGCATTACAACCGGTTTGTAAGCTAAACCTGATGAAGAAGTAGAAAAAGAAAAGTGGCTTGACAAGTGTGATGAAGCCATTAGTTTCTTGACCATGTGTGTGTCTACAGAATTGCGTTTTCACATTTCTTCTGCCACAACACCCAAGGAGGTTTTGGATACTCTCTAAGAACGTTTTAGGAAACAAGATGAAATGCGAGGACATGAACTTGAGAATGAACTAATCAGCCTTAGTCCCAATAGTTTTGACATCCTTCAAGACTTCTTCACCAAGTTCATATCACTCAAATTGTAGTTAGAAGCTTGTGGAATAAAGTAAAAGGAACTGCAACTTATTTTATCAGTCCTTACAAAAATTGGTCCTGAATACTTCGTTTTTGTCTCAACCTTCCATGAAACAAAAAGAGCACTTGGTCAAAGTTGGTGTATGCTCTCTCTTGATGATTTTATTGCAGATTTGATCAGAGAACAAGATAAATTGATTAAGATGGGCACCTTGAAATCCACAAAATTCCATGCTCTCATTGTTGGAAAGGAAAAACAGAAAGCTTCAAAGGAGAAGAAACATGAAAAGGATCATGAAAAGGACAAACCAAAAACCAACTCTTCCACTTCCTCTTCCATCTCCAAACATCCCAAATAATGAATCAAATGTGGATACTGCGATGGTAGGTATGACAAAGAAAATTTCTTGAAGAAAAATATTGATCTCCTCACTAATATGCTTGAGAAGCACACTATTGGAGTTCCAGATTCTCTCAAAACATCTTCATCACCCCATGACAGTTCTAAGGAGAAAGAGAGTCAAAAAGAGAAAGTGATAGAGAAAGAAAAAGTGAAATAATCAAATAAGGAGAAACCAAAGGGAAGAGCTCTAGTGATAGTTGTGACACCTACCCTTACATGGATCATTGATTCAGGTGCAACTCATCACATGGCCTCATCAAATATTGAGTTCAATTCACTGGAGCCATGTGACACATCCTCTATTCATCTTGGTGACAACACTACTATAAAAATTTTTAGGAGAGGATTAGTTGAAATGAGTGGTGGTACTTTCAACAATGTTCTAAGTATCCCTTCACTCTCAACCAATCTTCTTTCAATCTATCAGATCACTCATCTTGGACAGGGCATGTGGGTTGAGTTCACTCTAAACTTAGTTTATGTCAGGGAGCTTCGTAGTGATGCTATTGTTGTAGTTGGTATAGCTGACCATCTCACTCGGTTGTACTCATTCTCTCACTTTGCTCCTCCTTCAGATTCTTCATCCAACTCAGGTGGACTTGAGGATACTTCTAAGCCCACTTCTAATGTTGAGCACATATCTTCTAGCATAGTTGATTGTCATGATGATGGGGACCCACCTCCACTATCCACTTATCACTCACCACATCTTGAGGAGTTTTCTCTTGATCTGCCCACTTTTGGTCTAATTCAAAAACTTCAGGGAGCAAGCACTATGATTCAGGACTCATCAAGTATTGGGCACACTTCTTCAAAGGTTCAAGCCAATTCACCTTCCTTCCTTGCCACTACTTTGAGATTTGCATTTCTTCATGGAGCATATGGCTTTTCCACTTCACATATGGAGCATTGTTCCTTAGATTGGAACAAAACCTTGGCACTTCAGGGGTCTTCTTCCTCCTCTTCACTTAGCACAGGGTGGCTCATGACTAAATCATCTTCTTGGGAGGTGGATAGACTTCTTCTTCTCTTCTTCTTCTTCTTAGTAGTCTAGGATATTTTTTCTATCTCTGGTAAGTGGAGGTTTTTCCCAGTGGGTTTTCCCTCACTACTTGAGACTTTTGGTGTGCATGGGTACCTCATCAGGCTTATGGCTAGGACCCATTTTTCCTTTGTGTGTGTTTTGCTGACTTACCTTACCCCATCCTAGTATCGATGAAGGGGGGGTGTTGTTGTAGGTGGTATTTCTCATCACTTATTTAGTGTAATTCTACCTCACTGAGTGAGTCATATCACTTAGGTGGACATGGATCTAGGTGGCATTTTAGTTATGACAAATTCCGTTACAAAATCTGGCATATGTGTAAGTATGCATCATAGGAGTTACATTCCCATTTGGGAAAGTAACTCCTCTTCTCCATCATGGAGGAATCTTCTGTTACATGGGAGTTACACATTTACTCCCCTATTTGTACTCACCTCATTTTGATTCATGGAAATCCAAGGCATTCCATTTCCACTCCATTTTTTGAATCTTGAGCTCTCATGCATGTACATTGCTTCTTAAAAGTTTGCTTGCTTTAATCTCTCAACTCCTTCATTTTGGTGAAGTGTAACTATTCGATGCATGTGGATTCCTTCCAAGCCTTTTTCCTTCATTCCTTCATCATAATAAACCTCCATAACATGCATGCAAGTCCGAACAACCATGAACACTAGAAAACATGAACCAATAACCTTGAACGAGATTTAAAATCTGAAATAAGACAAAATCAATACATTCAATGCACAAATGAAATAACCATTACTATGCTTGCACACGAAACCTGAAAAACATAAAACCGAGAGCAGTAGGGAAATAGTAGACTGTGAGTAGCACAGATCACGATAACGTGTGCTTTGATACCATGGAGAAGAAAGTGAAAACGTGACAACACAAGGATTTGCGGGGTAATGCGAACATTAACCGAGTTACAGGCCGACAGCGTGACGAGGTTCCATGGGGGAGAAAGAATCAACCACGAAATGTGCATGCACATAATGAAAAGGGTAAAATCTCATTTTCCTCTCATAGATCTAAAAAAGGGAAGGGGTACTAATAGGGGGCGTTGTGTAACCCCCATTGCAAGTAATTTTACCTCATCAAGTGGAGAAGGGGAGTTACATTCCCATATTGGAAAGTAACTCTCATATGACACACAAACACACACTGAAGCCTATGGCACAAGGAATATGCCATAACACCTATGAAACCTACGACCTATGAAGTCACTTAAGTGAGAAGACTTGCCACGTGATGTGGAAAAATGACTCACACAAAAAACTACTTCTTTACTTGTATGAGTAATTGTCATGTACTCGGCCTCTGTGATGGATATTGCAACACTTTCTTGATGTCTATTCTGGAAGATACTAATAATTTAGACACGATAATTTATATTCTATGTATTGATATTCAATGAATTTTGATAAAGATACACCCGTATATATAGGAAATAGCCTTCCTAAATAATAGGAAGTATCTATAACAAATCTCCAACTAATCTACGTGAGTTGTGAAAACTCACACACCCGTATTTGTTATAAGTTTTTTTTATTTAACAACTATATAACAAATTACTAACATATTTACTAACACAAAATAACATTATAATAATTACTAACGTAATTATTATTTACCAATGGAGCACTAAAAATTGATTTCCTAGCATTCCCCCCCTTAGTGCGAACATGGGGAAAAATTACCTTTGTACTTGCACCTGATCATGAACTAGTGATTTTCAGAGATGATCACAAACCTCAAGGATGGTTTTGCAATTGGTTTACCACAAACCAAAAAGTGATGGTTTTGTGAATGGATTACCAACAACCAAGAATGGTGGTTTTTCTATTGGTTTACCACAAACCACAAATGAAGATTTTCAAGTGGTTTACCTATAACCACATCATGATATGCTAAGCACTATTCTCATCCCTCATCACATCTCACTGCAGGGAATAACATAGGAAATTCTGTTGAAATCTGTTGCTCGTACATACATATAAAAATCTCACATAATGGAAATGAAACATTGCATCATGTTACCCCCTCAATGTGAAATTTCCACTTATTGAAAAAAGGAACACTACAAAATGAAGCAAACATATAATTGAAAAAAATGCCACCAAATCATCTGTGCAGTCCCATCGTTGATGACTGACGAGAGGTTGCTAAATGACCTCCAACCTCTGTTTACCTCCATCCTCCAGTATAATGTTGATAGCTCAACTGTATTTGATCATGAAGCTCAATTTTACATACCTTAGTCAAACGTCAGATACCACTGAAAATGAGTTTGTAAGGCAATTTTTTTTAATTTTTACAATTTTGACAATTTTCGTAATAATCACCTAAATGACGATAAAAAAATGACACAAATATATTTTTGACACTTTGAATCTGACTATGTTGAATTTTAACATATAATTTTGACAAAATAGAGACTTATACATAATAAGTAATAATTAATTAATTTTTAGAATAATGATGACACTATGACACAATTATGACCAAAATATGATTAACTCGATTCTATTTCCTAACAAAATGGACATATTATATTTCAGTGGAGTAATGAGACTTAAAATAAATAAACGTAATGAGAAATATGTTTACTCATATGACATTAATGAATCTGTATTGTAACATAATATATAATCACCTACTAAACGTGCACACAACCTATTTTGACAATATTAAACATGGAAAACTTTAGATGCAGACCAAGTAACTCTTAATTTAGCAAAAGACATTAAAAATTATGACACATAAAAAATACTGAAATAACCTTTTTATGATTGAGATGTGTTAAGATGGTGTGCTAAGACCGATGTAAGTTATCTCAGTATTGCAGGTTAACTGAGCTCTCTCAAGGCTATGTAATCAAGACATTTAACCTATTTCAGTCCAACTTGTAGAGCACTTGGAAACCACTCATTAATGAGATCGATTCTTTCAAATCTGACTGACATACACGTACAATTGGAAGCCCAATACTTATGGTCAAATATTCATTCAATGACAACTAATAATCAAAAGTTTTCAGCACTATGTAGAAATTACTAGTCCTTCAAATCCCATCGAGGAAGGAGATATCTGATCTGGGCTCATGTAGATTTCAAAGCAATATATGCATCCAATTATTTCTATTAGGATATTAATGTTTACATTATACTTGTGTATTCAATAAGTATAAATGTTAGTAGTTATATTATTGTTATATAAACAATAATATATTATTGGAGTTGTTTTAACAACTCGTATGATTTGAGTTGTGTATTGTTACGTGATTAACAATCACAACTAAATAGGATTATTGTTAGAGAAACTTCCTAGTTTATAGGAGTTGCATATTCCTATATATTTGTAATGGTGACTATTGAGATACATACCGAAGAAATATATTTGTATGTGTGAAATTAATTATCATGTTTTTCTGTGTAATGCTCTCATGATTCCTATCAGTTTCCACATGGAGAGATGAGGTGGATGTTAGGTACAATGATCTCGCTGTCCAAAAACTTGTGTAGGAGAAAATTCACGTGGTGAGCTCATTGTTTTCTACCTTGAGACAAAATGTTGATCATCACCTGTTCTGCATAGAAACTATTGAACACGTCACATGACTTATAGCTTAGAGGGGACGTGCTAGTGCTTAGGTGGATCAGTGTTGAGAAGACATTAGATATATCTTGCTCTTATTTGTTTTAATAAAGGTGTGGAAAATAAGTCTCTAAAATTTGGTAAACCAACATGCCTTTTCCTTTTTTTTTAATCCCTAAAATAATAAACCCCAATGTAGATCTGACAATGTAAACCGAACCAAGAATTTAATGAAAAATGTGAATGAAGGATTTGATTCTTCTCAGAGGTGGATTTCTATTTTTATAGCTGCAAGGCAATCTATAGATTTTGTAGACAAACATACAACCAACACTAATCACAAAGATCTTACATCGCTCTGGTACCAAATGACAGATACTAACAATTTATACATGATAATCTGTATTTTATGTATTTATATTCAATGAACTTTGATACAGATACACCCGTATATATAGGAAATATCCTTCCTAAATAATAGGAAGTAGCTATAACAACTCTCCAACCAATCTACGTGAGTTGTGAAAACTCACACACCCGTATTTTTTACAAGTTGTTTTATTTAACAACTATATAAAAAATTGCTAACACAAAATAACATTATAATAATTACTAACGTAATTATTACTTAGCAATGGAGCACTAACAAATTGATTTCCTAAAATATTCATGCAACTTACCACTCCACCAAACAATTTGTACACATACCCATTGGTAGACCTATATATATCCAAATCTCTGCCCTAGTTTGAATCCACAAAACCATGTAGATCTAAAGTTTTACTTTCACCAAGTTTACTTTGATAAGATAATGCATAGTCAGCTGTCCCATGTAACTTGAAGATTCTTCACTACAGTCCAATGTTCCTTGCTAAGATTTGTCATGAATATGCTCACTACAGTAACACCCATGTTATACTTATAATTATGCAAAATATGGAATATTATGCCTAATCTAATGCTATAGTAGCAGTAAATAAATGATGCAATAAAATATAGAAATATACCAAAACAAACTAAGCAATAATGAAACCCTAATGTGCCACCCCATCCTACTCTTTGAAAATTGAATTTCGATAGAGCCTCTAAAGGAAATCTGGGAAAATCGGGAGCCGGGTGTTTAATCAGGGATGATTGTGGTAGCCTGATAATGATAGGATCTTTTCCCTTCAAACCAGGATCAAGCAATGAAGTGGAGGCTCAAGCTCTTCTAGAGGGTGTTCAAATGGCAATGAATCTGGGATGTGAGGCTTTAAAAATCAAAGGAGATTCCCAGGTTATCATACATTCCATTAGAAAAGGAAATTCATTATCTTGGAAGTTAGATAATTTACTTTGTATTATTTTACATTGGATTTCTAAAATCCCTAAGTGGTCTATTAAACACATCTATAGAGAGGCTAATGGTGTGGCAGATTTTCTATCTAATCAAGTCATCATTATAAGTGATGGACCACTTGTATCCGGGGTGGCTCATGCATGGTAAGGCCTTCCAAATTTCATTTCTCAAGAAATGAGGAAAGATGCCATTAAGTAGAATCATAGATTCATAGTCAAGGGTCCTTGCATTTACTTGGCGGCGGTGTTTTAGTTGGTGTTTCTTGGATTGCAGGATTGTGAATCCCCCTCTTCCATTTATGTTTTTGTAGAGTGTTAGGAGGGAGATGGATTTTGTGGGGGGTATTTCTAAAGCTTGCCTTCGAATTATTTTCAGGGAAGAAGAGGACTCGGTGTGTGATGCAATTTCAAGGGTCATGGGTGAGGATTACCTGGGTGATTCTCAATGGGCTCATGTTAACTCTGAAGTCACCTCTTGGTTATTGTCAAGGATTTTATTGGTTCACCAAAATGTGGAGGAGGTGCGGGTGATTTCCCTGTTTTATGTGAAAGAGAACCATAGGGTAAATATGGTTGAAGCCCTTGCTCAATTCAATCGGGGGATTCTAATTCCAGTGGCAGTTCGAGAAGGGATGAAGCTTGTAGAGGCTAGGAAGATCATTATGGAATTCTCTAAGAAGAACTCAGTCTTAATGTGCTTTGCTTTGGAAATTTAGTCAGCGGAAGCGGTGGAGTTTGGGGAAGTTAACCGTTTGGAACGACTGGATTTACTTGTGCTGTCGGCTCTGGTGGCTCCACCTTCTCCCAGGGTAGTGAATCTCTGCAGGCAGCTTGACTCTACCTTCACCTTCCTTCTGTAGCCTACTAAGGTTGGTGTGTCTCTGGGTGGGCGTATGGAGGTGGTGGGACATGAACCCATTGATTTGGTTTAGTTGTCTAGTTTAGTGTTAGTTTTTGTGTTGGGGTTAGTCGAGCCGGTATGGCATTGGTCTATAGTTCAAGCATATAGCTATTTATGTAATTTTGTTGTTTTTTTGGTCTTGGCATAATGATAAATAGTTGGTTGTTGTAGGGTGGGAACCCACCAATTCCCAGGTTCTAAGCTCCCGTATAAAAGTGCTCAAAAATCTAAAAAAAATGAAACCCGAATGTGTAAAGAAGGGTAAGATTTCCTAGCTAATTCATTGAATTCTAGAAAGTACACATATCTATAAACTAGATAAAGATGAAGCACTAATTTTCATACTAGAGCTCAAGAAAATGAAGATATGGAGGTATAGGATGGACAGGGGAATCTGGAGAGGTACAGGCTGGACTAGGGCACCTAGAGAGGGATAGGGGCGCTCTCGGGCACCCTAGGCATGTTTTTTGGTGCTTGGGTTTGTGAAAATTATTAGTAACCCAAATCCTCATGGTTGTAATATGTTTGTTGATACTCAACTATTTCTATAAGGATTCACACAATGATTGGTAGAGTCATTGGAAACCTGCAACGAAACATAGACCTGTAAAACCATCAAATAGACATCAAATCCTAAAAAATAAAGATGTAAAATAAGGGTTCAGAATGTCCTCATCTGCCACAATGATGGAATTACAACTAAGCATTGCACTATTGTTATCCATTTTTGTACATGTACAAAATGGAAAAATTAATAGGTTGGGGATTCGGCAGTTAATTGGCCAAGCAGTGTTTTATAATTTTTTAGTTGGTAGCTTGCCATGATGAAGGTTTGGAGTCATATTTTCTTGTTGCGTGTCAACCGCCACTTCTTTATGCGTGTCAAAAACCATCCACTATCCCAAATTAATTGCCACTTATTGACACATGTTAGCAACCATCTTCTATCACATGTCAACTGCCATTTCTTTACATGTGTCAAAAACCATCCATTACTGCGCATCAACCAATACTTCTTGATGTGTGTCAACAATTTTCTTACCACACATCAACCACCCTTTGTTGATATGTGTCAGCTTCCTTCACCTTGTTATGTGACAACATCTCCTCCTATCATGTGTCACTACCTCTTGCTATCACACATCAACCTTCCTTTACTGTCATGTGACAAATTTCCACCCCGTCATAATGTCCATTGTTGACACGTGCCAATGTTCCTCCTTGACACACGTCAACCTTCCATCCTGTCGCACGTCAATCAATTCTTCTTTTCATGTGACAACTCCTTCCCTTTTCGATGGACTACTACTTCTATTATTTTTAGGTGTCAGTTGGTGGTTCCTGTTGGGAATCAACAAGGAATGTTAGGTATGGACCAGGCATTAATGTCATCGTACAAGGTAGCTCAACAACTAGTTTAATGAGGTATGACACTTCTGTTCAATGTACAAGAAAAATGCCATTGGAAAGTGAACCAGTATGATCACCCATACCTTCGTACAGGTAATTAATGAAAGATGTCAGTTAGTAGCTCCATATATATATATATATATATATGTATGTAACTTCCCCTCATTTATAGGGGAGATATTATGAGATGTAAAGGAAATCTGTCAAAATTGGTCCAGCACTTTTGTGAGTAACATGCCTCGAATTTATGCATTTAAAAAAAGGATTTATGCCTTGTGCCTACATTGTAATGGATTGTGCATCATTTTAAGCAATAAAATTGGTGTTTTGTGGATTTTCTTGCCCTAGCTCAAGTTGTATTGCCTCCTTTTCCTTTCATTACATTTTAGGTATATTATGCATGTTGTATTATTTTGTAGGATTTAAATTCATTGCGCTCCATGAAATTAGAGATTTGAATGTGTTCTTTGAACTATGGCACTTTTTTCTGCCCTCTTCTACCCCATTTCCTTCCATTTTCACTCACTAAGGATATCTCCACCCCTTTTCTTGGTGCTATCACCTCCCTTAGTTTAGGATTTCCATCTTATGCATCTATCTCTTCCCCGGTCCCTTGGAAATCTAGGTTAGTGTTAGAATAGTTGCATTTCCCTTCCTAGGAGTAGTTTTAGCATTAGAATAGGTAGAGGAACCAACCTTCTCTGGAGGTTTCTCTCATTTGTAGAGGTCCCACACCTTGAGACAATCCCATGTTACCTAGTTACACTGATTTCTCATTCATAAATGCATGATAAATTAGAGGGTGATGTAATTTGGTGATAACAGTTCTGGCACACCCGGTGGGAGAAAGAAGTTTTCATTTCTAATTATAGCAATATTGGTGTGCACTTTTTGTAATTTTTAACCTAGAAGAGGTTTTGTGATTGCACATCTGACGACTCCAAAGGGAAGAATTTAGTGGTATTGCTAGTCCAAGCTTGTCAAATTTATAAGAAGGATTCAAACAAGGTCTATGACAAGAGAAGAAGACATATTTGAGTACTTGTAAATATCTCCAGGTAAAGGAAGAAGAGGAAGACAAGTTCAAAGGTCTCCATCTCCACCAAATGGGACTCTTTCAACACCTCCACTTGGTAGGCCCTTTCTTCAATTGACTAGGGTTCTCAGACCGATCAGGATGACACATCAACAACCACCACAAGGACCACCAAATCCCTTTTTCAATTTCACAGGGATCAATCCACTCAATCTCAATGTAAAAAATCCAATTATAGTGGCATCCCTGAAGAACATCCCATATTTCACTAGGGAGAACCATATGACTCCTATTGACCACATCCAGAACATTGTAAATGTCTGTGTAATTCATGAAATCAATGAAATGGATGTTGCAATCAAGTTTTTAGCTTCCTCTTTCAAGGGTAAGGCCTTATAATGGTTTAGGAACTTGGTAGTGAGATCTATTAAAAATTGGAATTAGTTGTGTTCCGCTCTTTACAATCAGTTTAGAGAAAGGGTAGATAATCTATCTCTTTTAGAGAATCTGAATACAATCAAGAGAGTGTTAAATGAGAAGATGGATGACTTTAATTTCAGATTACAAAGAACATGGGACAAAATTCCCATTGCTGTGAGACCAACTACTAAAGGTATATTTCTCTATTTCCTTAAAGCTTTAAATTCTTATATATGTGTTATGGTACAATCTATGGGAGGGATAACCCTACCAAATGCTTATGCTATAGCAATTAGAGATGATAATTTCCTAATTCAAGATGATAAACTTGTACCTAGGCCACATATGCCTATTTATCCATAAATGGGGAATCCTAGTTCTAGTCAAGCTCATACATTAGCCCCTATTCTTGCCCCTAGAATTCAAAGTTCCAATGAGGCTTTGACCTCTTCTTCTAGAACCTCAAATGAACTCCAAGAGGTTATGAAACAACAACAAAACATAGGGAATGAGTTGGTGACCCTCAAGAGGAAGTAGGCCCAAAAATTTAGACTTTATCAGCCTCAAGCCCAAAAAAATAGGCCTCCATATTAGCCTTATCGACCAACTGTTCAAGATGAAAAAAAAACCAAGGACAACCCCCAATTGCTAGACCATTTCAACCATACAATCCTAATGCACCTTTGACATCTCAATCCTTGGTTCTAGTCTAGAATAATATCACACAGGAATATGAATGGTGATTTCCTTGTGGTCAACCCCATAATCAGGAAATATGTTTTAATGTATGCTAAACTAGGCCTTGATGGTACAAACTATTGCTGTGCCTCAAGATACAAGCCAAGAATAAAATCAACAACAATCAACTACTCAAGAGGCACCTTCAAGTGAGACCACACTTGTGAACTAACAAGTTGAGGATTTTTGTGGCATAAATCAGTCTCCTTCTTAGGGGGTAGCAACCAACACAAGGTCTAAGAAAAGAAATATAGAGGGAGGATGAAATGCAGGTGTTGCTCAACCTTATATCACCCCCCAAGGAGTTGGTAGCTCAAATCTAGTCCCAAGCTCACAAAACTAGCCTAAAGTGCCCATTGTAGTAGCTTATATATAGGAAAAGACAGTGCCTAGTAGAGGGCAGTAGAAGGACAACCCACCTTCATTCAATATCATCAACCACATGAAGAAAAATAATGTAATCATCTCTATGTGGGAATATTTGAAAATTCTAGGGCAAAGGGACCTTTTGCAAGTAGTCATAGCCAATTTTCCCATCTCAAATGAGTTCTCCAAGAATCAAGAGAACGTTCTCACTAATGCAGCTCCATAAGAAGGCAATCAAAGAGGTCAAAAGGTAAAAAAACATGAAGCCTCATCCGTTTTGACATATCTTTGATCACCGGGAACAATCTTGTACATAATTACATGATTGATTTGGGAGCAAGCGGTTCGATGATGCCCAAGAAAATAGCTGATCAAATGAGCCTTCAATAAGAGTTCATTTCTAGAGGTGTAGTGCAATTAGAAGAAACAACAATGAAAAATTTTGGTGTAATCAAAGGGTTGAGCCTCATACTACATGCATGCCCTAATGTCACAGTGTTGCAAGATGTGTAATTCATAAACTTGCCACCACTCTTTGCATTATGTTTGTCTCGAGACTTCACTGCCAAAATTGGCAGCTGCTTATATGCTTATTGGGCACATATGATATTTGGAACAAGGTACAGAGCTAAGGCTACAATCATATATGAGCCTATTGTAAATTTCCATATTGAGCCTCATGTACCAAGCCTAATCAACGTAAATTGCTCAGCTTTCAATCAAGAAGATTTTCCAAGTGCTCAGGAAGTAGACACCAAGGTTAGGAACATTCTAGACCCGAATCTTGATAAATGGGTGAATAAAAGGCATGATTTTGATCCATACAAAGAGATGGAAGAGGTTAAGTTGGGAATCTATTTCTTTCATGAAGAGAATCCACCACTACCTAACACCACCAACCTAGATATAAAATGTGATAATGAGGTATGGCAGCTATTCTTCAATGGCTCAAGGAGTAGACAAGGTGTTGGAGGAGAAGAAATGCTTGTGTCACCTCAAGGTATGAAATATTACTCATATTTTCATTTTTAGTTTACTTGATCAAACAACATAGATGAGTATGAATCATTGATTCATGGGTTATATTGGGCAATAAAGAGAGGCATTAATAACTTACAAGTTATCAGAGATAGTGATTTGATCATGAACCAAGTCAAAGGGAAAAATGTTGTAAAAAACGATCTTCTTAAGATCTATAAGGATAGGGTATGGGACCTCATCCAAGACTTTAAAAAAATTCAACATTGAGACCATACCAAGGAAAAAGAATAAGGCTAGAACAATCTTGCAACAATTTGGGTAGCATTTGATGTTGTTGAGAGTATCAAGAGGGATCAGAATCAGCCTCATATTAGAGTGATTGTAAGGCCAACTGTTCCAGATAACAATGCAAGTTGGAAAGTATTTGAAAATGATCAGCAGATCATAAATTTTCTTCAAGAAGAAGTTGAGTTCTCCTCAAGAAATCAGGACAAATTGGAGCAGAAATATGGTGATCAAGTGGTCCAGTTGAGAACGAACAATCTCCCAAAGGGCTTAGTAACACTTGATTCAATATTCAACCCTAATGGTTAGTTTCAGAAAGAGAAGTAAAATATTTAGGTGAAGGGTGAATATTAAAAACATATTTCAATTGGAGAAGGTAAGATGCTACAAATTGGAAATGTGAGTACTCAACAAGAAAAATATGATTTCATGCAGCTTTTCCAAGAATTCCCAGATGTCTTTTCTTGGAGCTATGATGACATAAATGGATTTAATACAATGTTGGCATAACACACTATTAAACTAGATTCAGAAGCCAAGCCTGTTAGACATAAACAAAGACTAGTCAACACTCATATTGAGCCTCTCATGAAGAAATAATTAAACAAGATCATTGAGGTGAGCATCATTTTTTTGATCAAGCACTCAAGTTGGGTTGTAAATATGGTACTAGTCAGGAAAATAAATGGAGAAATCAGGTTGCTTGTAGAGTTCCAAGATTTGAATAGAGCATCTATTAAAGACCACTATCCACTCCCTTTTATGGAGTAGATGTTGCAGGTGGTAGCTGGTTCGGAAAGGTTCTCTCTCCTAGATGGCTACTTAGGTTACAATCAGATTATGGTGAAAGAAAAAGACCAATTCAAGACAACCTTCACCATAAAATAAGGAACATATGCTTATATGAAGATGCCATTTGGAAAATCAAATGTTGGAGCCACTTTCTAAAGAGAAATGGATATGGAATTCAAAGGAATGATTAACAAGGTGGTGCTGGTTTACCTTGATGATAGTACTATGTTTTCAAAGAACGCAACAAGCCACCTCTTCCACCTCAGGAAAGTGTTCCAAAGATGTAAGAGATTCAGAGTGTCTTTGAATCCCAAAAATTGCATTTTTCTAGCGCATGAAGGAAAAATATTAGGCCAAATAGTGTCTAAAGAAGGGTTGAAAATTGATCCAGAATGAGTTGAGGCTATCCGTGCTCTACCGTTGCTAAGTCACAAGAAGGATCTAAAAGTTTTTTGGGGAAAATTAATTTTATTAGGAGGTTTTTTCCTAACTTTGCTACCCTTGTCAAACCACTAACATTGATGTTGAGGAAGAATGTGGATTTCAAATGGATTACCAAAGGAAAAGAAATGTTTGAAGCTATAAAGCAGGCCATTGCATAGTCCCCAACCCTCATAAATCCATATTTCTCAAAGGAATTCACTCTTTGTGCTTTTGGTGGCACAGATGCAATATCTGCCATACTAGTATAACTGAATCAAGAAGGACTAGAGCATCCTATTACATTCTTCACCCAAGGCCTTGAATATTATGAGGTAAGGTATTCATTCATTGAGAAACATTTCCTTTTTGTAATAAGAAATTTAAAGAAATTCAGACATCTAGTGTCAAACAACAAAATTCATCTACTAGTTGCACATGCCAGTGTGAAGGAATTTATTTTGAATAAGGACCTTAATGAGAAAAGGGCTGGCTAGATAACCAAAGTCATGGAGTATGACATTGATATCAAGGTGACCAAGCTAGCTAGGGGAAAAGGGTTGTGTGAATAACTAGTTTCAAGTCAGCATACTGAGTCCAAAAACATAGAGGAAGTTGTCCTAGTGCTGCAAGGGAATCAAGGACAACCAATTGATGATGTGCCCATACCTTGTTGGACCTAGAATATGATGCATTATCTTGAAAAATGTCTATGCCCCTAGAGTTTAGAAAAGCAAAGAGAAGATATTTCAGACTCCAGTCCATTCCATATACCTTGATTACCAGTATTTTGTTCAAGAAGGACATGAATGGAGTTATCCTAAAGTGTATTAGAACAAATCATATCAAAAAATTTCTACGAAAATTCCACAATGGAGAAGCTAGAGGCCACTTTGATCCATGAGTAACCACTCTTAGAATCAATAAATATGGTTACTACGAGCCTACAGTGTTCAGTGAATGTGATGCATGGATTAAATGGTGTAAGAAGTGTGCATTCTTTATGGGTAAAGAGAAGCTAGTAGTGTTTCCACTTCATCTAATCTCAATAGATCAACCATTCATGAAATTGGGATTGGAATTCATTAGACTCATCAATCCAAATTTGAGCCAAGGCCACAAATTAATACTAACAAAAATGGATTATTTCACCAAGTTTATTGAAGCAATGGCTCTCAAAGAGGCAAACGAGTCTAGCATCTTGGATTTCTATGAAGGGATAGTAACTAGGTTTAGTGTGCCCACCACTATCATATTAGATAATTCACTAGTATTTCTTGGCATAAAGATCATAGAGTGGGCTCTCAGAAATGGAATATATCTCAGCACTTCATCCAACTAATACCCCCAGGGTAACGGGAAAGCAGATTCCATGACCAAGAACTTGCTGAGAATCATAAGAACTCTTGATTAAAACTAGAGAACATGACATACAAAGCTCAAATAAGCCTTATGGGATGATATAATCATGCCTAAGAGATCTACAAGAAGCTCCCCATAGAAATTAGTATATGGAAAAGAAGCAGTGATTTCTATATCACTTGAGTTGCCAACATTGGAGCTCATGAAGCAGCTAGAGTTGTCTGAGTTTGAACCTATTGTAGACACCAAAATTGGGTCACACTCCCTTTGGTCCCTTGTCAAATAATCACCTCAAACACACTCACCTAACCATGGCCCCTTACACCCCACACTAATATTAATTTAATTAAATTAATCCATGTCCTCACAATATTTATTATTTAACTATCCTAATTAAGATAATTTCCACACCACCACCTCACCTATACACTTCACCCCAAATCTATTCTTAGTATGTTGTCATAACTAACAAAGACCTAACTAAATCCTAAAAAAATTAAATCCTAAATTCCCTCTAACCACATTCATGTCCGTTAGAAAAGAAGTTTCCATTCGAATCCACAGAAAATAAACTAATTGGATCCAAGAAATCAAGGAGATCTACCCATTTTAGTAAACCTTGGAAATCCCACCCTAACCAATGCCAGATCACCCCTAAACCATGACGTCGGTCAACCCAGAGCCACTCATTGCAGTTACCTTTTATTCCCTTTGATGACCTTATTTTGGAGGTTGTCATATTTTCTAAGAGCAAGTGAGAATCATCACATCTGCATGCAATCATAGTGAGCATATCGTTCACACCCAAACATCCACAACCATCTAAGTCAAGATCTAAATCAACAAAGTAAGGACGAAAAGCCCAAGCAACTCAAGAAAGAATCTCTTATAAACTGGTGGCCCTTCACAGAAGAAATCTATCACCACCATCTCCTATCTACACCCACATTTGACTGGTAGAAAATTCCAAGTAATTATGCTGATCTATTCAGTCTAATTTTGTTTGAATACTTTCAGTACTTATATTATGTCTGTGTGTTATTACCTTCCTAGTCACTCACTATTTCTCTGTGATAACTTTCCCCCTATACCTCTTCCAAAACCCCTTAAAACCCCTTCCTAGCTATCCAACACTCCATTCCAACCTACCCAACCCCTTCATGCAATCACAAAGAAAATCCAAAATTCATTCTGTAACATTTCCCACTTTTCCCATAGTCACCGGACGTCGGTCTCCCCAAGCCACTGTCATTTGAGCCTATGCCGACATCAGTTTACCTACCTGATACTGCTCCTTTTCTATCACTCACCAACTTAACCCATCAACTCCTCCCAGCTTCACCAAAATCCCCACTAAACTTACCCATTAACTTGCATCCCCACCTCACACCTCGTAGACACCTCACTCAGTTCCCCATTAATCTGGAAAATAGACCCAGACCCTAGCTCTTGACTACCCCTTTCATTTCTTCAATGACCGACCATCGGTCATAACTAACTGGCATCGGTCAAGACTAGACCGACATTAGTCCTCTATGTCTATCAACATAGTCCAAACTAGTAACCTATCTACTTACTCCCAAGTTACCTATAATCACCAGTGACCTTCATTAGATCTCCGGTAGACGTACAGACAACCTAGAACCATTTACCCAACCTCTCGGATCTGATCCTAACCTAGCCTATTAGATTAGATTTTTCTTACTGTGTTTATATGAGATACCTAACTCATATTGACTATAGTAGGATAATATTTACCTGTATTTCTTGTGTTAACTTTGTTTACAATAGTGGATTGACAACCTTCTATGGAGTATCACACTTCCTGGAACTAGCATACACTAGGTAGTACACTGCATATATTATTTCAACTTCTATTTAGTGGTCTTGTTTTTTATTTTAGGTAGGTATCCTCCTAGTCAAAAGGAAGCTCTCACAATCAGCTGTGGATCAAGAAGTCATACATGTGCAACAACCTTCAACCAGATTTAACAAGTATTCCTCCTAGCCCTTTTACCCTTATTTGTTTCATCACATTCTGAGAAACGCTCTAAGAATCAGGTGAAACATTTTTTGCACGCCTGGTGGGGAGCCATTCGGGGTTCCTTGAATTTCTTCCTTCTTAGGTAAAATTTACATGTTTGTTTCCTTTCCAAAATTTTCTCACATTAAATTTATCCTTTATAATCTTCTCTTCTTTCTATTGTCTCAAAGCAATTGTGTTTTGGTGCTATAAAAAGAACTCTTCTTCTCTTTCATTTTGTAATGCATTAGTAAAAGATAATATTCTCTCTTGTTCATCTTTTATGTCATTGAATTTAATATTTCGATTTGGGCTGAAAATTAATAACATTTCATTCTCGTATGATGCATTAGTGTACATTAAATGAGTTTATCCTATGTACGTTGGAAGTCATGCCTAACTAATGGTTGACAAAATGAATCGTAGAAAAGCACTTTATTCTCTCTCTCTCTCTCTCTCTGATTCGTACCAAACATCACAAAATTAAAAAATAACACATATTTCTTAAACAACATCTCACCCAGGAAGAAGTCTGTTAGGTGATCACACGGTCTGCAGTACAATGGGACTCCCTTGCTTGTTACTTGTGTCGAGTCATTATCTCAGGAGGACGGCCCACCCCCACCATAACATAACTTGAAACCTCTCCTTGTAGATATCCTTCTTTGTAGGAAGCCTTCCTCAACCAAAATTTTCTATTCTAAAGTTCACACTGTTATTCCTTAAATAGCATAAGTTCAACAAACATAATAGAAAAATCACTTTTGGGATCGTATTTTTATTAGTGTTTTTGTTTGGCTTGTGTTTTAAGGTGAGAGGACACATTCTTCATCTTTGTATTTCTTCTTACATACTCCTCATCATATTTGGTGTATTCCAACTTCATCTAAGTGTGCCTAGACCCCATTCTTATCGTTCTTATAGTTTTAGGTTTGATTCCACACTTGATTTTAAATCACAACCACCTTTTTCTTCATCTCTATTTCAATTTTACAATAACCAATGTCGATTCAGAGCAACCGTCATCGGCTATCCTCTGACTGTCACCAGGTTTATCTAGCCGACATTTATTTACTATTCTTTTGGTTACCCTTCCCAAAAGGGACACCTACTTCATCTTCTTTACTATTTGGAGTCTCTGTAACTCTTAGTATCTTCTCTATGTCTTGATAAATTCAATCCTATAGCTTATTTACATGGTATATTATCATTCTTTTTGCCTTTTTTAGAAAACTGTTATCTTTTTTCATAGTGACCAACCGCAGTTACCTCTGACCAACATTGGTTTACCCTAACCAGTCATCAGCTATCCTGTGTAGTTTTCCAATTAACATTTTAACCAAATCCACCTATCACTGCCTGTTTTTCTTGTTTCTGTTGTATTTCTGTGTCATTTACATAAAGCAGTCCTACCAAATCAACCACTTGTTCACATGATACTAACTCGTAGCCAAGAAAACACCCTCATATTCTACACTAGTTGTCAACCACTCCCTCCTAGTCCTTCACCACCTTCCATTCTATCACCCATGGATCCTACCTAACCTATCACTATCATCCACAGGTGAAGATGAGTTTGCACAACTTCTTGATCAAAACCCTACCGCCTTACAATTCTACCTTTCCCAATCATCCACTCGAGATGCTTCAGATTAGTTGATATATGATCATACCTGTATCTATCCCCCCGACTCTCATTCCTACTTTTGTGTTAGTCCCTTCTAGCTCCACACTACCCACACCTGCCTTACCCCCAGTCATTTCGCAGCTAGGCCCTATAGCTATTATGACTGCTGCATCTACCACATCTATTACACCCGCAACATCCACTATACCTTTTTCAACCACCCAAAACATAACCTCATCCATGCGCCTATTATCCTCACATATACCCATAGCAGCATAACCACCCCTGATGTCAATGAACCCTTCCCCATTTCAAAATATTGTCCTTTCTATTCCACAGTCTTTAGCCCCTATCACTATTAGAGTCACCTTGACCCTTCCACCTTCATATACATATTATCAGAAAGCTTCCCATTTCATCTATCATTCATTCTAGGTATGTTCCCCCTATCTCACTCTCTCATTCTCAACCTATCTATGTCAGCAGCTGCATATACTAGAATGCCACCTCCATCATATTTCCAACATCAACCCTCTTACACTACAGGAGGTACCCATCCATCACCACCTACCAATGACCTCATCAAGTTAATAATGGAAAAGATATAGACACTAGAGGCATCAGTTTCGGGTTTATGAAACTCTCTCACCTACAATGAAATTTTCAATGATCCCATACACCCATCCATTCCTATTCATACATATTCCCATACATTGAGAGATGCCTAAATTTAACCAATTCAACAACATAGAGGACCCACAACAGCCTTTTTGGTCTTTCAAACATGGGTGTTATCTGATCACCCATGATGACGATTTGGTTTTGAGAACCTTTCTCATGTCTCTGACCGGTCCCCAAATTATAATGGTATGGGGGATTACCCAGACATTCTATCTACTGACTTAATTAGGTAGCCCAAGCCTTCTTAGATCACTTCTCCATCAATGTTGTTAAGAAGGTTACCATGATTGACCTTTACTCTATGTGTCCAATATTATGACGAGTCTATCGCAGATTTTATTGCTCATTGGTATAGCCTGATTAATGAACTCACATTCCAATTACCGCAAACTAAACTCATAGAGCTCTTTACATGCGGGCTTGTGCTAGACATATTTTTCTGACCCTGCAAGTGAAAAATTTCTGAACCTTTGATGATTCATTCACCATGGCACAAAAGCTAGATATTTGGAGCCATCAAAGAAAATAAAATCCAACTACAAAATAATAACGCGACATTTAAGTCAAGTGATACCTCTTCTTCTTCAAAACCATAAAAAATTTATTCAAAAGCCAAGGGAACTACTAACATGCGTTGGTACTCAAGGCCAGACCCAGCTCATCCATCAAATTATGTTAATCCCTCATCTAATATTTCCCCTAGTCCATAGATTTTTCAATTTAGACAAGAACAACAGAAATACACCCCAATTGGGGAGACTTATTCTTCTATTTTAGAAAAGCTCATTAAAGTTGGGTCCATCACCCTTCCTCTTATAAAACCACACACTGGTTTTGATACTGCTCACCCCACACTTGCATGGTACAAAGAGCACAACTTCTGTAACTATCATTAGGTAAAAGGTCATAATGATGGTAATTTCATCACTTTCAAGAACATTTTTCAAGAAATGCTAGAGAACGGAGAGTTAGTCCTTTGATAATCCTAAATGCACCTGCTAACC
Source organism: Taxus chinensis (assembly GCA_019776745.2). Classification (NCBI taxonomy): domain Eukaryota; kingdom Viridiplantae; phylum Streptophyta; class Pinopsida; order Cupressales; family Taxaceae; genus Taxus; species Taxus chinensis. Next base: position 6,933,664 of record CM034154.1, read on the forward strand.
AAAACCTGCACATTTTCAAGAAAACCATTTCCTAATCACACCCCTTCTTTTAACCAAAGTGTGGAGACCTCGACTAATTATAACAACACCTGTGAGTTCCATGCTATTAAAATTGATGCGACCAGTTGCTTCCCAATTGCCTCATATTCCTTCCATAGAGGAAATCCTATCATAAAGTCCTCAACCTACACATGAACCCACTGTCACCTATTCCTCCACCCACAGAGGAACACCCTTCATCTACTCCCTCACCTGTGAAGGAGTATTCATGTTAACATCAAGACCAATTCACCTTTGGCTTCTCCACCTAGAGATTCGTCACCAGTAGTACCTCTCTGACCCATGGGAGATGCTTGTTCATCTCCTCCACCCACAGAGGAGCACCCATCATCTCCTCCATCTATCAAATATCCAGTAGAAATGTCTATTGCCTGTAGGTGACCACTCTCCATCAATCCACCCAAAATCATGCTGACTTACTTTTGGCTCTCCTACCGACAGAGGCTGAAGCTAGTGATTTCCCTGATTCTAAAACACATTTTACGGGAATCACCATTAGATCCACACAGACCTCACCTATAGCAGTTTCATTCTCACGCTTGGCCAATCACCTAGATTATGTTGATAGAGCCTTACTTCGGGGGCTGTCTTCTACTACCTGTCTCAACACAAATGTAGATGTCACTCGCTGACACATCCACTATATATCCAAAATTGTTTTGGCCAACCGAACTAAACACAACCACAACTATCAAAAATTCTCCCATGACACCATTCATGGCTCAACTCACATCTCTACCCATAACCCAAAATGCCTCTGCATCCAAACCTACACCTACATCATCTTCCTTGCCTAAACCTATTACTACTTTTGGATTCATACCAATGACTAGCCTTACTCATCCACCCATCAAATTATATTTATCCATGTCTTTAAAAACTAACACCAAATTTAACCCGACCCCTAAACAAAAGAACTGATCTCCTAGATCTCATACCCCAACCTCTCCAATCACACCCTTATCACCTTTACCCCTTCCGTCCATCCTAGGACCTCACCCCTCGACCCTGGCTAAGAAACCTCCATCCACCGGTAAACCAAGGATGCAACAACCTATTTCCCCATCGCAATCCTCTAATATACCCAAGCACCCCACACAACCTCTGCCCTCACCTGTAACCTTTTTACCACCCATACCTCCAATACCATCACTAACTTCTTCACTACCCATGACACTTCCTCCCCTTTCCCTCATACCTCATGCCCAACCTACACCACCTACCTCCATAACACCTCGCTTACCCCATGGGTAACCCGCCCTCTTCCACCATCTACTCTTTCCTCTACATCTCATGCGTCTGTATCACCTTTACCCAAGAAGGTGCAACCTAAAGGTAAAAATATGCTACCCTCGAATAAGGTAGTTAAACCAACCACACACTCTATTTGCAGTTCATCTATCACACCCCTACCCAAGTAGACATGACCAACACCTAAGACCATAGCCCAACCCACTCCCCCTCTCGCAAAGACTCTTCTTATACAGTTAGCTACATATGCACCCAAAATCACATTCACCTCCCATTGTGATCCATTAGGGGGATCCTATGCCAAAATATTAACCAATCTCCTTGAAACTTCTGTAATCACAATACCACCTCTTAGACCTTATGACCTGATCAAACCCAAACCAAAAGGGTTTGACAAAACTAAAATTTGTGCCTACCATCATGTGCTAGGACACGATGTAGAGAACTGTAAGGCTTTAAAAGATGCTCTTATCCAGTTGTGTCCTCCTGAAGAAAACTTTGATGATGATGACCTTCTTGGTGAGGACTCCATTTCGCTAGCACCCATTTCCACAATTCTTCCCTCATTTCCTACTATGCGACCAAAATCTCCACCCCCACAACTCTTAGATCCACCCCTGAGATTCAAAATTAACATGGTTCATATCAGAGAACTCACCAAACCTCCACCCAAATATCGATGTGCCCAACTCATTTCACAAGGCTTCTTCCCACCTCTTTCCTTCTTCCCTTCCTATCGTTACAACTTTCATGAATCACCTAATTCATCTACCTCTTTTCCTTAAATCAACATGATTCACAGTGCTACCCACACTCATAAGGATAAAGGAAAGGAAAAGGTGACCGACCCACCAATTAACCCTATACCCAACATACCATCTGGACCCACACCTAAAGCCACTATCCGCGGCCCCACATATCCTATTTCTAATGGGGTTACACATCACGCGATGCTGAAACAACTACACCAATCCTCCCTCAAAATGTCCCTATATGACCTCATCCAAACCTTTGAATACCATCACCAAGCTCTCATGGAGGTTCTTCAGTCTATTGAGGTTTTACCCAATGATCCTACACTCATAGCCTCCATTATTACACCTCATCATATATCCTCTCTCACCAAATTACCACCTTCTTCTACATCTATACCTACTCACCAAATAGCCACCCTCAACTTCTCAGACAAAGAGATTGCACCATACCAAACCGATGACCCAGATCCAACCCTTTTCATCTCTGTCCATATCAATAATATACGTGTACGGCGTGTTATGCTCGATGGGGGCGCTACCATTAACATCATCTCCTCCCATGCATTTGATCAAATGCACATACCCAATAATTTCATGCATAAACATCTCGTCATGTTACATTCATTTAACAACATTTTCATTTCTACACTCGGCACCGTCATCCTCCATGTTCGCATGGGCCCCCATACTATTCCAGAGTTATTTTACATCTTAGAGGGGGAATTTCAATATAACTTGTTTCTTGGTAGACCTTGGATTCGTGTCATGGGTTGTGTTCCTTCCACTTTGCATCGTTGTGTAAAGTTTGAGCATGAAGGACACACCTATACCATTCCGGCTAACCCATCACCTTTTAAAACCTTCAACATGCTTTACTAACCCAATGACTTGCTTGTACCCATTAAGGCGTCTACCTCTATGACCACTTCCTCTTCACCCACACCTCCACTCACTGGTGCCACCGCTACCTCAACCACACCTAAATCCTCCATTCCTACCACTACCATGACCTCCACGGCCTCCTAATTAGTTGGCTCCACCTCTGATCCAACCTCTAACACATCATCTATCCCAGCTACCCACATATCGATCACCGATCCCTTGGAAGGAATTTTTCAATGCCTCACTTTGGGGGAGTATCACCTATATAATATCAACACATTCCTTACTCCACAAGAGTATGGAAGCCTTCGCCAACACCCTCTCTATGATCACCACATAGGATAGCATCTCCTTTACGGTCCTCCCCACTTCACACCAATGTCACCTATGGGGGACTTGATACTTCCACTTATACACCTGAACCATCATCACAAACCTGCCCCTTTTCTACCGACCTCTAGTCACTCACCAATCACTGCTTCACCCACACCTTCCTACACCAATGTGCATGGAAAGGTTTTGGTTTTAGATTTTACGAGAAAGGCCGTCATACTGTTATTCCATGTACTACCTGTAAACATAATGACCGTAGTGGTACCAGCTTTACTGAACTACCTACCAAGAAGGCCTGCATTGAACTCATTGAGGATATCAACCCTCCTTCACCTTATTTGTCTGATCCACCTTCTTCACCACCTTCACCGACAGAGTCGATGGATCCAGAATCCATTCCTCCTAACTTTTTTTTTTTTCAAAAACACCATTTCCTTAGGGCCTCTTACTTATCAACGCGAGGGTGAGGCTCCCTCTTCTCTTCCCTTCCTATATCCTGAAATGATTGATGACGATAAACCTTATATTATTATCGTTTAATGTCAGGATGATGAATCTATACTCACCTACCTTGGTGCAAAAGAATCTTATATTCACTGATCATTACCATTTGAGATGAAAACCATGTTGAATGAATCGACTATCGAAATCAACATCCATACTAAGGATGACCCGCACATTCTAAAGATCGGCCAATCTTTAGATACTGCAGAATAGGAAGTCCTCACTTCTTTTCTCAAAAACCATAACCATGCTTTCATTTGGAATTATGCTAACATGCATGGTATTGACCCCACCATAGTGGTCCACAATATCAGAATCATTCCCAATGCCAAACCCGTAAAATAAAAGCTGAGGAAAATACACCCTCGTATTTCTCTTATGGTCAAAGAAAAACGTCAACACCTTCTTTCCATTTCCTTCATCTTACCCATTGATTATCCCCAATGGATTTATAACATTGTCCTTGTCACTAAGATGATAAGGGGACTTCACATTTGCATAGATTTCCATGACCTCAACCTAGCTTTCCCAAAATATGACTTTCCTTTACTCGGTATTAACCAACTGGTTGACCTTACTACTGGTCACAAGATGCTATCACTCCTAAATGTGTTCTCAGGTTATAACCAAATCTTGATTGCCTCAGAGGATTAAAAAAAACCACATTCATCACCCCTTGGATGACTTTATGACATCGAGTCATGCATTTTGGCCTTAAAAACACTGGTGCCACATATCAGCGGGCTATGACTTGCATCTTCCAAGATATCATGCACCGTATATTGGAAGATTACGTAGAAAATCTCCTTGCCAAATCTAAATGTCGCTCCAAGCACCTCACCGTCCTAAAAAACCATTTTGACCACCTCATTAAGTATTGTGTTCATCTTCAGCCCAAGAAGTGTGTCTTCGTGGTTCTCTCAGGAAAGCTCTTGGGATTTATCGTTTCCTTAAGTGGTATAGAGGTTGACCTTGCTAAATTCAAGGCCATTCTTGAAATGCTTGTGCCCACTAACCTGCGGAAACTCCGTAGCCTGCAAGGTAAGTTGTAATCCATTCATCATTTTATCTCACACCTTTCCAACCACTGTCAACCATTTCACCATCTTCTCAAAAAGGATGTCTCCTTTAAGTGGGATGATGAATGCCACTTCGTAGTTCACTTACCATATCACCAATTTCTCATCAAAATAACACCTGAAGATGTTTATCATCTAAGAAGCTTGCCCCATGCAAACATATTTCATGTAACCAACAAATCCATTCTTCTTGTTGAGAAAAATAAAATTTTAAAGTCTCAACACAATCTCTTTGTTGAGTTTGAGGTTAATACTCTAGCCAAAAGTGGCATTAAATCTCAATCTATCAAATACCCCTTTCTCCTGGCCATGGTCTTATTTTTTCAGTCATGTATCCTGTTACATGGAAAATACACTAAAATTCCTGTAGTCACAAAATCACACACTTACTATTACATTTTTACCACTAAGAATGTTGTTTTATATATCGATCTCACGTAAGGAAAGTATTCACGAATGGTTCATCCCCTAGTTCTTGTTGCCACTTAGTTAGTCATCATTTTCATTTGTCTTGCATAGTCTTCATTTGTCTACATATTCCTAATCATCTTTTAACAAGTATTAGGTGTCGTAATTTGTTCATTTTTCATCTTTAATCCCTAACTAGGGTGCCTAGGGTTATATTAGGGAACCCATAGGAATATTGATCCTTGATTTTGGACGCCCTAGTTTCTGTGATGTTCACATTTAATTTTGATGTTCGAGGCTAGTCTCTACAATTTTATGGTCTCATTCACCTATATGATAGTCAGCATGTCAGGCCATTAGTGTCAAAATTTGAGCAAGATATCCCTATATAAACATAACATACTCACCACATTATGCTCGAACTATCTACTATCAAGAGCTAGCTACTACTAAGGAAAAGGACCACATTTTGGCATCTTCTACATTTGCATCACACAAGAATAGGGGGAAAGGGTTGTATTCATTATATTACATCCACCATTTTCATTTTACATCTAGCTATTGCCCCTTATTTATGGGTCATTGACACTAGGGCACCCTAGGCACACAATTTCACACACAAGTACAAAGAAATACATTGGGTCTGGAATGTAGTGTAGTGCTTAGTTGTAAGTCAACTATTGTGGTAGTAAGGTCAGTTTGACCCCATCATTAGTATCTTTGTTTTTAGGGATTTGATGCTTTGTATGGGGTTTTGCAAGTAGATCATCATCATGTAGCTACAGTGACACGAGTGAGCTTATTGCGACAATATAATGACCAAGATAAAGGTCTTACAGAATAATTGCAACACTGCCAGAACTAGATCTTGAGCTTCTTTGTAGATCAGAGCACTAAGATCATAGACCAGGGTGCTCACAGGCTCCCCAATACATTCCCAGGCACCCTAGTACATACATATCCCCTTGTGCTATAATTTTCTGGGTCATAACTACAAATTCTTCCCTATCTGCTTATCAGTCATCAAATTCTAGTAAAACAATGAGGTAAGTACTTTCAAGTTAGTACCCTAATCACTACTATTTCTTTTATTGCATTTCATTTAAATATCAAATAAAATCTGTTAGCGCTTATTTTACATTTCATATTATTTACTCTATCATTGTTACTAGTTAGATTAGCTCTAAAATCCCTATTTTAGTTAATCATTTTGGTGAACCCATATTTTAGAATACCTTACCCTAGGATCTGCTAGATGGCTAATAATATCTCATCTTCTTTTCCCATAATGTCTCGTGTTAGTATCAACCCTATTTACAATGAGACTGGCATTGCTAAGCTCAAATCCCTCTATGGTTCTCTCGTTTCTACACCTGATTATGTCAAACAACTACAAGATGGCTTGCAACATGTGCATACTATATTTGAATATAATCCCTTAAGCATTAGTATTATTGATGATCCAATAGCCTTTACCCATTGTATGCCATGTTACACGGTCACTTGTGATTCACCTTTTTATATTTCACATGAAACATTAGATGATTCTCTTATTGATTAATTATTTGGTATTGATGCTCAGTCACCTATGCATACTGATTCTACTTCTTCTCAAACCATTGATATAGTTCCTATTGTTGCAAATCAGCAGCACCCCTAGATGTTGATCAGACTTCTAGTTTGACATCTTGGACATCCAGTGTGATTGCACAACATTGAATCCTTTCCCTAAGTGCGGGAATTGTAAAAATGGGAGAGGAATCTCTAGATTAGAGGCTGGTTCCTCAACTCCTCTGATTAGATATATCATTGACAAGTTATACAGAGGCTTCAAACTCAAAATCCTACTCTAAATTCCAAAGTGGACAGAGATAGAGAATGTAAAGAACACTGAAACTAGTGCTAATAAGGTGATGCACCAAAGGAGTGGTGAGCATTTATTACTTCTGTAGATTAACACAGTTCATAAAAATGCAATAAAAATTCATGCACAAACTGATAACTGTAATGGAGGGTCAGAAATGAATCAAACAACACAAATAGAGGATAAAAACTCATTCATAGAGCCTGTATTGTCATTTTAACATTAAAAACCACTTGCATTACAACACCTGAGAGGAAAAATAGGTTGAAGTCTTGGAAAAGGTATGATTTTTCCACAAAAATAACTTTTAAGGTGAAAGAGGGAGCCTGCAATACATAAAAATGTTCAACCTTCTGGAAAATGAGCCAAATCTGGGTTTTACAGTGCCAACCATGATCCCAGGAGAGAGAAATGCAGGAAAACATGGGAGAGCTTAAACCATTGGAAAAAAACATAGTAAAATAGCATGGGCATCCTTACAGGCCCATCCCCTGACATTTTTCGCCATGTTGGGAGAGAATGCGAGCCATTCTTCATTAAAAATGGTGGTTGAAACGTCATTTTTGTCCATGACCACGTGCCAGAGGCATTTTTTAATTTTATCTCTCCAAAATCCATTAAAATGAAAAAATAACCCTGGAATATTGTAGAGAATTTCACCATATTTCCATTGATATAAAGAACATGAAAAACCAAGCTTTGGATTGAAAGATATGGCCGTGTGAAATTTTAGGGCAAAACAGGGCCAAATCGGATTGGCAGGCAATTTTTTTTAAATTTTTCACTTTTTGGTCATTTGGAAAATTTTCCAAAAATTCCCCATGCTCCACCATTCTAGGTGCTACATGGCATGCTTTGATTGGGCATGGGCCTTTCCTACTTCATTTTCCTTTTTTTTCGCCATTGGAAAATTTTCTAAAAATTCCCCGCTAGGCCGATGAGTTGAGGACACGTGGCAACAACTGATTGGACGTGGGCCTTTCCTTTTAAATTTTCTATCGCTGTTAGATCCATATTTTGACCCAGACATGTAGAAAAATGTGATTTTCTGCGGGCTTTACCCTTCGAATTTTCCATGCGGGCTTGTCTTGAGTTTTTTTCTGCCACCTGACACGTGGCACAATTCTATTGGCTTGCACTTGGGGGGGCACGATTTTTCCCTTGAAATTTCCTTCTTTTTCCCTTGGGAAAATTTCCCAAATCCTCCCCGCCTTCCATCGGTCTGGGACACGTGGCAGCATCTTACTGGACACGGGGCCTGGGTGAACATTTTTCCTTTGTTGCAATCCCTTTGGGAAAAATTCCCAATCTCCTCCCGTGCTCTGCAATTTCGGTTGCCCGGGGACACGTGGCACAATTTCATTGGTTGGCGGGCCTGCGGGCCAAAAAATTTCTTTTTGAAGTTTTGGCAAAACACTTCGCCAAAATTCTAACTTCTCCTCTGACCCCCGCCGGTACGATGCTATAGGACATGTGGCAAAACGTGATTCGTTGCGGGCTTTACCTCCAAAATTTTCCATGCGCCAACACTTAGTCAAATTTTCAATTTTCTCCCCTTGGACACGTGGTGAAATCTGATTGGATGGCGGGCCCACGGGGAAAATCTTCCCTTTTGAAATTTTTCCAAACACTTGGTAAAAAAAAACCAATTCTTCCTCCGACCCTCGCCACTTCCTTGGACACGTGGCGCCATTTCATTGGTTGCGGGCCTTTCAAGGGAGAATTTCCCACAAAAATTCCACTAGGCCATAACTTCAAAAATACATGGAGTTAGGAGGAAAACTTTACCTTTCTGGAAAGCTGAGAAAGAGCTCTATCCAATGGTGCCATTTCCAGAAAGTTTTGAGTTACTAAAAAGAAAAAAATTATGATTGAGGAACAAGAGAGGGAAGAATGAAAAGGAGTTAGCCACAAAATGAGCCAGGGGTACACTTTGGATAACACTTTTGGCGACTCAGAGGGCTCATCTGCCTGCTGGATGAAGTTACCAGTTTCCTGGAGCAATCCATTGGGCATGGAGTCATCAAATTCTCTGTTTGGTACTCCAACTAACTAGAACGCTGCAAGGAGGAAGATGGGGGATGGAACACCATTTGATTGAGCAAGGCCTGTAACACACATTTCTAGGAACAACAAGCTTGTGCCAAAGCACTTAGGGAAAGAAAAGCAAATATACAACAAAACAATGTGCACAAGCACTTGGAGGAATGAAAATCTAAGCTAATATGTACAAGGTGGAGAATTCCCTTCAGTATCAATGATTTAGATAGATCCCATTGACTGGAATCTGTAGTTCTTTGCCATCCAATGAAGACAATTGGAAAGCATTGCTGTCCTTGCACTTTGTGACCATGTATGGGCCACTCCAAATGGCATCAAATTTTGAATGCCTTCCCGGTTTTTCTCTATCTGCATCCCATTTTAACACTAGATCTCTAACTTGGAAAGATCCATCCTTGGCCTTCCTATCAAAGGTCTTCTTGATCAAGGATTGATCCTTCTCCATCGCTTGGGATGCTTGACTTCTCATTTCTTGGAGCTCCATCAACTCTGCATATCTAACCTCCATGGGCCCAAACTCCAACAACTCCAATTGTTTCATGAGTTCCAATGTTGGCAACTCAAGTGACACGGGCAAGATTACCTCTCTCCCATAAACAAGCTTGAATGGGGAGTTACTTGTAGATCTCTTGGGAGCTATCCTATCAGCCCATAAGGCTGATTTCAATTTGGTATGCCAGGATCTCTGATTTTCATCAAGAGTCCTCCTAATGATCCTCAACAAGTTCTTATTTGTAGATTCAGCCTAGCCATTACCTTGAGGGTAATAGTTTGATGAAGTACTTAGGTAGATCCCATTCTTGATAGCCCATTCAGTCACCTTGGACCCAATGAATGCCAATGCATTATCTGATATTATTGTAGCAGGTATGCCAAATCTGGTTATTATTCCCTCATAGAAATCTAGGATGCTAGATTCATTTGCTTCCTTGAGTGCTATTGCTTCAGTCCACTTGGTGAAGTAATCAATTGCTGTTAAAATCCATTTGTGCCCTTGGCTTGAATTGGGATTAATGACTCCAATGAAGTCCAAACCCCATTGCATGAATGGATGGTCAACTGAAATTGGATGCAATGAAGGGAAGCTAGTCTCTCTTTACCTGTGAAGAATGCAAAATTCTTACACCTCTTGATCCATGCATAACAATCACTGAAAATCTTGGGCCAATAATAGCCAGCCCTCATGATATTTAGGGCTGTCAATCTTGGTGCAAAATGACCACCAGCCGGTCCATCATGGAACTCTTCCAACACTCTATGAATCTAATTTGTACCAATGCATCTCAGCAACACTCCATTCGCATCCTTTTTGAACAAAATACCATCAACAAGGGCATATGGGACAACCTACAATCTAAAGTGTCTTCTTTTGGTCTTGTTCATATTTAGAGGGCATAGACCTGTGCTTAGGAAGTGCATTATGTCTTGTGTCCAGCAAGGAGTGAGAACACCATCATTATCTTCTTGAGTGCTTCCTTGCTCATGACTATCTTGCAACGCCAAAACAACCTCCTTCTCATTGCATGCTTCCTTTTGTTTTCTCAAAACTAGCTGCTCACACAATCCTTTTCCTCTAAACAACTTGGTGAATTTGATCTCAATGTCATACTCCATGACACGAGTAATCTAACCTACTCTCTTTTCATTCAAGTCTTTGTTGAGGAGGAAGTCTTTAACTCCCACATGAGAAACCAACAAATGAACCTTGTTGTTTGAAACTAAATGCTTGAATTTCTTCAAGCTTCTGATTATTGCACGAACATGCTTTTCAATGAAAGAATATCTCACCTCATGATCCTCTAGGATTTGGCTGAAGAAAGCAATTGGTTGCTCATCATTGTATTTGTTCTGCTGTACCAAAATTGCAAAAATAGTATCATCACCCCCAAATGCATAGAGAATGAAATCCTTGGAGAAATATGGGTTGATGAGAGTTGGTGCTTGAGAGATGGCTTCCTTGATTACTTCAAAACTTTCCTTGCCTTCTACTGTCCATTTGAAAACCATGCTTTTCTTCAACATCTTGGTGATAGGATTGACTAGGGCTGCAAAATTTGGGACAAATATCTGAACAAAATTTATTCTCCCCAATAAACTTTGAAGGGCCTTCTTGTGGCTTGGCAATGGTAGTGCTCTTATGGCTTCAACTCTTTCCGGATCAATTTCTAATCCCTCTTTGGAGACAATTTGGCCAAGGAGATTTCAATCATGAGCTATAAAAATACACCTTTTAGGATTCAAGGATATTCCAATTCTTCTGCACCTTTAAAATACTTGTCTCAAATGAAAGAGGTGGTCTGCTGCATTTTTTGAAAAAACAGTGATATCATCAAGATATATCAGCACACTGTTGTTAATCAAACCCTTGAATGCCATGTCCGCTTCTCTTTAGAAAGTAGCTCTAGCGTTGGACATCCCAAATGGAATTTTTTTGTATGCATAAGTTCCCCATTTGGTTGTAAAGGTTGTCTTGAATTGATCCTCTTCTTTCATCATAATGTGATTGTACCCCGAATAGCCATAAAGTAATGAAAACCTCTCAGAACCAGTAACAACTTACAAAATGTGCTCCATGGAAGGAAGTGGGTAATGATCCTTGAGAGATGCTCTGTTCAAATCTCTGAAGTCAACACATAATTTGATTTCCCCACTCTTCTTTCTAGCTGGAACTAAGTTGGCTACCCAACTAGAATGCTTGATAGGGAATATGATTCTTGATTCTATCAACTTATTTAATTCCTTTCTCATGAGAGGCTCCATGTGTGGATTGATTGGGATTTGATTTTGTCTGATGGGTTTAGTACTTGGATCCAATTCAATTGTGTGTTGAGCTAACTTGGGATTGAAACCTTTCAAATATTCATAGCTCTAAGAAAACACATCAGGGAATTCCTGACAAAGTTGTATGAAATCATACCTTTCTTTCTCAATTGTCACTTTACCAACTTGGAGTGATTTGTCCTTCTTCCACCAAGATGGACGTTGAATCTTCTCCCTTGACTTGAATGTTTCCTTTCTCCTTCCTAAATTGATCATTAGGATTGAAAATGGACTCTAAAGTGATAATTCCCTTTGGAAGTTTGTTGGTTCTCTGCTATACCACTTGGTCACCATACTGCTGTTCCAAATTTTCTTTGATTTTTAGCTGAGAACTCAACCTCTTATTACAAGAAATTGATTATTTTCTGGTCATTTTCAAACACTTTCCAACTTACATTGTTGTCTGGTACTGAAGGCCTCATAATCACATGGATGCTTGGCTATAACGTGTATTTTTGAATGCTTTCAACAACATCAAAGGCTGCTCCAACTGTTGTAAGCCTGTCAGCAGCTTGGTTCTCTTTTCTAGGAATGGACTTTATGCCAAATCCCTCAAAATCTTCAATGAGGTCCCACACCCTATTCTTGTAGCACTTGAATAGATCATTCTTGACAGTATGCTACCCCCTTAACTTGATTGACAATCAACTCACTATCACCAAAGACTTGAAAGTTCTTTATTCCTCTCTTGATTGACCAATACAATCCTTGTATCAAGGCTTCATATTCAGCAGTGTTATTAAAGCATACAAACTAAAATCTAAAAGCTGAATAATACTTAAATCCTTGAGGTGAAACAAGAATAGCTCCACCCCTTGTACCTTGTCTACTCCTTGATCCATCAAATTTTTTTTGCCATACCTTATTTTCATCTTTGTCATTTGGCTTGGTGATGTTGGGAATAAGTTTATTTTATTCATGCATGTAATAGACTCCTAACTTAGATTCTTCTATTTCTTGATAAGGATAAAAAACATGCACCTTATTTGCCCATTCATCAAGAGTTAGATCTAAGATGCTTCCTACCTTGGTGTCAGTTTCATCAGTTCTTGGATAATCCTCTTGATCAAATGCTAAACAATTGGTATTGATCTGACTTGGAATGCAAGGCTCAATGTGAAAGTTTGCAATAGGTTTAGATCTAATTGTGGCTTTAGTTCCATATCTTCTTTTAAACAACATGTGTGTCTAATCAGTAGATAAGTACCCTCCGATCTTGGCTATGAAATCCCTTGACAGGCATAGGGGAAAGAGTGGTGGAAGGTCTTTTAACTGAGACATCTTGTAAAACAACAACGTTGGGGCAGGCATGCAAGGTAAGACTCAAGTTTTTTATATCACTCCAACTATTGTTACTGCTCTCCCATCCAATTGCACTAACTCTTTGGTTATGACTTCATATTGAAGCCTTAACTGATTAGCTATTTTCTTTGGCATTACTGAACTACTTTCCTTGGAATCAATCATGAAATTGTGTACTAAATGGTTTCCAATGATCAATGAAACATGGAATGGAGGGGGGCCTGCAACATTTTACCTTGCTGTCCTCCACGATTCCTCTAAGGTTAGGTAGCATTTGTGAGCACCTTCTCTTGCATTTGGACTTACTGATTTGAATTTGACCAGTCCTTCATGGAAACTTGTAGCAAATCTCTTTGGCCTGGGATAGATAGTGATTCCCACATTGATATGATTACATTTTTCTTCTTCATCTAGTCAATGATGTTGAATGGGGATGAAGCATCTCTTTGTTATCCCTTGTCCTACACATTCATTCCTTGCATATGGGCAGCAAAAATTAGCATTTGAGCTGGCCTAGGAGATGTTTTAGGCAGCCCTTGTGTGTTTGGAACTGCATTTTGCTTGCTAATAATTTGTGGAGTGAGTAGAAGATTGTGGATTACTTAGAGTCAATGGTTATTCTTCACCCAAATTTCTCCTTTTTGACCTTGTGTTGGCTGCAACACTTTGGGGAAACTGTTTGATTCATGCCACAAAAAAAAATTTGCCTACCAGTTTACAAGTGTGATATCATTTGGAGCTGATTGTTGTTGGAATGTTTCTTGTTGTTGGTTATTTCCTTGACTACCTTCACCCTCCACACTAGTAGTTGTCACCATTAATGCTTGATTAAAGGAACCATTGAAGCACATAGACTGGTTGTGAGGTTCATTGTGTGGGAAACACCAATCATACTCTTGAGCTATTGTTGTTTTACACGGGCACTAATGCCTTAGAGGCAGATATAGCATTGGGATTATAGGGCTGAAATGGTCTGTTAGCAGGAGGTTTTTCTTGGTTTAAATTTGCAGCTGGATTAGATGGTGTTTGAGGTTGGTATGGCTGCCTGTTAGGCTGAGCTTGAGGCTGGAAAGGAGGCCTAAAACCTCAGGCTTGCTGTCTCTTGAGTGTAACCAGCTCATTACCTAAATTTTGCAATTGCTTCATGACTTCTTGAAGTTCATTTGAGGTACTAGAAGATGAAGTAGAAGCTTCACTTAAATTCTAATTTCTAGGAGTGGGAATAGGAGTTAAATTAGGCACTTGGCTAGTACTTAGGCTCTCTAAACTTGGGAACAATGGCATTGGAGGCCTGGGAGCTAGCTTTTCAGCTTGAATCAAACAATTTTCAGCTTTAATGGCAATGCTATAAGCAATGGGGATAGTTGTGCCCTTCATGGATTGAATTAACATAGAAATATCAGAATTTAAAGCTTTAAGGTAATATAGAAAAGCACCTTCTGCTGCTGGTCTTACTACCACTGGAATTCTCTCCCAAGTCATTCAAAATCTGAAGTTGAAGTCAGTCAGCTACTCATTAGGAGCTCTCTTGATGGTTGTTAGCTGCTCCAAAAGGGACAAGTTGTCTCCCTTTCTCCAAACTAGTCATGGAGGCATATACATAGCTGGTTCCAATTTTGGATAGAACCTAAGGCAAGAATCTTGAACCATTGTAAGGCTTTCCCTTTGAGTGAAGAGGCTAGCAGTTTGACAATAACTTGCATCTCATTTATCTCATGGATTACACAAATATTGGCAATATCCTTGACATGATCACCAGGAGTGGTATGATTTTCTCCAGTAAAGTATGGAATGTTCTTCAATGCTACAACTGGGATTGGATTTTATGCATTGAGAGAAAGTGGGCTGCTACCAGTGAAGTTGACGTAGGGGTTGTTTTGTGCCATTCTGATTGGCCTTAGAACCCTTATTGATTGAATGAAAGACCTACTAGGTGGAGGAGTTGATAGAGTTCTATTTGGTGGAGATGGAGACCTTTGAATTCTCCTCCCTCTTTGCCTTCTTCTTGGAGATAACTATAGATACTCAAACAACACCTCTTCTTCTCCAACTCTTGACCTTGTGGTGATTCTTCTCATAAGTTTTTAGGTCTACACTACTAAAACCAGCTGATTCTTCTTCCTTGGAGTCGCTAGATGTGCAATTTAGGGATATTTTAAGCAAGAAAATTGTAACAAAAGAACATCAATTTGTTGCAATGAAGATGAAGACCTCTAATTCCCACCGGGCATGCTAAAACTATTGTTGCAAATCAGCAGCACCCCTGGCATGTTGGTCCAGACTTCTAGTTTGACATCTTAGACATCCAGTGTGATTGCACAACATTGAATCTTTTACCCAAGTGTGAGACTTGTAAAATGGGAAAAGAATCTCTAGTTTTGAGGCTGATTCCTCAACTCATCTAATAAGATATATCACTTACAAGTTATATAGAGGTTTCAAACTCAAAATCCTACTCTAAATTCCAAAGTGGACAGAGATAGAGAATGCAAAAAAAATGAAGATAATGCTAATAAGATGATGCACCAAAGGAGTGGTGAGCATTTCTTACTTTTGTGGATTGACACAGTTCATAAGAATGCAACAAAACTTCATGCACAAAATGATAACTGTAATGGAGGGTCATAAATGAATCAAACAACATAAACAGAGGATAAAAACTCATTCACAGAGCCTGCATTGTCATTTTAACATTAAAAAAACCACTTGCATTACAACACCTGAGAGGAAAAACATGTTGCAGTCTTGGAAAAGGTATGATTTTTTCCACAAAAATCACTTTTAGGTGATAGAGGGAGCCTGTAATATAAAAAAAATGTTCAACCCTTTGAAAAATTGAGCCAAATCTGGCTTTTACAGTGCAAAAACATGACCCGAGGAGAGAGAAACATATGAAAACATGGGACAGCTTCAAACACTGACCAAAACACAATGAAAATATCATGTTCATCCTTACAAGCCCATCCCCTGAAATTTTCTGCCATGCTGGGAGAGAATGCGAGCCATTCTTGATTAAAAATGGTGGTTGAAACGTCATTTCTGTCCATGACAACGTACCAGAGGCGTTTTTCAATTTTATCTCTCCAAAATCCATAAAAATTAAAAATTGATAGTGGAATATTTTAGATAATTTCACCATCTTTCCATTGATATAAAGAACGTGAAAAACCGAGCTCTAGATCGAAAGATATGGCTGTTTGAAATTTTAGGGCAAAACAGGGCCAAATCAGATTGGTGGGCAAATTTTTTTAAATTTTCCACTTTTTGGTCATTTGGAAAATTTTCCAAAATTTCCCACACTCCACCATTCCATGTGCCATGTGGCATGCTCTGATTGGTTGCGGGCATCTACTGTTTCATTCTCCATCACTTTGTCTTTTGGAAAATTTTCCAAAAATTTCCCACTGGGCTGATGATCTGAGGACACGTGGCACATGTTGATTGGGCGCGGGCCTATCCTCCTAAATTTTCCATCATTGTTTGATCCAAATTTTGACCCAAACACATGGCAAAATGTGATTCACCACGGGATTTTCCCTTCAAATTTTCCATGCAGGCTTGACTTGAGTTTTTTGGCGCAACCTGACACGTGGCACAATTCCATTGGCTCGTGCTTGGGGGGGCGATTTTTCCTTTGAAATTTCCTTCTTTTTCCTTTGGAAAAATTTCCCAAATTCTCCCCACCTTCCGCCGGTCTGGGACACATGGCAACGTCTTACTGGTCGCTGGGCCTGGGTGAACATTTTTCCTTTGACGCAATCCCTTTGGGAAAAATTCCCAATCTCCTCCCGCACTCCACAATTCTGAGTGCACGGGGACACGTGGCACAATTTCATTAGTTGGCGGGCTTACGGGCTAAAAACTTTCATTTTGAAGTTTTGGCAAAAACACTTTGCCAAAATTGTAACTTTTCCTCTGCACTCCGCCGGTCCGATGCCATAAGACACGTGGCACAACATGATGGGTTGCAGGATTTTCCTTCAAAATTTTCCATACGCCAACACTTAGTCAAAATTTTCAATTTTCTCCCCTTTGCACATGTGGCGCAATCTGATTCGCCAGCGGGACCACAGGGAAAAATATCCCTTTTGAAATATTTGCCAAATATTTGGTAAAAAATCCAAGTTTTCCTCTTACCTCCACCACTTCCTTGGACATGTGGCACCATTTCATTGGCTGCGGGCCTTTTAGGGGAAAATTTCCCACAAAAACTCCGCTGAGCCATAACTTCAAAAATACATGGAGTTAGGGGGAAAACTTTACCTTTCTGGAAAGCTAAGAAAGATCTCTATCCAATGGTGCCATTTCTAGAAAGTTTTGAGTGCCTGAAAAGCAAAAAATTATGACTGAGGAACAAAAGAGGGAAGAATGAAAGGGGTTAGCCACAAAATGAGGAAGGGGTACATTTTGGATAACAGTTCCTTCTCATGCCTCTTCTGACATGGATTCTCATGATACATCCTCTCCTATTTTTCATACTCCTTCATATTATGTTGATGATCCTATCGACAGGGTACTTAGTGATATTTTCATTTATGAATCTCTATCCAATAATGGTGAGGCAGTTAATAGTCATGAATCTCCTTCTTTCCATACAATCGAGTGTGCCTCACCTCCTCCATTTATATCTTCTCCAGAGGATGCATCTAGCACTATGCATGAGTCACCACCCTACATCACTTCTTCTTCCCCTAATATTTCATCTCCTCTTGGTACATATGCTTCTATAGAGGTTTCCACATTGGTTGCTTCAACTATTAAGGATGTTTTTGATGCTAGTCCTATTATTTTTATGGATGTTCCATCTATATCTCCTACTATAACTTCTTTGGAACCTACTACTAGTGTGCCTTTAGCATCATATATTTCTCCATCACCTTTGGAGATCCCTATGATCACTCATAATGGAAAACTACAACCACTCAACACTTTATTTCCATCTTCTACCATTCCTTCATAGGATATTATATCTCTCATGCATGTCGTAGGACACTTGTAATCTCAGGTTCAGGACCTCACTTTAGAAATTAGGACCTATTATGCTTCCATCAACAACAATTCATTATATGGAAATCTGGTCCCTAAAAAGATTCATAATTAAAAATTTCTGCATGATTTCGCCATGCTTACTTTCACATATTTTTATGGTACGGGTGACCCTCATGCTCATTTTTTATACTATCATAGTGCTATGGCCTCTAACTCTAAAGATATATTATTACTCAAGGCCTTTCATTATAGTCTTACTGATGAAGCATTACAATGGTACTCTCATCCCCCCTTTTGGATCCATCAGTACTTTCTATGAAATGGATGGCGCTTTCCTCCGTAGGTTTATAATAAAAAATGACCCTAAAGTCACTTACGACTGATTACCAATTCTACATTTAGGATCCACTGAACCTATCAAGGATTATATTTTACGCTTCAATGCTTGTATGCACTAGCTAGTATTCCAACCTATAGATATTGAGAAGAAATTTATTTTCTATCGAGGCCTTATTCCTCCACTCAAGCGATGATTACAATATGATATACATGAGTCATTTATCCTTCTATGATATAAGGTCATTTAATTAGAGAAAGATATTCTCTCTACACATATTATAGATCCTCCACACATTGTTACGGCCATTTCCTCCTCTAATTATACACCATTGTCGTTGGTCAATAATCCTACACAATCTCCACCTTTTCCTAGAAAGAAAAGAAAACAGGCTCAACCTACTTCACCACAAAACATACCCCTTCTTCGGATCTGCGACAGGTTACCCCTACCACCACTCCACCTAGGTCACATGAGATTTTAAACTTCTCTCATCACACTCGGCCACATGATGTACTGCGAATATTACTTAATGAGTGATTAATTATCCTACCCTCAAATCAACATTATCTGTAACAACGATTACAATGTCAACATGACCAAGACTATTACAACTATAATTTCATAAATGGCCATAAAGACAATGATTATATTTCCCTTCAGGATATATTACACTAGATAGAGGATCAAAGAATCAGCTCCTTTCACTCTCACCAGCATGAGCGATCCATCTACCCTTTACCACGTCAGAGATATTATACTATAATTAAGTATTCTTCTACATTTGATTCTCAGGTCGTGGCTCAGGCACCACTACAGTTCATTACTCATGCACAGTCTTCACTGTGTCTATACACTACTACACCATCACATCTATTGCATCCACCTCATCTATCACATTCATGTTATCCACCACATCACGCCGCTATACCGCATTGGTCGCCACACCATTCCACTTTTGCACATGCCGCCCCACCTTTATATGAAATTTAATTCAGATCATATGGTCACATTGCTTCCATCCCACATGCTTCCACCACTTCATGAAGCATTGGTATCTGGTAGGTGATTATTATCACCTTACCCCCCAATGTCGAACTTGTTTTCTTATGGTTCTTACATGACTATTGAGGGATTTCTCTAAGAACCTTTCATCATGCACTCCATCATTCATCTAGCACACCTTAATCATCTCCCAATGACACAGTCTTGCTTTTTATGGTTCATTCTTGATTGTTAAGGGATATTAATTAAATGAACCTCCTCATCCACACACTAGGGGCATCACTACTTTCCCCCTACCATTTATCATACTAACATGCTACGATCACATTACATTATTACAATATACATTCCAATAATAATAAGAAAATCATCGATACGACAAAAATAATATGCTAAACCATATATAAATCATAGGAGTTCATACATCACAAGTGTACTAATCACTGGGAAGAAACTCCCCTACATCATGTACAATCATAACTCATCATCTCTATCACTCTCGAATACTACGAGAGCCCTAGAATTAGATCTCTTGCCACCAACTCGGTGCTGTTGTTCACAACCTTGATACCTCTTCGCTTGCCTACGTAGTAAGGTGTTCTTTGTAGAATGCTCAAAGAAGTACCATTGTAAGTCCACATATTGAGAAAACACATCTTGTGCTAATGGACCACTACCTTTCACTTATCTAGCTCGATGAGTTTCCTCGCATGCCTCGTCCCTCTCGGATAACAATATGGTATATGTGGGTGCTGCCACCACCTTGGGCTCAAATAAATTTTCATGCTCACTAGCTATATCACCCATCCTCTCAAGTATACCACCACTAAGCACATCCATTGGCACATTTTTTGTCAGGGTGCAGATGGATGTGTCGATTATCAATGACCAATACACATCACCCACAAAACAAACAACGCCACCACATTAGACAACCATCACCTCAAATAAAAACCAATAATAACATATATAAAATAAAAACATCTAGATACTAACGTTCCACTACACTTGCTACTATGGGGTTAAGGAAAAGAGATTCCCCTACTCCTCCTGCACTTACGTATGGTAACCCCGTTAGATCTGTAAATAATGGAAACAATAACACCCATCGATGCACAACCCACTATGTGCGATACTCCTTGGTACTACTAGCATCATATACATCTAATAACTCTATCACAACATATACCTCATTTAAACCAGGAAGTGCTAACTACTCAGCTGTGGGTAGCCCCAGCCCTCCTCGGTGCCCTAATAGCTCTCAACCATAAATATGGCTCTGGGGACACATCTTGAGCCATAGTGAATTGACGTGAGATTCCCTACACTTGGAAGAGCTCTGCTACTCCTGGAAATCTATCCTCTAACCACATCATCCTCTTAATACATCATAGTTCCATGAAATCCTTAGACCATCCTCCATAGTCATGGTATGGCCTCCATATAATTGACTCAGGTCCCATCCTGTCTATCAAGGACCTATAGGTATCAGTATCCATCCTGTGCCCATGAATGTTAACTGACCTCCACATGTATATCTCAGGCCTAGCCCACTCCACTCATGGGCCCCCAACTAGTCTGAACACTGCTATATGCTCATATTACCACACATGCAATAGTGGTGTGTCTCTTATCCCACTGCCAAGCTCATCATGAGTGAACCGATACAAATCTCTGTATAGATGGGATAAAAAACATCATGCCCACACATACCTCGTACCATCCTCCTCTATCTGAAAAAATATATCATACATCTTATACAAGATTCCTATGCCTCCTCCCTCCACTACTATAGATGAAGTAATGACCACCGCTATAAATTTCCGCAAGGGCAGAACCTTAGATCTCAAAATAACATCTAAATTAATATGAGCCTTGACAGGTGTCTAAGTCCCCAAAAAATATCATCTCATGGCTTGCATCTTCCTATCCATTTCCTCTAGTGGCATCAATTGAACCCTCTCCCCAAAAACTGGTAACTATAATATACGATAAATATCCTCCAATGTCACAGTCACCTCCCCTGTAGGTAACCAAAATATGCATGTATCTGTACACCACCTGTCACATAGTGTAGTCAACATTGGCATATTATGGGGAACATCCACCATCTATGCTATGTTTTGTAGGCCTGCATGGTCCATCACATCCCAATCCTCATTAGATAAATCCAAACCAAGCAATGTGCTCAAATGACGACCTCCGCAGAACTCCCTTGAGTGGATATCTCCCTACACAACAAAAAATGACAAAAAACATGGTGTTATAACACTTTACAAATGAAAACACACTCACTTATGACATTACATAATACATATTTCTAAAAACATGTTACTTACCAACTTCACGGTAGTGCGTGATGCTACGACGGTCGCCACTCTCTCAAATCGACTAGGACATGCTGTTCTTGCTTACGACATTTTCACTCACCTTGTACTCACTCTCACTCATGCAAATGATAAATAAGGTGACTAATAAATTTTTCACCTTAATATTAATAGTTCCTTTTTCACCTACATCACTAAATTCATTATTTCAGACACATTTCCTCTATTAATACAAACTACACCATTTTGACCATATCTTGAGTGTTTTTACTCCAATTTACACCCCATTTGTGGCATTCTTTTGAAAATTCTGCCTACCATTATACTGTATAAATTACACATATATTATCTAAATTAAACATTGTTTTCCATTCGAATTATCCACATTCTCACAATTTTTACCACTTTCTACATATATCATGATTACTTTCGGCTTAGTGGTCATTCTTCTTCTCATCACTTCCCCTTTCACCAAAAAGGGGGCATATCATTGGGTTCATCCTATAATTACCCTTATATCACCATGAATTCAAAAAAATATCAATGCGATAATTTCAAAACATTTACTAATCCATGGAGTGACATTTCACCCATCATCCCCCCTAATGACCTAATTTGGGGGCAACAAAATGTGCAAAATTTATCCATGAAAAAATCTCATTATTTACCCCTGATGACCTAACTTGGGGAAAAAAATATTTAAGAATATTTCCATATGGTTATTCAATGAATTTTATTGATTCCCCATAATCACCTAATCTAGGGGTAATTAGCATAAAATCTCTCCATATGTAACCGATCAAAATAACCAATCGATTAATAAATTAATACGTTCAACAATAAAAATTATATCAAACAACCAGTAAAATTTCAAAACAATTAGGCATCCTAGATGACCTAAATTTGGAGTTACATACGACCTCCTAGATGACCTAACTTAGGAGATTACACTCACTGCTTTCTAAGATGACCTATCTTGGGAAAATTAATCTACATTTCACGCTTGCTTCTAGATGACCTAAATTGGAAGCCTTTCTAAATTTCACGTTCACTTCTAGATGACCTAACTTGGAAGCCTTCACATTTCAGTGACACCCATGAAGTGGGGGCAAGAGTTCCTTTCTTATACCACTCTATATGGGTCAACTGTTTGATCAAAATTATCTGGATCCAGGAACCAAAAATATTTGATCTAAGTCTATCTGTAACAGCTATATCTTTAGGATGCAGTTAGAGATTGGAGAATAACACACTTTTCTCCCTACACTCTTCCTCTAGTGACATGACACCCAAATCTGTTGGTTGATTATTCATATACACACGTTCGGGTTGGGAATTGATCACTCCCTTCCCCATCTCATCATCATTTTACAACACTACCATCATCAAATTCATTTGACACATCTCATCATGACATTAGAATTTTTTTTACATGGATCAACCCACTGATCCATTGTTCGACACACTATACGGTCCTTTTGGCATGGTTCTACTACACATCTGCACATTTTACTTCAGCATGGGCAACTTTGAATTTCTCTCAAGTATGCATCTCTATCTACTTTATGTTACCAAGCCTTAGCTCACCAACATAAAGTGGGGGAAAATGTAGTCACAAAATTACACACTTACTATTACATTTTTACAACCAAGTGTGTTATTTTATATAAGGATCTTGTGTAAGAAAAGTATTCACTAATGGTTCATCCCCTAGTTCTTGTCATCACTTAGTTACCCAATATTCTCATTTTTCTTGCATAGTATTCAGTTTTCCACATAGTTATGGTCATATTTTAACAAGTATTAGGTGTTGTAATTTATTGGTTTGTCATTTTGAATCCCTAACTAGGGTGCCTAGGGCTATACTGGGGCACCCATGGGCACCCTGGTCCTTGATTTTAGGTGCCCTAGTTTCTGTATGTTCACATTTAATTTCATTGTTTTAGGTCAGTTTGTATGATTTTATGGTCTTATTCACCTATGTGTTAGTCAGCATGTCGGGCCATTAGTGTCAAAATTTGAGCAAGAGATTCATAAATAAACATAACATACTTACCACATTATGCATGGACTATCTACTATCAAGAGCTAGCTACTACTAAGGCAAAGGATTCAATTGGGGCATCTTCTACATCTGCATCACACAAGTATAGGGGGAAAGGGTTGTATGCATTCTATTACATCCACCATTTGCATTTTACATCTAGTTATTTCCCCTATTTCTATTTCATTGACGCTAGGGCACCCTAGGCATATAATTGCACACACAAGCACATAGAACTACATTGGTTATGGAATGTATTGTAACGCTTAGTTTTAAGTCCACCATTGTGGCAGATAAGGTTAGTATGACCCCTTCATTTACATATTTCTTATTTTAGGGATTTGATGATTTTTATAGGGTTTTGTAGGTAGATCATTATCATGCAGCTATAGTGACACGAGTGAGCTTATTGCGACAAAAAAAAAGGTATTAAAAAAGACTTGCAACAATTCCAGAACCAAATTCTAAGATTCTCTGCAGACCAGAGCACCTAGATCACAGACCAGGGTACCCACAAGCGTCCTGGTACATTCCCAGGCACCATAGTATAGAAAGATCCCCATGTGCTAGAATTTTATGGGTCACAGCTTCATATTCTACCTTGTCCACCTGTTAGTCATCACAGTCCAACAAAACATCGATGTAAGTACTTTTCATATTAGTACCCTAATAACTACTATTTAATTTATTGCATTTTATTTAAATGTCAAATAAAATATGTTAGCACTTATTTTAAATTTCATATTAGTTACTCTATCATTGTTACTAGTTAGATTAGCTCTAAAATCCCTATTTTAGTTAATCAATTCCTGAGTGGGAAATGTACTACCTTCTTTAAACCATTTTCGGCATTAGATTTTATTGGCACACATATATTGCATCAAAGATTCGTTATGAACCTGAAAAATAAAAATAAAATCCTTCTGCAGTTATTTTTTCTTCTTGTTATGTTCTTGATTTATATTACGAGGGTTTTTATGGACTCAAATCCAAAAACTATTCCAACTAATTTTCACGAGACGATGGATAAACATGGAATTCCTCTCGACCAATAGTTGGTGAGTGTTTTATTTTAAAATCAATTAACGTTGATTCCTTTAAAAAATAATTATCAAACTAATTCTTATAAATATGTAATATATAATTCTGTTTTGAACAGGTGAAAACAAGTGAAACACTGGAACGATGTCATACAACAATTTTCTCGCATAACCCTACTAGGCTTGAGGGGTCTGGTGATAAAAATATAATTAATGTCACTGTGTCTGATGAATATTTGGCTACATAGTTAAGGTAAGACAAATGAATGCATGGTTATTTAGATTTTTCCGGCTTGGACTGGTCCAAGAGAAAGGAGAGAATGTGCTCTGCTTGTATGACACATGCAAATCCAGGTTTTAAGTGTTACATACTACATAATCATTTCAAATTTATTAAATTATTTTATAGACTAATGATAATCTAAATCTCTAATTTTTGACAATGACGTATTTCTAATTTCAAATGTAGTCACTCTCATGGTTGCATCTGCAGTTTCTTTATATATTTCATTACTATCTTTCAACTTCTTCTTGAAATTTTAGCATGTGCTCTACACAATGCTTCTATATAATCCCTAGTTTTATCTTGACCTAGAAAATCAATCAGATCTAGAACTCCCTTGGGGTTCCTTCCATAGAAAATATGTAAAGGATGCCTTCTTATCAACCTATTTACATAGATATTATAAGAAAATTCAACATGTGGTACGACCAAATCCCATTGTTTCAAATTTTGTCTACCTATACATCTTAGAAGATTGCCCCAGCTCATGTTTACTACTTCTGTCTATTTGTTAGCATGTGAGTGATATGCACTACTGAACTATAGTTGTGTCCCCATTTTCCTCCACATAGTATTCCAAAAGTGACTCAAAATATTTGTGTCCAGATCCAAAGTGATCATTCTTGGAAGTCCATGCAACCTAACCAATTCTAAAGAAAATAAATTTACAACTCTAGATACATCATTAGTTGTTCTACAAGAAATGAAATGTGTCATTTTAAAAAATATATCTACCACACCAAAAATAGAATCATATTCTCATTATGTGTTATGAATTCCTAACAATAAATCCATACTCAAATCAAAAGGTACTGGTAATGGCATATACAACCCAATATTTTTTCCATGCCCCTTAGCCATTTTGCACACTCTACATCTTGACAAAATCCTACTTATGTCCCTATTTACCTTCAACCAATAATACTTCTCCACCACAGGGAATTTTTTTTACTTATACTAAAGTGTCTAGCCAAACCCCTACTTTGCAATTCTCTTATAATGTTTTCTCACATTGAACTAACAAGGATGCACAACCACTTTCCATTGAATAAATAACCATCCTGCATCATATAATCATAAGAACCATTACCCATTGTAGGGTCTTTACACTCTCTCATAACACCAAAATATGGGTCACTTTCATATAGATCCTTAACTACCTCAAACCCTCCTGCATCATTTTCCATTATTATCACCAATGTTATATGCCTACTTAAGGCATCAACAACTTGATTCTTCTTACATGATTTATGATTAAATAAAAAAGAATATTCTTGCAAATATGAAACTCACTTTTCATGACTACTATTTATTTTCTTCGGTGTGTTCACATACCTCAACGATTTATGGTCAGTAAATAGTACAACTCCTTAGCTACTAGGTAGTGTCTCCAATGTCTTAATACTTGAACAATAGAGTAAAAATCCACATCATAGGTAGAATATTTTCTCTTTACCTCATTCAAATTTTTAATAAATAATAATATAGGTGATTCATATCATATGAGAAACTAATGCAAACAAAAATTTATCCAAGATCAATCACCAATCACTACCATATTGCTCTGCTTAGAGGATCTTGTCAATGTAGCCTATATGGCTCAAAGCATGCAAAAATTTACCTTTTAAGCCTTATATTTCTTACAATACAAATTTTTCATGCTTCATATACCCAATTCAATCTAAAATTAACCTTTAAAATGATACAATCACAAGAAAATTTCAAATTAATTTTTCATTCCTCAAACTATCCTTCTAGGTTTCTCAAGAGCAAGTTGAAGGTTGAAACTGGTTGGGAGCAACTCACAAAAACCCAAGACAAACTAAAAATTGATTATGGCATCCATTAGGACCCTTGATTTTTTTACCAAATATTTTCCTCCAACACTCAATATAGGCCACTTTTCAATACCTTCTCCTTCTCAAGTTAAGTAACACCCTAATAACCCCGCTTCAAGGAAAGTTTTTAGATAAATTATTTTTTACAAAGTTTCTCAACAAGCTAATGGAATTTTATGAAACCCATTTGTCCATTTAGGCTCAATGATAATTTTCAAGTCTCCTTGTTTAAGGAAAATCCTTCAAAATTTTGTTATCTCAGTCTCCAATCAGGTCTATAACATGCTCCTACAATCCTAGGAAATAATGTATATGAGTTATGATATTTTGGAGTACAACCAGGCATGAAAACTATGAAAATATGTTATAATGTCCTCTCATTATGTTCTCTACCGAATTTCAAGGCCAAAATTCAAAGACAAGCAACTATTTGGCTAGATTTCACCCTCTCACGGTCTTATAACTATAACATTTACCCTTGTAAGCATATTGTTAGGATTTAATTTCTAAAGGTAACTCTTAAAACACTTATTTATTCTCTTAATAGTGAGAAAACTCTAGTTAATTTGTTACTTTCTAATATCAACTTTTGAAATCTTCCTTTGATTCTCCAAACAAGAAAATCAACCTAAACCCTAGGTATGGTTTTACTAAGCTTGAGTATCCTTACATCCTCCTAAAATGAGTCCCTCTCATTTTCAAAGTTACAAATCTTTACCTAAAGTTTGTACTAACCCAATCCAACTTTATATGATGATAGTAAATGAATATATCAAGTTATTATTCAAAACTTTTTTTGGGACTTACCTGTAGTAAGGAAGAAAACAAAATATGTTTTACCTTCAATCCTTACACTTAGATGAACTATGCAATTCAATGTGAAATCATCCTTTGATGGATTTTATTAGAGGTTGTGTATACTACCCTTGATATCTTCCTAAATCATTCATTCCATCTCTAGAGTAAATGAGTATCTCTCACACCAATCAAGAAGATAAAATAATCACAATCATAATTTTGTTTCAACAAAGAATAAAGGTGTAAAACAAAGAAAATGTATAGTTAGGGATAAATTCCCTCTCTCCCAAGGTCTCATAAACATCCATAGATGAAAAAATCCATTGAAAACATAGTACTTCATTCAAATACTTATTTAAGATCAATCACTCCATGAACACAATTAAGAAAAATGCACTAAAACATAGCTATATCTCCTCTTATTTTATTGTAACATCCTCTCTTCTCATACAATCTCTAGGAGCTTGAGCCTAGTCATCTAAAACTAACTCCTTTCATCTTGAAACTACTAAAATATACCTTAATCCCCAAGTTCCTTCTCTTGTAACTATGTTTTTAACATATCCACATACAAAATTGTACAAAAGATGTAATTTTTGAGACCAATAGAACATCCAAATCATCTCTAGGCACACAAGGGTCACTTATAACTTATATAGGTGTAGACACTAAAATTAGGTCACACTTCCCTTTCGTCCCTCAACATATAAGCACCCTTTATTACATTTACGTAGCCATGACCCCCTTCACCCCACTAATATTAATTTAATTAAATTACTGCATTATCCTCACTATATTTATTATTTAAATATCTTATTTTAAATAATATCCATACATACAGTTCACTTAGACACCTCACCAAGCCAACTCAACCTAAGACCTGTTCTTAGTAAGTTGCCATAACTAACTAAGACATACCCAAACCCTAAAAATCAATGCATACATTCCCTCTAACCACATTCCCGCATGCTCACAAGAGGCTCTAAGTCTAATCCGTGGGATAACAAAATGAGATCCAAGAAAATTAGGAGGATCTCCCTAGTTTAGTAAACCTAGGAAATCCTACCTTGAGCGACATCGGTTAACCCTAACCATCGCCGGTTAAGCTAGACCGCTGTTTAACCCAAAATGACCTTATTCTCAAGGTTGAAAAACTTATAACTTGGAAGTTGAAAGCAAGGAGGTTGACGAGAAAGAACATAACTCAAAGAGATAACGCATCTTCAGAGAGCCAATTCTAGTGAAAACTCACTTCCAAGGAAGGAGATTGAGCATCTTCTCCTACACAACCATCCCAATCATGATCTGATCTATCCAAGTAAAGAGGAGTGTGCATGCAGCCCATGCAGAAGATTTTCTTCAATTGGTGATCACTTGAAACCTTCAAACCCATCATCAGCAGCTCCATCCTTCACACACAGACCTTCAGGAATGAAATCCAAGTAAGTATAACATCATACTCTGGTTTATTTCATTTCATCATTATTTTATCACCCCTTGTTTATCTTGCTCCCTATTGACCTTCTCCAACGTTTTCACCTCCATAGACCCATTAAAACCTCGCAAAATCCTATTCCAGTCACCCAATACCTCGTCCCGACCAACCAAAATCCTTTGTGCAATCACAAAGGAGACCAAAACCCTGTTCTATGATATTTTCAAATCTCACAGTAACCGACACCGGTTATACCTAATCGTCGTCGGTCACCCCTGAACGACACTGGTCTCTGTGTTTTCCCACACAACCTTAAAAAGAGGCCTACCCATCTAATTTCACCTCACCCTCATTCACCTGTGACCGACCTGAGACCTTTATCAGACATGTAGAGACCCAGAACCAATCATTTGACCTTTGGATTCTATTCTAGCTTATCTTGTTAGATTAGATCTATTTTATTTTTATGTTTTAAGTGAGATACCTAAATCATTTCAAATTAACAATAGGATTTACTTTGTTTACAACATTAATTTGTTTAAAATAGTGGACTGACAGCCATCTAGGAAGTATCATACTTCTCAAATCTAGCTTATGCTAGGCAGTTCACTGCCAATATTGTTTAATTTCTTCTGGTGGTCTTGTTTTCATTACAGGTAGTTCCTCCCAGCCAAAAGGAAGCTCCCACAATCAGTTGTGGATTCAAATTCATACGCATGCAACAACCCATCAACCAACATTTGAACAGGTATTCCTTCTACGCCTGTTACCCCATCTATTTCGTCAACACTTCTAAGAAACAATCTAAGAAAAAGGTGAAACATTTTGGCATGCCCGGTGGGAAGGTGGAACATGTTGGTCATGGAGTCCCATCTATTGATGAGCATGACCATCAAACTAGGCTGCCAAACAACATGTCAGTAGCATCAAATACCACTCAGGCCCACTGCCTCCACATGTTACAGCTCCAAAGGGGTCTCTAAGCCACGCAATGTCACCAGCAACGGCAGAAACCTGTCCCTCATATACAACTATGATCGACCCTGCATCCAATCCAAACAAAACATTAATCTACCTTTCCCATGACCATATTCATCACTTATTCTTACTCACCACCCTATTTCTACCCTACCCATCTCAACCACCTCACCTGCATAATTTTTTGGACCCTTGAGCCTAAAATCCTGACCAGTTCCAGTTCATCCTAACTGACTCCAGTCACCCTTAAACCGGAATTGGTCACCTATTTGGTGACCGATACAGGTTTAGCTTGACCGACCACGGTTACCACATAACCGGCATCGGTCACCTGTTAGGTGACCGATCTTGGTTCTACCTGACTGACGCCAGTAAAACTTGACTGACACCGATCACTGTTGCGAAAAAACCCACGACTTCCCAAACCCCATTTTTTTTCAAACCCTCCCTCCTACAATGACCTACACTACCCAAAAACCCCTACCCACCTCACCGATTCAATTTCCTACCCTCCCCCCTCTTTTTTTTGCCCGTTATTTCCCTCCATACCCGATTTCACTTTTCCCACCCATGAAATACAAAAAACCACTCAAATCTGACACACAAACAACTCTTACAACTTCCACTCTATCTAATTAACATTATAGAGTTAGGCACTTAACTCGTCACACTGCCGCCATCTCAGTGGCACGTTTGGCTACTGTGCCAGTGGTATACCCGATCCCTCTCTAGCCTCTGCCATCCCCAACTATCTACCTGTAACCTCCAACCAATCAACTCTCTCGCCCTGATCTTGTGGACCCGCTACTCACCAACCCAACCACCATCTACTCACAGTGCCAGCTCACTATCCCGTTTCCTCTGGACACTATTCTCACTTTTCTCTCTTTTTTTTCATTTCCTCACTTTGCAAATCATAGATGAATAATAAAAACATGGATTTTTTTTTAATACAAAACCTGACGTAACCGACGTTGGTTCCCCTTGACCGATGCCAATCTCATGCCTTACCTAACCATCGTCAGTTTTCCTATACCGACGTCAGTTATCCATGACCACCATCAATCAACCTAACCTACACATTACCTCTACTTTGCCATTTTACCCCACCCTTTACCTTGCTCCTTTACCCCATCCAGCCTTTACCCAACCCCTTACCTTACCTTTCCTAAACTCATTATTTCCTACCTCCATTTGTCCTCCTTTGGGGACTCATTATTTTACCCCTACCTTGGCCTTACCCATGCAGTGACCTAGATATTTAGACCTGGACCATCACTAGTGACCTTTGACCTCATGTGTTCGCTATACCTTGTGGCACTGTTACCTGTGTTGATTGACCTAATGATCTTACCTAGCCTATTGCCATGACCATTTATCCTGACCCTACCTTTGGTGTATCGAAACATACCTAAATGTTCCTACACCTAACCTACATTGTGTTTCCTGACCATATCCTATACCTTGGATACTGGATTCACTTCAACCTTGTTTGGATAACCCTATCGACCTTAGATGATGTAGAGTTTTCTTGCTCTTCAACCCGATAGCGTGCTGTAGTTTATACATGTGTGTCCGTTTGACTATTGCTACATGTGACCCTAAACCATTACCTCGATTGCCAGAGTAGACCTTTTACCCCTTTTCCCCTGTACCCACTAGCCTTTTCCTCACATTTACCTTTTATCAAACCACTCACCACTTCAGCCCACTGCCTTGTCAGTTCCTAGTTTGAAGGGGATCACCTTCACCCACACATGGGGCAACCACATCTTATTTTTGTTAGCATCACTTACCAATAAAAGCTATGTAACAAAAAGGGGCAAAATGTAGACACTAAAATTATGTCACACTCCCCTTTCGTCCCTCGACATATAAGCACCCTTTATTACATTTACCTAGTCATGACCCCCTTCACCCCATTAATATTAATTTAATTAAATTAATGCATTATCCTCATTATATTTATTATTTAAATATCTTATTTTAAATAATATCCATACATACAGTTCACTTAGACACCTCACCAAGCCAACTCAACCTAAGACCTATTCTTAGTAAGTTTCCATAACTAACTAAAACATACCCAAACACTAAAAATCAATGCCTACATTCCCTCTAACCATATTACCGCATTCTCTCAAGAGGCTCCGAGTCTAATCTATGGGATAATGACATGAGATGCAAGAAAATTAGGAGGATCTCCCTAGTTTAGTAAACCTAGGAAAGCTCACCTTGAACGACATCGGTTACCCCTAACTGTCGCTGGTTAAGCCGGACCGCTGTTGGTTACCCCTTTTAACCCAAAATGACCTTATTCTCAAGGTTGAAAAACTTGGAACTTGGAAGTTGAAAGCAAGGAGGTTGATGAGAAAGAACACATCTAAGAGAGATAACACATCTTCAGAGAGCCAATTCCAGCGAAAACTCACTTCCAAGGAAGGAGATTGAGCATCTTCTCTTGCACAGCCATCCCAGCCATGATTTGATCTATCTAAGTAAAGAAGAGTGTGCATGCAGCCCATGCAGAAGATTTTCTTTAGTTGGTGATCACTTGAATTATTCAAACCCATCATCAGCACCTCCATCCTTCACACACAGACCTTCAGGAATGAAATACAAGTAAGTATAACATCATACTCCTTTGGTTTATTTCATTTCATCACTATTTTATCACCCCTTATTTATCTTGCTCTCTATTGATCTTCTCCAATGTTTTCACCTCCATAGACCCATTAAAACCTCACAAAAGCATACTCCAGTCACCCAATACCTTGTTCTGACCAACCAAAATCCTTTGTGTAATCAAAAAGGAGACCAAAACCCTGTTCTGTGATATTTCCTAATCTCACAGTAACCAGCATCGGTTATACCTAACCGCTGTCGATCACCCCTGACTGACACTGGTCTCTGTGTTTACCCACACAACCTTAAAAAGAGGCCTACCTACCTAATTTCACCTCACCCTCATTCACCCGTGACTGACCCAAGACCTTTATCAGACTTGTAGAGACCCATAACCAATCATTTGACCTTTGGATTCTATTCTAGCTTAGCCTGTTAGATTAGATCTATTTTCTTATTGTGTTTTAAGTGAGATACCTAAATCATTTCAAAATAACAATAGGATTTTCTTTGTTTACAACATTAATTTGTTTAAAACAGTGGATTGACAGTCATCTAGGAAGTATCATACTTCCCGGATCTAGCTTACGCTAGGTAGTTCACTGCCCATATTGTTTAATTTCTTCTGGTGGTCTTGTTTTCATTACAGGAAGTTCCTCCTAGCCAAAAGGAATCTCCATGATCAGTTGTGGATTCGAAGTCATACGTGTGCAACAACCCATCAACCAACATTTGAACATGTATTCCTCCTATGCCCGTTACCCTATCTTTTTTGTCAACGCTTCTAAGAAACAATCTAAGAAAAAGGTGAAACAATAGGAACTTAAAAAATAATCTTAAATAATATAGAAAATTCATAATTTATACCTAAAATTCCAAATTCTACAAGTTTGAAATTTTAAATTACCATTTGGGCAAAAAAATGGTAACAATCCCAAATTCAAATCTTTAGACTATATTAACATCTTCCAAGGACTCCCATAGACTCACTAATGAATCCAACTAATTAAAATAACCTATCTTAACCTATCAACATGATATAATATGAATTAAGAATCTTAAAAATCCATATAGTGATGCTCCTACATCATACTCCAAAGTTTTTGAAAAAAACCATGCACATTTGTGTTTTTATGTCTACAAGTTTGCTCCTCTTAGTGAATTTTTGATCTTCTTGGTATGTTATTGATCTTTCTTCCTCACTCCTACTGACTTGTCCTGATCCATCTCCTCCTGGGTCCATGTTGTGTTCTTAACTCTTGCATTTTCTTCAAGAATAGATATTTTATTTTTGTCTTCACTCTTCCCTTTGAACATCTTCATGTCTTCACTTGTTATACTTGCACACGAAAGAAGAACAATAATAAATACATTTTCTTCTCCAAGTTTCACTATGGTATTCATGTCTTTCATGTATTCAACAATATTCTTGTTTAGTTGGGCTATAAATTGTTATTTCTCATTCCCTTTGTGTTTATATTTTTTTTCTTGTTTCCTTGTTCTCACAACTATGCTAACTTGTCTTAGATTAGTGTCTAGGCCTCCTTGTATCCTAGCTGATATTGATATTGATTCTCTTTTTGATTCTCATGGGCACTAAGTGATTCATTTATTTCAATTTTAAGGAATTCACCCCGAAAATCAATATCAGCTGTGATACAAGTATTTTAGGATTTGATTTCTTATCTTGCCATCATCTATTGCATACACCTCTATTTCATTCTTCACTAGTCTTAAATTCCCTTTAGATTTTCCTTCAAGATATCATTTCCATTCCTTGTCTCTATCTTGTTTTCAACTTTCCTTCAAGAAATGCAATTTATTATTTTCTTAATTCATCCTTCTAAGGATCTTCTTGGTTTTCAAATACTATCCCTTCATAACTATCATTGATAAGAGAAATAAGAAAGACAACATGTACCTCATTTTTTGGTTTATAGTTTTATTCCTTCTTGATATGATATTTCTCTCTTTCACCTAGCTTTAAAATCCCTCGTAGCTGATATACGGCATTTTGTATGAAATATAATCCTCCATGTT
The DNA here is from genome assembly GCA_019776745.2 of Taxus chinensis. NCBI lineage: Eukaryota > Viridiplantae > Streptophyta > Pinopsida > Cupressales > Taxaceae > Taxus > Taxus chinensis. The sequence goes on from CM034154.1 coordinate 6,968,722, forward strand.
GCTCAAAATCACTTACGTGCTGCCATAGTCTTGAAAATTACATCTTTTCCTTATTCTTTTCCCTAACCTTTCTTCCTTTCATTGCCAATAACTTGTTCATGATTTCTTGATTGAATACTTCATTCAACTTTTCCTTGAATAAGATTTTTATTAATCTCATTGATACTTCATATTGGTTACCCATCATATTTTTGCTTTCTTGCTCCTTTGTAAATATGGAAAACCAATTTCTTAAATTCTAGTTATTAGCACCTTCATAAACATCATACCTTTAATTGAAATACATCACATGATCTTTATTTTTGGTTCTTGTAACCTTTTTTACTTGAGATGTCATCATTGACAAGAAATTTCCTTCCTCCTTTTCATTATGAGAACTTGTTTCAACATTTTCTTTACCTTTTTGAAATGACGAAACAGATAAGGGTAAGGGCCAAGGAGGAATACTTGTTAAATGTTGGTTGGTTGCACATGTTCTGAATTCTTTATCCACAACTGAATGTGAGAGCTTCCTTTTGGCTAGGAGGAACTACCTGTAATAGAAAAAAAGACCACAAAAGATAGTTAAATGATATATGACAGTGGACTGCCTAGCATTTGCTAGTTCCGAGAAGTGTGATACTTCCTAGACGACTGTCAATCCACTGTTTAAAAAAAGTTAATGCGAGAAATAAACAAAGTCCTACTGTAGTTGATATGATTTAGGTATCTCATTGAAATACAATAAGTAAATCCAATCACAATAGGCTAGGCTATAGTTTGATCTGAGAGGTGAGGTGTTTTTCAAGGTACTGGGATTGGTCAGGGTCATATTTTGGGTTATTTAGGTCAACTTGTAGGGTGATTGTTGGGTCTATTCTTGGTCAAGGTGTAAAACACAGATACTGACGTCAGAAAAATGTGACTGATGTCAGTTTAGGTATAATTGACGACGGTTGTGGATAACCGACGTCGATATGGTTGAATTAAAATAAACTCAAATAGATTAAATGACAGGGGTTATCTGAGGTCAAATAAGTTTGGGTGAGTGAATGGGGAGGTCTGTAGAGGTCTTAGTTATGCTCAGAATTATACAACAGGTGAAGATGGGTGATTTGGTGATATGGGTGAAGGGATTTTTGAGTTCACAGGTAAGTGGGTGATGAAGTAATAAACATGCAAAGAACAGATTAATAACATGAGTAATAAAGATTACTGACTACAATAAACCCTACAAGTTAGGGCCATACTTACTATATTAAGGATCTGATGGCTGAGTGATGGAGGTGGTTGATCAAAGAATAGGTGTATGGTCCTATAGTGGTGATTTCCTAGAGTTCTCCCATGGATGCAATGGCTTTCTGATTGATCTTGGTAATGGCTCTGAATGTCTGGTTGCATAAAAGGATTCTTGTTTTTCTTGCATGTAGCTCTGGTCTCTTTCCTTTCTCTCAGAATGTGCCAACCTCGAAATAAGTTTACCAAAGGGAATAAAAGGTAACTGATGACGGTTCTGGGTTGACTGACATCGGTTTAGGGGTTACCGGCATTGGTTAAGGCAGGATTCCCTAGGTTTACTAAAAATAGGAGATCATGGCAATGATTTCTGCCAGATCTCTCTATTCATTCGGGCAAGAGCAGGAGTTACCTTTTCTTATGTAAGAATGTGGTTAGAGGGGATGCGGGCATTTATTTTTAGGGTTTAGTTAGGTCTTAGTTAGTTATGACAACATACTAAGTGTAACATCCTCATTTTAAACTTTAGAACAAGTGAATTTTTTTTGTTGATAATTGCATACTGGTTCTAAATACATAATTTAGAACTCACAATTCAAATAACCATTCATATAACGGACAACCATATGCAGCTGTAATGACTCGGATTACTTCCGATCTATTCATTTCATGACTCGGTAATCTACCGATCTATTCATGTGTAATAAGAGTTGGCGTTATTACTTAACCCTTACTCTTGTGGTTCTCTTCCCTACTCTGGGATTCAGAATGCTCTGTCCAAGGAATCTAACTGAATAATTGTTACTATTATTCATCGGCATCTCATCCCTTAGACTAGGTGAATTAGGACAACGCAATCAGCAGCTTGCGATACTTTGGCCAAAGATTTGAAACATACTGTTTATGTCTCGTATTCCTTAACGGCATACTCGTCAATCTGGAATACGCCCTTCACCCCATTCTTATGTTATATAGAATTTCCTACACTGAATACTGTCAGTCCTTCCTTTCACAACTTAATCACTCGGAGATAGATTAACAAGGTGATAATGTTATATGGATATCCATGAGGATTAGGGATACGGTGACATACTGGTTTAACCCTGCAGTTAAACCAATGTGTCAAGGTACCCCAAACCTCCTAGGTAGCCTTATAACCTGACCACATTCCTAATCAATCCCTGAGTAACTAATCCAGTAAAAAGTGTAAATCTTAGCGATCAATGCAAAGGGTGTCGCCAAAAGTCACCTACATTGTTATAACTTCGAGAAGATCCTAATCTTCTCGGAGGTACAACCCTGCAGTTGTCTTGTGCCATCAACCTTTAAATCCACCTCGAAAAGATCTACCTATCAATATGCGTTACGCACCTTGAGTATTAAATTACTTTAAAGACTTTCCTTTAAGGTTAGCCTTTCCCGATCCCTGGATTCTTCGTCTTAAGACGACCCTCCTCTATAAAACCCATTACATGGTGGAGTTATTAAGGTCATGGTCTCATCAAGGAGTCATTAGAATATACATGATTCTAAAACAACAGAATTGGACAATATCTCATAACCTTTACTTGAGATTGCCATCTGAACTCCATTTGATTTATATCAGTTCTCTAAACTGAACTTATATCATACTTATTAGTATAGAGATATAAATGATTAAGAATCCAAATTAATATTGTCCTGTCATACCCAGGACTAGGGATTAGTAATTTAATCCAGCTTGTTTAGCGTTCTGCTTAGGTTCCCTTTTTTTTTAACCTATCTTCTAGAAAGACATATATTTAAATCCAATATTGCTTTTGCTAGAACAAATTAGAACTACAAAACACTCTTAAGAATTCAATCTCATTTTCTTGTAAGCTTTCATTGTCAATCACAAAAGCATCCATATTACGCAAAGATAACGTTGCCACTCTGGTATATAAACCAAAGAAGGTCAACTATCAGAATAGAATACAACACATAAGTTTCAAACACTTATTTCCATTCCTTTCAAAACTATGTAATTACATTTTATGCAACAGCATACTTGATACAATTCTCAACTGAAAAGAAACATCTTTTCTCATATAGTACATCTGTAAAATCAAGTTGTAATTCATTATAAATCAAATAAACAATCTGATCAGCCTGTCAGATCTGCATTACTTTTACCTCTTACGGTAACCATCTGCAAAAATAGTCAACATGAGTCAGTTCAATGAACTGAGCATGATAAGCACTAACTTTTAAAACAATTGCAATCCATCAATTGTTTTCATTAAACACCCTGTTTAAATGAGATCAGATATTCACATAAGTAAACATCTTCAGCATATGCCCTTGTAATACAAATGATTACAAATATGTAACTCTAACATGGTTACAAAATAGTCTTAATCACTTTCTAATATTTCATCGAATATTAAAAATCAAGGAACGAATGTACACAAACAATCATTGAATCCAAAATCACAACATTGGTCAGATCGTTTCATTCTTCCAAAAAGGAAATAACATAACAATTCGTGGATCCACCAATATGTTACAAAACAATTTTCCACGGTTAAACAAATATTAACAAATATTAAATAAAGGAAGAGAAAGAACCAAACCATTCATACTTCCTTTCACATAAGTTCATTACTGAACCGTCTTCACATATGAAAACATTCAACCAGTATATAAATGAACAAGTTAGACAAGCCACAAGCACGATTGCTGTTTAACAACAAACTTCATTGCATCAAGCAATCTGAGGTTTCCTAAAGACTATGCCATGACGTCCACACAGTATTTCCGAAACATGCTCAGTAAAAAACGGACTGAATAAACGGAAAGGAACATTGCATATCTATTCTTACCTTGGCACATGCAAGTCTAAGGTGTGATACTCGCGACTCACCCCAACAGGGCCAGAACACGAAACATTCAACCATACTCAAGGAACAGTGACAAACGACAGTGTCCCGAAAATCAGATGCAATAAGGTTCAAGCAATATAAGATACCTTCCAAATGTTCATATGAATCCGAACAACAATAAAACAAATAATTGCATACGATTACATTCGAGCCCAACAATGGAGCTTATTTAAACATCAGGCAAGCAAATCCGATTACCGAATTCAAAACAAGAATACCGGCTGTACCTTGCCCATATTTTACACAATTTTGCACAGATTGAAGACCTAAATATTCTCCTAAAGAATCTGTACCACAAAATCAATGCAACACAAAAGTAATTCCAGAAAATAACAGAGGTCTTAGTACATGTCATTTCTTCCAACCACTGGTTTATCATTCACCAACTAGTTAAACATATTCAACTTGAACAGCGGCCCAAATAGAAATATAAGTCATTGAATCGTCTCCTCAGAGTCGTTCAGAATACAACCATTATAAATCTATAAATACACATTACATACTGTTAACGGGTTTACGCCCATAATCGCAGAACCCAACAATAGTATAAGATGGAATTAGTTGATAAATCCTTCTATACCATCCATGGAAAACATTCATAATGAAACAAGTGTAAGCAAATCAAATACCCATTTCAAGCAAGGAAATCAACTGAGCTGCTTTGAAACTTTCGAACAGCTTTCACGAAGAAATGCAAATGCATACCCAGGAAGTCTATATCCTTTATTTATTACAAATAACAGTGGCCAAAAGACCTGTTTCCTCTACCAGGATTCCACGAAAATCGAATAACAAAACTCAAGGATGAATCCATATTCTCAACGGTGGGTAGCAATATATGATTCAATCAAGGACTCCTTTGAGTCGTTTAAAGAAATTATAGATGTATCAATAATGTATACAGTCAACAAATATTCCCGTTACTACAATAACAAGGAAGAACAACTTCCACTGGGTCGTATAGACTACGGTAATACAACAGTTTACCTGTTCCCAGCAAAAATTAGAAGACAAATGAAACCCAAAAAGTACCATTAGTCACTGTCAACAAAAACCACGACAGAGTTTCTAAGGGAGCAGTAGAACTGATCAAACATACAGTATCTAACAGAATCCTTCCATACAGTTTCCACAACAAGAAACAACGACCACAAATCAACAACATACAGTGGTCTATAAACAACACAGGTATATCTTATGGGCTCACGCCAAACAGGCCGAGATTTCATGCTCTTTACATATAAATATCTCACATATTTAAACCAGAAAGAATACACAAAGGAATAGAGCCACAATTCGATTTTAATAAACACCCATCAAGAGGAAAATTGAAAAATCGAACCAGAAGAGATACAGTACCAAAAATCAAACAAGATATCCATAGAAAATCATCTATTTTCTCAAAACATTTGAACAGAGTTGTTCTAATGAAATCACTTGAAAGACAACAAGATATTTAAAGGTTAGGGCCTAACATGCCTGGATTTTTGATCAATTTTCCGAAGCAGACCACAGGAAGAGCTCAAACTTCCTTTTCTTTTTCCACGATAAAGCGACCAACAAAATTTTGCTGTCTCCATCACATATATATCCTCCATGACAGAGAAAAGAGCTAGAGCAGTTCATACTTGCCATGCAACTCAAAGAGAACTGGTGCGAAGAACCAGTAAACAAGCAGAGAGAGAGAGAAGACCGAAAATCGCGACAAACCAAACAAACCCCCAAATTTCCCATTTGCATGCCTTCTCGCGAGTTCCGAGCTCAACTTCCGAGAATATTGAATGCCATTAAACCAACTTTCCCGCTTAAACTCATCTTCCACCGACCGCCAGAATTGGCGACAGTCCTACTAAAACTCAAGTTCATTTTCAAACTTAGCAAATCGCCACATCTGCACAGGTTAGCCGTCGCTTAAGCCTCCGCCATGACCTGTCCCTCATCCTTATCCCCAGCATTAATTTCCATAGAAAACGCCACCCATGGTTTGCACCCCTCTATAGGCCCCTTTACATCCTCCTCAATAGCTAGGTTAGTAACTTAGGTTAGAATTTAGGGTAATACCCATACTAACCAATTTACACGTAGTTACTAACTTAGGATATTAACACATAGCCTAGGTCTAGGTTAGATTAACAATAATCTAACCCCTAGGTTAGGTTTTAGTTTTAGGTTACTAACCATTAATAATTCCAGTTAGGTCTTCGTCCTGTAAACTCAGAAAGACCTGTATCATACCTTCTCGAACAGAGTTAGCTCCAGTTCTGCTGCAGAATTGTATGTAACAAATTATTACCCGGTCCACAATCGAGACCTTCCAGATATACTTCCATATCGGGAACCAATTTTTATTTCACAAGATCAGCCCGAGTCATACTCCTGACCAGCTAAATCAATGCTTCCATACCTTGCAACCTGTTCAAGGTCTGTGATCTAATTCATCACACACAAATTTAAAGCATTACTTGGATCAATTCCACTGATCCAAGACTAGATATTATAGATGAATATCTCTATAATTCATTCCGTGATCAGATTAATATTCAGACACAAAATGAAATAAATAAAAGAGTCTAATCATATTCTGACTCAGTCAAGATCTGCAATCTGCAAGGAATCTACAATACATATCAAGCATGATTTCTAAATCGAGGAACACATCCTTATACAATAAATCACATATCAACACTTGTATGTCCAGGAGAAAGTAACAACAGTTCAGGGTGTTACACTAAGAATATATTTAGGGTGAGGTGGTGGGGTGGGAAGTATCTTAATTAGGATAATTAAATAATAAATATTGTGAGGACATGGGTTAATTTAATTAAATTAATTAAATTAACATTAGTGTGGGCTGCAAGGGGCCATGGTTAGGTTAGTATGTTCAAGTTGATTATTTAATGAGGGGTCACGGGGAGTGTGACCCAATTTTGGTGTCTACATTTTACTCCTTTTTGTTGTGTATCTTGTATTGGTAAGTGATGTTGACAAAAATAAGATGTGGTTGCCCCATTTGTGGCTAAAGGTGATCCCCCTCAAACAAGGAACTGGTGGCAGAAGACAAAATCGGTGAGTGGTTTGATAAAAGGTGAATGTGATGAAGAGGAAGGTGGACAACGAGGGTAAGGGAGTAAAGGTCCAATCGGGTAATCCAGGTAATGGGCCACGGTCAAAAACATGCACACATATAAACTGTAGCACGGTACCAGGTTGAAGAGCATGCAAAATCTACATTGTCTAAGGTCGATAGGTTTATCCAAAAAAGGTTGAGGTAATTCCGATATCCAAGGTATAGGATATGGTGTGGAAGAACCTCGTAGGTCAGGTGTAGGAACGTTTAGGTATGTTTTGGTACACCAAAGGTTGGGTCAAGACAAATGGTCACAGAAAGAGGCAAGGTAAGGTCATTATGTCAAACAACATAGGTAAAAGTGTCACAAGGTATAGTGAGCACATGAGTTCACAGGTCAATAACAATGTTCTGGGTCCAAGTAGCTAGGTCATGACACAGGTAGGGCCAAGGTATGGGTAAAATAACAAGTCCCAACACGTAATTAAGGACACGTATATGTAAGGTAGGCATGGGGGTTGGTTGCAATAAGGGTGGGTAAGGTCAAATGACAGTTGGGTTGGTTAAGTGTTGGTCAAAAATGGGGAATGAGTATGGGCAAGAGTATGATAGGTAACCGATGTCAGTCATACAAAACCTGTGACAGTCTAGATAAGACAATCACGGTGTATCAGGGTAGAGGACTGATGTCGGGTTGGATATAACTAACCACAGTGTGCTAGGGCACCATACGGATGTCGGTTTAGGTATAACCGTCGTCAGTCAAGTCAAAACAAGTATATAAAAAGAAAAAATCCATATAATACGGATTCATTTATATGGTTTGGATTTTGTGAAAATGACAGAGTGCTAAACGAGTTATGCTTTGTCGGGAGGGAAAAGATGTGGGATGGTATCCTACTGAGGTGGAGGGATCCGGTTGGTTAGAGGAGCTAGGTAGATGGGTTCATGAGCATAGGGGGATCGATTGTGATTGGGTGGAGGTCAGGAGGATTGGATTTAGTGATTGGACATGATAGAGGTGGGAGAGGGATCAGGTGGACCAATGGCGTAGCAGCCTGACATGCCACCACGGAGATGAAAATGTGATGAGGTAAGATTCAACCACTTGCATTGGTTTGGGAGGTAGATTGGGTCTATAGGTTAGGAAAGGAATACATGCATTTGGGGGGGAAAAGGGGATTTGAATTTAGGATAGAAAATTGAGTAAAATAGGAATGGGGAGAGGTGTGGTTAGGTGAACAAGGGGTGGGGAGGAGTTAAGGGTAGATTAAGGTAGGTAGAAAGGAGTGTTTTAGGAAAAAAAAGAGGTTTTGGGTGTCATGGATTTCTGCGTGTCAGTGACCGGTGTTGGTTAAGGGGTGGCCGACATTGGTGGTGTCGAGCCGGTACCAGTCACAGATAAGGTGATAGATGTCAGTTTGGGATAGACCATGGTTGTTTAGGAGTAATTGGTACTGGTCATCATGTGGAGAAAAAGAGGCCAAAAAATCCCTAGGGTGGTTGGGTGAGATAGATAGTGGGCAAAAAAAGAGCATGGGTAAGAGGTTGGAAGAGGTATGGTATGATCGATAGTGTGTGAGGGTTGGGGTGGGTAGATAGAATATGTGATAAGAAGGTAAATTGTGAGGGGAAAAATAGGGAGGGTAATAGGGTAGGTGAAGTGTCAAGAGTGATTATGGGTATGATCAAGGTGTATTAATGTGATGTTTTACTAGATGTAGGTGAGAGACCTACTGCGGATGCGAGATATGGTGCCGCCCTTGCTCGTGACGGTTCGAGGAGGTGTCACAGCTAAGGATTGGTAGTATATTGTAGAGGTTGGCCTGATTAGGGTCAGACACTACTGGCATATAGTCTGGTAGCTGAGTTTGATGGTCAACTTCATCAACAGGTGGGATTCGGTGACCAACACATTCCATCTACCGAAGGGTGAGATCATGGTCACCTTGGAGGACGTGTACAGGATCCTGCGGTTGTTGATAGTGAGGGAATATGTATATTTGATCTCCTCAGAGGTGTCTGAGGCATTGATGATGATAGTATTTGGTAAGGGGTTGACAGAGATGGGGTTTCACAGTGGTAGCATGAGCTATGGGGGGATGTACTTGGCTCGTTCAGAGGAGACTAGGCTAGTTGTGTTGTTGATGGAGGTAGTCTGCTACTTTACACTGCTGGATTTGGAGGGTGGGAGATTACCACGATCATTGATGGGGGCCCTAAATAATGTGGTGATAAACCAGACCCATTTTGCATGGGCACCAACATTCTTAGTACAACTATATAGGGAGTTATGGGTGTATGGGCGACTATGGAGGTTCAGCCTATGCTACACATTCTTGCTATATTGTTGGGCCTATTAGCACATTGTGTGTGTGCACCCAATTAGTATGCCCCCGGGCTGATGCATTCAAACCAGGTTTTTTTTGAGTGGGATACAGGTGATAGGTGCCTGTTATTGGAGAGTGTCAAGTGGGTAGGGTGATGCATGATGTTTCCTACTACAAGTATTTACTAGAGGGTTTTTCTGGTATATACATCATTTGGAGGCCCTATGTGGGTTATCCATCATATGGGCAGATGGCTGTGGAGCTAGATGGATTACAACTACTCATATGGATAGAGGGATGATGTGCCGGAGAACATGAGATGATACTTGTAGATAGGGGTTAGATGATAGTTTGGGCTGCCACAGGATATACCTCCACCCTTCCCACAATACAAGAGAGATGACGTTGAGAGGAAATTTCCTCTACCCCAGTCGACAGTGCCTATAGGGAAGGAGGATAAGGGGAGAGACTGGTGGATCGATGATGCCGGGGTAAATGAAAAATACAAGTGGTGGGATGTACATTTATGAGCAATACCATTGAGGCCGGGGCAACCAGATTCAGCCACCATCACTATTCAAATTGACGCCCTACAAGGGCAGGTGGCTACCTTGATTACACAGCTGGGGATGGTGCAAGGGTAGTGGAAAGGTGTAGAGGCATAGGTGGAAACTTTATAGGCACAAGTGGCTAGTTTATAGGCCTAGATAGCACATGGAAATACACCTGCACAGGGTGGTGATGGTGATGGGATATAGGTGGCTGCCCTACAGGTGTTGGTTATAGGATTGCAAGGCCAGTTGGCTAGTGCACATGCATAGGTTGTGACTCTTTAGACCAAGATACAGGTAGGAGCAGGACATGGTCCCTCAGGATAGGAACATGCGCAGGAATAGGGTTAGAGGCCAATGGGGCCATAACAAATAGTACTCGTATGTAGTTTGCAGGATGCCCTAGGTAAGGCTAGGTATTAATTAGGATATTTGATGGTGGCAGGGATATATTTTGTTATCCTATGGAGAGTATAGGGCACAATAGGCCTCAAGTGAGAGGACCAGGTCACACACCCACAGTTTAGAGAGCATAGGGGACCAATGAGCCATGAGATTGGGTTAGGATGAGGCCACTAGTTCACGGAGGCCAGTCCCAAGTGATGTATCGGCCAAGACCCAAGCATGACCCATGATGGGTGGTGAGATGTTATCAAGCCACTGTACATGAGTTGAGGAGGAGGAAGAGACTGGGGAGATAGAGATGGAGGATATCCGGTGGGATGATGCCTGATAGCCATGTGGACCTCCATTTTGATGTATTTTTTTATTGTTTATATACATCGGCCTATGTACTGAAGAGAGTGAGGATGTATATGAGGGTTGATTGATTTTGATCATATACCGAACTACGTGCCGAACATGGTGAGGATGTATATGAGGGCTTTGCATATTTTTTTTTATGATATACCGGCCTACATGCCGAAGATGGTGAGGATGTACTTGAGGGTTTTGGGTATTTGTTTTGATGATATACTGGCCTGCATATCGAAGATGGTGAGGATGTAATTGAGGGCTTTTGAGATTTTTGTATTCATTTGTATCTGTGTACATATGTATGTATACACATACGTCATGATTTATAGATGATGATATTTATACTATGGATGGTGTATTTGTTTTAATTTCCATTATTATTTGTGTATGTGATGGAAACTAGGTGAATTAAGTATGATGGAGTCAGGGTCGTGTAGGCATGGTGGATTCAGGTCAGTTTAGGCATGATGGAGTCAGGTCATAGGCATGGATGAAGTTAGGTCATAGGCATGGATTGAGTCAGGTTGACTTAGGTATGGTTGAGTTTTTAATTCATTAATTTATGCAATTAATGATGATTTGGATCATGTTAAGATGTGTTGTAGTAAAATGCATGATAATGGTAAAGAAATGGTAGACATAATGAATGTATGAGTGATGATGGTAAAGATGTGAAGAAATTGTTGGTTTTTTTAGTGTAATTTCTAATTATTGATATAAAAAAGAAACTAAGTAGGGTAGAATGTGACTAGGAAAGGGGGGGAGGGAATTGGTTAGGGTAGAGAGTGGCTGAGCTAACCTCTAAGGGCACCATGCCCTCAGAGTGCTGCCTACATAGTCCCCAGCGAAAAGGGACCTCAGGCCGATGTAGTTCTCCCATAAGTTAGGGAAGATTAGGATGAAATAGTGGAATGGTCTTATAGGTGTTAGGCATGGGTGATGTAGTTCATAGGCATGATTGAGTTTAGGTTGTAGGTATGGTTGATTGATTTTTAAATACATGTGTTGAGGATTTGGTCTTGTATAGGATAATCAATAGGTAATGAGGAAGGTGAATGGTAAGAGGTGGTAAAAGAGCTCTTAATTGATAAGAAACCTGATGAGTCTACCATACCCTATATGGGCTTATGAACCTAAGACCCTATAAGACTTGCATAATGGACTGTTTAAAGGGTGAAGAAATGTCACATTATCATGAAATGTCTTGTTTGTGGAAAGTCCCTTGAGTAACAAGGAATTTAGGCCAAAAATACAAGGAGGTGAGAATGAGAGGTTTAGCGTAACTTAGTGTATGATGACATGTATTACAGAACAAGGAACCCAAAAATCCAAAATAGGCAAATCCATGAGAAAAATTTCATCTTTTTTCTTGATTTTTTTTTGTTTTTAATAGACTAATCAATGCAGGAAGTCTATATGGGATGAATATTATCTCCTTGAGGTATTTGTGAAGTTAATCGATGCGGGAAGATTTTGAATATTTATTACATTTTTGTAATGACCGTATATATCTGTCCTTCAAGGGAGAAGTCTATTAATAGTCGTAGAATATGGAGAAGAGATGTCACTTTTGAGAGAGTCATATTTTGCTGGATGTTTTGACTTAAGGAGTTGTATCCCCCTTTTTTTAGATGTTTAAGTTATGGACAATATTATAGAGGATGATTAGATTCCTCTTTTAGAAGAAAAGATTGTAGTGCAAAAAGATTAGCTGTGAAAAAGGTGGTTTCGAGTGATGAATGACCATGGGATTTGATCTTAAAGAAGACAAAAATTATCCATGAGAATCATGCTATGAGCAGAGCCATGGTACTCATATTGAAGACAAGGATAAAAGTTGACGGGTAATCACATGATTCTTTTTTAGTTGTGGATCCTCAAAATGGCTAATAATGGAAGGTGAACAATGCTCAAGGGATGAGTGATAAATTGAAAGAAAGTGATATAGGAATTGATATCAACAATAGAATGGTCGAAGATGCAAGGCATTAAGGGTCTCAGGTTAAATTTTACCTTTAAGTAAATCTAAACAATAAGCACCTGATCCATAGGCATGGGTGACGATATAGGGTCCAAACCAATTAGGAGTAAATTTTCCCCGTTTACTTTTCTCCTATTTGGTTATATGTTTATTTTCCTTCAGGAAAAAGTATATTGACTTGAAAGGTTATTTTGTGAACATGTTTGTCATAGGCTCGTTTGATACATTTTTGGTAGATTTTGGAGATGGTCCAGGGCGTTGATACGATGTTCATCTAATAATTTGAGTTGTGCTAAACGATCCTCGCAAAAGTCATCGTCGTTGATCATGTCTTGTAGTGAGATGTGTAGGGATGGAATCTAAACTTTGAGAGGTAAGATAGCCTCAATACTATGCACCAGAGAAAAGGGGGTGACAGTAGTCGAAGTGCAAATACTTATGCGGTAAGCCCACAAGGTAAAAAGAATGTGTGTATGCCAATCCTTCCTAGTATCATTGACCACCTTCATAAGAGTTTTGTTTAAGGTTTTATTGGCAGATTGGGATTGACCATTGGTTTGCGGGTAATAAGGTGATGAGAAACTGAGTTGGCTGTGAAAAGCATCATGTAATTTGTGTAGGGTTTTGTTTTTGAATTGTTTTCCATTATCGATGATAATACGATGAGGGACACCAAAGCGACAGATGGTGTGATGGTTGATGAATTCACATATTTTCTCAGCTTTGGTGGAAATGAGGGGAATGGCTTCTACCCCATTTAGTGCAATAATCAGTAGAAGTTATGATCCATTGGTGGCGTTGTGAAGAATGGGGGTTGATCTCACCGATAAGATCCAAACCCCATTAAGAGAAACTCCAAAGGTCTCACGTGACCTATAAGGCATGACTAGGGGTGTGATGGATATTAGCATGTTGCTGGCATTTTATGTAGCATTTGACATAATCGCATTATTCACTGTTTAGGGTTTTCCAGTAATAGCCTAGGCGAAGAATGTGTTTTGTGACAATGAGACCACTAAAGTGGCCTCCACAAATTCCATTGTGGACTTCCTTAATGGTGTAAGGAATTTTAGAACTGGTAAGACATCATAAGAGAATGTTGTCGAAACTATGTTTGTACAGAAGACCACCCATGATGACATATCAGAGACACTTTTAAGAAAGGCACGTTGTCCATTATGAGTGATATTGGCGGGTAAAATGGAAAGGGAAATATGGTTTTTATATTATTTATACCAAAGGTCACTTGTGTTAGGGGAAACGGTTTCGATACATTATAATTCACGATGAAAATAAGAAGGTGATTGTATTCTTTGTACGGTGACAAAAATTTTAGAGTCAGCAGACGAAGCAGATATCTAAGAAGCCAAACATGCCATGGTATCTGTAAATTTATTGGTAGAACGTGAGGTTGGTTTGAAGTGCGTAATGGTCGAATGTGGTCAAAAGTATGTCCACCACGATGCTTATACTTTTGAAGTATCTCATTATGAAACTGGTATGTACCATTGACTTGGTTTATGACCAACTGAGAATCACCAAAGATGTTGATTGACATAACATCTAAGACATAGGTAGCCTGGAGACACAATACGAGTGCTTCATATTCAACAATATTGTTTGTATAATCAAAATCAAGTTTGAAATAAAAAGGCACAGGTTCACCATCAAGTGGAATGAGAATAACACCATCCCCACCCCCATGCTGAAACATGGAACCATTGAAGAAGAATGTCATTTTAAGCAGGTTCGTCTAGGGAAAGGGTAGCAAGAGACTCATCTGGAAAGTTGAAGTTAGAGGGTTGATCCCCAAAAATAGGTGCATCAGCCAATTGGTTGACGATAGTTTGGCCTTTGATGGATTTTTGATTGATGAATTTGAGGTTGAGTTTAGCCAGAAGCATAAGCCATTGTGTGGCACGTTGGTTTTGATAAGGTTTGACATACATGTAGTGTAATGGGTTGGTATTAGAAATGACAAAGGTTTTGTGGTTGAGTAGGTAACAATGAAGTTTGATGGCAGTTAAACCTAAGGCTAGGAATTTTTTTTTGGCATGGGTATTGTTATCCATATTTCACCCCCTTGCCAAATATTGGATCAACCACGATCCCGCATAAAAGGAAACAAAATCAAAAGGTGGACAAAAAAAGGGCTTCAAAATTGGATAAGTATAAAGGTGTAAGAGGAGAATGCCAAGTGTCAGTATGGCACTGATTCAAGGGGTGGATACAGAAAAGATTTCTAAACAAGCGCCAGACTGCCACATGTCCCAGGGGAAAGTGGACCATCGGGGAAAAATTTGGTTCTTTTCCCCCTTGTTATCATAAGGGCTAAAAGTTGTAAAATGGCCTGCAACTCCACCCAAGGAAAAATTCAGCATTCGAGCCCGAGTTAAAGGAAAGCGAGGAATCAAAGGAAAGGGAAAAAGATAAACTGTAGACCCGTAGGCCTGATTTTTGTTCCAATTTGGCTGCCACATGTCCCATATCAAAAGGGGATCCATTTTTCAAGTTGTTTTCCCACCTTCCTGTACGGACCCGATATAAACTTTGAAGGGGGCATATCTTTCGACTTAGGGATCGAAATATTGCAAATTTGATGCCGTTGGAAAGATCTCAACCTCACCCATTCCATGGAGGTCTCAAAATTTAATTTTGAGGAGGTTAGGTGAAGAAAAAATAGAAGAAACATCTTCAGGATTTCAATGCAAGACCTTCTTGCGTCAATAACTAGATCAGATTTGATCTGTTTCACTGTTTCCTCTTCCTTCAAGGAATTAAACCAAGGATCGATGCAGTAAAGATGTATTTAGGGAGAGATTTCATTAGAGGCATTAAAAAATGGTGGTTGAGCTTCAAACCTTCTTTTCCCACTTCTCTCTCTTTTCTTCTTTCAGGTTGAATCTATAAATACAGGGGCATGATTCATTGTAAAGGGTTGGACATTCTTTGTTTTGTAGGCTTCCTTCTCCTCTTAGGAAAGATATTTGTGGGGTTTAGGCCTTCCATCAACAATTTCATTGCGTTTCTACCTCTTGGCTAGTTTGTAATGGATTGTATCAATCTATAGAGAAATAAAACATGTATGTGATTGATTTTAGACCCTCTCTTGTCTCTTTTGCTTTCATCTGATCTCTCATTATATATCTAGCTATCTATTCTTGTTTATTTTATGCATTTTGTTAGTTTGTGACTATTAGAAAAATAAGTTTTCATCATTCCTTTGGTGCATCACCTCATAGTTTAGATTTTTTAATTTCTATATTCCTTCCATCCCTATCTTCTTGGTAAATTTTAGATTAGGATTAAGAACAGACCCTCTGCAAGTTTCTACGTATGTACCTAAACAAAGGAATAAGGAACTAACCTTCAATTTGGAGAGCTTTCCCCATTTTGTAAGGTCCCACACCTTGGGGAAATTTCAATGGTATGCAATCACACCAAATTATTATGCCTTAGAAAAGAAGATCTTTTAGAGCTCATTTGGGGGTGATGTGATTCTACACTAATAGTTCTGGCATGCCCAGTGGGACTAAGAAGTCTCCATCTTATTACAGTAAGGATTGATGTACACTTGTTGTGATTCTGGATTTTAAGAATCCTTAAAATTGTACATCTGACGACTCCAAAAGAAAAAAATCTATTGGTTTCAATAGCCCAATCTTGGGAGATTCATGAGAAAAATCCACTCTAGAGTAAGGAAAGAATGTATATTTGAATACTTGTGTCTATCCATAGGAAGAGAAAGGAGATGAAGAAGAATTCAGAGGTTTCCATCTCCACCAAGTATAACCTTGTCAACACCTCCACCTGCAAGGCCTTTCTTTCAATCTATAAGGATTCTTAGGCCAATCAAAATGACATAACCAAAGTCCATATGTCAACTTCACCAGAAGTAGTCCACTCACCTTGAATGCACAAAACCCAGTTCCGATTGTAGCATTAAAAAGCATCCCATATTTCACTAGGGAAAATCAAACTTCTCCTCGTGACCATGTCCAAGATATTGCAAATGTCTGTACAATCCATGAGATGGACATTACAGTCAAGCTACTTGACTCTTTAATTCAAAGGGGAAAGCTTCATAATGGTTCATGATTCTGGAAGCAGGCTCTATCCAGAACTGGAACCAGCTGTGCATGGCTCTTCATAATCAGTTTGGGGAAAAAGGTGATAACTTGTCTTTGTTGGAGCAACTAACAACAATCAAGAGAGCCCCAAATGAGTAGCTGATAGACTTCAACCTCAGATTCTAGTGGACCTGGGATAGGATTCCAACAACAGTAAAGCCCACTAATGAAGGTTCCTTCTTATACTTTCTTAGGGATTTAAATTCTGATATTTCTTTGATGATTTAGTCAATGGTGAGCACTACATCACTTGCAGCCTATAGCCTCTCCATAGGGGCTGAAAACCATTTGATTAAAGTTGGCAAAATCACTCATAGGCCATCCATGCCTCTGTACCCTAAGTTAGGAA
Source organism: Taxus chinensis (assembly GCA_019776745.2). Taxonomy (NCBI): domain Eukaryota; kingdom Viridiplantae; phylum Streptophyta; class Pinopsida; order Cupressales; family Taxaceae; genus Taxus; species Taxus chinensis. The sequence continues at coordinate 6,986,004 of CM034154.1, forward strand.
GCTGAGCTACTAGCCAAGCACCTACATTAGCTCATATACCCAACCCCAAGATTCAAAGCTCAGTTGAAGCTTCCAATTCATCATCTAATACCTCTAAAGAGCTTCAAGAAGTGATGAAGAAACTTCAAAAATTTGGGAATGAGCTAGTGACCATAAAAAAAAACAATAAGCTTAGAGTTCTAGGCGATACCAGCCCCAGGCTCAATATCAAGCTAGAACCCAGTATCAACACAATAGGCCACCACCTCAGACTGTGAATCAAAGCCAAAACTAAGGAAAACCCCAAGTTGCTAGACCTTTAATGCCATATGATTCTAACACAACTTCAACATCAAGAGCATTGGTCCCAACAAAAAATAATATGGCACAAGAATATGATTGGTGTTTTCCATATGATCAACCACATAACCAATCAACATCCTTTAATGGTGCTCTAAATCAGTCCTTGATGGTGCAAACCAATATGTTGCCACAAAAACCTATCCAAGAGGGAGATCAGCAACAAAGAGCTGAATAAGGTGGACCTTCAGGAGAAACTATGCTAGTAAATTGGGAGGCTGAAGACTTATGTGGGATGAATCAGTTCCCTTCTCAAAGTGTAGTTGCCAATACATGGTCCAAAAAGAGAAGTATTGGAGAGAGCCAACCACTGAGCTCAGGTGACCCTCAACCTTCCATCACTCCACAAGGTCCTAGTGTTCCAGGTGAAACTCCCAACATGCTGAACCAATCTAGGACACCTTTGAAACCTAGTTAGGCACTGGTTGTAACAACCCATGTGCAAGAAAGAAATGTGTCTAGGAAGGGGCAGCAAAAAGATAGCTCATTCAATATTATTGAGAAGATTAAAATAACAAGTGTGAACATTTCACTATGGGAGTCACTGGCCATTCCATGGCAGAGGGATTTGTTGCAGACTGCCATGCAGAATTGGTCAAGTTCAAATCATCCCCCTAACCAACAAGAGAGAGTGCTTGCTAATGTGGTTCAACCAGGGAGAAACCATGGAGAACAACAAGTTAAAAACATGAGACCTCCTCCCTTCTATGTCTCATTGGTTATTAGAGACAAATTTGTACACAATTGTATGATTGATTCTGGGGCTAGTAGTTCTATGATGCCCAAAAAAATAGTTGATCATTTGGGTCTCCAATATGAGGTCATCTCTAGAGGAGTAGTCCAATTAGATGGGACAACACTGAATACTGTGGGAATCATCAAGGATATGAGTCTCACTCTACACACTTTCCCTCATGTGACTATTTTGAAAAATGTGTCAATCATAGACTTGCCACCACATTTTACTTTGTGTCTGTCCAGGAACTTCACTGCAAAAATTGGAGGCTACCTATTTGCTGATTGGTCACATATGCTCTTTAGGACAAGGTATGGGGCGAAAGCCATAATCATATCTGAACCTATTACTGATTATCATATTGAATCCTATGTGCCTAGCCCAATCAATGCCAGCTGCTCATTTTTTGATCAAGAAGACCTCCTAAACACTAATGAAATAGATACCAAGGTGGGATGTATCCCAGACTTGACCCTAGATGAGTGGGCCAACAAAAAATATGCTTTTGACCCCTATAAAGAGATGGAGGAATCTGAACTGGGTGTTTACTGTCTACATGAAGAGAATCAACCTCTTCCTAACCTAATCAAGCCAAAATACAAGGATGAAAATGAGGTATGGCAATTATCCTTTGATGGCTCAAGGAGTAGACAAGGAGCTAGAGGAGGAGCCATGATTGTGTCCCCTAGAGGTATGAGATATTATTCAGCCTTCAGATTCCATTTTTCTTTCTCAAATAACACTGCTGAATATGAGGCTTTAGTACAAGGTCTTCATTGGGTAAGGAAGCTAGGAATCAAGAACTTGCAAGTATTCAGTGACAATGAGCTGGTTTCCAATCAAGTCAGAGGACTTAACACTGTCAAAAATAACCTGCTCAAGAAGTACAAGAGTAGGGTATGTGATCTCATGGAGGATTTTGAGGCCTTCAGTATTGTGTCCATACATAGGAAGGAGAATGAAGTTGCTGACAGAATTGCAGTAGTCGGGGCAACATTTGATGTGGTTGACAACATCAAAAGAGACAGAGAAAAACCACATATCCATGTGGTTGTGAGGCTATAAGTGCTAGATAATAATACATGCTGGCAGGTGTTTGAGAATGATCAACAAATCATTAACTTTCTACAAGAAGAAGCTGAATTCTTAGCTATAAACCAGAACAAACTAGAGCACCAGTATAGGAATCAGATAGTACAACTATATACAAACAAGCTTCCTATTGTTGTAAATCAGCAACACCCCTTGGATGTTGATCATATTTCTAGTTTGATCACCCTATGCATCCAGTGTGATTGCACAACATTAAATCCTCTTCCCAAGTGTGGGACTTGCAAAATGGAAGAGGAATCTCCAAATTAGAGGCTAGTTCCTCAACTCCTCTGATCAGCTAATTCACTTGTACAATTGCAGAGGTTTAAACTCCTAAATCTACTCTAAATTCCAAAGGGACAAGGATAGAAAATGCAAAAAGAAAGAACTAATGCTAATAGGTGATGCACCAAAGGAGTTGTAGACACTTGATGCTGCATGAAATACACAATCCACAAGGAAACACAACAAAAAACATGCAAAAATGCTCAAAATGTAATGAAATATCAAGAAAGCAATGATATATATATGAAAGGATTGAGGGATTTTAATCATAGAACATATATCAACATCTCAGATCCAATACAGTACATTACAGTGATCCAGAGGCAAGAAAAGGTGCTGCATTACATGGAAAGGTATAATTTCTTCACAAATTCTACCAGGGAGGAAGAAAAAGGAAGTTGCAGAGCTAAAAAAGTGTCTCTCCCTTTGCAAAATGAACTCATCCTGGCTTTTACAGTGCAAACCACAACCCCAGGAGAGAGAAACATGGGAAAACATGTAAGGGGTTCAACCATTGAACAAAATGCCATCAAAACAACATGAGTGCCCTAACAGACCCATTCCCTGACATTTTTAACCATGCTGGGAGAGAATGCGAGCCATTCTTCATTAAAAACGGTGGTTGAAACGTCATTTCTATCCATGACCACGTGCCAGAGGTGTTTCTTAATTTTCTCTCTTCAAACTCCACCAAAATGCAAAAATGACCCTGGAATGTTGTAGATAATTTTACCAAATTTCCATTGATATAAAGAACGTGAAAAACTGAGCTTTGGATCGAAAGATATGGTGATTTGAAGTTTTAGGGCAAAACAGGGCCAAATTAGGTCGGTGGGAAATTTTTTTGAATTTTTACCTTTTTGGTCATTTGGAATTTTTTTCAAAATTTCCCTGCACCCTGCCAGTCCAGGTGTCATGTGGAAAATTTTTATTGGGTGCGGGCCCCTTCCCGCTTCATTTTTCTTTGTTTTAGCCTTTGGAAGATTTTCCAAAATTTCCCCCCCGTGCCGATGAGCTGGGACACGTGTCACGCTCTGATTGGGAGCGGGCCCATTCTTTCAAATTTTCATGCGGGTCACTTTGATATTTTTGGCCTAGACACGTGTCAAAACCCCATTGCATGCGGGTTTGACCCTCCTAAATTTCCTCGCGGGCTTGCTCTGAATTTTTTGCCCCACCTAGACACGTGGCAAGCTTCTATTGGCTCGCAATAAGGGGGTGGGTTTTCCTTTTGAATTTTCCTTTATTTTCTCCTTGGGAAACTTTTCCAAATATTCCCCACACCTCGCCACTCCTTGACACGTGTCCTCATGTGATTAATTGGCAGAGACTACGGAAGAATTTTAACTTTTGCACTAATTTTTTGGGAAAAATTCCCAATTTCCACCCACGCTTCACCGGTCTGAACCTTCTTGGACACATGGCATGTTTCTATTGGCTGCGGGGCCATCCTTCAAAAAAATTTCTCACACCAACACTTAGTCTATTTTTCCAAATTTCTCCCTTGGGCGTGTGGCAGCCAATGATTGGTCGACGGGCCCGTGGGAAAAATTCTTCCTTTTGAAACCTTTGCCAAAACACTTGGTAAAAAACCAAGTTCTCCTCCGACCCCCGCCACTTCTTTGGACACGTGGCATGTCCTGATTGACTGCGGGCCTTCTAGGGGAAGATTTCCCACAAAAACTTCACCGAGCCATAACTTGAAAAATACATGGAGTTAGGAGGAAAAATTTACCTTTCTGGAAAGTTGAGAAAGAGCTCTATCCAATGGTGTCATTTCTAGAAGGTTTTGAGTGCCTAAAAAGAAAATTTTTGTGACTGAGGCACAAGAGAGAGAAGAATGAGAGGAGTTAGCCACAAAATGAACAGGGGGCACATTTTGGATAACAATTTTGGTGACTCAGAGGGGTCATCTGCTTGCTGGATGAAGTTACCAGTTTCCTGAAACATCGATTGGGCATGGAGTCATGAGTTGTAGCCTACAAACTGATTTAAACTTTGAAAACCTCCTCTTTGAGCCACTTGGAAACCCACTGAAATGGAATGTGTAAGAGCAAAACCAGCACCACAAAAACTATGTAGAAAACTAAAGGTCATACATGCTCCAAAATGGAACATGCAGAGTGTGCACAAGCACTTATTTTACTGAAAGAAAAACTACCTATCCTACTCTAACTAGAAGAAAAAGTGGGCTAAACAAACCCTGCAACTGGTTGGGAGAAATAGCTTCCCTTTCTCAAAAGTTACAACCATGCAACTGATTTAGCACTGAACATGGCTGATTGGATGAGTGGAAAATAAACAAGAAGCTGGTCTTATACCCAAATCATCAAGGTGTTAACTAAAAACAAATCCAATACCTCTTTTAGTTGCTTTACATTCAAATTGAAGAGGTATGACAACTGATCCTTGGTACTTTATAGCTCACCCTCATGCTTAGAAGCAAGCATGACTGGTTGTGACTTCTCCTTTGACACAAATGAAGTCAAATACCTTATTGGGCAAGGTATGATCCGTTTGATATGCCCATAGCTCTGATTTTCAACTCCAAAAATGGAGTCTTCTTGTAGACCTTCTTGGGTGGGTGATGTGGAAGCAATGGTAGGACTTTTCTGCCCTTTCTCTTCCTTCATGGCAACATGGAACTCTTCTATAGTGTGCAACTCCTCGTTATTGATTACAACATCCAATGAAGTTGCTTTTGCATTTTTGTTACCTGCTGCAATACATTGTTGGCTTTGGAGCTCCTCCATTGTAGCTTTTGGAAGATCAAATTCTTCTAGCTTTGATTCAAGAGGCATGTTGCAAACTGGAGGCTGTTGTCCTTGAACTCTTTTGTCCATGGTAGCAAGTTCTTGCTGTTGGAGAATGAACGGTGAAGAAGGAAACATGGTAATTTCAGCTAGCTCTTCATCTAAACATTCTTCTAAGTCTGATGGCAAATCAAACTCTTGAATTCCTTGCTGCAGCAAATTCTCTCCCTCTTGTATGGTGGCCTCCAAATCTACATTTTCTTCACCCTGTATAACTTCATTTTCAAACATGAAACTTGTCAATCCAAACTCATCCCAAAAATCAGATTGTTGGAGAGATGATGTGGGAGAGAAGCATGAAATTTCTTGTGCCTTTTGCTCATAATTTGGACCTGTTTTGTTCACCTCCATAATGGCTTCATCAATCAAATCATCCCCTTCAAATGAAAGCAAAAATGTATCAATAATGCTTCCTTCTTCTACTGTTGTAAAAACTGACTTGACCTCATCCATTTGCTCCTCAAATATGGGGTTTTGAGATGGTTTTCCTTCCTTCTCGATGACTGATTTTGCAGTGCAAAATGGATCAGCATTTTCTTTGGGAAAAGTGCCAACATGGACACCCAACTCATCACCAACAAACTACTATTTTTCTTGCTTCACTGCTATTATAAAATCATCCTTGTTTTCCACTTGTTCTTCAACTTCAACATCCTCTATTGGTTTCACCATCAAGGGGATTTTTGTAATCCCGAATTTAAGAGTTCAACTCTTCAGACTTTGAATTTCTTCATCCTTGTTTGGCTCTTCTTTCTACTGCTGTTTTCCTTGATTGGCATTCTGATTTTTATCCACCCAACATGGATTTGGGAATGCAAGAGGAGAAGTGGATTGTAACTCAATTGATTTTGCAATTTTTTGTGGTGGTGGAGGAGGTAGGAACTCTTGTTTGTTTGGAGGGAATGGTTGTTTGGAAGGGAAAAGGATAGAAGAATTGAGATGGGGTGGAAGACTAGGGAATGTATAAATGGATTCAAAACTTGGGACAGCAGATGGAGAGTTTAAAACTTGACACTGCTGAGATAAAACAGATTGGGAAAGAGGGAGAGAAAAGGCATGAGATGGTGTGTTTACCTGTTGACAAGGTTGTTGAATACTCCTCTCATACACCTTTATTCCTTCAGTCCACTTTGCAAGCAATGGTAGTGTTGTAATCATGAAGTCTAACTTCTCTTGAGGGCTGTAATACCTTGGAAAAGGTCCCACCCATGGACAAGGTGCTCTACAACTGATTCTAAATTCTTTCATTTGTGCTTGAGCCCTGGATTACACCATGTTTACCTCCATATTTTGGATTTGTTCCAGCAGATCTACATTTTCTTCTTGATTGCCCTCACAACCAGCATACCCTTGTGCTTGACATGCTTCATATCCAAACTGAATTTGGCACTGCTGCTCATATGGGTAGACATGCTGATTTTGAATTTGATCAAAATGCTGATTTGGAGGACTTGTAAAACATGTTGGGGGTGTGATATACTACTATTGTAAATGTAAATTCCATGATGGAAATGAAGTCATGATTGCACAACTTCATGGAATGGAAAAGAATGAAAATGATGGAAAGAAGAATGGATGGAAATGAATGGAAAACAGGTCTGCAACTTAAAGAATGAGTTGTTTACCAGATGGAGTCACCAGATGTGCTTTTGAAAGTGCCTCCAACAGGCTAAATCTTTAACAAGAACACACCAACATGTCAAAGATAAAGTGGAAGACCTCTAAGGTCCCACCGGGCGTGCCAAAACTGTTGTTGCAAATCTGTTGGTCCGAAAATCTGTCGCTTGGGCAGATCTATGGACCAACAGTTTTTGGCGACTCCGCTGGGGATCGAATAGATCTGTCAGATTTATGATGGTGGTAAGATAGAAAAATCAGAAAAAATAAGAAAATCACTGCCTATTTGCAAATCTGAACTTTTTGATAAAAATCCAAAAATTTGCAAAAGTTCTCTGAATTGAAAATTTTCTTCTGAGATCCATAGATCTGGCCTAGTTACAAATCTTTAGTTCGCTGAGTTTTTATAAAAATCAGTATTTTGCCGTAGATCTGAGTTTTTGGCTGTTCGCTAAAAGTTTGAAACCCTCTGAAAAAAGTCAAAATCAGATCTGAAAATCAGCTTGCTAATCTTCCCTGCCATCTTATCCTCGTTGTTATTTGTCATTAACTGCAATCGGTTTTCTGAAGAGGATAGTTTTAAATATTTAGAAATGTATTTGCTGCTGGTTTTTTATCAGAAAAACCAGAAAATCAACAAGTAAAATAAAAAAGAAAGTTTGAATCTGTGCCATAACGTTACAGATCTAGAAGGTACATTGGCGAGTGAACCTTTTACGCACAGCAGGAGAGCCCGTGGAGAAGCTGATCCTACTTTCGATCTGCTTCAAAGGCACAATTTCAGCATGACACCGGCACGTTTTTCAGTGCTAAGCTTAGCTAGCCGGACATCCAGGAGTGTCTCACCTTCACGAAGAAAAATTCTTTCACAGGGGGCATCCACATCCCTTTGTAGTGCCTTGCTCCTCAGCAGAACCGCACTCCCAGCCCGTGTTCTCTTTCCAACCCTTCAAATGGCAGTCCATGGGGAAATGCTATGGGTCCTCTCGCACTGCCACATCCAGTTCACGCGCTCCCTCACAGAAATTAAAGCACGGATTCCCACATATCCGCCTTCATCATGTCATGCATTATTTTGGACGTAACTCATGAGGATGTGTCGGTTCGCCTTTTTCTGGAAACCCTACAAGGGCCTGCAGCTGAATGGTTTCAGCATTTGCCGGCTGGATCTATCACCAGTTGGGCCACCTTACGGGATGCTTTTGAAGACAGATACAAGCCTTCAGAGGATGCGTTCGCATTGCTATCATGAATCACTCACCTGAAGAAAGAGGTAAATGAGACCATGCACGATTTTATCGCCCGGTTCAATGCACTAATCAACCGTGTCCCTTTTGCCATGCTTCCAACGCCAAAAAATTATAAATGTTTCTTCGTGAACGCCATGAGCTCAAAAGTTAGTTTCTTGCTCCTTCAAGAGCGAGTGGCTACCTTGATTCTCACCCAAGCCACTACCATTTGGATAGAGGATAATCTGATAATATCTGGAAAATTAAAAAAGGAATCAGCCAAGCCTAAATCTTTGGGCCCTTCGCCCACTACTTCGTCTGATCCAGCCTTTCAAAAGATGGCAAATGACTTGCTTGCATTGAAGAAGCAGTTGGCCCAGGCCTCCCCCAGTTCCTCATATCGGGATATTCCGCGGAGGAATTTCGTTCCTAACAATGTTTCACAAAGGCCACGCTTACCTACAGCTGCTCCGCGGTTGGTGCTTGAGGCACCTCCGGTCAACGCTCTGGCCGAAATCGAAGAAGAAGAGCAGTATTATGAAGAACCTTCGTCTCAAGGAGAAGATGATCAAGACATCGGTGAACCGGCTGGCGACTCTACTATCGGGTATATGGAATTTGATGAGGAAGAATTTGATGAAGAAGAGGGTACCCAGGGATATGCAAGCGGACAGTCATATGCTGTTTTTACTTGCTCACAAGGAAAAGAAGCGGAAGTTACTGCCCATGTCCAGCAGGAGAAGGCCATGTCAAACGCACCTCTGATCATTGCTAAAAGAGGTAATCCTCTTCCTACTCAACTCCCTGGAAAATATTTTACAAAGAAATATTTTCCCCCTATCTCTCCTCTAAATCAATCCTCTCACATTCCTACCAAGACCACCAATCCTATTCCATCATCGCGAGGTGAGGGACTCATTCCTTCACCAATGCAACCCTTGGCCGCGTTTGATATTATAGATCATGCAAAAAAGACCAAGATCCAAATGTTTGAAGCTGAGCACCTTCAGTCAAACCCCCAACAGCTTGTAAGATTGACCAAATATATTCAGAGTCAAGCTATTGCATCTAAGCAGGTTTCCCCAAAAGGAATCCTTTCCACTTCCCCTGAATCCCACATAAATGTTGCTTCAACATTGGCATCAGGCAAGATAGAGCCTTTCTATCTCTCTCTCCTGATCAATGGACACAAGTTGAGTAACTGCATAATTGATTCTGGGGCTTCTGATAACGTCATGCCGGTAAAATCCGCCCATGCTTTGGGCCTCAATCTTACCAAGCCTTTTGGCTGATGTTATTCATTGGAAACCAAGCAGGTTCCGTTGGTTGGCCAAATCAAAGATGCGCAATTTGCATTTGCAGCTTTCCTAGATAAAAGAGTAAAAATGACAGTCCTCGTTGCTGACATTCTGGTAGCCTATGGAATTTTGCTGGGAAGAAGTTTTTGTAGCGAAGTTGGTGGAGAAATTCATATGGACTGGTCTAAAGCTAGAATTCCAGTCAAAGGTGTAATGCAGACTTTGGAGCCGGAATCACAAAAGAAGTACTTGGTTACTAGTTCTGAGGACCCCAAAGCTCAAATCCTTTTTGAATCATCAGGGATGGGGAACTACTTCTTGTCTACCGAGCCTGATAAAGGGATTTTTCTCATTCAAGAAGGAGATCTTAATAAGATCTGGACCTTGCAGTTCGATGGCAGCTGCGCAACTAGTGGATGTGGCACTGGGGCCGTGCTGATATATCCTGAGGAAGAAGTCACTCCTCTCTCTTTCAAGTTGCAGTTCTTTAACACAAACAATACTGCTGAGTATGAATCTCTCTTACTCGGTATGCAAGCCGCAAGAGAAAGAGGGATTAAAAATCTAAAAGTACAGGTTGATGCAGAGCTAGTTGTAAATCAAGTCAAAAGGATTTACCAAGTGAAGAATGAAAGGCTCAGGCATTACCGTAATGCGGTATGGGACAACATTGAAGAATTCGATGCTTTTTCAATAGAATCCATTCCAAGGGATCAAAATGACATGGCCGATTCATTGGCTGTTTCAGCATCCCTCATGCTCCCACACCCAGGTTTGAAAACAAGAAAATACACCATTGAGGTGGTTTTCCGCTCGAGCGTGCCAGACAATTCTCAACATTGACAGGTGTTCAACGACGATAATCAACTCATTGCATTTCTTGAGAAGGCAGAAAATTTTAAAGAATTGCACTTTGAAGGATCTACTTCCACTTACCGTGAATCAGTCATCGATCAAGGTGACGAATCCGAAGGGAACAACGGCATATGTCAGCTCAAAGGAAATAAAATTCCAAAAGGCCTGGTTTCTCTGGAGTGCTTGTTCGACAGGCATGACCGTTTTGTAAAAAAGAAGAAGCGGGACGACCCTAACTCATCCCTAGAAACCGAACCAGTCAATATAGGTTCGGTAGAACACTCGCAATTTGTGAACATTAGCAAATGTTGCACTCTTGAGGAGAAGCGAAAATTTGTCAAGTTGCTGAAAAAATATATGGACGTGTTGGCATGGTCCTATGCCGATTTAAAGTCCTTCAAGCCAAAGGACGTTCAACATGACATTCTGTTGAAAGAAGATGTCAAAGCCTTCCACCAGAAGCAGAGGCACTATAATCCTAAGATCTCGGGTACTATCCAGGCTGAAATTCAGAAGATGTTGGATGCGAGAATCATCTTCCCGATCCATCACAGTACTTGGGTAGCAAACATTGTGCTAGTACGCAAGAAGAACGGTGAAATACACATATGCGTAGACTTTCGAAATTTGAATCAAGCTTCCTTGAAAGACAACTACCCTCTCCCGATAATGGATCAAGTTCTGCAAGCAGTAACTGGATCAGAGATGCTGTCCATGCTTAACGGTTTTTCAGGTTACAATCAGATTGAAGTTTCACCTGAAGATCAGTTTAAAATAGCATTCACTACTCCCTGGGGTACATTTTCCTACAGCAGGATGCCTTTTGGCCTAACTAATGCTGGCGCCACTTTTCAGCGGGCCATGGACTTTGCATTCAAAGGTATGATGGGGAAAGTCATTGTGGTTTATCTAGATGACTTAACCGTGTTCTCTAAACAACGAAATGATCATTGTGATCATTTGGAGCAAGTGTTGGCCAGGTGCCGAGAACATGGGATTTCCCTAAACCCAAAGAAGTCTGTTTTTGGAGTCATGGAAGGGAAGTTGCTAGGGCATGTGGTTAGCAAAGAAGGAGAAAAGATAGATGCCGAAAGAGTTAAGGCTATTCAAAGCCTTACTTTGCCTACAAGCAAGACTGGTGTTCATTCTTTCTTTGGAAAGGTGAACTTTCTCAGGCATTTTGTTCCTGACTTTGCTGAGAAGACCCGTCGCATATTGAACATGATGAAGGGGTCACCAACTTTCAGATGGAGTGAAGAGGGAAAAAGGTCATTTGAATAAATAAAATCTTCCATTGCTCTTGCACCAGTCCTGGTATGTCCCGATTTCTCCAAGGACTTCATCATGTATAGTTACGCATCTGAGCATACTGTGTCCACAATCTTAATGCAAAAGAACTCGGAGGATGTTGAATCCCCGATCGCGTTCATGAGTTCTCCCCTCAAGCCTCACAAACTAAAAATGACTCAACTGGAAAATCATGCCTTCGCCATTGTCAAAGCAGTGAATAATTTCAGGTATTACATTCTAAACTCGCATACGGTGGTGCTGGTCCCTGACACGGCAGTGAAATCAATTCTAACTCAGCAGGAGTTAGGAAGCTTGCGAGGAAATTGGATCGCAAAGGTCCAAGAGTATGACCTGGATATTAAACCAACCAAGCTGGTGAGGGGCAAGGGCCTGTGTCAGCTAATGGCTGAAAACAAAGATTCAGAAAACCTTGATGACAGGGGTAACTACACCGACAAAACACAGGACCGGCAGGAAGAGCCTGATTCTCTGCCTCTGGTTCTATTTGTTGCAACTAGTGATGAATGGTACTCCGACATCGCTTTCTTCCTTACCTATGGAAAATGCCCAATGCACCTAACTGCAAAGGAGAAGCGCATTATAAAGCTTAGAGCGGCTAAATATGTCATCTGGGATGACGGTTTATATAAATGTGGGATAGATGGCATCTTTTTGCGATGTGTTGACAAACCCCAGCAAGTAAAACTATTGGAAAGTTTTCACAATTCAGCCTATGGAGGGAATTTCTCTTCCTCCGTAACTGCACACAAGATCATTCGAGCCAGGTACTATTGGCCGATGCTCTTTCAAGATACAGCCATCTGGGTGGCGAAGTGTGAACCCTGCCAGCAATTCGTCGGCAAGCCCAAGTTGGCTGCCTTTCCCCTAAGGCCGGTCATTATCAATGAACCATTTAGGCAATGGGGAATTGATTTTATTGGCACACTCAATCCTCAATCGAGTGCCGGACATAGCTATGTCCTTACAGAAAAAGATTACTTCACCAAGTGGGTGGAAGCCATACCTGTCAAGCATGCCACTTCTGAGGTGGTTTGCAATTTCATTAAAGAAAATATCATTGTCAGGTTTGGTGTTCCAAACAAAATCATTGCTGATAATGCTTCTAACTTCTCCTCACAAGAAGTTATTAGTTTTTTCTATGAATATGGGATAACTTTGGCTCACGCCTTAGAATATTACCCTCAGGGAAATGGTCAGGCGGAATCCAGTAACAAGAACTTGGTGACCATCATACGGAAGTTAGTAGATGAGAATCAGTGAATGTGGCACAAGTCTTTATACGACGCTTTGTGGGCCGATCGTATTACTCCCAAGAGATCTCTCGGCATGTCACCTTTTCAAGTATTATATGGCACTGATGCCGAGCTTCCCATTTCTGCGGAACTTCCTGCTCTGCGCTTAGTGCGAGCTATCGAAGATGAAACTTTCCAAAATTCTCTTGAAAAGAGAATCATGTATCTGGCAGAACTTGAAGAAAAGAGAGTAAGGGTGGTTGACAGGATCACTGAACATCAGAATCAAGTTAAGAGGCTTTTTGATAAGAAGGCCAAGCAAAGAGATTTTCAAGTGGGAGATCTCGTCCTTTTGTGGGACAAGCGAAGAGAGCCAAAGGGCATGCACGGAAAGTTTGATTCCCTGTGGAGAGGGCCCTTCAAGATCAAGCAGCTCAACAGAGAGAATAGCTTCTATCTCTCATATCTGGATGGAACCAAACTCCCGCTTCCTTATAGCGGGCAGCATCTGAAGATCTTCAGGAAGTAGAGCTTGCTCTCTTCTTTGTACAGTTTGCTTTATGTTGTGTGTTTTCTTTCGTCGTGTGTTTGCTTTCGGTTTGTTGTGTGTTTCTTTTGCTCCCCCTCTGGTCGCCCTTGTTTTTGACTCTGTTACCTAATGGATAGGCACAAGAGAACTGGGATTCTCTACCCCTGAGTTTTCTCAGGGATAGTCCCTAGAAAGAGCCAGCTGTTATGCCGTAAAATTGACAAGGGTAATTTTACCGATAACCATACCGAAATTTTGTTCCGATCCCTCATTAGGGATCCCTTGCATTCGAAACGTTGTAAAATCCCTTCCCAGGAAATTTGGTTTTTCAAACTTAGTCTTTTGAGCCTTTTTTGGCTGGGCGCATGAAATTTCTATGTAACACCAACTTTTGGTGCGCCCCCTTTAAAAACCCTTGGCGCATGATTTTCAGTGTCAACACACCTTTTGGTGCGCCAAAGTATGTTGAGCCTTCCCTGCGTGCGCCAAGGCGCATGCGCCTTTGTGTTGGCACAACTTTTTTTGCACCATGTTTTGGTGCACCAAAGGGCGCACATAACTTCATGTCGACATAGCTTTTGGTGCGCCAAAGGCGCGCTTAATTTCCTGCTGGAAAACGTTTTCATGCGCCAAAGGGCGCACGATTTTCCCTGTCGATAGCAACTCTCATGCGCCCTTTAAAAAGTGGGTGGCGCATTGATGACCAGCTCACCTATATATATATGTGTTTGCGCACCCAAATGTCATTTTCACTATTCGCAGAGCACCTGATTTACTTTCTCTGAGCCTGTCAGCCCCTGCCTCGTCGTTTTCAACGCGTTGTGGACCCGTTTTCCAGATTTTTGCTATTTATCCGGGTAAGTGCTCTTGTCTCTTTCCTGAGTTTTGCTAGATAGTGCTACTTGCTTGCTGGTTTGGTTTTTGATATGCATGTGTTGAGATTTTTCCCCCCGCATGCTGTCTTTCCTTATCTTCCTCTTTCTAGATCTGCTGGAGGAGGATGTCATCCTAGAAACAATGGTTTGTAACCCTCCTGGTTTTAACCATTTCATTTACCCAAATGACCTGTCAAAAAGGAAAAGAGGAGAAGAAGAAATCTAAACCATGTAAAACCCCCTTTGAGAGTGATTTAGTTCACTGTTTCTCTCTTTCCTTCGGCGCATCTGTCACCCCTGTTACATGAACAAAACCCGCGCCAATGGCACACCTTTCATACTTGTTGCATCATGAACTCCTGCACCCTCAAGGCGTGCCTCTTTCACATGCTGCAAGTGCTAAACTTGCGCCCCTTTGGCGCACAATCCTTCCTTGCTGCATCACATTCCCATGTGCCAATAGCACACCCAGCATCCATGCAACACAAGCTTTATCTGCGCTAAGTACAAATCTTTGAAGTCGCAGGCGCATCCCCGATTACAATACCATCATGTTGTGTAAAACTTTCGTGCGCCGCGCGATGCTCCCTTTGGTGCACGAAAAGTTATTGTTACACGAACCATCCATACGCTAAAGGGCGCACCAAATCCCAATGCAACATGAAAATTCCATGCGCCGAAGGGCGCATCCTGTCACTATGTAACACGCACTTTTCATGCGCTCTTTATAAAATGCAATCTGTAGTATGCATGTGCCATGCGCCTTTGGCACCAGTTTTATCCTTACAACACCCTCTTCATGTGCGCCCTAAGCCTAAAAATCTCTAACTCTTTCTTCTGCTAACATTCTAATGGAAGATCAAATGGCTAATTCAACCTTTTTGGATTGGGTCTCGCTTCTTCTTCATGCAGATCAGCAACTGAGTTCGAAAGAACATATGTCTACATCCAGCAAGAGACCCACCAAATCGAAAGGAAAGGCTAAGCTTACAGAAGAAGAGATGAAGTATAAATATCAAAGGGTCAAAATGCCCGAGTCCCAGGACGAGTGTAGCATAGACGTCAGAGATTCAGAACTGGGGCATATTGATATGGAGGAATTCTGGGCTAGAACTTAGAAAGTCACAAGGAGTCCATGGATGGACAAATTAATCATTAACAAAGACACAAGATGAATTTATGATGGTGGTTGCCCAGTCTTATAACAAAGACACAAGATGTGTCAAAAACAGCAAGGGCGAGGTAATCATTAACCTCACTGCCCGTCACTTTGAGGGAATACTCGGCATACCTCACCATCGGCACTTTGTGGCTGTCAGCCAAACAGAGTGCATCAAGGCCTGGGAAGACAATGAAGACCAATGTATGCAGCTAATGAATGAAGTATATCTGAAAAATAAGAAGGTGGTAACCTGGTGGCCCCAAATCATCCACCGCAGTGACTTCTCAGAAGAGCTCAGTGATACCATTACCTTGTTGAGCAGGGTCTTCGGGCTTTCTGACGCCCATTACTTCCATAAATGGATGCTGTGCTACTTGGAAACAATGAAAAAGAATTTTCCTGATCAACGCTTTTACTGGGGGAAATTATAAGCAGCACCATCTCCGAGTAGCTACAACAATTCAGCACAACAGGGGCATTCCATATGAACTCTTACGTAGTCTACGCTGCAGCATCAACAAGGGACTATCTAGGCCTGACGAGGAGTGGAGTTTGGCCTCAGGTCAAGATATACGAGTACTACCCAGAGTTGAGGCTGGAGAATAACATCTCCTAGTTCACAAAAGTTAACGATGTGTTTTTCTATCACATCATTTACCTACTGAGGCCGAACATGACTTATGGTCGCACGACCAAAAGCATAGTGGCAGCCACGGAGAAATGGGGAGCCCTGTTCACCCAGTTTGCTACATTCACCTATCTAAGGGCTGCCAACTTTTTGGGAGAGCCAACCAGGATACCAAGGTATGTTGGGCCTAAACTGATTCTGCTGGAACTGTCAAGGCAGCTAATCACATACCACAAGAAATGCCTGAAAAGGAAGAAGGGTGGAACGAACTCCTTTCCCCCTCACAGTGGGCCGATATACATGCTCTACCCACCACAAGGCGAAGGAAATGTTCACAAAACTGGAGTTACTCAATTTGAAGCATGATTTCCTAGCCAGGCCTACCTTCGACCCAAGGAACTGTCTGCCGAGGGCGAAACTTGATCCAATCCACATCCCTCAGATTGAGGACATTTACATTGACATCATCCATGAGGTAGAGCTCAGAAGAAAGGATCATTCTCACCTAGCCTTGGCAGAAATCATCCAATATGGGGTAGCCACTGTCCCTAAAGGCTACCAGACTACAGAAGATGAAGTAGACAAGGTATATACTGATAAAGATGGGGACGATTGGCCCTTTCCGGCCATTGATAGAACTAAGGCTCCTCAGACAATTGAGGAGAGGGTCAAGGAGACTTTGCGGAGGACAGAACATTGGTGCCGGATGAACGGCCTAATCTACCTCGGGGTTGATTTCACTATCTCCCCACTGGGTAACGCACCTCCACGATCCAAAAAGCAGCCTCAAGGTAAAGGCAAAGGCATAGAGGGTGAGTCCAGCACCACCCAAGAAGAAGCCCCTGAGAGTCCTCCTTCCGCAGCACCCGAGCAGGTAATATCTCTGGTCACACCAGAGAAAGAAGCAGAAGAGGAAGTTCCAATTGGCCCATCCACTCAGGATGTCGGCATTGTTACAACAACCGAAGTTCCTTCTGTCCCTCCTTCTCTTCCTTCCCCTCCTCGAGTGACTCAAGCGACCATCCCTTTGGTTGTTTCCTCTTCCCCTTCTTCTACTGTTCCCCTCGCCTCTTCATCTATCTTCTCTTCCCTCGCTGATCTTTCCTCCTCCATTTCTTCCCTCATCTCCGGGATCCCTTCCCTTCCTATGTCTTCCACAGCTGCAGTTTCCCTTCCTCCCATGGAAACTTCTTCGGATATTCTCTCAATGCCGCCGCCACGTGTCTCCACGTTTTTCCCCTCTTCTACTGTAGCTGCCTCCTCCTCTGTCTCTAGTCCTTCTTCCATAGGACCAGCCTAGATCTCTCAGTAGGTAAGCCAGCAAAAGAGGAAAGTTCCCATCACTCCGATGGACTTTTCAGTGATCCCAGCCAAAGTGGCGAAGAAACAGAAGCCTGTTACATGCTTCTCTAAAAGTGCTGCAGGTGAGAGAATCATGGAAATTGCATACCCCGATCCCCTCAAAGAGAAAAAGGATCTGTCTCCGAAAGATTTTACTGTGACCCAAGTCACAATGGGGACATCTTCTGAAAGTCTCCAGGGGGAAGCTCTTTCTGCGGTTGACGCCCTCTGTCAAAAGCTTCAAGAGACAAAAGAAGAGAAAAGGCTACTAAAAGAGCAAAACAAATATCTTCTCCAAGCCTTACAGAAGATGGGTAGTGCGCCTCCCACAACTACCGCCGAGACTTCTGAGCTTCTCAGCCAGGATAAAATCAATGAATATGTAAAGATCAGTGAGCAAGGTATGGCCGTTTTTGCTTGGAGGAGCCAGATCCTCAAGGACAGTGAAAGAGTGATCACCAAGTTTGTCAATTTGTATCTGAACATCGGAAAGGAAAACAAGGAGCTCCAAGCATTAGCGGGGCCCATATCAGAAGAGCTGGAACATGCTAGACTGTGACACGAGACCTTTCAATAAATGTTCGACTGTTCAGTTGAAGATCTGGTCAAGTTCAGCATCTTCGGCCATCCAAGGGACCTCAACAAAATCATGTCCACTCTGGACTATCAAGTGGATCAGCTTGAATTTGTTCTAGAAAAAATCGACAAGGTAAAGGAAGAGGCCCTGGATACAATGCATCAAATGGAGCGAATTGTTCTCAACATGTCTCCAGGGTTGCTCACTCCTTCCTTTACCTTAAGGTCAGCTGATGAAACCATCCGGATCTTCAAGGAGATCGCTTCTCAAGGAACGGGGCCAGAGGTCACATTTGACACTGAATCCATCAACAATCTGCTGGCCTGTAGGGACTTCGTCGGGTTCCTCATTGAGGCGGAAAAGGACTTTTCCAAACTCCCAGAGAAGCTCATAGATGAGCGGGAGACTTGTGAAGTGATAAGCGATAGGCACAAGGATCCTTCTCAGGATCAACTTGGGCCAATAATCAACAAGTTCATGGAATACCGCTCTCAGTTCCATATCTCGTCACCTGAGGAGCAACAAAAGCAATCCACCCCCTTTCGGCCGTAGGATGATGACGACGAGTAGCTACTCCTCCTTCCTCCTTCTTCTTCTTCTCCTTCTTCTTCTCTCTCTCTTCTCCGACTTTCTTGTTGGAATGTCTAAAGTATGTTGGCACAAATGATGACATCATCCATGTTGCATCATGGGATGATGTCATCCATCAAGTTGTCAAAATTCAACATGACTTTTAGATATTTTGTAAATAGGTGGTTGGCTCCTTTTTGCCTTCTTTCCTTCTCCTCTTCTATATATATTGGAATACTTTTTGTATTCGGGGTGGACATTTTTTAGATGAAAATAGAAATGAGGAGAGAAAGACTTTGAGCTTTCTTGTAACAGAAGAAAAACAACAATACAAATATTGAGGCTTTGTACTGAATACTTGTGTTATAACATCAGAGCTTTCTTATGTTAGATATGTATGTGTTTATTCTGTTAGATTCATATCTACCTTTTTGTCATTTGCTCATCAGTATTGCTTTGTTTGTTTATGTAAGTAGGTTTGGCTCTGTTTACTACCAATCCCAAAACATAAACTTCCCGACCTTTCTGCTTTGGAATTCATTTCTTTTCTTCCTTCGGACTTGCTCTTTCTCTATCCCCTCTTTCATTCCTTTCTTTCCGCAATCTGAAACAATCTACTGGAATGAGATCCCAACCCCCGAAGGCAGAATACTGTGAGATTTTCACAAGATTCCTGCTGGTAGAATAACAATAAACCAGTTTCGCTTTACTGACTCAAAGAGGGGCTATGCCCTGCACACTGTTGACTCGTTTATCCATAGATCTACCCAAGCGATAGATTATCAGTAGAGTCGCCAAAAATTGTTGGTCTGAAAATCTGTCGCTTGGGAAGATCTATGGTCTTCATTGTCTTCCCAGGCCTTGATGCACTCTGTTTGGCTGACAGCCACAAAGTGCCGGTGGTGAGGTATGCCGAGTATTCCCTCAAAGTGACGGGCAGTGAGGTTAATGATTACCTCGCCCTTGCTGTTTTCGACACATCTTGTGTCTTTGTTATAAGACTGGGCAACCACCATCATAAATTCATTGTTGACGGCGCTGACGGGGATTCCTCCGGCAAAGTGCAGGGCACTACCGATTAATTTGTCCATCCATGGACTCCTTGTGACTTTCTGAGTTCTAGCCCAGAATTCCTCCGTATCAATATGCCCCAGTTCTGAATCTCTGACGTCTATGCTACACTCGGCCTGGGACTCGGGCATTCTGACCCTTTGATATTTATACTTCATCTCTTCCTCTGTAAGCTTAGCCTTTCCTTTCGATTTGGTGGGTCTCTTGCTGGATGTAGACATATGTTCTTTCGAACTCAGTTGCTGATCTGCATGAAGAAGAAGCGAGACCCAATCCGAAAAGGTTGAATTAGCCATTTGATCTTCCATTGGAATGTTAGCAGAAGAAAGAGTTAGAGATTTTCAGGCTCAGGGCGCACAGGAAGAGGGTGTTGTAAGGATAAAACTGGCGCCAAAGGCGCATGGCGCATGCATACTGCAGATTGCATTTTATAAAGGGCGCATGAAAAGTGCGTGTTACATAGTGACAGGATGCGCCCTTCGGCGCATGGAATTTTCATGTTGCAATGGGATTTGGTGCACCGTTTGGCGCATGGATGGTTCGTGTAACAATAAATTTTCGTGCGCCAAAGGGAGCATGGCGCGGCGCACGAAAGGTTTACACAACATGATGGTATTGTAAGCGGGGATGTGCTTGCGACTTCAAAGATTTGTATTTAGCGCAGATAAAGCTTGTGTTGCATGGATGCTGGGTGCACTATTGGCACATGGGAATGTGATGCAACAAGGAAGGATTGTGCGCCAAAGGGGCGCAAGTTTAGCACTTGCAGCATGTGAAAGAGGTGCGCCTTGAGGGCGCAGGAGTTCATGATGCAACAAGTATGAAAGGTGCGCCATTGGCGTGGGTTTTGTTCATGTAACAGGGGTGACAGATGCGCCAAAGGAAAGAGAGAAACAGTGAACTAAATCACTCTCAAAGGGGGTTTTACATGGTTTAGATTTCTTCTTCTCCTCTTTTCCTTTTTGACAGGTCATTTGGGTAAATGAAATGGTTAAAACCAGGAGGGTTACAAACCATTGTTTCTAGGATGACATCCTCCTCCAGCAGATCTGGAAAGAGAAAGATAAGGAAAGAAAACATGCGGGGGGGAAAATCTCAACACATGCATATCAAAAACCAAACCATCAAGCAAGAAGTACTATCTAGCAAAACTCACGAAAGAGACAAGAGCACTTACCCAGATAAATAGCAAAAATCTGGAAAACGGGTCCACAACGCGTTGAAAACGACGAGGTAGGGGCTGACAGGCTCAGAGAAAGGAAATCATGTGCTCTACAAATAGTGAAAATGACATTTGGGTGCGCAAACACACACACACACACACACACACACACACACACACACACACACACACACACACACACACACACACACACACATATATATATATATATATATAGGTGAGATGGTCATCAATGCGCCACCCACTTTTTAAAGGGCGCATGAGAGTTGCTGTTGACAGGGAAAAGCATGTGCCCTTTGGCACATGAAAACGTTTTCCAGCAGGAAATTAAGCGCGCCTTTGGCGCACCAAAAGATATGTCGACATGAAGTT
Source organism: Taxus chinensis (assembly GCA_019776745.2). Classification (NCBI taxonomy): domain Eukaryota; kingdom Viridiplantae; phylum Streptophyta; class Pinopsida; order Cupressales; family Taxaceae; genus Taxus; species Taxus chinensis. The sequence goes on from CM034154.1 coordinate 7,007,119, forward strand.
ATGTGCGCCCTTTGGCGCACCAAAACATGGTGCAACAAAAGTTGTGCCAACACAAAGGTGCATGCGCCTTGGCGCACGTAGGGAAGGCTCAACATACTTTGGCGCACCAAAAGGTGTGTTGACACTGAAAAATCATGCGCCAAGGGTTTTTAAAGGGGGCGCACCAAAAGTTGGTGTTACATAGCAATTTCATGCGCCCAGCCAAAAAAGGCTCAAAAGACTAAGTTCGAAAAACCAGATTTCCCGGGAAGGGATTTTACAACGTTTCAAACGTAAGGGATCCCTAATGAGGTATCAGAACAAAAATTCGGTATGGTTATCGGTAAAATTTCCCTTGTCAATTTAATGGGATAACAAAATTAGCAGCACCCCCTGGATGTTGATCAGATTTCTAGTTTGATCACCCTATGCATCCAGTTTGATTGCACAACATTGAATCCTCTTCTCAAGTGTGGGAATTGCAAAATGGAATAGGAATATCTAGATTAGAGGTTTGTTCCTCAACTCCTCTGATCAGCTAATTCACTTGTACAATTGCAGAGGTTTAAACTCCTAAATCTACTCTAAATTCCAAAGGGAAAAGGATAGAAAATGCAAAAAAGAAAGAACTAATGCTAATAGGTGATGCACCAAAGGAGTTGTAGACACCTGATGCTACATGAAATACACAATCTACAAGGAAAAACAACAAAAAACATGCACAAATGCTCAAAATGTAATGAAAGATCAAGAAAGCAATGATAGATATATGAAAGGATTGAGGGATTTTAATCATAGAACATATATCAACATCTCAGATCCAATACAGTACATTACAGTGATCCAGAGGCAAGAAAAGGTGTTGCATTACATGGAAAGGTAAAATTTCTTCACAAATTCTACCAAGGAGGAAGAAAAAGGAAGTTGCAGAGTTGAAAAAGTGTCTCTCCCTTTGCAAAATGAACTCATCCTGGCTTTTACAGTGCAAACCACGACCCCAGGAGAGAGAAACACGGGAAAACATGTAAGGGGTTCAACCATTGACCAAAATGCAATCAAAATAGCATGGGTTTCCTGACAGACCCATTCCCTAACATTTTTAACCATGTTGGGAGAGAATGCGAGCCATTCTTCATTAAAAACAATGGTTGAAACGTCATTTCTATCCATGACCATGTGCCAGAGGTGTTTCTTAATTTTATCTCTCCAAACTCCACCAAAATTCAAAAATGACCCTAAAATATTGTATAGAATTTTACCATCTTTCCATTGATATAAAGAACGTGAAAAACTGAGCTCTGGATCGAAAGATATGGTGATTTGAAGTTTTAGGGCAAAACAGGGCCAAATCGGGTCGGTGGGAATTTTTTTTGAATTTTTACCTTTTTGGTCATTTGGAAAAATTTTCAAAATTTCCCCATGCCCCACCAGTCCAGGTGCCATGTGGAAAAATTTTACCGGGTGCGGGCTCCTTACCACTCCATTTTTCTTTGTTTTAGCCTTTGGAAGATTTTCCAAAATTTCCCCGCCATGCCGACAAGCTGGGACACGTGTCACACTCTGATTGGGAGCGGGCCCATTCTTTCAAATTTTCATGTGGGTTGCTTTGATATTTTTGGACTGGACACGTGTCAAAACCCCATTGGATGAGGGTTTTACCCTCCTAAATTTCCTCGCGGGCTTGCTCTGAATTTTTTGCCCCACCTAGACACGTGGCGAGGTTCTATTGGCTCACAATAAAGGGGGCGGGTTTTCCCTTCTGAATTTTCCTTTATTTTCTCCTTAGGAAAATTTTCCAAATATTCCCCATGCCCCGCCACTCCTTGACACATTTCCTCATGTGATTAGTTGGCAGAGACTCCGTAGGCATTTTAACTTTTGCGCTAATGTTTTGGGAAAAATTCCCAATTTCCACCCACGCTCCGCCGGTTTGAACCTCCTTAGACACATGGCATGTTTCTATTGGCTGCGGGGCCATCCTTTAAAAAAATTTCTTGCACCAACACTTATTCGATTTTTCCAACTTTCTCCCCTGGGCGCGTGGCAGCAAATGATTGGTCGGCGGGCCCGCGGGAAAAATTCTTCCTTTTGAAACCTTTGCCAAAACACTTGGTAAAAAACCAAGTTCTCCTCTGACCCTGACATATTTGGATCATAATAAAATAATATAATAATATATTAGTCTTCATCATCAATCGTACACAATACATGGCTAATATATAGCCAAGCAAATAGCTAAAACTACATCCTATAATGTAGGAGTAGTTACAAACAAAAAGCTATATACGTGAAGTTGTTTAAAACAACTTCACATATAATTCCAAGTAATTTGTTGTTTCTCAACAACTCATAATAATGTTTACACTATAATAATATTCCCAACATACACCCCCTTAGTGTGAACATGGGGTGAAGTGTAGTTGAAACCAGAATCATATGCCTACGCATATTTTTAGGTCTGCATACTGCTCCTCTCCTCTGGACACCAGCTGCCCTCCTATACAACTGTTTCACTGACTGACACCTTCCACGCCACATCACAACACTTCAAGAGAACATAAAGGAATACTCGCATGTACTAAGCAAACATACACAAACTGTTGCTCTTTATTTTGCACACCAGATAAAATAAACACACAACTGGAAATACATATGTCACCACCAAAAATTACGGCCTCGTCGTTGGCGACTGACGAGAGGACGCTGCTTGTCCTCCATCCTCCTGTGCCTCCATCCTCCAGTTTGGTTATTTTTAGAAGAGATAATCTTCATCGCTAGGGCAAGAAAGTTCTTCATCAGTTACATAATCTTCCCAGTCAGTTTCTTCTTCAACAATATAAGCCTTTTGATCAATCTTATCATCTAGTAGATCTTGTGCCTGCTTTTTACAATTTAAAATGACATGCCCCACTTCTTTACAATAGTAACATTTGATTTGTCCCTTTGTAGGAATGTGCTTTGAATTGTACTTACCCTTTTTTGATGATGTACTAGCTTTATTGTGTACATATAAGACCTCTTCTTCTGGTTCTGAAGGTTCATTCTGATCAAGAAGAGTAGAAACTACTCCTTCTAAACCAATTTTAATCTTGCTCAAAGTAAAAACCATATGAGACATTTTTTTAGGCAAACTATTCAAAAGAATGGCTTTGGCATCATCATATTTTACCTTTTCATTAATACCTGCAAGCTGATTGAGAAGAGAGCGAAACTTGCTGATGTGTTCTACCATTTTTATACTTTCATCCATCTTTAACCCGTATAATTTTTGCTTCAGTGTTGTCTTTGCACTTTCTGCTTTAGATCCGAATAGCTTATTTAATGTCTCCCAGATTTCCTTTGCAGACTTTGTGAAGTCTACATGGTGCAAGTACGCCTTTGACAAACCGAGACCAATAGTTCCCAAGGCCTTTTGATCCTTGATATTCCACTTCGCAAGATCTGTTGGATTTGTTGGTGTTGTCACATTTGGTTTGACCACATCCCACAAATCTTTTTCAATCAAAGTCAGCTGCATTTGGATTTGCCAAGTGTGAAAATCTCGTCCTTCGAACTTCTCAATGAGACTCAATTTCTCCATTTTTATTTTTTATTTTTTTTTAACTTTTCCCACAATTTAATGAGTGTCGGTTTCAACCGAAAATGCACTCTCTTACAAACACACAATGACAAAGTGCAAATTACACAGACTCAATAGATTGTCAATACAATTTTTGATAAACATGAAATTAAAAAAATTAATTAAAGATTACTTTTTTTTAATACAATGACCACATAATGTTTTAAATCTAATAATTCTAGAACTTGCAGGTGATAGAGATGTCCAGGCACACAGAGAAGAGCATAATAATAACAAATAGGAGAAAACTATTATACCACAAGTCAGAGAGGAATGACATTATTCAATGCATACTGACCACCTCATAAGAGTCCAAATACCACGTGGAGGGGAAGCTGCATACAGATCTGAACTTGCTGTCTATGTGGGAGATTCAACTATTTTTGTTGCAGCAAAACACATCCTTTTGCCTGACACCTCTGCCTTTTTCGTGGGAAGTTGCTTAGATCTAAACCTAAAATTTCCATGTAAAAGAAACCTCTGCCTTCTGTGTGGACTGCTACAATACAGGTTGCACGTTCTACTCAAGATCAAACTAGACTGACCCAGAATTGAATTTCATAGCAGGCCATAAAGAGAAAATTCAACAAAAACATCCCTGTCGTATTTTTTAATTTTCTCTAGATCTTGGATGTGGGTTTAGCTGAAATTTTGACAGTATTTTCCATAGAAACAACCCTTAAAACCCATTAAAAATCTCAGAGACCCATATCACGAAAAAAAAGTTACGATCTATTTTGGAGACAGAAAAAATAAGACTCTTGCTCAATCATGAAAAATCCATTTTCAGGGTTGCATACCTGCTCTGATACCAAATGACATATTTGGATCATAATAATATAATATAATAATATATTAGTCTTCATCATCAATCGTCCACAATACATGGCTAATATATAGCCAAGCAAATAGCTAAAACTACATCCTATAATGTAGGAGTAGTTACAAACAAAAAGCTATATACGTGAAGTTGTTTAAAACAACTTCACATATAATTCCAAGTAATTTGTTGTTTCTCAACAACTCATAATAATGTTTACACTATAATAATATTCCCAACATACCCCCGCCACTTCTTTGGACACGTGTCACATCCTGATTGGCTGCGGGCCTTCTAGGGGAGGATTTCCCACAAAAACTCCACCGAGCCATAACTTGAAAAATAAATGGAGTTAGGAGGAAAACTTTACCTTTCTGGAAATCTGAGAAAGAGATCTATCCAATGGTGTCATTTCTAGAAGGTTTTGAGTGCTTGAAAAGAAAAATTTTATGACTGAGGCACAAGAGAGGGAGGAATGAGAGGAGTTAGCCAAAAAATGAGCAGGGGGCACATTTTGGATAACACTTACCAAAGGCTTAGTGACACTGGAATCCATTTCAATCCTAATGATTAGTTCAAAAAAGATAAGGTTAACATGTAGATCAAAGGAGAAGATTTCAATCCCAGTTGGAGAAGACAAAACACTTTAAATTGGCAAAGTGGCCACCGAGCAAGAAAGGTATGAATTCATACAAATTTTCCAAGAATTTCCTAATGTGTTTTCTTGGAGTTATGAACACCTAAGATGGTTCAATCCAAAACTAGCACAACACATAATCGAACTGGATCCAACTAGTCATCCCATTAGGAAGAAGTAGAGACTAGTCAACCCACATATAGAGCCTCTTATGAAGAAGTAGTTGAATAAGTTAATAGAGGCAAGCATCATATTTCCAATCAAACACTCAAGTTGGGTTGCAAATATGGTCCTAGTCAGGAAGAAAAATGGAAAAATCAGGCTATGTGTTGACTTCAGCGATTTGAATAGAGCCTACCTCAAAGACCACTGCCCACTCCCTTCAATGGAGTAGATCTTGCAAGTAGTGTCTAGGTCATAAAGGTTCTCCCTCCTAGATGGATACTTAGGGTACAACCAGATCATGGTGAAAGAAGATGATCAATCCAAAACTACTTTCACCACCAAATAGGGCACCTATGAATACAAAAAAATGCCATTTGGTCTCCCATGTGGGAGTTAAAGAATTCCTTCTTAGCAAGGACCTGAATGAAAAGCGTGTAGGATGGATCACCCATATCATGGAATATGAGATTGAGATCAAGGTCACCAAGCTGGTCCATTGGGAATGGGTTGTGTGAAAAACTAGCCTCGGGTCAGTAAGATGAAACAAACAATGAAAAGGAGGTTGTTCTTGCTCTACAAGATTATCAAGAAGAAGGGAGAGATGATGTACCTTCTCCTTGTTGGACCTCAAGATATTGTGCACTTCCTTCAAATAGGAATATTTCCTCCATGGGATGAGTAAAGTAAAAAGAAGGAGACATTTCAAGCTACAAGCCATCCCATATGTTCTTATCAATGGTGTCTTGTTTAAAAGAGACATCAATGGCATTCTACTGAGATGCATTAAGACAAATTAGGTGGAGAGAGTACTACAAGAATTACATGTTGAAATAGTTGAAGGACATTTTTCTTCAAGAGTGAAAACACTTAAAATTATGAGAGAAGGACATTATTGGCCCAGAGTGTTTAGTGACTGCTACACGTGGATCAAAAGGGGAAAGAATTTTGCATTCTTCAAAGGCAAGGAAAGGCTAGCAGGCACTTCCATTGCACCCCAATCTTAGTTGACCAACCTTTTCATGCAATGAGGATTGGAATTCATTAGAGTAATCAATCAAAAATCAAGCCAAGGTCACAATTGGATCCTAACAGCGACAGATTATTTTACCAAATGGACCAAGGTAGTGACACTCAAGGAAGAAAATGATTCTAGTATCTTGGGATTCCTATAAAAGGGATAGTGACCAGATTTAGAGTGTCTAGCCACCATCATATCAAGACAATGCATTTAGAATTCATAGGTTTGAAGATCACATAGATGGGATGTTAAGAATGGGACTTATTTGAGTACTTCATCAAACTATTACCCTTAAGGTAATGGCCAGGTTGAGTCCAGAAACAAAAACCTATGCTAAATATCATCAGAAAGGACTCTTGATGATAATCAGAGGACCGGGCACACAAATCGTCAAAATGGGCATTATGGGGCTCATAGAATAACACCCAAGAGATCTATAGGTAGCTCTCCATTCAATCTTGTCTATGGGAAAGAAGTAAGTGTTGCCAATCTCACTTGAGTTGCTCAGCATTAGAGCTCATGAAGTGACTAGAGATGTTTTGAATTTGGACCAGTGGAGGCCAGGTATGTGGAGCCTGGATAGAATTAGAAGAAACTAGAGAGCATGTTCTTTCTAATAAATAGAGAAGAATCAAGATTTAGTCAAGAAATTCTTTGACAAGAAGGCAAAAGCAAGGACCTTCCAAGAAGGAGACCTGGTTCTGAAATGGGATACAGATCAAGAAAAACCAGGGAAGGGATTTCAAATTTGACACCATCTGCAGTGACCCCCTATATGATCAAAAGATGAAAAAGTAGGAATGCTTTCCAATTGTCTACATTTGAGGGTGAAGAGTTACAGATTCTAGTAAATTGGATCTATCTTAAACACTACTACTAAAAGGGGAGTTCTCACTTTGTACATATTAGTTTAGTTTTCTCTTTCCTCTCAGTGCTTATGCACATTGTATTGTTGTAGTGTAGATTGATTTTCTCCTATGTTTTTTGCATGCTCAGTATGTTCCATTTGGAGCATATATGATTTCAAATTTTGTATATAGTGTGGTGCTATTTTGTGGCTCTTATGCAATCCATTAAGGGAGACAGATGAAGCCCAAAGTTAAAACAACTTTCTACTCTTAAAAACATTCATTTCAAGTTTTGTTATGAAAATTGAGAGTGTAAACAGTCAAGCTCGTGAATTAAAGGCAGAATTAGTATCAGACCATATTTCTCAACTCCGATGCCCAACAGATACGACAAGGAAATTGGTCTTTTCATCTAGTAAGAAGATGTCCCTATGATTCACCAAATTGTTATCCATATTTTCAGCCCATGCCAAATATTGGAGATCGACCATGTGATCCTGCATAAAAGGAAACAAATTCAAAAGGTAGACAAAAAAGGGTTTCAAAATTGGCCAAGTATAAAGGTGAAAGTGAAGAATGCCAAGTGTTAGTATGGTGCTGATTCAAGGGGTGAATAGAGAAAAGATTTCTAAATGAGCACCATAATGTCACATGTCACAGGGGGAAAGTAGGACCATTAGGGAAAAGGCTAGTTCTTTTCCCCTTGTTATCAAAAGGGGGTAACAGTTGTAAAATGGCCCGTAACTCTACCCAAGGAAAAATTCAGCATTCAGGCCCAAGCCAAAGCTAAGTAGGGAATCAAAGGAAAGGGAAAAAGATAAGTTGCATGGACCCATAGGCCTGATTTTTGTTCCAATCTGGATACAATGTGTCCCCATATCAAAAGGGGGACCCATTTTTCATGTTTTTTTTCCACCTTCTTATATAGACCCGGGTACAAAATTTTAAGAGGCATATCTTTCAACTCAGGAATTCAGAATATTGCAAATCTGATGCCATTAGAAAGATCTCGGCCTCACCCATGCCATGGAGGTATGAAAACTTTAATTTTGTGGAGGTTAGGGTGAAGGAAAAATAGAAGAAACATGTTCTAGGATTTCAATGTAAGATCTTCTTATCCTCATTAACCAGATTATATTTGATATATTTCACCTGATTTCCTCTTCCTTCAAGGGAACCAAACCAAGGATCAATGAAGTAAAGACAAATTTGGGTAGTTATTTCATCAGAGGCATTAATAGTGGTGGTAGAGATTCAAACTGCTTTTCCTCGCTTCTCTCTCTTTTCTTCTTTCAGGTTGAATCTATAAATATGGGGGGCAGGACTCATTGTAAAGAGTTGGACATTATTTGTTTTGACAGGCTCCCTTCTTCTCTCGTAGCCAAAGAGATTTGTTGCGTTTAGGCCTTCCATCAAAAATTTCAGTACATTTATGCCTCTTGGCTACTTTATAATGGACTGTATCAATCTACAGAGCAATAAAACACATATGTGATCGATTTCAGATCCTCTCTTATCTCTTTTTGATTTCATCTAGTCTCCCATTTATATATTCTGGCTATCTGTACTTGTTTATTATATACACTTTAGTTGGTTTGTTTCTATTAGCAAAAATAAGTGTTCATCATTCCTTTGGTGCATCACCTCATAATTTAGATTTGTTTAAAATTTTGTATTCCTTCTATCCTTGTCCTTCTTGGTAAAGTTTAGATTAGGATTAAGAATAGACCCATCTGTGAGTTTCTATGTATGCACCTAAACAGATGAATAAGGAACCAACCTTCAATTTGGAGAGATTTCCCATTTTACAAGGTTCCACACCTTGGGGAAAGTTCAATGTTATGTAATCACACCAAATGAGTCTGCCTTAGAAAATCATATCTTTTAGAGCTCATTTGGAGGGTGTTGTGATTCTGCACTAACAGTTCCTATCACTCGAACCCCATATTCAAGAAGGAAGTCTTGCAAGAATTCTGTAATAAGATCCACTAGTGCCCTATGGTTTATAGTCATGGAGGATTGAGCAAAGCATTTCTCCATATAGAATTTTACTATTGGTTTAATGATCCCACCCTTAATAGGTAGAAAGTCATTTGGTCAATTTTTACAAGCAATGAAAACTAGTGACCAATTGAAGTAGGGCATTGCCACAAAAATCCTACAAAATAAACTTATAGGAGAGTCAACATCCCAATTTAATGACCGACATCAATCATGAGAAGATTATGCACCAATTTGTCTGACAACGGTCAGAATAAGACATGGAAGGGATGAGGTCTTAGGTTTCTACCTTGTTGTTCTGCATGGTTTCTCCCTAGTTGAACTGTGAAGTTAGACAAACACTCTCTCTTGCTGGTTAGGGGGGTGATTTGCATTTGACTAATTTTGCCTTAACAGTCTGTAGCTAGGATTCCCTCTGCCCTGTCAATGGCAAGTGACTCCCATACGATGAAATTTTCACAATTGTTCTTTTCATCTGCATAAGTAATATTGAATAAGCTATATTTTTTCTACCCCTTTCCATAGGAACACATTTCTTTCTTACACATGAGTGTTGTTAATACCCATGAATTTCAGACTGGGTTTGGATTTGGTGTGGTGCTTGGATTTGGTTCAACATGTTGGGAGTTACACCTACGGAATCCTTCCAGGACCTGTGATGCATGATGTGATGGAAGGTTGTAGGATCACCTGAGCTCAATGGTTGACCCTCTCCAATACTTATCGTTTTTGAGACCGTGTATTGGCATGACTACACTTTGCAATAATTCCCCCAACGGATTCATCCAATAGAAGTCTTCAGCCTGCTAATCGTCGACTAGGCATAGTAATATCTCTTAAATCGTCCAGCTCTTGTTTAGCATCTTTGTTAGAGATAATCATCTCTCTTGGCCATAGGTTCTTGTGAGCACCATACTAGTTGGTACATCATGCCTGGGCCTAATTTAGAAATCAACATTGGGACAAGCAATGTTGATTGGTTATGTATATGATCGCATGGAAATACACCAATCATATTCCTCTGTCATATTGCTTCTCATGCTGGGACCAATGCTCTTGATGGGTTAGGGGTAACATTGATGACTAGTATCATACAACCTGAAAGGTCCGATCAACTGTGGAAGCTTTCCTTCGTATAAAAAAAATGATTCATAGAATGTTGGATGTGTATCTGTGCCTATTGTGTATGATACTAGGGTTATCAATGGGAGAGAAATATGATGATGCCCTGAGGGCTGGTATGGCAAAATAGGAAGTAGTGATGAAAGCTACTGTCTTTTGTATGGTCACTAGCTCAAGCCTAAAGTTCTGACACCGGTTAAGCTTCATCACTTCCTGAAGCTCGGATGTAGACCAGTGATTAGATGACTGAAGTGGAAGCTGTCGGTGAGCTTTGAAATCCTAGGGGTGGATAGAGGAGCTATTGTAGGTGCTTGGATAGTTTCTGTGGCTTCCTAACTCAGTGAAGTATCAAAGGCATGGTTGGCCTGAGGATGAGGAGATGGGGGCCAGCTTGACAAACTCATAATGGTTAAAAAATACCCTAACTATGGAGAGGTTGTAGGCTGCAAGGTAATGTAGTGCCCCCCATTTACTAAATCATCAGAGATTCATAGTCTCAGAATTTAAAGCCCAGTCAAGAAGAGTGCTAAGAAAAGGCGACCTTCATTAGTGGGATTTACTGCTATTGGAATACTATCCCAGGTCTCCTAGAATCTGAGGTTGAAGTCTGTCATGTGCTCATTCGGGGCTCTCTTGATTGTAAGTTAGGTTGCTCCAATGAAGACAAGATATCTATAAGGAGAGGTTTCCCCAGGTACTGATTGTGAAGATGGGCGTGCACAACTGGTTCAAGTTCTAAGATAGATCCCGAATTCAAGACTCATGAAGCATTGTGATGGGGCTTTCCCTTTGAATGAAGACTATGAGATCACCTTGACCGCAATGTTCCCATCTCATGGATCTCATTTAAGAAAGATGTGTATAAACAATTCTGCAATATCTTGTTAACCATGGTCAGCCAGGCATGAATTCTTGCATATAGGTTACCCTTAGTTTGAAATATGGGATGCTCTTTAATGCTAAAAATCAAAATGCAATGAAAGTGTTTTGTGCTCTCAAATTGCAAGTGTGACTATTTGCTGATAGCAAGAGTTGACATATGGAAGAGGGTTGATGCCATTTTGACTGGCCTACGAATCCTTACAGACTGAAAGGAAGCTGTGTTCTTACTAGTGGAGCTATTGACAAGGCTCTGCTTAGACAATAGAAAGATGGAGACCTCTGAACTCTTCTTCCTCTCCTTTCTCTTCCTAGTGGATAGATTTGCGAAGGGATTCAAATATACCTTCTTTTCTTTCTCTAGGAATGGGTAAATTCTCACGAATCTCCCAAGATGGGTACCACCGGGGCATGCTAAAACTAGTTTTCAACATTTTGTTTACCTTTTTGGAGTCACTAGATAGATACAGATTTTAAAGCTTCTTAAAAGCCAGAAAATCACCTACTAAGTGTATGGTCAATCCTTACTGGTAGTAAGCATGGATTCTTACTTCTTTAGTCCACACCTGGCATGCCATAGCTTTTGTTAGTGTAAAATCACAAGCATCCCTAAATGAGCTCTAAAAGATCTACTTTTCTAAGGCAGACTCATTTGGGTGTGATTTGCATAACATTGGAACTTTCCCCAAGGTATGGGACATTGCAAATGGGAATGATCCTCCAGAGAATTTTGGTTCCTTATTCCTCTATCCTAGGTGTACTAAACTAGAAACTTGTAGAGGAAGTAAATGTGACTATCTACTTCTAATCTAACAATTTACCAAGTAGGACCGGAATAGAGAGAGAGATAGCATGAAAATTAAAACAAAGACTAAACTTATAGAGGTGATAGTATTGAGAAAAGGGAACTACTGATCACAAACCCAACTACCTGAAATGGAGAGAGGTGAGCAATGGATAGGATGGATAGATGCATCACAGACCAAGGATAAATTTCACATAGAACACCATTTCAAACCCCATAAACATAGCTCCCAAAACCTGCAAAGGACATCAGATATATGCACAGTATACCATATAATGGTGAGAGGCAGATGAAGAGTACAAAAAAAATGAGCAGGGGATTGACAAATTGCATCAAAAGATAGATGTTTTATTGCTCTGTAGAGTTGATACATAGATACACCATTAATGGGAAAGTAGCCAAGAGGTAGAAACGTAATGTACATTTTTAATGGAGGAGGATTGAACCCCACAAATCGACCCTTGCTAAGAAGGAGAGAGGGATCCTACAAAACAAGATTGAATTTCCAACTATTTACAATGAATCCTTACACCCCGTATTTATAGATTAAACCTTAAAGAATAAAGAGAGAGAGAGAAGCAGGAAAAGTAGGTTGGAGACTCAACCAACTGCTGTTAATTCCTCTAATGAAATATCTGCCCCCACATCCGTCTTTACTGCATCGATCCTTGGTTCGGCACCTTAAAAGAAGTGGAAACGAAGGAAACAGATCAAATCCAATCTGGTTGTTGAGATAGATGGATCCTGCATTAAAGGCTAGAAGATGTCTCTTCCATTTATCTTTACCATACCTCCTCAAAATTAAACTCTCAGACCTCCATGGCGTAGGTGAGGCTGAGATCCTTCCAATGGTGTTAGATTTGCAATATTTCGAGCCCTGAGTCGAAAGATATTCCCATTCGAAGTTTGTATCAGATCCGTATGAATAGACAGGGACAACAGTTTGAAAATGGGTCCCCCTTTTGAGATGGGACATATGGCAGCTAGATTAGAGCAAAAATCAGGTTTGTGGGTCCGTAATTTACCTTTTCCCCTATTCGTGAAATGAAAACTTAGAAAACCCATGCGGTCCCAAAGCTCCACCTTTTGACTCTGCTTGACCATTTTCCCCTACCTCCATTTCATCCTAAGACATGTGGAGATGGGGCGCTTGTTTCAGCTTCTCTTTTTGGATTCACCTTTGGAGGAGCACTGTTAGTACACGTGGTTCCCTTTTCTGGCTCTTCCATACTTAGTTGATTCTAGATTCTTTCTTGAATGGTTTTGAGCCCGAAGACCTTAGATCCTTTCCGTTTTTCCTTTCTTGCTCCAGGCCTCTCTTGCGGAACTGCCCCTTCTTCTCTGAACCTGTAATTCCATTATTGATTCCTCCCTCAACTCTTTAAATAGATTTAAGACATGAAAACTCCCAGAAGAACCATTTCTTCTATTTCTTCTTGTGCAAGGTTAAATTTGACTTTCTCGAGCCTCTATTTTCACTTTGCCTGGTTCTAGAACTTGAGCTCATGGGCTTGAATCATTTCCCTTCATGTTTTCTTTATGTCTAAGGCTTGTTCTGACCAAGCTTTCTGGGGAAAGTTTTGGATAACAATTTGGTGACTCATGGGGACATTTTCCTAGTAGATGAAGAGACTAGTGGCCTTGAAGCATCCATTGGTCATGGATTCCAGCCTTATAAATTGATTCTGATCTAAAATCTAAAATTTTGACCTAAAATCTAAAATTCTAACCTCTGAGCCTCTTGGAAACCCGTTGAAACTTGAAGTTGGACTTCACCAAAATCCAACTGAATGCACTGTGCAAGAGCAATAGCACCAAAAACTATGTACAAAATGAAAATAATACATGCTTTAAATGGAACATGTAGAGTGTGCAGAAGCACTTCTTCTGTTGGAAACAAAGTCTACTCCTACTCCTACACTAACCAGAGAGAAAGAATGCTAAACAAATCTTGCTACAGGCAGGGAGAATTAGCTTCCCTTTCTCAAGAGGGGAAACCATGCAAATGATTTGACACTAAATATAACTTCCTATATGAGTGAAAAACTGACAATAAGCTGGTCCTCCACCCAAATCATCAAGGTATCAACATTAATTGAAAATAACTCCTCAAGCTGACTTGCATCAGACTTTTAGAGGTGTTGATGATGACCCTTGGTACTTTAATGCTCATCCTCATGCCCTGGAGTAGGCATGACTAGTTTTAGTTTCTCCTTTGGCTTCAATGAAGCCAAGTACCTGATTGGGCACAGTCTGATCCTTTAGATGTGCCCATTTCTCTAGAATTCAACTCAAAAAATGGATTCTTCTTTTGGACCTTCTTGGATGGATGGTGTGAGAGGGATGACGACATCTTCCTACTTTTTATCTTCCTCTTCCTTTGAAGAACATGGAAGATCAAGATCCTCCAACCTTGGTTCCTGAGGGCCATTATGAGATGTAAGTTGTTGTCCTTAGATGTTCTCCTCCATGGTAATAGACTCATGTTCTTGGAATGCGTATGATGGAGGAGAAAATTATGTGATCTCCTCGGGATCCTCTCCATCAAGAAAATCTTCCAAGTCAGACAGATAATCTACCTCCTCATTGTCTTGATGCATGTGCTCTACCTCCTCCATGGTGCCTTCTTGATCTGCAACTTGATCAACATGGCTCCCTTCACTCTCAAACATGAAGTTTGAAAGATTAAACTCTTCTTCAACATCATATCTTAAAGGGGATGAAGTGGGAGGAAGAAATGAAGGTTCCCCTATAGCTTGCTCCACACTTAGAGCCTCTAGAACTGTATGGTCCTCCTCCACAACTGGAATGTAATCCTCTTCTTTTGGATTAGGAGTAGCTCCTTCTTCCCTTGCTTGTGCTGTAGTTGGAGCTTCCACACTTTTGGCTTGACCTCAGCCTACTCCATAGGCTTAACCAACAAGGGAACCTTTGAAAACTCAAATTTAGCAGCCCAAATCTTCAGATTTTCTATCATTTCTTCTCTGTTGGGTTCCTCTGTTTGATGTTCTCCTTGGATGGATTTTGGATTCTCTTCCCAACATGGACTTGGGAAGGAAAGAGGAGTGGTGGGTGGGGTCTCCAATAGTTGTTTCCTTATTTGTGGCAGAGGGGAATTAGATTTGGAAGGGAAAAGGGTAGAGAAATTGAGGTGGGATGTTAGAATAGTAGATGGAGGGATGGTTTTTAAAACTAGAGCAGCGTTGGCTGGGTTTATAACTTGAAAATCAAACTGAGATGGTGCTTCTTTAGGAATGGAAAGATAAATACCAAATGATGGTGTAAAAATTACCCATTAACAAGGCTGCTTAGCACCAAGTTCATAGGACTCTATCTCTTCTGTCCATTGTGAAAGTTGGGGTAGCATTCCAATCATGAAGTCCATCATCTCTTGAGGGTTGTAGTGTCTTGGAAAAGGGCCTTCACATGGACAAGGTTCCCTGTAACCAATTTTGAAATCCATCATTTTAGTTGTTTCCCTTGATTGAACCATGTCAGCCTCCATTTTTTGAATCTTCTCTAGTGGACCGACATCCTCTGCATAATTATTTCCATCATATGCATCCCTTTTTCCTTGATAAGCTTCATAGTCAAACTAGTTTTGACACTGCTCATATGGGTAAGCATAATGGTCCTTGATCTGATTATAATGTTGATCTGGAGGAGTTGTGAAATACATTGGAGGTGGACTGTATTGCTATAAGTGTGAGTTCCATGAAGGGAATGAAGTAATAATTGTACAACCTCATGGAATGGGAGAAAATGGAAGATATGGAAGAGGAAAATAGATAAAAATGAGTGGAAATGGATGGAAAAGGTTTGCAACTCAGAGAATGGTTTTTTGACTAGATGGAGTCGCCATATGTGCTTGAAAGTGCCTCCAAAGGCTGAAATATTCACCAAGAGCACATCGAACTTGATGAAGTGAAGTGGTAAGGTGCTTTAGACCTGTCCCATTAGGAATTCCAAAAGTGTTAGTGTGAAATCATAGCACCCCCAAATGAGTTATGGATCTTCTTTTCTAAGACAGGGTCATTTAGTGTGATTTGCATAACATTGGATCATTCCCCAAGCTGTGGGACTTGTAAATGGGAATGATCCTCCAGAGAAGGCTAGTTCCTCTTTCTAATCCTAGCGCTAAACTAATTCTAAAGAAGGAAATGTGACTATCTACTCCTAATCTAACAATTCCAAGCGACCAAGGAGAGAGAGAGAGAGAGAGAGAGAGAGAGAGAGAGAGAGAACATGAAAATAAAGAAATACTACACTACAGAGGTGATAACACCGAGAAAAGGAACTGCTGATAAAAAACCCAATTTGCCTAAAATGGAGAGGATGGATAGATGCATCACAGACTAAGGATAAATTTCACATATAACACCATTTCAAACCCCTTAAACACAACTCCCAATACCTGCAATGGACATCAGAGATATGCATAGTATACCTTGCAATGGTGAGAGGCAAGAAGAGACAACAAAATGAGAAAATGATGGACAAAACACATCACGAAATAGATTTTATTGCTCCAAGAGATCACACAGTACACCATTAACAAGAAAGAGGCAAGAAAATTCCATTACAAAGCCAAGGGAGGAGAATTAAATTCCACATTCAACCCTAGAGAAGCAAGAGAGAGGGGAGTAGGGAAGAAGAATGAACAACAACCCTTTATAATGAATCATGCCCCTGTATTTATAGATTCAACTTGAAAGAAGAAAGAGAGAGAGAAGTAGGAAAAGTAGGTTGGAAATCAACCATTACTATTAATGCTTCTAATAAAATCTACCCCCAAATCTATCTTTACTGCATTGATCCTTGGTTCGGCACCTTGAAAGAAGTGGAAACGGTGGAAACAAATCGAATCTGATCTGGTTGTTGAGATAGATGGATCCTGCATTAAAGTCAAGAATATGTCTCCTCTAGTTATCTTTATCTAACCTCCTTAAAATTAAAGTCTCAGACCTTCATGGCATAGGTGAGGCTGAGATCTTTCCAATGGTGTCAGATTTACAAAATTTTGATCCCTGAGTCGAAAGATATGCCCCTTCGAATTTTGTATCGGATCCATATAAATGGATGGGGAAAACAGTTTCAAAATGGGTCCCCCTTTTGAGATGGGACACATGACAGCTAGATTAGAGAAAAAATCAGGTTTGTAGTTCCATAATTTACCTTTTCCCCTTTTTATGAAACGTAAACCTCAGAAAACCCCCACGGCCCTGAAGCTCTACCTTTTGACTCTACTTGACCATTTTCCCCTACCTCCGTTTCGTCCTGAGACACGCGGAGGTGCAGCACTTGTTTGAGCTTCTCTTTTTGGATTCACCTTTGGAGGAGCACCGTTAGGACACATGGTTCCCTCTACTGACTCTTCCATACATAGTTGATTCTGGATTCTTTCCTAAACGGTTTTGAGCTCAAAGACCTTGTATCCTTTCCATTTTTCCTTTCTTGCTCCTGACCTCTCTTGCAGAACTGCCCCTTATTCTCTGACCCTAAAATTCCATTGTTGAGTCCTCCCCCAACCCTTTAAATACATTTAAGACATGGAAACTCCTAGAAGAACCATTTCTTCTATTTATTCTTGTGCAGGGTCAAATTTGACTTTCGTGGGCCTCTATTTTCACTTTGCCTAGTTTTGGAACTCGAGCTCATGGGTATGAATCATTTCCCTTCATGTTTTCTTTATGTGTAAGGCTTGCTCTGACCAAACTTTCTGGCGGGAAATTTGGGATAAAAACTTCCTTTTGGCTAGGAGGAACTACCTGTAATAGAAAACAAAACCACAAAAAGATAGTTAAATGATATATGACAGTGGAATGCCTAGCATATGCTAGTTCCGAGAAGTGTGATACTTCCTTGACGACTGTCAATCCACTGTTTAAAAAAATTTAATGCGAGAAATAAACAAAGTCCTACTGTAGTTGATATGATTTAGGTATCTCATTCAAATACAATAAGCAAATCCAATCACAACAGGCTAGGCTATAGTTGGATTTGAGAGGTGAGGTGTCTGTTAAGGTACTGGGATTGGTTAGGGTCAAATTTTAGGTTATTTAGGTTAACTGGTAGGGTGATTATTGGGTTTGTTCTTGTTCAATGTGTAAAACACAGAGACCAACATCGGCCAGATGTGACTGATGTCGGTTTAGGTATAACTGATGGCAGTTGTGTATAATAGGCGTTGGTATGGTTGAATTAAAAGAAACTTAAATAGATTAAATGACAAGGGCGAAATGAGGTCAAATAAAGTTTGGGCGAGTGAATGGGGAGTTCTTTAGAGGTATTAGGTATGCTCAAAAGTATATAACATGTGCAGATGGGTGATTTGGTGATATGGGTGAAGGGATTTTTGAGTTCACATGCAAGTGGGTGATGAAGCAATAAGCATGCAAAGAACATATTAATAACATGAGTAATAAAGATTATTGACTGCAATAAACCATACAAGTTAGGGCCATACTTACTATATTAAGGATCTGATGGCTGAGTGATGGAGGTGGTTTATCAGAGAATACGTGTATGGTCCAGTAGTGGTGATTTCCTGGAGTGCTCCCGTGAATGCAATGGCTCTATGATTGATCGTAGTAATGACTTTGGATGTTTGGATCCATAAAAGGATGCTTGTTTCACTTGCATGCAGCTCTGGTCTCTTTCCTTGCTCTCAGAATGTTCCAACCTCAAAATAAGGTTACCAAAGGGAATAGAAGGTAATTGACGATGGTTCCAGGTTGACCGGTGTCAGTTGAAGGGTTACTGGCGTTGGTTAAGGCGAGATTCCCTAGGTTTACTAAAAATAGGAGATCATGGCAATGCTTTCTACCAGATCTCTCTATTAATCCGGTAAAGAGCAGGAGTTATCTTTTCTTATGTGAGAATGTGGTTAGAGGGTATGTGGGCATTGATTTTGATGGTATAGTTAGGTCTTAGTTAGTTATGGCAATATACTAAGAATAAATTTAGGGTGAGGTGGCTAGGTGAGGTGTATAGGTGAGGTGGTGGGGTGGGAATTATCTTAATTAGGATAATTAATTAATAAATATTGTGAGGACATGGATTAATTAAATTAACATTAGTATGGGGTGTAAGGGGCCATGGTTAGGTTAGTGTGTTCAAGTTGATTATTTAACGAGGGGTCAAGGGGAGTATGACCCGATTTTGGTGTCTACAGAATTAGTTTCAATATTGTTTGGATATGTTGTATGATCTTTTCTTAGATTCTCATCATAAAAATCTACTTCTTTATTCATTATAATTGTTTCTTGTTCTATTTCATCTTTATATTCTTCTAGATCTTATTGTATTGTAGTAACTCATTTATTTTGTAACTCTTGTTTACTTATTTTTCAAATCTGATCTATATTATCTGCCATAATCTTGTCTTTCTCTTGAATTTGCAGTTCCATCATTCACTTTCTTTAAACTTACATTATTCATCTCAACCTCTGTCGGTTTCTTAATCCACTTAGGAATCCTATATCCATGATCCATTTTTTGTTTTGTGTGCTTAACATGACTCTTAATTTCATTGATTTGTATGTCAGCAATCTCAACCTCATTTGTATGATTAGAATCATAATTTAAAACTACATTTACCTCCTCAATTCCATGCTGCTTGATATCATTATTTTTTACACTTTTAATAATATCTTTTAGAATGATTTCCTTCACTTCATCATGTTTATTAATCATACATTCTATCACTCTCATCTATTCCATTAACTTAAATTCATCCTATGTTTTATCTTCATAAAATTTAGGACCTTAAAATATGATTTATTATTTTTCTCAAGTATTTGCAAATAATAAATCTTTATTTTTCATATGAACTTGTTGTTGTCGCCAAATCACTGCACCCCCCGAATGGCCAAGATGTGAATAGGACGTTTGGTGCGATTGGGACACATGGGATCACCTCTCAAGCTGTGGGACTTGGGCTCGAGGTGAACCTCCGGAGAATGCCGGCTTCCTCTTCCTAAACTAAGTGTTGTACTACTCCTAGTGAACAAAAATGATTATCTAGTCCTAGGCTAACATTTTCATGGGGTTTTAGGGAAAGAGATTTACAGAAATGAAACTATACTAGGGATGGTGATGCACCGAATAAAGGGTGTCTTCAGATTCAGGAAGGGTTAATTTGAAGAGGGTGCGTGCACCACAGGTCAAATTCACCTACTGCAACTTAGAGAGGGTACATGATACCACAGACTAAGAGACACGCGTTCCCTTGGTTAAACTGTATCAGACTGAGAAATATACCAGTTTCCCAGTGAAGAAGGATGAACTCAAGAAGGGTGAATAGACACCACAACTCAACTGCATGCAATACTTCACCACTCGATAAGCACAGAACTCCAAGAACTTGCAATAGAAACTTAAACTTGCACAGTGTACCTGCAAGTATGAGAAAGGCACAAAGAAGCATAGAAGGATGAAAGGACCGAGATTAGTCACAAAACACACACTTTTATTGCTTCAATAACATGCACAATGCATCATACATTCAGAAGAAGCAATAGTTTCCATTGCAGTCTTGAAGAGGAGGCTTGAAAGTTCTCTCAACACACAAGAACAACTTGCAGAAGAGAGAGGATTCTTGAAAAGTATGCACTCTTGCCTGAGATATCTAACTGTCCAACTTGTCTGAACTGTTGGAACCCCTTGACATGAGCTTCCAACTTACATTTATAGAAGAATATGTGAGAAAGAAGAGGAAATGGTCATAATTACATTCCTAAAATGAAGGCCCATGATGTATTTATTACAGTTAGTTGAACTACCAGAGAAGGTTCCATCATGGGTCATTAATTGCCTGATGACCAAGTCTTCTCATTTAATTAAAAGAATATTTAAATAAAATATTTAAATAATAATAATAAATATTATTATTAAAATATTTAAATAAAAATATTAATTTAATTAACATAATGTTGGGACCCCCCCGTTGACCCGTTTGACTTGAAGAGGAGGGGGGTCCATGTGGATAGAATCTGCACATAGCCAAATTCGATGAGCTTCAAATCCTCTAACTCGGTGTTGCACTCGATTTTTGACCCTGCACTAACTCTTTCCTTGCTTTGGTAATCGAGCTCTTTTGCATTGAGTCCTTCGAATGGTGAGCTATCAAACTCGATTCTTATCATTTTCCTCTGTTAACTCGAGGCCATTTACACATTCCTCGTTCAAACTTCATGAAACATCACCACGAGCTCCTTGCGAAGTCACCGAGTTCTTCATCCAGAAAACGATCTTACCTTTCCTGGGCTCAAACTCACTTGAATGTTGAGCTTAACCCAAAATTTCTGAAAAGAATGGTTTTACCACAATGCTCACGGTTCTTCCTTATCATATAACACTTGCAGTAAGAATGTTTTAGCTTGGCCATAATAAGCACAATTGTACCCTCCAAACGATGAGAAAATTCCATTAATAATAAAGACCTAATGCTGCCATGATGATGACCTAGGCTTATGCCCATAACATGTCGATAGACACCCTTGAAACTGATTTTTTGGCCAAAGAGCCCTTCGGTATTTTGGCAGTGCACTCGGCAATCTCGGCTCCAATCAACAATTATGCCACTATTGGGATCTTAGTATGGCATAGGTAGCTGTGAGCTACACAATATACTCATTTTTTTCGAGAACTAAAAAGATCCTTTATATTACAATTTGCAACACATAAAATAAGCCATTCGAAAAATACGTTGAACAGCTGGGGCAGCCAAGAGGACCTTGGAAAAATGTACAGGTAACAACCATATGAATTCCCCCTTATTCGTGGATCAAAGCTAATAGAAATAAAGCCCGATAAAATTAGTTTGAAACTGCAGTATAATCATCCATTGAAAAAAACACAATTTCTCTGCATCTGGTAAAAGAATACTTTTATTGTCTGATTGGACGTACATAATGGAAGGGTATAAATATTGCGTACTGCCCTCGGAGTTTCTCAAAGAGACCATTTTTGAGTAACAAGGATGCAACATGCAAAACGGCCGACCAGGTATTTCAGAGTTGACCTGCATTCAATTCGTTTCTAGGAGAAGGAATGCTGAGCAATATGAATCGTTTCATTCTGCACCGTTTTAAACCTTCATCTCCTGGTTCATGGAAATTCTATGAAACCTTGAAGGTCGTGACTCCAATCCATCATACACGGCAGTGAATGTTTGTTTCCTGCAGTTGCTTGCTGGAAGCGCTAAGAAGGCTTCGACTGTATTGCACACGCCTATGCATCGAATGCGTGGGATTTTTCCGCGACCACTGAATGTTCAGAACTATACGCTGGCAAAGGCGAACTGAACGGGAGCTGGGAGATTTGTCTGTTGCTTCGTGAGGAACAATATGAACGCCTCGTGAGGAAAACTGTGTTTGTGGGAAGCGCTCAAAAGAAATCTTACTGTATTGCAACATGCATCCTTTGATCTCCATGCACTCGCCGCTTCACTCGGCGTTTGACTCGTTCCTCCAACCTGGCATCACTCTTGACTCACACAACGTGCTCTGATCCTATTTACACGGCCCATGCGGAATTCTGATCATGGTTTTCCATCTTAATATTTCCGCGCTTGGCAGTGTTTGCCCGAATCTCCCCTTCACGGAAGTTTGGTCATGGTTTGCCAAACCAATATCTCCACGCCTGGCAGTTTGACCGGATTTCTCCCATTTTTGGGCAGTAGACTCAAACTTCTCCCATGCCCGGGATTTCTTCTTTGGCTTGACATCACGTCATTTCCCCTTGGCATTGCTTGCCTTATTTCCCACGTCCTTGGCAAGATGAAACTCGGGACCCCCTTTACGTGAAAACCTTGTGTTGGCTTTCCACTGTAAATTTTCCACCATGTAAATCGGGATGAAGATATCCTATGTGGGGAAATACTGATTTGGCTTGCCATCATCAAATTTATGACCTTGGCAATATACTGAAATATTTCCCATGTGGGAATCTTACAATGGCTTGCCATCATCAAAGTCCAACCCGACAGAAGGGATGAAAATCTCCCAAGCCAATGCCTTAGCACGGATTTGAACCCCAACTTTTCCTTCTCGACTTACAATCGAACCAAACAAAACTCTGGATGCTCACGACCTTGTCAGGCTCGACTGAGTGAGCCAATGCTACCACGTCTGAGCTCCATCCTCAAATGATCGATTCTTTTCCATTGGCCAAGCCATACACGAATGTTCAGGTGATCGGGGTGATCAGGTGTTCATTGCATTTCATGAAATAGTTTGAATGCATGTATAGGATGTCCATGCCTTCTGTAAGCTACAATTACCATATTCAATGAGAAGAGATCTGGATCAGTCATGCAGTTGAAGACTTTACAAGCATCCATCAAACTTCCACACTTGTCATACATGTAGATAAGTTTATTTGGTAATAGCGTGAGTCTTCCAAATGTGTGTCCCCTATTATTGATGTGAGAGTGGATTTGCTTGGCCTCCGCAAGGGCTTTCTTAGTAATGCAAGCTTGTAGTAGATGAAGATATGTTAAAGAATTTACAGATGGATTATGTGTTGTAAGAAGAACGTGTAGTGCCTCCTTCAAGCGACCCTCTCCATAGAGTGCTACGAGATTTTGATTGAGATGTATTTGGTTGCTTGGTTGCAAACATTTTTTCATTCAAACACTACCAGATGACCTCATCGTCATATCTGCATAATCTCATATCATCTTGGTCAAACAAGATAATTTTCCCAAGTGGTTGGTCGAGCACTGTCTAATGGATTAGACCTGGCCTCATGTTAACTTAGCTTTCCTTGACTCGGCCTTCAGATATTTTTGCATCGATCTCCACCGGGATCCTTGTACAGTTCCTTTCATTCGTCAATTTTCAACGAGCTATATTTTGCATTAACAAGACCATCATCGAGCTCTTACAACTGAGAGTCTCTACTGAGATGATTTCCGAGATGACTATCAATTTGACACCGGATTATCTATCAAATCGACCCCGAACTCTTCACTGAGTCGAGATCAACTGGGTGCTTTTCGATGCTAGGTGATCTCTTCATATGCAATTTAGGAATTATTTTTTAATTATTGCATCTCGATAATAACCGAAGGTGGGTTCCTGGGACTATTATTTCATTTTGAACATGACAGGACCCCTTGTCCAATCTTGCCAGGTGTGCAAAATTGGATAACATTTTTGGCGACCTCTCGGGGATGATTGCCTGCTAAGCATGATTCCAGTAGCCTTAAGTCATCGATTGGGCATGGAGTCTATGTTGGAATCCTGAAAGTAGTATGATTTTCTTTGACACGTCCCGAAATCTCCTTGAACATTTCTGATATCCTGGGCCTCCCTGGAATGCTAAGCATGAAGTATACTGAATCTGTTGAATGCTTGACATCCATGGAACACTGCAAAAAAATTTGAATGAAGCAGATTTTGAAATGTTATGGAAACCTTGAACCTTTCTTCTCCTTGACACCTTCCAATGATGAAAAAATGTGCAGAACAACACAAAACACAACAACAAGGAAAGCAAAACAACAACACACAACAATGTGCATAAGCACTTGGAGGAAAACACCTAATTTTAACTGTACAGGGGGTGGAACGCTTCTCAAAAACAAGCTTTGAGATGTATCCCATTCACATGAATGGGAAGTTCTTCTCCATTGAGCCTAGATAGACGAAATGAGTTTTCCTCTTTGCAACTTGTGATGATGTATGGTCCACTCCAGAGAGCGTCAAACTTGGCATGCTTTCCTGATTTGGCCCTGTCTTCATCCCATTTGAGAACTAAATCTCCCTCTTGAAAATGTCTGTCGGACGCCTTCTTGTCAAAATATTTCTTAACTTGAGCCTGATGCTGCTCCAAAGTTTTCATAGCCTTATCTCGTACTTCCTGTAACTCCATGAGTTTAGCAAACCTTACCGTCAGAGGATCACTCTCTATAACTTCAAGTTGATGAGCTAACTCCAAAGAAGGTAACTCCAATGAGAGCGGGAGTTTTTCCTCTCTTCCATATACAAGAACGAAAGGAGAATTTCCAATGGCCCTTTTAGGTGTGATTCGATCTGCCCATAAGGCGGTCTTAAGCTGTGTATGCCAAGTCCTCTTGTTAGTCTCCATTGTGCGCTTAATAATCCTTATGAGGTTTTTGTTGTTAGACTCAACCAATCCGTTTCCTTGCGGATAGTAATTGGATGAAGTTTTGAGGTATACCCCATTTTTAAAATCCCATTCACTCAATTTCATACCAAGAAAAGCCAGCGCGTTGTCTGAAATGATTGTAAACGGAACACCAAACCTCGTCATTATACCCTCCAAAAAATCTAGAACTGCCTTTTCATTGCTCTCTTTTAATGCTACTGCCTCTGTCCATCGAGTAAAATAGTCTGTTGCGGTAAGGACCCACTTATGTCCGTCACTGGATGGAGGATTAATCATTCCAATGAAGTCCAACCCCCATTGAACAAAGGGTTGATCCACTTGAACTGGATGCAGTGGAAGAGCTGCCAGCTTCTGCTTACCTGTGAAAAAGGCACATTCCTTACATTTCCTTACCCAGAGATGGGCATCCTTGAATAAATCCGGCCAATAGTAGCCGGCTCGCATGATCTTGGTAGCTGTTGTTCGTGCGGAATAATGTCCTCCAGATAGGCCATTATGAAATTCTTCTAGTATCTTACTTACCTGTTCTGGTCCTATGCACCAAAGGAGAACGCCGTTCAAATATTTTCGAAAGAGAATGCTATCTACCAAAACATATGGGATAGATTGAAGGCGGAAAGTTCGTATTTGGTTTTTATCCATGTTTGCCGGGTATGCTCCTGAGAAGATGAAATTCTTCATTTTGGATAACCAGTCAGCTTGATCAACATCCTCATCAGTATTTAGGAGTGTCACGTCCTCATTACTTTTTGATTCCATGTCTGTTGCAAGTTGCTGACATAAACCCTTACCTCTGACAAGTTTAGTGACTTTGATGTGCACGTCATACTCCATTACCTTTGTGATCCATCCTGCACGCTTTTCATTCATTTCTTTGTTCAGCAAAAACTCCTTGACACCTGGATGAGACACCATCAGATGAATCTTGTTGTTGGACAACATGTGCTTGAATTTCTTCAAAGCTCGAATAACCGCAAAGACTTGCTTTTCAATGAATGAGTATTTGAACTCGTAGTCTTTGAGGGATTGACTGAAGAAAGCGATTGGTTGCTCCATCAGGTTATCGTTTTGTTGGGTGAGGATCCCTGAAATGCTCTCTTGACCTGCAAAAGAATAAAGGATAAAATCTTTGTCAAACCTAGGGTTCACAAGCGTGGGAGCTTGGGAAATGGCTGTTTTGATGGCTTCGAAGCTTTCTCGTCCTTCCTTTGTCCATGTGAATGGCATGTTTTTCCTTAGCATGGCTATCAGTGGTTTAGCCAATGTCGCGAATTGGGGGATGAATCTCCGCACGAAATTTATGGTTCCCAGGAAGCTCTGGAGGCCCTTCTTGTGACTTGGGAGAGATAAGGACATAATTGAATGAATCCTAGCTGGATCGATTGATAATCCTTCCGCTGAAACAACATGCCCCAACAGTTTTCCCTCGTGCACTGTGAAAATACATT
The DNA here is from genome assembly GCA_019776745.2 of Taxus chinensis. Lineage (NCBI taxonomy): Eukaryota > Viridiplantae > Streptophyta > Pinopsida > Cupressales > Taxaceae > Taxus > Taxus chinensis. The sequence goes on from CM034154.1 coordinate 7,033,597, forward strand.
TCTTGGGGTTAAGTGAAACCCCAAATTCCCTACACCTTTGGAAAACTTTCCTTAGATGTGTGATGTGATCTTCTGCATGCTTAGAGTATACAGTTATATCATCAAGGGTAAACCAAAATAATATCGTTGATCAGTCCCTTAAATGCCATGTCCATGGCTCTTTGGAAAGTAACCCCGGCATTGGACAATCCGAATGGCATTTTATTGTAGGCATATGTGCCCCACTTGGTAGTGAAAGCCGTTTTGAATTGGTCAGATTCTTGGACTAGGATTTGATTGTAACCTGAATATCCATTGAGCAAAGAAAATCTTTGAGCTCCTGCCACCGTTTGAAGGATCTGCTCCATTGATGGAAGAGGATAATGGTCTTTCAATGACGCACGATTCAAATCCCTGAAATCTACGCATAACCGGATCTCTCCGTTCTTCTTCCTCACGGGCACCAAATTGGCTAACCATGAGGAATGATTGATGGGAAAAATTATACAAGCCTCGATGAGCTTGGTTAGCTCCTTTCTCACTAGTGGCTCAATTTTGGGATTAATTGGTCTCTGTTTCTGACGAACTGGCTTAGCATTAGGATCCAGCTCGATGGTATGTTGCGCAAGACCTGGATCAAAACCATGCAGATCTTTATAGCTCCATGCAAAGATGTCATGATACTCTTGAAAAAGTTTGATGAAAGCTTCTTTCTCCTCAGAATTACACACTTTTCCGATCTTAAGAAATTTTTCATTTGATACTTCGACTTCCTCAAAATATTCTTCTTTGACCACCATGTTAGGGCTTTGTCTTTTGGCTTGGTCATCTGAATTGAAAATGGATTCCAAAGTGACTAAACCTTTTGGTAACTTGTTTCTTTTTCAATTGGATAATTTTTTCACCATATGACTCTTGTAACTTATCTTGATTTCGTGCAGCAAACTCCGCCTCTTCTTGTAGGAAGAGGACAATTTGGTTGTCACTATCGAACACTTGCCAACTACTCACATTATCAGGGACTGCTGGTCGAACCACCATTTTAACAAATTGCTTCCCTTATTTCATGATATCAACTGGTATGTTGTATTGTGAACCAATTGTAGCAAGCCTGTCTGCATCTTGATTTTGATCTCTAGGGATTGCATGGATCCCAAAAGCTTCGAAATATTCAATCAGGTCCCAGACTCGGTTCTTGTATGATCTTAAAAGATCATTTTTGGATGCACTACATGCTGAAACTTGATGAACAACTAACTCACTGTCTCCAAAAATAGTTAGGGCCTTGATTCCCTTCCTTTGGGCTAGCTGAATTCCTTACACAAGAGCCTCGTATTCAGCAACATTGTTAGTGCAACTGAACTACAACCGGAAAGATGAGAAGTACTTATCTCCCTCTGGAGAAATTAACATAACACCAGCACCGGATCCATTCTTACTTCTTGAGCCATCGAAGAACAATTGCCATAGTCCTTTAGAATCACTTGGCGTTTTGACAAGTTGTGGTATGACTGTATCTTCTTCATAGATACAGTAGGTACCTAATCCCGTTTCTTCCAAGACCAGCAAACCAGCTTCTTCTTCTGCCAATACATCAGCGTAGGGATCGTACTGATGATCTCTACTTACTTCATCCAGCAAAGTATCAGGGACTTCTTCAACAAGGGTGGTTGGTTCATGATCAGCACCTTCCTCTTCTGGATCGCCAATGGTGTAATTTCCATTTATGGGACTAGAAGTGTAGGGTTCTACATGATTATGGCAGATTGGTTCTGCCCTTATAGTTACTTTGGTTCCGTATCGAGTCCTGAGAATCATATGCGACCAATCGGCTGATAGGTAACCGCCCATCTTGGCAGTGAAATCCCGTGATAGGCAGATGGCAAAGAGGGGAGGGAGATCGATGACTGATATGTCTTGGGTGAATGAAAAACTTGGGCATGCATGAATGGTAAGTTGAAGTCCTTTGATAACCCCAACAGTCTTAACAGCTGTGCCATCCAGTTGAACAACCCCTCTTGCAATTGGCGCATATTGTATGCCTAGTACATCTGCAATTTGTTTCGGCATGACAGAGCTACTGGCACCAGAATCGATCATGCAATTATGTACCAGGTGGTCGCCAATGATCAGGGAAATGTAGAATGGTGGTGGTTTTTTTGCCGTAGGAATGATCTTCCCTTCCGGTTGACACAAATTTGTAGCATTTTTCACTCTATGGCTTGGTGATGCGCTGGTTGTACTAAAACTGTTCAGAGCTTCTCGCAGCAGGTTTCTTTGGGAAGGGATCGAGAGTGCGTCCCACATGGTAACGCTCAGATTGTTTTTCTTCATTTGTTCTACTATGCTGAAGGGAATTGCTCCAACTTTGATGATGATTTTTTGGGCATTGGGGTCCTCCTTTGGAAAATGTTTGTTGGGTACCGTGATGCCTGGAGAACCATCTTTCCCTGCGGTGTGGCTAGCCAGTGTTTCTGGTGATTTCTTTCCCGCATTTTTGTCAACTACCATTTGAAACCTAGGTTGAGAAGTGGACGCTAGATCAGATTCGAGAGGTTGAGGCTCCATTGCTCTCTTTTTGGAACGAGTGTTTGCTACCACTGATGAAGAATCTATATTCAATCCGTAAAAATCTTCTTCTTGCCAGTTTAGTAACGTGGATTCTTCAGGTGCCTGCAGTTGATCTGCTGCTTCTTGTGTAGATGAATTGTTTGTTAACTCTGAAGGGGCAGATACACTTTGAACCATAAGGGCCTGGCTAAGAACCCCATTGGGACAAATATTTTGATTGTGAGGTTGAGAGCAAGGATAGCACCATTCGTAGTCTTGAACTAGATTATTTTGAACAGGTACTATAGCTCTAGATGAGCTAGCTGCAAGAGGGTTCTGAAAGTTCAAGGGCCTGACATTTGCAACTTGACTTGCAGTTTGATTTTGAGGTTGATTGTTTCCTGGAAAAGGAGAACGGTTAGCTTGATACTGCTGATTTTGTGGCTGATACGGACGATTGTATTGAAATTGTTGCCTTTTGAGTGCAACGAGCTCATTTCCAAAATTTTGCAGTAGTGACTTGACTTCAAATAGGTAATTTAAAGAGGCAGAGGAAGATTGAGATGGTTGCTTAGAGTCTACTGGAATAGGAGAAATGATAGGCTGATGATTCATAAGATCTGGAGAAAAGGGCATTGGTGGTCGTGGAACTATCTTTCCAGCTTGAATCAAAGAATTCTCTACACTTATGGCAACTTCGTAAGCATCAGGAAGTGTAGTCCCTCCCATGGATTGGATCATAACTGCTACATCACTATTCAAGGCTCGCAAATAGTACAAGAATGCATTATGTGTAGAAGGCTTTACGAGCGCCGGAATCCTATTCCAAGTCCTGTGGAATCGGAAGTTGAAATCACTCATGTATTCTTGGGAAGCTCTCTTTATGGTAGTAAGTTGTTCCAAAAGTGATAGGTGATCACTTTTGTCTTCGAATTGTTTACATAGCTTTTCTCCCAACTCGTCCCAAGTGGTTATAGTGCCAACACCTAACCCGCAAAACCATTGAAGTGCTTTTCCCTTGAAAGAGGTAGCAAGAAGTCTAACAGCAACGTTGTCTTCTGTGATATTATGTACTGCACAGATGCTGGCTACATCAAAGATATGCTCCACTGGAGTAATGTGAGTTTCCCCTGTGTAGAAGGGTAAACTTTTGAGTGCCGCAACAGGTATCGGGTCATGTTGAGCCAACATAAGAGGACTGCTTGCATTGAAAGGGGGAAAAACTTGGTTCCTCGCCATAGCAAAAAAAGGTTGATTGTTCCTGGGTGGAGGAAACCTTCCGTAAGGAGGAGTTGAATGACCCCTACTAGTTAAATCCGTGACTAGGGATGTGGAAATGCCTCTTCTTCTTCTCTTTGGAGGAGACAAAGAAAGTTCGGTATGTTGATAATTTCCTTTCTTTGAAGAAGCTCTTGTCTGAATTCTTCGCATAAGTTACCGCACTGAGATTTGGAATCCAGAGATATAGAGTCACCAGGTACTTTAACTTGTGTAAGTGAGAAGAGAAGTACCAACTCTCAGTCCCACCGGGTGTGCCAAAAACTATTGTGTGTGGTCGCACGGTGGCTTAAGATTTCTTGTTTGATAATGAGATACCTCTGAAAGATAGAACTCAAACTTCTGTGATGTCCCACCAGGCGTGCCAAAAACTGTTGGCGTGGTCACACGGTGGCTTAAGATTTCCTGTTTGATAATGAGACACCTCTGAAAGGTGAAACTCTTACTTCTGTGATGTCCCACCGGGCGTGCCAAAAACTGTTGTCGCCAAATCACTGCACCCCCCGAATGGCCAAGATGTGAATAGGACGTTCGGTGCGATTGGGACACATGGGATCACCTCTCAAGCTGTGGGACTTGGGCTCGAGGTGAACCTCCGGAGAAGGCCGGCTTCCTCTTCCTAAACTAAGTGTTGTACTACTCCTAGTGTAACAAAAATGATTATCTAGTCCTAGGCTAACATTTTCATGGGGTTTTAGGGAAAGAGATTTACAGAAATGAAACTATACTAGGGATGGTGATGCACCGAATAAAGGGTGTCTTCAGATTCAGGAAGGGTTAATTTGAAGAGGGTGTGTGCACCACAGGTCAACTTCACCTACTGCAACTTAGAGAGGGTACATGATACGACAAACTACGAGACACGCGTTCCCTTGGTTAAACTGTATCAGACTGAGAAATATACCAGTTTCCCAGTGAAGAAGGATGAACTCAAGAAGGGTGAACAGACACCACAACTCAACTGCATGCAATACTTCACCACTCGATAAGCATAGAACTCCAAGAACCTGCAATAGAAACTTAAACTTGCACAGTGTACCTGCAAGTATGAGAAAGGCACAAAGAAGCATAGAAGGATGAAAGGACCGAGATTAGTCACAAAACACACACTTTTATTGCTTCAATAACATGCACAATGCATCATACATTTAGAAGAAGCAATAGTTGCCATTACAGTCTTGAAGAGGAGGCTTGAAAGTTCTCTCAACACACAAGAACAACTTGCAGAAGAGAGAGGATTCTTGAAAAGTATACACTCTTGCCTGAGATATCTAACTGTCCAACTTGTCTGAACTGTTGGAACCCCTTGAAATGAGCTTCCAACTTACATTTATAGAAGAATATGTGAGAAAGAAGAGGAAATGGTCATAATTACATTCCTAAAATGTAGGCCCATGATGTATTTATTACAGTTAGTTGAACTACCTGAGAAGGTTCCATCATGGGTCATTAATTGCTTGATGACCAAGTCTTCTCATTTAATTAAAAGAATATTTAAATAAAAATATTAATTTAATTAACATAATGTTGGGACCCCCCCGTTGACCCGTTTGACTTGAAGAGGAGGGGGGTCCATGTGGATAGAATCTGCACATAGCCAAATTCGATGAGCTTCGAATCCTCTAACTCGGTGTTGCACTCGATTTTTGACCCTGCACTAACTCTTTCCTTGCTTTGGTAATCGCACTCTTTTGCATTGAGTCCTTCGAATGGTGAGCTATCAAACTCGATTCTTATCATTTTCCTCTGTTAACTCGAGGCCATTTACGCATGCCTCGTTCAAACTTCATGAAACATCACCACGAGCTCCTTGCGAAGTCACCGAGTTCTTCATCCAGCAAACGATCTTACCTTTCCTGGGCTCAAACTCACTTGAATGTCGAGCTTAACCCAACATTTCTGAAAAGAATGGTTTTACCACAATGCTCACGGTTCTTCCTTATCATATAACACTTGCAGTAAGAATGTTTTAGCTTGGCCATAATAAGCACAATTTTACCCTCCAAACGATGAGAAAATGCCATTAATAATAAAGACCTAATGCTGCCATGATGATGACCTAGGCTTATGCCCATAACATGTCAATAGACACCCTTGAAACTGATTTTTTGGCCAAAGAGCCCTTCGGTATTTTGGCAGTGCACTCGGAAATCTCGGCTCCAATCAACAATTATGCCACTATTGGGATCTTAGTATGGCATAGGTAGCTGTGAGCTACACAATATACTCATTTTTTTGAGAACTAAAAAGATCCTTTATATTACAATTTGCAACACATAAAATAAGCCGTTCGAAAAATACGTTGAACAACTGGGGCAGCCAAGAGGACCTTGGAAAAATGTACAGGTAACAACCATATGAATTCCCCCTTAGTCGTGGATCAAAGCTAATAGAAATAAAGCTCGATAAGATTAGTTTGAAACTGTAGTATAATCGTCCATTGAAAAAAACACAGTTTCTCTGCATCTGGTAAAAGAATACTTTTATTGTCTGATTGGACGTACATAATGGAAGGGTATAAATATTGTGTACTGCCCTCGGAGTTTCTCAAAGAGACCATTTTTGAGTAACAAGGATGCAACATGCAAAACGGCCGACCAGGTATTTCAGAGTTGACCTTCGCATTCAATTCGTTTCTAGGAGAAGGAATGCTGAGCAATATGAATCGTTTCATTCTACACCGTTTTAAACCTTCATCTCCTGGTTCATGGAAATTCTATGAAACCTTGAAGGTCGTGACTCCAATCCATCGTACACGGCAGTGAATGTTTGTTTCCTGCAGTTGCTTGCTGGAAGCGCTAAGAAGGCTTCGACTGTATTGCACATGCCTGTGCATCGAATGCATGGGATTTTTCCGCGACCACTGAATGTTCAGAACTGTACGCTGGCAAAGGCGAACTGAACGGGAGCTGGGATATTTGTTTGTTGCTTCATGAGGAACAATATGAACGCCTCGTGAGGAAAACCGTGTCTGTGGGAAGCGCTCAAAAGAAATCTTACTGTATTGCAACATGCATCCTTTGATCTCCATGCACTCGCCGCTTCACTCGGCGTTTGACTCGTTCCTCCAACCTGGCGTCACTCTTGACTCGCACAACGTGCTCTGATCCTATTTACACGGCCCATGCGGAATTCTGATCATGGTTTTCCATCTTAATATTTCCGCGCTTGGCAGTGTTTGCCCGAATCTCCCCTTCATGGAAGTTTGGTCATGGTTTGCCAAACCAATATCTCCACGCCTGGCAGTTTGACCAGATTTCTCCCATTTTTTGGCAGTAGACTCAAACTTCTCCCACGCCCGGGATTTCTTCTTTGGCTTGACATCACGTCATTTCCCCTTGGCATTGCTTGCCTTATTTCCCACGTCCTTGGCAAGATGAAACTCGGGACCCCCTTTACGTGAAAACCTTGTGTTGGCTTTCCACTACAAATTTTCCACCATGTAAATCGGGATGAAGATATCCTATGTGGGGAAATACTGATTTGGCTTGCCATCATAAAATTTATGACCTTGGCAATATACTGAAATATTTCCCATGTGGGAATCTTACAATGGCTTGCCATCATCAAAGTCCAACCCGAAAGAAGGGATGAAAATCTCCCAAGCCAATGCCTTAGCATGGATTTGAACCCCAACTTTTCCTTCTCGACTTACAATCGAACCAAACAAAACTCTGGATGCTCACGACCTTGTCAGGCTCGACTGAGTGAGCCAATGCTACCACGTCTGAGCTCCATCCTCAAATGATCGATTCTTTTCCATTGGCCAAGCCATACACGAATGTTCAGGTGATCGGGGTGATCAGGTGTTCATTGCATTTCATGAAATAGTTTGAATGCATGTATAGGATGTCCATGCCTTTTGTAAGCTACAATTACCATATTCCATGAGAAGAGATCTGGATCAGTCATGCAGTTGAAGACTTTACGAGCATCCATCAAACTTCCACACTTGTAATACATGTAGATAAGTTTATTTGGTAATAGCGCGAGTCTTCCAAATGTGTGTCCCCTATTATTGATGTGAGAGTGGATTTGCTTGGCCTCCGCAAGGGCTTTCTTAGTAATGCAAGCCTGTAGTAGATGAATATATGTTAAAGAATTTACAGATGGATTATGTGTTGTAAGAAGAACGTGTAGTGCCTCCTTCAAGCGACCCTCTCCATAGAGTGCTACGAGATTTTGATTGAGATGTATTTGGTTGCTTGGTTGCAAACATTTTTTCATTCAAACACTACCAGATGACCTCATCGTCATATCTGCATAATCTCATATCATCTTGGTCAAACAAGATAATTTTCCCAAGTGGTTGGTCGAGCACTGTCTAATGGATTAGACCTGGCCTCATGTTAACTTAGCTTTCCTTGACTCGGCCTTCAGATCTTTTTGCATCGATCTCCACCGGGATCCTTGTACAGTTCCTTTCATTCGTCAATTTTCAACGAGCTATATTTTGCATTAACAAGACCATCATCGAGCTCTTACAACTGAGAGTCTCTATTGAGATGATTTCCGAGATGACTATCAATTTGACACCGGATTCTCTATCAACTCGACCCTGAACTCTTCACTGAGTCGAGATCAACTGGGTGCCTTTTGATGCTAGGTGATATCTTCATATGCAATTTAGGAATTATTTTTTAATTATTACATCTCGATAATAACCGAAGGTGGGTTCCTGGGACTATTATTTCATTTTGAACATGACAAGACCCCTTGTCCAATCTTGGCAGGTGTGAAAAATTGGATAACACTTGTTCACATACCTATTTGTCAAATTATATTTCTTTTGTAGTTATGTTTTCTTATCAACTTCAACTAAATCATCCATTTCTTCAAGCATTTATCCTTCTTTAGGGTAGAAATATCCTTCTTCTCCATCACTAAAATATTCTTCACTCTCATATTCATCATCTTCTTCTAAGGTAGCTTCTTCATCTACATATTCTTCTTCCATAGCTACCTCTAACTCTTATTCATGAAAATTGGTTATCGTAAAATTTTTTATCTCATCGCTACAAGCTCTTCCTCAAGGATCACTTCTTGTCCCCTCTTTACTTTATTTTCACCATTCCTTATCTTCTCATCCATATCTTTCAAAAATTTCAACATCTCTTCCAATTGGTCTTGTTTCATACCAATGGCCATCTTATATTGTTTTATCTTCCTCTTACCTAATTTCTCTCACCAAACAAGTCTCTCGCACCTTACTGTTTTCCAAGCCTCTTTCACCTTAAAGTCTTTATTTTTAAGGTTTCAATAAGATCTTCCTCCAACCTTGATCTTCTCTACTTCTTTGAATCACCAAGACTCTGTCTATTCTCCCTCTTATCACTTTCCAACACTGAGCTTACTTCCTTTGTTTCCTTATCCTTCTTTCTCTCTCTTTATCTGCTTTCTCTAAACTACCTGTCAAACACTTCACAAACACCTTACACAATTTCTTGTTAGAATAAAAAAAAATCCGTATAAATATATTTCCATACTCTAATACCAAATGATGTAGATCATATGAGAAACCAATGCAAACAACAAGTTAGCCAAGATCAATCTCCAATCACTACCCTATTGTTCTACTTAGAGGATCTTGTCTATGTAGCCTATATGGCTCAAATCCTACAAAAATTGACCTTTCAAGCCTTGTATTTCTTACAATATCAATGGTCTCTTCTTTACACACTCAATTCAATGCAAAATTAACCTTCAAGATGAACCAATCTCAAGAAAACTTCAAATTATGTTTCCATTCCCCAAATTGTCCTTCTAGGCCTTCTTAAGAGCAAGTTGAAGGTTGAAACTAGTTGCGAGAAACTCAAAAATACATAAGACAAAATAAAACTTGATTAGGGTACCCATTATTCCCCTTGAGCTTTTTACGAAATATTTTCCCCCAAATCTCAATGTAAGTCACTTTTCAACACCTTCTCCTTCTCAAGTTAATTAATACCCTAGTAGCTCTGCTCCAAGTAATTATTTTACATAAAATTTGTTTTACAGAGTTTCTAAGCAAAGTAATGGAATTTTATGAAACCCATTTGGCCATTTAGACTCTGTAAAAAGTTTCAATTCTCATTCCTTAATTAAAATCCTTCAAAACTTTGTAATATCAGTCTCTAATTAGGTCTATAACATGCTTCTATAGTCCTATGAACTGAATGATATGAATTATGAGATTTTGGAGGAAAACCAAGAATGAAAAATAATAAAATATGTTATAATTTCATCTCAACATTTTCTCTATCAAAATTCAAGACCAAAATTATAAGGCAAGCCACCATTTTGCTAGATTTCATCCTCTTTCAGTCGTATAACTATAGTAGTTACCCTTATAAGCATACTATTAGGATTTCCTTCATAAAGGTAGCTTTTAAAACAGCTATTTATTATCTTAAAAAAGAATGCTCTATTTATGTTGTAACTTTCAAATATAAACTTTTAAAATCTTCCTTTGACTCTCCAAATAAGAAATTCAACCTAAACCCTAGGTAGGGTTTTACCAAGCCCAAGTATCCTTAAATCCTCCTAAAATGAGTCCCTTTCATTTTCAAAGTTCCAAATATTTACCTCAAGTTTGTACTGACCCAATATGAATTTATATGATTTTATTAAATGAATATATCAAGTTATTCTTCGAAAATCCAATTGGGACTTACTAGTAGGAAGGAAGAAAAGAGAGTATGTTTTACCTTCAATCCTCAAACTTAGATGAACTATCCAATTCAATGTGAAATACTCCGTTGATGGCTTTCATTAGAGAATATGTATACTACCCCTAATATCTTCCTCATTCATTCATTTTATCTCTATAGTAAATTAGTATCTCTCACACCAATTAAGAAGACAAAACAGTCACAGTCATAATTTTCTTTCAACAACGAATCAAGGTTTAAAGCAAAGCAAATGTCTAGTTTAAAGTTAAGTTTCTCTCTCCCAAATTCTCATCGACATCCATGGATTAAATAATATAGTGAAAAACTAGTACTTCATTCAAATACTTACTTAATATGAATCACTCCATGAACACAATTAAGAAAAATGCACCAAAATTGAGTTATATCTCCTCTTATTTTATTGTAACATCCTCTTTCCTCATACAATCTCCAGGATTTCGATCCTAGTCATCCAAAAATAATTCCTTTCATCTTGGAACTACCCAAATATACCTCAATCCTCGAGTTCCTTCTAGTGTAACTAATTTTTTAACATATTCACATACAATATTGTACAAAAAGATGTAATTTTTTAGACCTATAGAACATCCTAACCATCTCTATGCACCCAAGGGTCACTTACAGCTTCTAGCTAGAGACTTAACACACCCTCTCAAATCATCTAGACCTAATAACTCACAATTTCTAGCTAAAATTTCACATTTTACAAGTTTGAAAGTTTAAATTACCATTTAGGCGGGAAAATCGTAACAAGCCCAAATTCAAACTTTTAGACTATCTTAACATCTTTCAAGGACTCCCATGGAATCACTAATGACTCCAAGTTATTCCAATAACCTATCTTAACCTCTTCAACATGATAGAATATGAATTTAGCATCTTTAAAATCCTTTTTTTGATACTCCTACATCAATAGGTCATCCTTATTGACTCAATACAAATCCTATCCCAACATGTGAGGCATCATAATCAACCTCAAATACCTTGTTGAAATCTAGTAATACCAAAACATGCTCCTCTGACACTTTCTTCTTCAGTAATTAAAAACTATGTTTTTCTACCCTTTTCCATACAAACTCCTTTCCCTTTTTGTACTCTTTTATGGGTATAATAATGCTATTGAAATTCCTTATGAACTTCCTATAAAAATTTTCCAAGCCATGAAAACTACGAACCTCTGTCACATTCTTTAGAATAGGTCATTCCAAAATTTCTCTCGCTTTTTCCTCATCTATCCTCACCCCATCCTCTGAGATGAAGAACCCCAGAAAAACTAGACTTTTCTAAAGAAATATACACTTAATTTTGTACACAATTGTTCTATTTGTAACAATTCTAACACCAATTTCAAATGCAAAAAGTGTTCCTCCATTATCCTACAGAATATCAAAATAGACAACCACAAACTTCCCAAACAATACACTATTCATGAACCTCACAAATTTACTGGGTGCATTAGATAACCTAAATGGCATCACCATCAAATTTTACAACCTATCTCCCATTTTGAAAGTTATTTTCCATTTATCCCTTTCTGATATTCAAATATGGGAGTACCCACTCCACAGGTCAATCTTACTATAATATAGCACTCTTCCTAGCACATCCATCATATCATATAATCTCGAAATTAGGAACCAATACTTAATTATGATTTGATTAATTTCCCTATCATCCTCACATGTTCTCCAATCTCTATACTTTTCAGTATTTAACAATGTTGGAGTAGCGTGGGGACTTATGCTTTCTCTAACTAACTATTTTTGTATCAACTCTGTCACTTGTCTATTTATCTCATCATTTTGTGTCAAGAACATCTTGTAGGCTTCCTAATTTGGAAGATTTAACCCTATGATCAAATAAATATGGTATTGTATATCGTTATTAAGAAAAAATCCATTTGGTAGCTCATCTGGTATAACATCAATGTATTCTTTTAGTACCTCTGTTACTACTATGACCATACAAAATATCTATGTTTCTTCCTTCTTTTATTTCAATTAATAGAACCAACCAAATTATTCCATCTCTACAATAAATTCCTTTTTAGGAAACAATCCATCACTCTTCTCTTTTTTCTTAAAAGGTAACAAGACCAACTGTTAATGCAAAATTACAACACCCCCCGAATGGCCTGATTTTAAATGGGGCATCTGGTGTAATTTGCATAACATGGGACCATCTCTCAAGCTATGGGAATTAAAAAATTGAGATGTTCCTCTGGAGAAGGTCAGATTAATCTACCTAATCCTAATGCTAAACAACTCCTAATGCAGAAAAGAAGCCTAACTACACCTATCCTAATAATGCCAAGAAGAGAGAAAGTGCGTGAAATGGGAAATCCTACACTAACGAGGTGATAAAACTAGGAAGAGGGGCAAGATACTATGTTGAGGGAGGATGAAATATGGAGAAGGGACTAAAGGAGGTCAGATAGATGTGACACAAACCCAAATCCTAATCTGCCATCAAAACTCTATGAAACATAACATCATGAACATGCACAAAAAACAAACACGAAATGGAGAGGTAAGAATATACAATAAAAATGAGCTAGGGTTGAAGAAACACCACAAAACACAATTTTATTTTTTTAAAGTATGCAAAGACCATTACATGGATGCTTAGAGGCATAAATACGCTTGTCAAGCGTAGGAGAAGGCTTACAACTCAAATGGAGTCAAGGGAAAAATTTGTAAGAATTTTCCCAACTCCCATAATGTCTCTCCTAAAAGTGGGGGGTTTGAGTTATTTTATTGACCATTTTCAGCCACCCTCATTAAAGAGGTATGGGAACCCATAAAAATTCACTTCTTGAGGGTACTTTTGTCAGATGAAGACATGGGCACCATACCACATTAAAACCAGTTGTTGACTTGTCTTTTGCCCACCTACCCTTGTCTAGCTTGGGACTCGTGAGTCGCCAAACCACATGACCCATCCAGGCTGGTGACCCATTCAAACTCCAGGCATCAAACCCCCATCCATTCAACTTGCAGTCATCTAACCTATAGCCATCTAGCATGTAGTCATCTAACTTACAACTATCCAACCTGAAGCTATAGAACCTGCAGTCATCCAACCTACAGTCGTCTAACCTGCAGTCATCCAACCTTTTCCCGACACATATGGCCATACCGTCCAACCACTAACCATCCAACCTACAACCATCTAACCTCTAGGCATCTAAACCCCTACTATCCAACCTGCAGTCATTCAACCTTGAGCCATCCAACCCCCAGGTGTCCAACCATGAGATTCACCGCGACTTGAAACCAAATCAGCCAAGCTAAAACACGACCTTCCTTTCTCTTCTAATGGGGTTGAACTTTGATGGTGGTCCGCACATCTAAGAATTATGAATGGCTAAGTCCATTTATGATGATTTATCTAATTTAACCATGGGGTAAATTTGGGATAACAATGGCGACCTATCGGGGAAATCTGCCTACTAGATCTATGACCAGTTGCCTTGAAGTATCCATTCAGCATAGAGTCAAGCATAACCTTGAAAACCTAATCCTTTTGAACTATCCTCTAGTCTTTCCATGAACTTAACACTTGGGATGAAATTGCCTTGGCATGCTCCTAAAGCTGATTTGGGATTATGGATAAATCATGTAAATTGCCCCAAAATTGAAAATTTGTCTAAGGGAAGGGCACAAAGTATTTTGGACCTGTAACTGATATATTGGGAATGAAATATTTATTTTTAAAACCAACCCAAAATCTGATTTCTGTCATGAACATCATTTCTTCCGAAGAATGGATAGTGTAAGAGCAACCACACACCACAACACACACTATGTACAAAACTAAAAAACATACATACCCCAAGTGGAGCATTCAGAGTGTGCACAAACACTTCTTCTGCTGAAAGAAAACTTACCTACTCTACACTAACTGGAAGCAAAGTGAACTCAAACAAATCCTTCAACTAACAGGGAAAAGTATCTTCCATTTCTCAAAATAGGCAGCCATGTATTTGATTTGGTGCTTAACATGGCTATTATTATGAGTGAAAAACCAACAAGAAGCCGATCCTCCACCCAAATAACCAAAGTATTAACATCAATCAAAAATACCTCCTCAAGTTGATTGGAATTGGAATCCTGGACGTGTTGATGGTGACCCTTGGTGATTTTTTATATCATCCTCATTCCTTGAAATGGACATGACCAGTTTTGGTTTATCCCTTGGCTCCAATGAAGCCAAGTACCTGATTGGGCATAGTCTAGTCCTTCAAATTTTCCCACTGCTCTGATACTTAAATCCAACAATGGATTCCTCTTGTAATCATTCCTGGGTGGATGGTGTGGAAGAGATGAGATCTTCATACTCTTTTCCTTCCTCCATGGTAGTATGGAACTCCTCCCCAATCTGCAACTCATTTCTATTAATTGCAACATCCAATGAAGTTACTTTTTCATCATTATAATTTTCTGCAACACATTGTTGGCTCCAGAGTTCCTCCATTTTTGCTTGAAAACTGACTTGCTCTTGGATAGCCTCTTCCTCTAGCATGAAAATTTTCAAATCAAAATATTCAATTCGCTGCTCTAGAGGACTATTTTGGGTATCAATTTATTCTTCATAGCTCTCCCCCATCATGGATTCATTAATCAAATCAAGCCCTTCAAATGAAAGAAAAAAAATCTTCAATAATGCTTTCTTCATCAAGTTGCTTCAACTCTGATTCGATCTCTTCTAGTTGCTCCTCTTCAATAGGAATTAGAACTAATTGTTCTTCCGCCCTCTTAATTGGTTGTGTAGCTTGGATTAGATCATTATCCTCTTTAGACAAAGTGCCATTATGGACACTGCATTCAAAGAAAATAGATTGCTGATCTTTTTGTTCTTGTTCTTGTTGTCCTTCTACTGAAAACTCAACTTCCACCACCTGTGGTTTGACCCCAGCCTCCTCTGAAGGTTTAACCATCAAGGGGATTTTTTAATCCTAAATTTGAGATCCAAGCTTACCAAGCTTTTGATCCTTTCTTCTCTATTTGGCTCTCTTTCCTACTGCTCTTCTTGACTAGTTTTTGGAATTTCTTCCCGACATGGAATTGGGAAGGCAAGAAGAGGAGTGGATGGGGTTTCAAATGGTTTTGCAATTATTTTTGGTGGTGAGGGAAGTGGAATTTCATGTTTATTTGGAGGGAATGACTACTTGGGAGGGAAAAGGGAACAAGAATTGAGATTATATGGAAGGACTAGGGGATGGAGAAGGGAATTCAACACTTGGGGTAACAAACAATGGGATTGAATCTTGACACTGCTGAAATGATAAAGCTTGGGATGGAGAAAAAGGAGCATAAGGAGCTGGTGTGTGACTTACTCATTGACAAGGTTCTCTTGCACTTTTCTCATATTCCTCAATATCCTCAGTCCAATGTGTGATTTGGGGCATAATTTCAACCATGAAGTCAAGCTTCTCTTGAGGGCTATAATGTCTTGGAAAAGGGCCTTCCCTGGGACAAGGTGCCTTATAACCAATTCTAAAAGATTTCATTTACATTGTAGCCCTTGAATGAACCATGATAGACTCCATCCTTTGAATCTTCTATAGTAAATTAGCATTCTCCATTTAACTGTTTTCATTGTATGCATACCCTTATTCCTTATAAGCTCCATAGCCAAACTAATTTTGGCATTGGTCATATGGGTAGGCATAATGGTTCTAATTTTTTTCATAATGTTGATCTGGATGAGTTAAAAAATACATTAGAGGTGGACTACATTGTTGTTACTATAAGTGTGAATTCTAAGATGGGAATGAAGCCATGATTGCACAGCTTCATGAATGGCAGAAGATGAAAGATGTGGAAAGAAGAATGGGTGGAAATGGATGGAAGGAAAGTCTACAACTTAGAGAATGGGTTGTTGACTAGATGGACTTGCCAGATGTGCTTTGCATGTGCCTCCAAAGGTTAAATCTCACCCGGAACACATCAACTTGATGAAATGAAGTGGTAAGGTGCTTCAAATGTGTCCCGCCAGGGGCTTGCTAAAATTTTTAATACAAAACTGCAGTACCCCACAAATGGCCTAATTTTAAAAGGGGCATCCTGTGTAATCTACATAAAATGGGACCCTCTCTCAAGCTATGGGACTTGCAAACTTGAGATGGTCCTCCAGAGAAGGCCAGATTCCTCTACCTAATCCTAATGCTAAACTACTCCTAATGCAGAAAAGAAGCCTAACTACACCTATCCTAACAATGCCAAGGAGAGAGAAAGTGCGTGAAATGGGAAATCCTACACTAACGAGGTGATAAAACCAAGAAGAGGGGTGAGATACTCTGTTGAGGGAGGATGAAATAGGGAAAAGGGGCTGAGGGAGGTCAGATAGATGTGACATAGACCCAAATCCTAATCTACCTTCAAAACTCCATGAAACATAACATCATGCTGTAAGTGAAAGAACATGCACAAAAAATAAAAATGAAATGGAGAGGTAAGAAAATACAATAAAAATGAGCTAGGGTTGAAGAAACACCACAAAGTTCACAATTTAATTGCTTTAAAGTATGCACAGACCATTACATGGATGCTCAGAGGCATAAATACACTTGTTAGGCATAGGAGAAGGCTTACAACTAAAATGGAGTCAAGGGGAAAATTTGTAAGAGTTTTCCCAGCTCCCATAATGTCTCTCCTAAAAATGAGGGGTTTGAGTTATTTTATAGACAATTTTCAGCCACCCTCATTAAAGAGGTATGGGAACCCATAAAAATTCACTTCTTGAGGGTACTTTTGTCAGATGAAGACAAGGGCACTATACCACATTAAAACTAGTTGTTGAGTTATCTTTTTCCCACCTACCCTCGTCTAGCTTGGGACTCGTGAGCCACCCAACCATATGACCCATCCAACCTGGTGATCCGTCCAACCTCCAGGATTCAAACCCCCAGCTATCCAACTTATAGCCCTCCAACCTTGGCCTGACACACCTAGCCATACCGTCTAACCATGTTGACCCGTCATACCACCAGTCGTCCAACCCGTAGCCTTCGGCCCTGCAACCATCCAACCTCTAGGCGTCTAACCCCTAGCTGTCAAACCCACATCCATCCAACCTACAGCCGTCCAACCATGAGATTTACCATGGCTTGCCAACTTTCCATGAGTAAAGAACAAATCGATTGAGCCAAAACACGACCTTCCTTTCTCTTCTAATGGGGTTGAACTTTGACGGTTGTTTGTACATCCAAGAATTATGAATGGCTAAGTCCATTTATGATGATTTATCCAATTTAACTTGGGGGGGTAAAGTTGGGATAACACCACCTTTACACTTTCCTTTTATTTATTATAAGTATTCTTCCTCCATAATGGTTAACCTTTATGTCATATTGCCAAGGCCTCCACAATAATATATGGCATGTGTCGATTAGGAAAACAACACACCACATCTCATCCTTATATGTATTCCTAATCAATAATTTAACTAGGCATCCTTTATCTATGGTTACCTCATTCCCTTTCTTGAACCATGATATGCAATAGAGATATTGGTGTTTTTCACATTTCAGAATTAGTTTATCAAACATCATAGTTGATAACATATATTCACAACTACCACCATCAATGATTATTTTACATACCTTTACTCTAGAGGTGCATCTTGTTCAAAATATATTTGAATACAACTAAAAATCACCACCAACACTATCTTTTGCTTTCTCCTTCGTCAAGATGAACATCATCCTCCTTATCATGAAGGTTTCACCCAAGTCTACTGTAACCTTTTTTTCCTCTTTTTCTTTAGTTTCAACTATATTTACTCGTGGTTCTTCCACTTGATATCTCTCATGTGTAGGATAGTGTAGAAATTCAAAATATTTTTTCCCTTCTTCACCACAAAAATAATAGGTATACTACCTTTTCGGGATATTCCAACCTCATCCTCCACCATATCCTCTTCCTCCCTACCTATTTGGTAACTACTGTAGCCTTGACCAAATTCTTCCTACCCTTATGCATTAGAGGATTCACATTTTAGGGAATCAAATATACCCATCCCTCTAGTTGGAGATGATGATGTTCCTTTATTCAATCCTCTTATGCTTCTTTTCTTCTTATAATGAGAATTGATAGACATTATCTAGGTTATGAATTTGGATAATACTCAATTCATCTTGTATGGTATAAATCAACCCATTTACATAAATTTTATCCTTTTTTTCTTCAGACTATCCTTATTCCACCAAGATTGATAGCTTGTAAAATTCATTGGTATGTTCTTCGATGTTTTTTGGTGAAATAATTTGTCATATGGAAAATTAGTTGATTTCCACCAATGCTCATAGGGCTATGAAACTCCTTCTTGTGTATGGGGAGGCTCTCATTATTGAATGTAAACTAATCTACTTGTATATATTTTTGTGGAGTGGATAGGGATCACACAAACACACTTCAATGAAGTTGTGGAAAATTTCTTGTATGAAGTACAAGGGAGAAAATTTCAGCGATGGGAAGTGAAGGAAAGAAATTAGGAAAGGGAAGGTAATTGTTGTGAGTAAGCAATTACAATATTCACACCTAATAACTAGATTGGCTCAACATTCAAATCTAGTGAGACTAACAAACCTAGACACACAGGTCTTTAGATTCATTCATCAAGGATGTAAAGTTCCTTCTTGATCACAATGCTTGCAAAGTGAAGAAAAGAGAGAAAAGAGAAGAACACATGAAAAGATAAATGAAAGAAATGTAGCTTTTATTTATCGTATTGGTGATAAAAAATCTTAACACCCAAAACCAAAATCCACAATTGTTACAAAGAACTAAATTTTCAAGATTTCCAAATCTCAAGATCCATTGGAATGGAAAAACCATCCCAACTTATAACAATGTGAACTGACCCTTTTTCTACCCCCCCATGAATCTTCATGATATCATTAAGCCTTTGAATTTACATCTTGCTAGGAAGTGAGAAGCAAATTTACTTTTTATAAATCAAAGGGAATTTTACAATATAAATTTATAAATTCACTTAAGTGAATGAGAAAAATACAATGATTAGTCTTAATGAAGAATTATAAAGGGGAGAGAAGGAGGAGGGAGAAAGAGAAAAAATGAAGAAGTTGTCATATATGATGAAGAGGCTCCCTGTGATGAAGAACTATCCTGGTTCATGCTTCCCGATGAGAAATTTTTGAAATGGTCTCCAGTTCCTTGAATTCCTTGCTGAATTAAGCCACTGCAAGTGCCAACTTATCTACCTCTGGAATAAAAATGCATCTCAACACCTTGGTTCACACCCTGGTAACATCATTGATCTTATTGCATTGACTTAGCCATCCTTGATGATCATTTATAATTTCATAAATGTAACTCTTGATGTTGTTCAAGTAATTTAAGTTATCTCTATTGAAGGAAATATAATCACTTGCCTCTTTCGTGACTAGCTCTTGGAAAGAAACAATAAGTTCCACCGATAATGAATCTTTAGTGAGCAGAGTGAACTCAAGTTTCTAAACACAATTTTAGACATCATTTAAGATATCAAAAGTATGTTTCCCAAAGGATTCCAACTCAAAGATTACATTCCTCAAGATTTCATATCTCGTATCCATGATGCAGATCCAAACTTAAGGCAAGTTATCTGTAGCTGATGTAAACATGTTCTTACTCACGAGAGTGTGAAAGTAAAATTAGATCATCTCTGACACCAATGGGGATATCTCATCCAAGTGAATTACCTCTTTTGAAAACACATCCTTTTCTTTCTTTAATTCAGATAAGATTGCAATAAAGTATTTGATGAGATAAATGACATCTAGAAACAATGCCTTACCTTGCTCAATGATTTAATCAATCCACTTCTCATTAGAATTCCCTTGCATCATGTAACCTTATGTTTTCTTGATATCTTAGGATCAACACTAGTAATTGGAGGAATAGATTATTGGTGCAACCTAGAATTTACTAGAAATAACCTAGGCATGCTGGCACATCACTCAACCTAGACTGAGTGTTCACCTGAAGTGTGCAAAGGTACCACGCCCCTCCTTAGAGTTGCTTGTGCAGGATGCGAACATGATGAAGGGTTAATGCATTCGGATCCATAAATAGTATAAACATTCTACAGAGTATATTCTAGATCTATATCTAAGGAGTAATGGATTTAAACAATAACCATAATGAATTCAACCATGCAATAACTAGTTACGATCATGTTTAACACCTTGAATCAATCAATACACTCCATTATATTAAACACAATAAATACAAAGAAGCTTCTTACAATATTTAGTATCATAAACTTATGCGTGCATCATATCTGGAAGCATAACTTCACAATAGTTCATATACAGTCCTCCTTTAACCTACATAGATTACTACATATTCATAAGGGTGGGGACTCGCCCTTCATCACTTACATAATTCCCAAAATAGGTTACATGCTGAAAATAGCCACGCACCTTTACAATAATAGAAACAAATGAAAGTGCGCTAATAATAGATCTCTTCTAGTTAACTGGTAGTAGTAATTCTATTATTAACGCAAACCCATGTAGAGTGCTTAGTAGACACTCTTCCAAAAATAGCCTATGCATGTCGTTCAAGTCTTTATCCAGTTTTTGTGCTCTACACGCTATCGCCAAAAATAGCTCGTAATCATGAAAATGGCTAAGTACCGAATTTTTCCCTGTCTTTTGTGTGTGTTTCCTTCCCTATCCTTCCATGCCTTTGAATGCACCCTTTCCCCACGTGTGAACCTTCTGTGTGCCTTTTGCTAAGTGTCATACTTTTTCTGCTCAACATTACCCCACACTAAACTGCATTGCCACCCCAGAAATGATTTCCTCTTGATACTTTAAAGAATAAAGAATGGGAATGAAAGGAAATTAAAGAATTACTATACAAAGGAATTTATTTTCACCCTACGACATCCTCTGTTTCAACTGGAAGAATTAACTCTGGATATTCTTCTTTTATTTCAGCCTCTAAGTTTTTCCAATCACTTAGCATAGCTTCTACCTTTTCTGTAATATCTGATGCAATAGAATCTAACTCCTCTTGCAGAATCTCTTCCTTCTACTTCTCTAAAACTATAACAATTTTGGACATTGCAGTTACCCTTCCTTCCAGAAGATCCATCTTCTGCACTATAAGCTTTCCAATTTCATCCAGCCTATCTTTATGTGGGTCTTTGGCTACTGCAAGGGCCTCACACTTTTTCTTTACCATTGTCAATCATTCCATGCGCCCTAATGTCTCATCTTAACACTCTAATAGTTATAACCTTATCTACATTTCATCTCGCCACCTCTGTAGATACCTTCACCAAGGCATTACTCACATGTTCATCATACATAACAGTGGTCTTGATAGTTATGTGCTTATTTTACGGTGCCTTTCTCATTCTTCTTAACACACAGGATTCTTGACATACATAAAAATCAGGCTCGTCCATGTGAGTTTGCATGGAACATGACAAATGTTTCCTTTCTCACGTAATAGCCATGTTTGGGTTCATCAACTCCCATTCATACAACTCCTTTTGGCCTACTGTATTATGAAATCGTGCGTGAAAATTTTTACTTGTGTCCTCATCATAGCCCATGATCGGGGCAACATACTCCCCACTTTCCCTATTTGTTCATGGCCCCTTCGGAACTTGAGTGTCAAGGTTTGGAGTTTGATATTCTATGTTCTAAGTAGTATCTTATTCTTTTTCTCCTACCTCTTTTACTCCTTCTTCTTCATCCTTTATTTATTAATCATTGGGTTCCTCCACATTCTTTGGTGGTATATGAGTTGTGGTCACGCTCTTTGTAGACTCCTTCACCTCCTCATTCAGCTTCAACTTCCTCCTTTTCCTCTTAGTTTTCTCATTTTGAGGGGAGAGTCATGGTGACCTCCTAACAGACTGAGGAGTTCCCATGCCTTGTGTTCTTGTTCTTCTAAACACCCTATTGAAACAACGCTCTCCTTGGACTACTTCCAATTCCTCTTTTTCCTCTTGCACCTGAGGTGGGGTACTTACGTGCTCAGCCTCTACTCTATCTGTGGGTTACCTCCAGCCCCTATGTTCTAAGCCACCACTATCCTCATCTTCCTCCTCATCATATACCTCTATAGCTTATGTGGGCTTTGGGGCTGGCATGTTCTCCATTGTATGCTTTCCCTTAGGTGGCCTTGGGAGTGTGAACTCATTCTCTACATATTTTTTTATTCTACAGCTTAGGATTAAGTTGAAGGTATATGATTATTTCTCAAATGTCCTCAATTTCCAAGCTTACATGATTCATGCTTATAACATCTGAAATGAGCCTCTCAACATAGCCATTCCAACCTGGAAGTACATATGTCTTCCTTAGAGTGTGGTAGTCATAGTATACCTTATCTGAAATAAAATTAAGGTGGCATGCATCAGTAAAATAATGGACTGATGCCTAAAATTGCCATGCTGTGAAGGCATATGATAGTTTGCATGTCCCATCCCTCATAGAAAACCACGCGATGTAGAAGTTCTAGTACACTACGAATTGTACTTCCTTTCCCACCACTGATGCTAACTCCTTAGGAATGCATTACTCCTCTTCAAATGCCATACAGAGCCTGTCATACCACATCTCCACCCTCTATTTGAATGGCCCACTCATTGACCCTTCACATAAATATTTTTCAAACCTTTCTGTAAGGGATTGTTTCTCCATGGTATACTCCTAGATCTTGTCCTTCAGTCCATCGGGCACTCTAATCTCCATAAATACTAAAGAAAATAAAATAGCGCCAAAAATGATTTTATTACCTATGCATGATTCCTTGATAATGTTATCTACAATGTAGCTAGTTATGTTGTAGATCACTCCCTACAACATTCTCCTCATGATATGCAGCCACATTGTATTCACTTGCGACCACCTCTCTTGGTCATTCAAATTTGTTACCAGATGTGCAGCTACCTGAACCACTAGGTACTTCTTCAAAATTTCAATTTCCATCCTGTGCGGACCCTTTGTGTATCCCAACTCCTTCCTTATTTCCATGATTGTTGCTTTATCTATTAGATCACTAGAAAGGTCTATCCCTATGCCTTTTAATCCTATCAGTGTTGTAATCAAGGCGACTATGATTCTGACCCTATATCTGACAAAATAGAAGAAGTCCTCATGGACTCTACTCATTAACCACTGGTATAATGGTTCATACTTACCAAAATAAGGGAGCTCATACAATTGATAGAATCTAACCTGCTTTAACAACTTCTCTCTAGTGTCATCATTTATTGGCATGTATTCTACAGTGCACTTTTTGGTCTTCGTGCTAAATAACACATCTAACTCCTTCTTGTTATCTGATGTGTGGTGGTTGTAATCACTTATTTTACACCTACAGATGTGGGAATCCCATTCTTTCCCAACAATAACACCTTCTGGGTACTGCATCTCCGAAAAATTACTATTGGGTGCAACTTCAACTTCTACCTCCACTTTCTTCTTTTCTTTGGTGCCATCTGAAAAACCTCAACTTTATGTCCTTTCTAATGCGCAAATGTTTCAATTTCTGTTTTCTATAGAGAGTAGGTCCAAACCCTATCTCTATTCTGCATGCCCTAGTTTTAAATTACATTCCCTATCTCTTTTGCAACACATCTGATTCACTTCAACACTTCACCAATGGGGATGCGAGCTTCTTCTATGCACAAATATGCTCTCCACACCTAGTTTCACACTCTTCGCACCTAAATAATCTTCACTCAGCTTGTTTGCACTTAGCTCTTTCAAATACTTGTGATTACAATGGTAAAAATGAACTCACATCATGTCCTTATATAGATTTTCAAAATGTTAGTGCATTTATTGCTCATTCACCTACCAACAATCCTCTCATTGATTGACCATTTTCACAATTTCCACGCAATACATCTTCCCACCTTAACTATAACCTTATAGCGCACCTTCCTACCTTTTGGATACAAAATTCTCTTTAGCACGCTTCCATGTACTTGAGTACCTCACCACTGCGCCTTCTCTTGGTAGTCTCCTTGACCATTGATTACCTTGCATTATAATATTACTTCGTTTATCTCCATCTATGGTCCTTGTTTGGAAGCAATGTTATTTCCAACAACTCTCGAAACTTGAATAACACATGTAACAATTTGTTCCTTTATTTGTACGCATTTTTCAATAGCCACCCCACACAAATCGTATGTGCAATCCTCTATGCATAAAAATTCTATAAATGGTAATTAGCTTCCAGCGTGCTTATTACATAAAACACCAACTAAAATGACAAAGCATAGTGACACAAAAATAAATACATTAAGGGAATACATAATAAAAAACCTAATCTAAATGGAAATAATGCCTTATTACAAACACCAAGAAGACTTATTTATAGTAAGGCTTCAGCCTAATCCCATGGAAGTAACTGGGTAACCATATTCCATCAAGTGTCTCTAACTTGAAAGCGCCTATTTCAAGTATGTGAGTGATAACATATGGTACCAACCAATGTACTTTAAGTTTTCTTGGATGGCATAGAAACTTAGAATCATAAAGAAGCACCATCTCTCCTATATCAAGTTTTTTTCCTTGATGTGCCTGTCATGCCACACTTTCTACCTTGCCTTTTCTTTCTTCTGACTCCATTGTGTTATTTCTCATTGCTCATCTATCTTGATCAAATTTCCAATTCATTCCTCTAATGCTTTCTCATCAGCTAGACCTCCTACATGTGTAATATACAAAGAAGGTAACATGAATTCCATAGGAAGAACTACTTCCATGTCAAACACTAACTAAAATGGTGTGGATTTGTTCAACCTCTTATATGTTATTCTATACACCCAAAGCACAACATAAATTTTATCATCCCAATATGTCCTTCCAACATCACATATTTTGTCAATGTCTAGCTCAAAATCTTATTGAAAGATTCAGCAGTCCCATTTTCTTGAGGATACTATGGTGTAGTCTTATGGTGTGAAACCAAAAATCCTAATTGTTACATTTAGAAAGTGTGTGTCACTATCAATTTTCAAATGTAGCGAGCATCCACACCTTGTAATAATATTTTCCAATAAAAACCTCATTGTTGTAGTTGTTGTACAATCCTTGGTAAGTGTTGCTTTTTCCCACCTTGTAAGATAATCTGTGCAAGTGATGATGTAGTGTGATCCAATCCTACGCGCGGCTGACGAGGTAGGACCCATAAAGTCTATAGCCCATTTCTCAAATGGCTCTACTGTTACTTTCTCCTAAGCATTCAAGTGTTGATATGTGATTTCTAGTAAATGGATTGTGTACCTCGATTCGGAAATCATGCTTGATATGTATTAAATTTCTTGCAGATTGCAGATCTTGACTGAGTCAAAATATTAATAGACTCTTTTATTTATTTCATTTTGTGACTGAATATTAATCTGATCACGGAATGAATTATACAGGTATTCATCAATAATATCTAGACTTGGACCAGAGGAATTGATCCAAGTAATGCTTTAATTTTGTGAAGTGATAAAATTAGATCACGAACCTTGAACAGGTTGCAAGGTATGGAAGCATTTAGTAAGCTGGTCAGGAGTATGACTCAGGCTGATCTTGAGAAATGAAACGGTTCCCGATATCTAGTATATCTGGAAGGTCTCGATTAAAGACCAGGTAAATAATTCATTGACATACAATTCTGTAATAAGAACAGGAGTGGCTCTGTTCTAGAAAGTATGATACAGGTCTCTCCGAGTTTTCAGGAGAAGGACCAAACTGAATTACTAAGGGTTAGTAACCTAAAACAATAACCTAACCTAGGGGTTAGATTATTGTTAGTCTAACCTAGACCTAGGCTATGTGTTATGATCCTAAAATAATAACTAAGTGTAAAATGGTTAGCATGGTCATTACCCTAAAACTCTAACCTAAGATACTAACCTAGCTAACTAAGAGTTTTTGGGAAGGGGCCTTTGAAGGGTGGCGAACCATGGGCGCTATTCTCTATGGCAATAAATGGGAAGGATAAGGATGAGGGACAGGCATATGGCGGAGGCTTAGGCGGCGGCTAACCTTGGCAGACTTGGCAATTACTAAGTTTGGAAATGAACTTGAGTTTTTGGATGGACTGTCGCCAATTTCGGCGGTCGGTGGGAGTTGAGATTAAGCGGGAAAATTGGTTTAATGGCATTTAATGTCTAGGGAGTCGAGCCGGAGCTCGCGGAACAGCATGCAAACGAGAAGTTGGAAGGTTTGTTTGGTGTATCGCGATTTTCGGTCTTCTTCTCTCTCTCTCTCTGCTAGTTTACTGTTCATAGCACCAGTTCTCTTTGAGTTGCATGGCGAGAATGAAATTCTCTGGCTCTTTTCTCTGCCATGGAGGATATATTGTAAATGGGACAGCGAAATTTTGTTGGTCGCTGTATTTGGGAAAAAGAAAAGGAAGTTTGAGCTCTTCCTCTGGTCTTCTTCGGAAATTCGATCAAAATACAGGCATGCTAGGCCCTATCCTTTAAATATTTTGCTGTCTTTCAAATGTCTTCATTAAAACAACTCTGTTCATTTGTTTTGTGAAGATTAGATGAATTTTCTATGAGATCTAGTTTGATTATTGGCACTGTATTTCTTCTGGTTCGATTTTTCTTCAAATCCGTTTGTTGGGTGTTTGTGGAAATCGAATTTTAACTCTACTTGTTTGTGCATTCTTCCTGGATTATGCATGAGAGGTATTTATTAACAATATGCGAGTGTTCGGCCTGTTTGGCGTGAGCCCTTGGAATATACCTATGCGTAGTATGAGACCACAGTATGTCTTTGTTTCGTGGTCGTTGATCTTGTTATAGAAACTGTATAAAATGATTTGGGTGATTACTGTAAGATTGTTGTATTATTCGTTTATTAAAAAAAAAAAACTCTGTCGTGGGATTTGTTGACAGCGACTAATGATACTTTCGGGTTTCATTTGTTTTCAACTTTTAGTTTGGAACAGGCAACTGTAGTGTCACCATAGTCTTTTCGACCTGGCGGAAGTTGTTTTCCTTGTTACCAGGTTAGCGGGATTACTTGCGCACTGTGTATATTATAAATACACCTGTACTTCGTTGTATTGATCCAATGGAGTCGATGATTGAATCGTAATTGCCTAGGAAGGTAGATTTATCCATAAGTTTTGTGAATGGTCTTTTCATGAAAGCCTGGTAAGATGAAACAGGGCTTTTTGATTACTGTTATATTGAAATAATTGAAGGATAAAGACTTCCTGTGTATGCATTTTTATTTCATGTGAAAACTCTTCGAAAGTTTCGAAGCGGCCCAATAGATTCCCTTGCTTGATAAGGGTATTCGACTTGTTTTACTTGGTTGATGTTGATTGTTAACCATGAATGGCGTCTATTGATTTATCGGCCAATTTCTTGTACGTTGCTGTTGGGTTCAGTGGTTATGAGTGCAAAATCCTTAACAGTTACAGTGCGAATATATATATATATATATATACTAGTGTGACTTGGACGACTCTGAGGAGTCGATTGAATAATTCATTGTATATTTTGAACCAAATATAGTTAAGTTGTAGTGACTTAATGGATGAACATGCATTTCGATCTTGTTGAACCATTGGGATCCCTTCGTGTTTTTGGGATTTTGAGTTACAGATGTTTATGTAGACATGTATATCTTCAACCTGTGCAAATTAGTATAAAGCGACTGGCTGAGAGTAATTTATTGGCTGGTTATTGTTATGCTTGGTTGATGAATGACAGTATGAATTCTTATGCATTCGCTTGAATTGATACATCCGTTTGAATCATAGAACTTCTGGAAGGGTAACCAGTACTTCTGTCTCTTTCTGAATTCGACCCTGGACACTATTTTTTGTCATTGTTGAGATCCTTAGTTTGGATGACTGTTTCGTGTTTTGACCTTGTTAGGGTAAGTCGCGAATAACGCACCAAGACTTGCATGCTGCAAGGTAAGGATCGTTTGGTTGAATTCCTTTCCTTCACTTCAGTCCGATTTTGACTGAGCAAGAATATGTATGCTATGTTTCCTTCCATTTTGATCTGTCCGATCGACTGTGCATGATTTGGAAGTACCGTGTGGGCAACATAGCATAGTCCTTTGGGAAACCTTAGATTGTTGATGCAATAGTTGTTGTTTTCAGCGATACGCTTGTAGCTCTTGTTTTCAACTGGTGATAAGGCTTTACTGTGCAAAAGGAACTTGCATTGGGCTTATGGTTGTTACATGAAATGTTGATGTGTTAGTTGCTGTACAAGAGATTTGCTGAGTTTCTATTTTCGTGATTTAGAACAGTGATCTTGATTTCGGCTTGTCTAACTTGTTCATTTATATACTGGTTGACTGTTTTCATATGTGAAGGCAGTACAGTGATGAACTTATGTGAAAGGAAGTATGAATGGTTTGGTTCTTTCTCTTCCTTTATTTAATATTATTGATAATGGACTATCAGTGGGAAATTGTTTGTAACATATTGGTGGAATCCCGAATTGTTATGTTATTTCCTTTTTGGAGAATGAAACAATCTGACCAATGTTGTGATTTTGGGTTTAATGATTGTTGTGTGCATTCGTTCCTTGTTTCTTAATATTTGATGAAATATTAGGAAATGATTAAGACTAATTGTAACAATGATAGAGTTACATAATTGTAATCATTCTGTATTACAAGGGCATAGTCTGAATTATGTTTACTTATGTGAATATCTGATCTCATTTAAACAGGGTGTTTAATGAAAACAATTGATGGATTGCAATTGTTTTAAAAGTTAGTGCTTATCATGCTCAGTTCATTGAACTGACTCATGTTGACTATTTTTGCAGATGGTTGCCGTAAGAGGGTAAAAGCAATGCAGATCTGATAGGCTGATCAGATTGTTTATTTGATTTATTATGAATTACAGCTTGATTTTATGGATGTACTATATGAGAAAAGATGTTTCTTTTCCGTTAGCATTATATCAAGTATGCTGTTGCATAAAATGTAATTGTACGAGTTTCGAAAGGAATGAAAATAAGTGTTTGATACTTATGTGTTGTATTCTATTCTGAATGATGAACTTCTTCGGTTTACGTAACGAAGAGGCATAGTTATCTTTGTATAATATGGATGCTTTTGTGATTGACAATGAAAGCTTGTAAGTAATTAGACTAAATTCTTATGAGTATTTAGTAGTTCTAGTTTGCTCTGGCAAAAGCAATATTGTAATTTAATTATTGTCTCTCTTGGGGATAGGTTAAAATTGAGCCTAAAAGATAACGCTAAACAAGTTGGATTGAATTACTAATCCCTAGTCCTAAGTATAACAGGACAATAGTAAATTGGATTCTAAATCATTTATATCTTTAAACTAAAAAGTATGATATAAATTCAGTTAAGAGAACTGATAGGCAATCAATGGAGATCAGATGGCATTCTCAAGCATTGGTTATGAGAAATTGTCCCGTTCTGTTGCTTTGGAATCAGGTGTATTCTAATGACTCCTTGATGAGAGCGTGACCGTAATACCTCTACCTGTAATGAGTCTTTTAGAGGAGGGTCGTCTTAAGACAAAGAATCCAGGGATTTGGAAAGGCTAACCTTAGGGAAAAGTCTTTAAAGTAATTTAATCTCTAGTGCGTAACGCTTGTTTTTGGGTAGATCTTCTCGAGGCGGATTTAAAGGATGACGACATAAAGTCGACTGCAGGGCTGTACCTCCGAGAAGATTAGGATCTTCTCGAAGTTACAACAATGCAGGTGACTTATGGCGACACCCTTTGCATTGATCGCTAAGATTTACACTTGATTTCGCACGAGTTACCTTGGGACCGATTAAGAACGTGGCCATGTTATAAGACTGCCTCGGAGATTTGGGGTATCATGACACACTGGTTGAATTGCAAGGTTGAACCAGTATGTCCTCATATCCCTAATCCTCGTAGGCATCCATATAACATTATCACCTTGTTAATCTGCCTCCGAGTGATTCAGCTGTGAAAGAAAGGACTGACAGTAGTCAGTATAAGACATTCTATATAACATATGAATGGGGTGAAGGACGTATTCCAGATTGACGAGTATGCCGTTAAGGAATACGAGACATGAACAGTATGTTTCAAATCTTTGGCCAAAGTATCGCAAGCTGCTGATTGCGTTGTCCTAATTCACCTAGTCTAAGGGATGAGATGCCGATGAATAATGGTAACAGTTATTCAGTTAGATTCCTTGGACAGAGCATTCTGAATCCCAGATTAGGGAAGAGAACCGCCAGAGTATTGTGTTAAATAAAAACACTAACTCTTTTTACTCATGAATAGATCGGTAGATTACCGAGTCATGGAATGAATAGATCGGAGGTATTCCGAGTCATTACAGCTGCATATGGTTGTCTGTTATATAAATGGTTATTTGAATTGTGAGTTCTAAATTATGTATTTAGAACCAGTATGCAATTATCAAAAAAAAAAATTTGACTTGTTCTATTGTCTAAAATGAGGATGTTACATCTTGGTATCAGAGCTGAAGGTTGCAGCTCTTGGACCTATTGAGTCCATAATCTGATAAAAACCTGAATTTTCTTGTAACAGAAAATGGTTAGAACAAGGGGAAACGTTGCGAGTAATGCTCCACCTGAAGGAGGAGCGGCAACAACCCAGAAACTGGATGAGATCCTTGCTGCCCTGTTGGACACAAGAGATCGCTTGGCTGTACTTGAACAGCAGGTGACGGGAAATGAGGAGGGAGAAGAAGCTGATAATAATAATCAGCAACCTCCTGAGGACAACCCCGAAATGGGTGTTGATGTTAATGCTGGAAATGTACCTGTCCAACCAGAAAATAAAAAGGCCCGATTGGCAGCAGAACTCACTAATGATATCAAAAGGATAAGTCCACCTAAGTATGATGGCACCACATTAGGAGATGGAGCTGAGAACTGGCTCAGCGAAATGGAGAAGTACTTTGCTATAAGGAACTTCTCAGAAGAAACCAAGGCAATATGGGGAGCCTATCAGCTTTCTCACGAAGCATCTTCGTGGTGGGATAGCCGAAAAGCTGAGCTAAATATTGATGAGACCAATATCACTTGGGATCAATTTAAAGGCTATTTTAGGCAACGTTGGCTGCCACAACTTTTCTATGATCAGAAAATGACAGAATTTCAGAACTTGACTCAAGGGAAGTTAACAGTAACTGAATTCTGGGAGCGGTTTACAAAACTCCTCAAGTATGTACCGCAGTATCAAACTGACGAAAAGTTCAGGATACGGAAATTCATCATGGGATTGAATCCTGTGATAGGGGGAGAGGTCGATGTTCACAGCCCAACCACTATGGAAGGAGTTGTTGAAAAGGCCATAAGGCAAGAACAGAAATTAAAGGCTATTTCTGCTCATAAGGAGGAAGTGCGGAAGAAGACTGCAAACCCTTCTTCAACCTCTCTTGCACCCAGAAAAGGACCATGGAAAAAGTTTGGAAACAAGAGTAAGTTTCCAGGAGATAACAATAAGAAAGCAGCAGTAAATAAGCCTGCTGGGAATGTGAAGGATAATTTTGCTAAAAATTATAATAATGGTCAGAAGTCCTATGGAGGACAGCGTGACAATTATAAAACTGGAGGCAACTTTGAGCCTAAGAAGGGACCTGTAGGAGGCTGCTACACTTGTGGTAAAGATCATTACGCAAATCAGTGCCCTTTGAAGAAGGATGATCGTAATCAGCAGCATAAGATACATGCTGCAGTAGCGGACAAACAAGCTGAAAAGCAAGTGACACCTATAGAAGTTCCGGGTAAGTTATTCGGCATACCTGTCACTATTCTTTTTGATACAGGAGCTACTGAATGTTTTATATCTAATAAACTAGCTTCTAAACTTAAAAGAAAAGCTGGAAAAATGGATAAATCTTGGACTGTACAGTATGGTAATAATTCTGTTCATACAGTGAGTATGTGTCTTTTTGGAGCAGTCCTTGACTTACCTAACTTTTCCACGGAAGTTGATCTCTATGTTGCACCTTTGGGATCGTATGACATTGTCATCGGTGTTAATTGGTTAGCTGATCATAAAGCAAAGGTAGATTGCTATGAAAAGAACATAGAATGTTTAGATGATCAGCTGGAATCAGTAGAGATTCAAGGTGTGAAACGAGAAATTTCAGTTAGAAAGCTGTCAGCTATGCAGCTTAAAAAGGCTAAGAATAAAGGATGTACCCTTTATGCAGTAAAGATATCTGAATCTGCAGAAGAAGATAGTGATTTCATGAAGCAAATCCCACTGTTACAAAGTTTCAGGGATGTTTTTCCTGAGGAATTACCAGGGTTACCACCCAAGAGAGAATTTGATTTTACTATAGAAATCAAGCCTGGAACGGAACCTATTTCCAAGGCACCTTATCGAATGACTACTATTGAGTTAGTCGAGCTAAAGGCTCAGTTACAAGAGCTTTTGTCTAAGGGATTGATTAGACCAAGTGTTTCACCTTGGGGAGCACCTGTGATATTTGTGAAAAAGAAGGATGGAACTCTGAGACTGTGTATTGATTATCGGATGTTGAACAAAGCAACGATTAAGAACCGATACCCACTTCCTAGGATCGATGATCTGTTTGATCAGATGCGTGGAGCAGCGGTTTATTCTAAGATAGATCTTCGATCTGGTTATCATCAGCTAAGAATTAAAGAGGAAGATATTCATAAAACGGCTTTCCGAACAAGGTACGGACATTATGAATTCACAGTTCTAGCCTTTGGGTTAACTAATGCACCTGCAGCCTTTATGAATTTAATGAACAATATTTTTCAAGAATACCTGGACAAGTTTGTACTTGTATTCTTGGACGATATTCTCATTTATTCTAAGAGCGTTGAGGAGCACAATGAGCATCTGAAGATAGTTTTGGGAATTTTGAGAAAGAGAAAGCTGTATGGTAAGTTATCCAAATGTTCTTTCTTTGACTCAGAAGTTCACTATTTGGGTCATGTCATAAGCAAAGAAGGAATCGCTGTAGATCCTTCGAAAATAGTGGCGATAACTGAGTGGCCTACACCAAAGAATGTGCATGAAGTAAGAAGCTTCATGGGTCTTGCTGGTTACTATAGAAAATTTGTAAAGGATTTTTCTAAGGTAGCTGCACCAATAACTTCATTGCAGAAGAAGGATAAGAAATTCATGTGGAATGACAAGTGTGAAGCGGCTTTCAAAAGTCTGAAAGACCAGCTGACTTCTGCACCTATATTGGCTGTACCAGACCCTAATGGAAATTTTACAGTGGTAACTGATGCTTCTGGGGAAGGTCTTGGGGGTGTTTTGCTACAAAATGATCAAGTCATTGCTTATGAGAGTAGAAAACTTAAGATTCATGAGCTGAATTATGCCCCTCATGATTTGGAGCTTGCTGCCATTGTTCACGCACTTCAAGTCTGGAGACACTACTTACTAGGGAAACCTTTTGAGTTGAAAACTGATCACTTGGGACTGAAATATATTTTTACTCAGCCCAATCTGAATGCCAGACAAAGAAGGTGGTTAGAATTTCTATCACAATATGACTTTGATATCAGCTATATCAAAGGAAAGGAGAATAGAGTAGCTGATGCTCTAAGTCGTAGGAGGCACATTTCTGCTCTTATAACATTAAGAACTCAGTTTAAAGACGAGGTAAAAAGTGCCTCAGAATCAGATACATATTTTCAGCAAGTAAAAGCAGCGCTTGCTGCAGAACCTAAAGATAAAAGGTATGAAGGTTTTCATTTAGATAATGAAGGAATCTTGCGTTATGAAAATAGGGTATATGTACCTGTGCTGGATGATTTGAGAAAGAAGTTGTTAGTTGAATTTCATAATTCACCTTTCTCTGGACACCCAGGTATCACAAAAATGCTAGCTGATTTGAAACAGCAATACTTCTGGAAAGGTATGAAAAAGGATGTGATAAATTTTGTGACTCATTGTCTGGAATGTCAGCGGGTGAAAGCAGAGCATATGCATCCTGCTGGATTGTTGTATCCTCATAGCATACCGCAGTACAAATGGCAAGTAATAACCATGGATTTTGTACAAGGACTACCTATGTCCAGGAATAAACATGATGTTATCCTGGTAGTTGTAGATAAGCTAACTAAGGTAGCTCATTTCATCGCTGGAAATCTAAAGGATGATTCTCCAGTGCTAGCCAAGAGGTTCGTACACGAAATTTTCAGATTACATGGTGTACCTGAACTGATTATTTCTGACAGGGATCCTAGAATGACGTCAAGGTTTTGGCAAACGCTTAACGCAGCCCTAGGAACGAAACTAAACTTCAGTTCTGCATATCATCCAGAAACGGATGGGCAAACTGAGAGGGTAAATCAAGTGTTGGAGGACATGTTGCGAATGTATTGCATGGATCAACAGTATAAGTGGGAAGAGTATCTCCCATTAGTTGAGTTCGCATACAACAACACTTATCACTCATCTCTTAAGATGGCACCTTTTGAAGCACTTTATGGAAGAAAGTGCAGAACCCCTGTAAGTTGGGACAGTGTAGAGGATAGAGTGGTAATTGGACCAGAGATTCTCACAGAGATGGAACAGCAAGTTAAGCTGATTCGTGAACGATTAAAGGAAGCAGCGGATAGACAGAAGAGCTATGCTGACCTTAAGCGGGTTGATAGAAAGTTTGAGCTTGGTGATAAGGTTTTTCTGCGTGTTAAACCCAGAAAGAGTTCTATAACTTTTGGCAAGGCTGCCAAGTTGTCACCACGATATGTGGGACCTTTCGAAATTGTCGAGATAATCAATCCTGTAGCTTATCGTTTAGCATTGCCTCCTGCTCTATCTCGTATGCATGATGTTTTCCATATTTCTTTGCTTAAGAAATACGTTTCAGATCTGTCACATGTTTTAAATTGGAATTCCTTGCAGGTCCAAGACCCAGGAATAATCGTGGTTAAACCCACACGAGTGCTGGAAACTCGCCAATTGCATTTAAGAAATCGTGATATACAGCAATGTAAGGTCCAGTGGGACCAGTTTAACGAAGAAAGTGCAACTTGGGAAAACCTGGAAGAGATGAAAATTGCTTTTCCTTCTCTTTTTGCAACAGAATGAAATCTGTTGATGAAATACTTTTATGAACTGATTGTTTTTAAGTATTTATGAAAGCCTGATTAAGGCAGACTTTATTCAGGTTGAATAAAAGTGTGGTGACATTGATTTCTGAAACTATTAAATATGGAAGTAAACACATTGTTTGTGTACTAATAAATTGATTGACCGGAAGGTTAAGTTTAATATGTAATTCATCGGGACGATGAATCCTTTTAGGAGGGAAGCATGTAACACCCTGAACTGTTGTTACTTTCTCCTAAGCATTCAAGTGTTGATATGTGATTTCTAGTAAATGGATTGTGTACCTCGATTCGGAAATCATGCTTGATATGTATTAAATTTCTTGCAGATTGCAGATCTTGACTGAGTCAAAATATTAATAGACTCTTTTATTTATTTCATTTTGTGACTGAATATTAATCTGATCACGGAATGAATTATACAGGTATTCATCAATAATATCTAGACTTGGACCAGAGGAATTGATCCAAGTAATGCTTTAATTTTGTGAAGTGATAAAATTAGATCACGAACCTTGAACAGGTTGCAAGGTATGGAAGCATTTAGTAAGCTGGTCAGGAGTATGACTCAGGCTGATCTTGAGAAATGAAACGGTTCCCGATATCTAGTATATCTGGAAGGTCTCGATTAAAGACCAGGTAATAATTCATTGACATACAATTCTGTAATAAGAACAGGAGTGGCTCTGTTCTAGAAAGTATGATACAGGTCTCTCCGAGTTTTCAGGAGAAGGACCAAACTGAATTACTAAGGGTTAGTAACCTAAAACAATAACCTAACCTAGGGGTTAGATTATTGTTAGTCTAACCTAGACCTAGGCTATGTGTTATGATCCTAAAATAATAACTAAGTGTAAAATGGTTAGCATGGTCATTACCCTAAAACTCTAACCTAAGATACTAACCTAGCTAACTAAGAGTTTTTGGGAAGGGGCCTTTGAAGGGTGGCGAACCATGGGCGCTATTCTCTATGGCAATAAATGGGAAGGATAAGGATGAGGGACAGGCATATGGCGGAGGCTTAGGCGGCGGCTAACCTTGGCAGACTTGGCAATTACTAAGTTTGGAAATGAACTTGAGTTTTTGGATGGACTGTCGCCAATTTCGGCGGTCGGTGGGAGTTGAGATTAAGCGGGAAAATTGGTTTAATGGCATTTAATGTCTAGGGAGTCGAGCCGGAGCTCGCGGAACAGCATGCAAACGAGAAGTTGGAAGGTTTGTTTGGTGTATCGCGATTTTCGGTCTTCTTCTCTCTCTCTCTCTGCTAGTTTACTGTTCATAGCACCAGTTCTCTTTGAGTTGCATGGCGAGAATGAAATTCTCTGGCTCTTTTCTCTGCCATGGAGGATATATTGTAAATGGGACAGCGAAATTTTGTTGGTCGCTGTATTTGGGAAAAAGAAAAGGAAGTTTGAGCTCTTCCTCTGGTCTTCTTCGGAAATTCGATCAAAATACAGGCATGCTAGGCCCTATCCTTTAAATATTTTGCTGTCTTTCAAATGTCTTTCATTAAAACAACTCTGTTCATTTGTTTTGTGAAGATTAGATGAATTTTCTATGAGATCTAGTTTGATTATTGGCACTGTATTTCTTCTGGTTCGATTTTTCTTCAAATCCGTTTGTTGGGTGTTTGTGGAAATCGAATTTTAACTCTACTTGTTTGTGCATTCTTCCTGGATTATGCATGAGAGGTATTTATTAACAATATGCGAGTGTTCGGCCTGTTTGGCGTGAGCCCTTGGAATATACCTATGCGTAGTATGAGGACCACAGTATGTCTTTGTTTCGTGGTCGTTGATCTTGTTTATAGAAACTGTATAAAATGATTTGGGTGATTACTGTAAGATTGTTGTATTATTCGTTTATTTAAAAAAAAAAAAAAACTCTGTCGTGGGATTTGTTGACAGCGACTAATGATACTTTCGGGTTTCATTTGTTTTCAACTTTTAGTTTGGAACAGGCAACTGTAGTGTCACCATAGTCTTTTCGACCTGGCGGAAGTTGTTTTTTCCTTGTTACCAGGTTAGCGGGATTACTTGCGCACTGTGTATATTATAAATACACCTGTACTTCGTTGTATTGATCCAATGGAGTCGATGATTGAATCGTAATTGCCGTAGGAAGGTAGATTTATCCATAAGTTTTGTGAATGGTCTTTTCATGAAAGCCTGGTAAGATGAAACAGGGCTTTTTGATTACTGTTATATTGAAATAATTGAAGGATAAAGACTTCCTGTGTATGCATTTTTATTTCATGTGAAAACTCTTCGAAAGTTTCGAAGCGGCCCAATAGATTCCCTTGCTTGATAAGGGTATTCGACTTGTTTTACTTGGTTGATGTTGATTGTTAACCA
Source organism: Taxus chinensis (assembly GCA_019776745.2). Classification (NCBI taxonomy): domain Eukaryota; kingdom Viridiplantae; phylum Streptophyta; class Pinopsida; order Cupressales; family Taxaceae; genus Taxus; species Taxus chinensis. The sequence goes on from CM034154.1 coordinate 7,071,486, forward strand.
TGAATGGCGTCTATTGATTTATCGGCCAATTTCTTGTACGTTGCTGTTGGGGTTCAGTGGTTATGAGTGCAAAATCCTTAACAGTTACAGTGCGAATATATATATATATATATACTAGTGTGACTTGGACGACTCTGAGGAGTCGATTGAATAATTCATTGTATATTTTGAACCAAATATAGTTAAGTTGTAGTGACTTAATGGATGAACATGCATTTCGATCTTGTTGAACCATTGGGATCCCTTCGTGTTTTTTGGGATTTTGAGTTACAGATGTTTATGTAGACATGTATATCTTCAACCTGTGCAAATTAGTATAAAGCGACTGGCTGAGAGTAATTTATTGGCTGGTTATTGTTATGCTTGGTTGATGAATGACAGTATGAATTCTTATGCATTCGCTTGAATTGATACATCCGTTTGAATCATAGAACTTCTGGAAGGGTAACCAGTACTTTCTGTCTCTTTCTGAATTCGACCCTGGACACTATTTTTTGTCATTGTTGAGCATCCTTAGTTTGGATGACTGTTTCGTGTTTTGACCTTGTTAGGGGTAAGTCGCGAATAACGCACCAAGACTTGCATGCTGCAAGGTAAGGATCGTTTGGTTTAAATTCCTTTCCTTCACTTCAGTCCGATTTTGGACTGAGCAAGAATATGTATGCTATGTTTCCTTCCATTTTGATCTATCTGATTGACTGTGCATGATTTGGAAGTACCGTTGTGGGCAACATAGCATAGTCCTTTGGGAAACCTTTGATTGTTGATGCAATAGTTGTTGTTTTCAGCAATACGCTTTGTAGCTCTTATTTTCAACTGGTGATAAGGCTTTACTGTGCAAAAGGAACTTGCATTGGGCTTATGGATTGTTACATGAAATGTTGATGTGTTAGTTGCTGTACAAGAGATTTGCTGTGTTTCTATTCTTCATGATTTAGAACAGTGATCTTGATTTCGGCTTGTCTAACTTGTTCATTTATATACTGGTTGACTGTTTTTCATATGTGAAGGCAGTACAGTGATGAACTTATGTGAAAGGAAGTATGAATGGTTTGGTTCTTTCTCTTCCTTTATTTAATATTATTGATAATGGACTATCAGTGGGAAATTGTTATGTAACATATTGGTGGAAATCCCGAATTGTTTATGTTATTTCCTTTTTGGAAGAATGAAACAATCTGACCAATGTCGTGATTTGGATTCAATGATTGTTTATATGCATTCATTCTTGTTTCTTTAATATTTGATGAAATATTAGACAGCGTTTAAGACTATTCTGTAACAATGATAGAGTTACATGTTTGTAATCATTTTGTATTACAAGGACATAGTCTGAATATGTATTATCATTTGGATATTTGATCTCATTTAAACAGGGTGTTTAATGAAAAACAATTGGTGGATTGCAATTGTTTTAAAAGTTAGTGCTTATCATGCTCAGTTCATTGAACTGACTCATGTTGACTATTTTTGCAGATGGTTGCCGTAAGAGGGTAAAAGCAATGCAGATCTGATAGGCTGATCAGATTGTTTATTTGATTTATTATGAATTACAGCTTGATTTTATGGATGTACTATATGAGAAAAGATGTTTCTTTTCCGTTAGCATTATATCAAGTATGTTGTTGCATAAAATGTAATTGTACGAGTTTCGAAAGGAATGAAAATAAGTGTTTGATACTTATGCGTTGTATTCTATTCTGAAAGATGAACTTCTTCGGTTTATGTAACGAAGAGGCATAGTTCTCTTTGTATAATATGGAAGCTTTTGTGATTGACAATGAAAGCTTGTAAGTAATTAGACTAAATTCTTATGAGTATTTAGTAGTTCTAAATTGATTTGGCAAATGCAATATTGTAATTTAATTATTGTCTCTCTAGAGGATAGGTTAAAATTGAGCCTAAAAGATAACGCTAAACAAGTTGGATTGAATTACGAATCCCTAGTCCTAAGTATAACAGGACAATAGTAAATTGGATTCTAAATCATTTATATCTTTAAACTAAAAAGTATGATATAAATTCAGTTAAGAGAACTGATAGACAATCAATGGAGATCAGATGGCATTCTCAAGCATTGGTTATGAGAAATTGTCCCATTCTGTTGCTTTGGAATCAGGTGTATTCTAATGACTCCTTGATGAGAGCGTGACCGTAATACCTCTACCTGTAATGAGTCTTTTAGAGGAGGGTCGTCTTAGGACAAAGAATCCAGGGATTTGGAAAGGCTAACCTTAGGGAAAAGTCTTTAAAATAATTTAATCTCTAGTGCGTAACGCTTGTTTTTGGGTAGATCTTCTCGAGGCGGATTTAAAGGATGACGACATAAGGTCGACTGCAGGGCTGTACCTCCGAGAAGATTAGGATCTTCTCGAAGTTACAACAATGCAGGTGACTTATGGCGACACCCTTTGCATTGATCGCTAAGATTTACACTTGACTTCGCACGAGCTACCTTGGGACCGATTAAGAACGTGACCATGTTATAAGACTGCCTCGGAGATTTGGGGTATCATGACACACTGGTTGAATTGCAAGGTTGAACCAGTATGTCCTCATATCCCTAATCCTCGTAGGCATCCATATAACATTATCACCTTGTTAATCTGCCTCCGAGTGATTCAGCTGTGAAAGAAAGGACTGACAGTAGTCAGTATAAGACATTCTATATAACATATGAATGGGGTGAAGGACGTATTCCAGATTGACGAGTATGCCGTTAAGGAATACGAGACATGAACAGTATGTTTCAAATCTTTGGCCAAAGTATCGCAAGCTGCTGATTGCGTTGTCCTAATTCACCTAGTCTAAGGGATGAGATGCCGATGAATAATGGTAACAGTTATTCAATTAGATTCCTTGGACAGAGCATTCTGAATCCCAGATTAGGGAAGAGAACCGCCAGAGTATTGTGTTAAATAAAAACACTAACTCTTTTTACTCATGAATAGATCGGTAGATTACCGAGTCATGGAATGAATAGATCGGAGGTATTCTGAGTCATTACAGCTGCATATGGTTGTCTGTTATATAAATGGTTATTTGAATTGTGAGTTCTAAATTATGTATTTAGAACCAGATGCAATTATCAAAAAAAAAAATTGACTTGTTCTATTGTCTAAAATGAGGATGTTACATCATCTCTTTGCCTTGGTTTTCCAAGGTGTTGATAGTGATCACAGGATTTACAATATGCCTTACAATCCTTAAATAGTGTCTTCAACCATAATCCAACAAGTATAATCTTTCTCACAGTGGCATCACCTGCATAGTGCCCACCTGTAATACCACCACGAGCCTCTTCCATGATATCTATGCACTCATGTTACAGTACACATCAACACAATACTTCATCTCGACCTAACTTGTACAGGTCACTGCTAATCATAAAAAATGGCACAACGTAAATGAAAATTTGTTTCTTCTCTAAGGATTTCATTCATTCTAGCACCATACCTATATGTAGAAATACAACAATGTCCTCTAATTCCAATGGTGCACATTATAACCTATATAACTGTGCATCTAGCATGGTGTCTTCAATTTAATGCGCATCTTCCCTTGACCATATCCTTGATAAATGGTCTGGGATAGAATTACTTTTCCCTAGTTTTACCATAATTATAAAATAAAATTCTTGGAATAAGAGCACCCATCGGCATATGTGCCCTTGTAATACAGGATTATTTACCAATTATTTCAATACCATGTGATTGGTGTAAAATATAAATGGTGTTGCTAGCAAGTACTATCTAAATTTATGTAATGCATAGATCATTGACAAAGATTCGCGCTCTATAGTTGTATAATTCTACTCTACATGAGTCAATTTTCTACTATCAAAACAAATAGGATTATCTATAATAACATGTCCAGGATGAGCCAACACTGCGCCAATGTCCATGCCAAAAGCATCCACATGTACATGAAATGGTTAGTCCCATGAGAGAAAGCAAAAAATAGGCGTTGTAGTAAGTTTCTCCTTCAATGTATCAAAAGCACACTACTGCGGTTCCCCCCAATAGAATTTTATGTTTCCTTTTAGTAACTCCTCCAAGGGTGCGATAACCTTAGCATATCCTTTGATAAATTTTCTATAATACCCAGTGTGACCCAAATATCCACGCACCTCACTCTGATTGGTAGGTTATTTTAGGCTGATAATAACTGTAACTTTAGATGGATCTAACAAAAAACCTTCCTTGTAGATAATATGCCCTAACAAAGTGCCAAAAGGTGTAGCAAACACACACTTTTTGATGTTCAAAGAGATGGTTAATTTTCTGCATATTTCAAACATTAAGCACAAATTGTCACAATCATTATTAATAAGCTCATATACCATCTAATCATCTAAGTAAACTTATAAGAAAAGATGAATAAAATCCTAGAATGCTTGAACAACTATTTGTGAAAATACAGTAGGTACATTTTTCAGTCCGAACGGCATCACAGTATTTGTAAAACTTCCCCATTTAGTGGTGAAATTAGTCTTTTCCTAATCCTCCTGTGTAATCCTAACTTGATGATACCCTGAGAATCCATTTGTAAAGGAATAGGATTCGTGCCCTGTAACTCCTAATATTTCCTTAGTGAATGGCGTAGGAAAAGGATCAGTCACACACGCAACATTCAACTCCCTATAGTCCATAGAGATCCTAAAATGACCATCTTTTTTTATACTAATCACCATTAGGATAACCTATTATGACTCATCCAGGGGCTCGATGATTCCAAAATTCAACATTTTGTCAATTTCTTCCTTGACCTTTTCACACAAGTTGGGGTTCATCCTATAGGGTCTCTTCCTGACCGGGCTTGCACCTTCCTTAAGATTTATCTTCATTTATCCTAATGATGCATGCACTCCTTTAAATTCATGGTAGCCCTTAGGAAATAAATCCTAAAAATCATGAAGCATCTCCACTATTTTTGCCACTTAAAATTCAGACCAATAATCTCCAAGTATTGCCTCTTTAAGTTCAACATCCGTACCAATATTCACTTTCATGGTCCTCATCAGTTCATGATAAGTGTGCGTGTTGTTATTTGCACTATCCAAGACCTTACATGCACATGTTGAATGGTCTATATCCAGTTCTTATACTTCTTCTTCATCCACTATGTAGATCATCTTCCCTTTTTATTTCTCAAAGAAAGCATGCTTAAGTAGTGTGGCATCTGTCTCTATTTCTGCAGCAAAACACGCTCCTGAGTCGTTTCCATCAAATAAATCTTGAATGAGTTCTTCTGAATTTGCATTGTCTCCCATGGTTAACCACTTTGTAACCATTGATGCCTCTTCTATTAGAGGTTTAGAAGAGGATTAGTCAAAATTCTAGACCATACCTATAATCAAATCCTGCCAATTTCTTATTTCTCTATGTAACTCTGCGTTTACATACCAAGCATGTGCACAACATTATAAAGTAGAATAAAGTTTGTGTACCCATAATGACGGTGGTAAAGCTTCCTGTCCATCTGTTCAGAGCCTCTCACACTATTGGATGTGGTGCTAAAAATGTTTATTACCATGATATACGTAGATTTTAGTTGGTGCATTGCTCCTGGAAAACTAAGTTGTAATAGCAATCTTGTCTTCATTCCATTCTACAAGATTATCCCTATCAACCACCCACTAGCGTGTTGGTATCCTATGTAGGGTATATGCTAGCATACTTCTTATCTCCAACTAGTCCATCCACTATTCCTCCATGGCACGTAGAAATACCGTAGGGTCCGCTTCCCCAGTGTACCTAGGTTGAAGGTTGTTACCTATTCTCCTGATGCAATGAGGTTTACTGTTCCATGCAAATGTGCTTCTTAGTTCACGCCATACTAACTCATAAGTACCATGAGCCCAATGATCACAAGAAATACTTGTAGTATCTCTAATAGACTGTGCATCTTCCCACTTAAGGATTCCTTCTTTATATGTCTTGAGTACTTTTGGGTCCCAAATGGCATGTACATAAATCCTATTCAGATCTTCCTCACTCAAAGGCTCAACATAGGGCAAAAATTTTCCATCTATTAAAGGGATATTAAATATTTCCTCCTTGTTTTCAAATGTGATATATCCTTTGTTGAACTGAAGATCAACATTATTTGTGTAACACCAATGGCATCCCAACAAAGCTGGGAAATTTTTTACTTCTGCAAGCACTAAAACTTCAAAATCCCCAGTGAACTTGGCCCCATGTATAGTAATGGATGAATATTTTAAAACTCCGATAAGAGTGGCCTTAGTTTGATTAGACATAAATAATACATTAGAGGATGGCTGCAACATCTGTACCCATGCATCTAAAGTAAGCACATTGACTTTTGCACATGTATCAATCAATATATTTCTCAAAAGCCATCCGTCCACAACAACATTTAAACTGATTTCCTTTTTGTGGTATAAGCTATGGGGGGGAAGATTTGCATGCAGGATCTATCCCCCATTCTCAATATTAGTGCATGGAGTATTTCCCTTTATCCAACTCCCTAGTAATGGAATAATATTCTCTTGGCGCAGCATTTTTCATACCTCCTTCAATTCATCAATATCTAACTGGACCATCTCAGCCTCCCTCTTTAGTTCCATCTTCCGTGATTTCTCCTTTAAACATTATATTTCACCCTGAAGATCTCTTAGGACCTCTATGATCTCTTGATAAACCTCCTTCTGATGGGTAGGATCTGGGTACTGAGCATGTAAAACCTCCTCTTTAGTGATATTAGGATTCTGTTGTAATGACTCTCTATCGCGTACAACATCAGCGCTGGTGGTTATCTTATAGGAAACATATCGGATTCTAGTTCCAACTTGGGCATCCATGAATTTTCAACATCACGTTGTATCCTAACCATCCCTGCACCTTTGTTTTATTATTTTTGCTACTTACTAAGATGCTCATATAAGTTTGAGAATTCCTCATAACTATGATTATTTCCACAGAAAGAACATGTAATATTCTAAGGACATTTGTGCCTGTAGTGGTTAGGTGATCTGTATGTAAAGCATGTTCCATGGGGGAATTCATCTATCCACCACCATGGCCTTGGCCTCTTAATCCACCATGGTATCCTCGACCTATGCCACGACCTCCTTCAAAAACCCCTTTATTCTAGTCATAATGCACTTGATTGTGATCCTGATATTCACCCTTTCCTTTAGAGTTATCTGATACTCCAGTCTATCGTAAACTAATATTTATAACATCATGGATCTCACTAATCAGCCAACAGTCTTCTGTATCGCGAGTCATGGAACTGTAAATTTTACAATAGCAAGAGACGTTCTTCCTTATCACATGTTGCAATAATGGGAAATGGTTGATGTCATGGTTTAGGTGTCATATCTCATAGTCTAGCAGTAATGAATGTAATGATCCACGGGAAAAATTATCCTTGGTGTGACCTTCCACTTCACAATCTATACACCAAATCATAATGTGCGTCTCATGTGCCAAATTTGCCGATAGTTTTTCCAACTGCTTCACCATAGCTGTAATCTGTGCTACCAAGAATGGGATGCCTCAGTGTGTAACACTGCTTCAAGTGCTTCACGTGGATCAATGTATGTCTTATGTGACAAAGCTATTCTAAAAGGTGTGATCATACCTTTAATGAACCATTGCGCATGTTGGCTTGCGTGAATATCATAAGAAATCTTAGATAAAAGTGTTTTAAAATGGGCATCATACTCCTAGAAACTTTTAGTAGTGCCTTGTTTAATATCATTGATAACGCTACATAATCTACGCAATTTTGATCAGGTTTAAACTTCATGTACCAACTGTGTGTGCATCCCTATAATGTAGCTTTAAATTGACTTGCATTGCACTCAGAAGCTGTGATCCCTTTCACACGCCATTGTATCTCACACATGTGCATGTGTTCAACAACATCCTCTATGCCCCTATACTTTGGAAGATGAAGATATATCTCCATGTAAATATTCTAGGGTTGGTACAGACCTCCCCCCTGATCTAGAACATCATGTGTTACCTCTACCACAAGAACCAACATATCCACTAGAACTAGAACCATCTATACCTCCTGATCCTCCACTTATAGTCGAACGCGGACCATAATATGTACTTCCCTGTGTCTCAACAGTAGTACTGAGCTGAACCCCTATAGTCTGTAAAGTGTTGCCACTCCCAAAAGTGAGTACAAAATTCTACACACTCGAACTCTATTTGGATGATGCACCTAAAAAAGGTAACTCCAAAAAATAATGAAAACGTTTTCCCTACCATGGTTACACTTGCCACTTGACTCGATCCTACTCTCCCATTACCTAAATTATCTTGCTGACTACTTGTTGTACTAGTTACTGGAAAACCAAGTGCAAGGGAGAGGTTTCCAGGTAGATTCAGATGTGTGTCTGTGCCCCATGTCATATTTTTTGGCATGATTCCATGTGAGGCTGAGGGGGGTTCCTTGTTATGCTTTCTCAAATGGGGGAGTTCCTGATGCTCTGACTCCATGCATTCTGTGTGAGCTCCAAATCCTTCACGAGCCATCTCTCTCCACAACGCCATTCACTCTGCAAAATCCCACTGCTTCTCTATATCCCTCTTGTGCACCTCATTATACTTAAGCAACCTTCCTTCTCTCTTCATTTTTTTCACTAGGTCTGCCATCTTTCACCAAACCTGCTCCTTCCCCCATAGGTGGTGGGGTTTATTTAGCCATCGGTTTGCTTTCCAAGTTCAGGGTCACCATCAAGATTTTAATCGCTAGTGGAATTCCTTGCAAGTAATTTCCTCTGAGATACCATAAAAATGGAATTCCGATACCTCTGGGAAATATTAAGTGGAAATTGAGTACTTTAGAATATAATTGTTCAAAACACCATGAAACCAAGTATCCACAGCATGTGTCCAAAATAGATTAGCATCATAAAGTTCATGAAACTATTCATGTGTCTAGAAAAGTGCGTGATACCTCCAATTCCTCTTAGACACATAATAAACCATCCACTCATATAGTTCTACTAGAAAAATAGTGAAGAATCTCTCGTACAAAATATCATACAAATTCTATTCCACCCATGCCCGTGTGTCAAACTCAAAACTAGTGCTGAAATTTCTATGCGTACTCTTCTTATAGATCTTTTAACCACTCCTCAACACTTGCTAAGGTCAACCAGTATGTCTTCATCATGAACCATCCTAAAAAAAACTGAAAAGAGGTCCCATAAACAGAACCAATGATGCAAGCTAGAATTTACTAGAAATAACCCAAGTTTGCTGGCACATCACTCAGCCTAGATTGAGCGCTCACCAAAAGTGTGCAAAGGTACCACACCCCTCCTTAGAGTTGCTTGTGCAGGATGTGAACATGATGAAGGATTAATGCATTTAGATCCATAAATAGTATAAACATTCTACAGAGCATATTCCAGATCTAGATCTAAGGAGTAATGGATTTAAACAATAGCCATAATGAATTCAACCATGCAAGAACTAGTTACGATCATGTTTAACACCTTGAATTAGTCAATACACTCCATTATATATTAAACACAGTAAATAAACAGAATCTTCTTACAATATTTAGTATCATAAACTTATACGCGCATTACATCTGTCAGCATAATTTCGTAATAGCTCATATACAGTCCTCCTTTAACCTATACAGATTACTACATATTTATAAGGGTGGGGACTTTCCCTTCACCACTTACATAATTCCAAAAATAGGTTGCATGCTGAAATATCCATGCACCTTTACAATAATAGACACACATGCAAGTGTGATAATAATAGATCTCTTCTAGTTAAGTGGTTGTAGTAATTCTATTATTAACTCAAACCCATGCAAAGTGCTAAGTATAAACTCTTCCAAAAATATCCTATGCATGTCATGCAAGTCTTAATCTGGTTTGTGTGCTCTACACACTATCTCCAAAAATAGCCCGTAATCATGAAAATGGATAAGTCTCGAATCTTTCCCTATCTTTCGCGCGTGTTTCCTTACCTATCCTTTCACACCTTTGAATGTGCACTGTCCCCACATGTGAACCTTCTGTCTACCTTCTGTTAAGTGTCATATTTTTTTTTCTCAAAAATTATATTGAAGGAGAAGAAGTTGAGTTAGGTTCTAAGAAGGGTTTAGTGTAAGCACTGAGATCCTTTTCCTATTCCTACAATTGAACAATATTTTACTTATATTCTTTGTTCTATGTGAGGAGGTGGGAAGAGGATTCCTTGAATAAAAGAGAATCACCCTCATGTAAAGCTTGACCCAATGGGATGTGGATCATCTCATAATCTGATGGAGTCATGTCTTCAATGGGATTTTCATTCTTATGTCTAGAAATTTCAACATATTGTTGTTGGTAATTAGGACACTCAAAGGGGGTTGAATCAGTGTCTATTCAAATTTTAAAAACCACTTCATTTCATTTAATTGGTGACAATAAAACCAAACCAACATCCAAAATAAGTTAACATGAGAGAAAACACATAAATACAATATTTAATGTGGGGAACCCTTTAAGGGATAAAAAACCACTGAAATCAAATCACTAACTTAAACAAGAATGTCTTGTAAAGATTACAATGATCTTATAGTTGATCTTCAGCTCAACATGGAGCTGCGACTCCAAAATTCAACTAAGGATATACTTATTCTTTAGCAAGATTCTACTTGCATAGAAGCTTTAACTCCCACATTTAGTCCAACACCTAGTGATCTTCTGTAAGCTTCAACTTACAGGGAAACTTCAACTTCCCATTTTGTAATCTGATACTTAGAATTCTACAAGGTTTTGATTATTCTGATTTTGTTGTCTTACATAATAGATTATGACCTCTAGATCAGCTCATTCTTCTTCTTAGTTATCCTCCTAATTCACCTCTCTTTTGATCACCTAATTAGCTACAAAGTTTTGTTATACAAGGCTCATTTCACCCCTTTCATATCATTCTTTCACTCATTGAATCACACAAACAATCACCAACTTTACATGTGTTCAATTTGTTACAAAATTTCAGTTGTGGGAGCATTTCTTGTTCACCTTGGTACTCCTACATTTCATGTTCTCAAGCTCCTTCAAAGCATGGTCATCAATCCCTCATTATTATGCACATTCCTCTTCACTCAGCTAAAATGCTTGTTTCATTATCAGACAATGTATTTATCAACATCCGTTACCTCTTTAGCTCACAATGAATCATGTTCACTTCTTCATGATGATGATCCTATCACATTCCTATGACTCTCACTACTAATTTTATCTCACAATCTTCACCCTAAAAGAATTTATTTCTCCATTATGCTCATATCTCTTCAGCATGCATCACCATGCTCTCCCAAGTTTCAACCGCATTTACAAGCACAAAGATTATATTTTATATACTACATAGACACATAAACATGCCTTTTTCACTTCACGTTTAAATGAATTTTCACTTTTCTCACTTGCTTACTAATACAAGGAAGATGAGAAGATTTCAAACTTCCTTAGGATGCCATCATTACAAATTTCATGCTTCAGTTATACCTTTATAGTTTTAGGATCTTTCAAGTTTCTTTTGTAGTCAAATTATGGATGATGATATCTTCTAAACTCCCTTACACTCTGTCATAACTGTCCATATTTCATTCAGACCTGTTATACCACTCTTTATAACAGTTGCATAGACTTTTGGTCCTTTCTTCAACATGAACTTTGTCTTGTAGGTAATTAAAGGGTGTACCAAAGGTTTTCATCATGAGAGAACATTACAAACACTTAAAAAATGCTCTAAATTCTCCTTATAACCTTCATCCTTCACAATTTACCTTACATACATCATTGAAGCACATAGAAGCACACTAAGTGCTAGTCCTAGTCATCACAATATTGTAACTTGAAGAAAGATGGTCTTATGAGCTCAAACCATGTTATACAGTCAAGAATATTATATGTACAAGAGTTATACATCACACACAAGAGCTTGAAGCTTATCTAATTAGAGCATGATGTCATTCATTCACTTTTCCCTCAAAGGTTTCAGTATGTTGTCATGGAGGACTATATATCAGTCATGAAGAGGCTTGCAAATACAATTGAATAAGTCTTCAAGATCTTATCAGAACTTGGAAATTTTTTTCAGAATTTTTAAATACTCTTTATCTATCAAAAGGAGACAGTGCATCTTAACTTACTTCATGGAGTATGATTTTTACTAAAAAGATCACAAATTTGTATGTACAATACCGTACCTTCAAGATTTGAATCAAACTATGCCAAAATCAGTCAAGTATGAGTTTAAGAACATAATTCAAGGATGATAAATACTTTCATAGCTTCATAGATCAAGTTTTGGTATGATATCATGCTTATTGGATTGGATTAGCTCGATCTTCAAATGTTGTATATTGTTAGGGTTTAGGTCTAGAAATCTTAGTCATCTATTTTGAGACTTTTAACACTTCATACTTTTTTTTATGCTATTAGAAGTGAATGAAAACTTCATCAGAGGTTCACTCAACAATTTTAAGCCTTATTTTTCATAGATTGATGAAGGAGCTTCATGATTTGAGGACAATGATCTTATCTCCTTGACTATCACAAAGATTAATAGACCCAGTCTTATAAAAGAGGTGTTCTAATTGATTAAAATTCTTGTACAAAACATATAATCCACTATTATGATAATCTATCTTCCTTAATCATCTTATCACACTAAAACTAAACACAAAATGAAGCAACTTGTCATGAAAGATTGGCATTTTTAGGAATGTGTATGTTGATCCTTAAGACCCAAATAAGATTATCTTGATTTGATAGTTTCTTGTAGACACACCTTCACTTATATGACCATTCATAGTAGGAAAATGTTAAGAAATAATTATGTACCATCTTCAAAGGCTCGATTATATATTTTTTACAAAGAAAATTGCAAGCACAACTTAGACCACATTCTTCTTGGCAATATTATACATGAAAGTTAAGATACACTGAGTTTTAAACTTCAAACATCATCACAAGAGCATACCAGAAGCTCCATAAAATTACATTTGACCTATAAAATGTTATTATGATCATTTTTCATCTCAAATCTTAGACCGATGCATAGAAACATCCTTAAAACACCTTGCAACACTTCATGACTAGGTTGACATGATTGTACTTTAGAGGTAGAAGAAGAATAAATACTGATTTCATACCAAATGAAAAATTAGAATGCTTGAAACTCTTTGAAAGCATGGAGTAGACACCAAATGAAATATTTCACACCTGGTGGTTCACCTTGGATCCTTCAAAATAGGATTGTATATACAAAATTTACAAAAATAGAGGAATTTTTCGTATAGTACAATCATGCTTGGATAGAAAAAATAGCACCATCTTGACCTATAAGGAGAATTTTGCACCCCTGATAGGTTTCCACAACTTTCATAAGTGAAATGATGACCAAAAAATTCATTTCTTTCATATTGCTTTAGGAAGAAGGTTTGAAGAGAGAAAAATGTTTTTAAAATGAATAGAACTTTTTTGTTCCTTAACCATTTGTCCTAAAAAAAATTACAAAAGTATGGTCTTAGTGTTATCTTCAAAAATTCCTCTTATGATTTATTTAAAAGAGGCCTAATTTTTTTTAGTTCTAATACAACATGTCATTGTCTTAGCCCTTCTTACTTTACCCAGTTTTGGTAAAACTTGAATATCTACAACAATCATCTACAAAATTTGATGAAACTTGACCCAGAGTGTTGGGGTTAGCACATCGGTTGTAAAAATAATAGATTATATCTAAGCATACATGTAAATGAAAGTGGATATTCTACTAGAATAAATATTCAAAACAAGAGATATAAATCAACACCATATTTAACGTAGTTCACCTAGTGTGGGCTACGTCCACCAAGAAACAAGCCAATTTACAATCTTCCACCTCTCAGATGTACAATACTTTCTTTCTCTCAATATTTTGCTTCTTCTCCAAGAATTCTCTCACTCACAATTATTCTTAATTCTTGTTAATTCTCTACTTCTAAACCCTAGATTTTATGCTTATATAAGCGTTTATAAACTCAGGGCACTTAGCCATGCAATTACAATGAATAAATATACTTTAATGCTAAAAATAGATCTAATTCTTGAGATTTAATTAGAACACTCCTGCACAGGTAACCGATATTAGTTTTCCCTAACCGATGTTGGTTCCTCCTTAGATTTGTTTCTTCCTCTTCAATTCTCAAACTCGAAAACCAACAGAATTGGAGTGTAACTCCAAATTGTCCTTTGCTAATGGATTCTTTAGCATATCCGCATCATTCTTGCTTGTATGAATATTTTCCAGATTCAACTATCCAACCTCCAATACCTGTTGTATGAAGTGATACCTCAACTGAATGTGTTTTGTTTTCGAATGAAATGTTGAGTTCTTTTCCAAATGAATTACACTCTCACTATCACTGAATAGTTTGCAATCATCTTGCTCCTTTCCCAACTCTTTCATGAACCTGCTCATCCATATCATCTCCTTCCTAGCCTTTGTATCTGCAACATACTCTACCTCTATAGTATACAAAGCCACAACCTTTTTTAATCTTGAAATCAAGCTAACTATCATCCCACTTACTATGAAAATATATCCAGTAGTGATCATTATACCATCTAGATCTCCAGCCAGATCCGAATCAACATAGCCACATAATGAAATATCTAAACATCCATAGCATAACTACATGCTATATTTCCATTTCAAATACCTGAGTATCCATTGGACTGCTTTCTAATGATCTTTACCTGGATTGGCCATATATCTACTCATAACTCCCACTACTTGTGCAATGTATAGTCTAGTACAAACCATAACATACATGATACTCCCAACTGCTGAAGCATATGACACTCAAGTCATGTATTTGACCTCCTCATGTGATAATGGACACTAATATTTACTTAATTTTAAGTTTCCATCCATAGGTGTACTAACAGGTTTTACATTCTACATTTGAACCATTCTAACACCTTGTAGATATAATCTTCCTGAGACAAATACAACTTCCTATTCTTCCTTGTCTGTTAAGAATTTACATGCCATGAATTATTTATTTATCAGTCTCCCAAATCCTTCATTGTAAATGTATGAGATATTTTTTCCCTTAATATCACCAATTTCCTGCACACTAGATCCTGCAATAAACATATCATCCGCATATAATAAGAAAATAATATAGATTTCATTTTTAAGATTCTTGAAATAAACACAATGGTCAGATTCACATCTCATAGCAACCATACTCATGCATGAAACTATCAAACCTCATGTTCCATTGCCTTGGAGATTGCTTGAGCCCATACAATACTCTTTTTCAACCTACACTCTAAGTTTCTCCTTACCCTTGAATTCATAACCAAGTGGTTGTCTGCACATAAATATCTTCCTTCAAATCACCGTGAAGGAAATTCATCTTGACATCTAAGTTTCTCTAAATGAATATCTTCAACTACAACTAAAATCAATATAATACGAATATAATTCATTTTTAGTACATGAGAAAATATCTCACTAAAATAAATACCTGCTTTTATGTGTAAATCATTTTTCCATAAGCCTTTCCTTGTATCTTTTATGTCCACCATATTCTTCTTTGATCCTGATAAAACCATTTTTTCTACAATGTTCTTTTACCTGCTAGCAACTTAACCAAATACCAAAAAAAAATTCTTTTCCAAGGAGTCCATCTCCTCATCTATGTCATGCTTACCACTTCTTGTGGGTCTTCATCCATGCATTTCTTTTTCAAAAATTTCTTCTTCGCCACTATCAGTCAATAATAAATAAGATAAGAGAAGGTGTGAATCTTTCTAGAGGTCTACTTACCCTTTGTGACCTTCTAACTAAGAGTCTGGTGGTACTAGTAGGCTCAATGTGTATGACCTCCTAGTACATTTGTATCCACCTATGACAGTGACTGATGCTAGTCATGCTCTTCTGTAGCCAACATCGGTTTCTGCTAACAGATGCCAGTTTACATCGGTTCTATAAATGATACTGGTTAAGATGACCGTTGCCGTTTAGGGGTAAACTGACACCGGACACTGTGTAACCCTATAGATAATACTTTCCTAAATATAAGAGTTGAGTTTTCTTCTATAAAACTTTCTCAACCATTCTCATCCTTCAGGTACCAGAACTTGATCCCTATACATTCTCTTTTCATTTCCATTCAATGTTACGACTGTCCTAATAATCTTATAATATCTATAAATCACAAAAATGGAATTCCAAAATCACCTAGAGCCATAACCAATAAAAGTACATCTCTTTGATTTAGCATCCAACTTATTTCCTATTTTCTTTATCAACATGAACAAAATATTCTGAACCAAATACTCTTAGAAAAGAAATGATCTACCTCTTTTCGAGTCAAAGCTTCCTTCTAGATATTCCACAATCTAGTGCACTTGAAGGCCTTACGATTAATTAAATAACAATCGTCATGTCTATTTCTTCTGCCCAAAACTCCAAAGGTCAATCCATCATGTATCCTCCTGACTTCTTAGCATGTTCTATGATTTTCATGTTCATTTTTTCAGCAACACCATTCTCCTGTGGTGTTCTAATGGAACCATTGTTTCTCTACATATTCCATTCACTGAAAAATAATCATTGAAAACTTTGTTGGAGTAATCACCACCATTATCATATCTAAGATAATTTTAACTTTAGAATTAGATTCATTTTCCATAAGGTATTTCCATCTTTTAAAATTCTCAAAAACATCATATTTACGTTTAATACAATAAACACATACCTTTCTTATGAGCATCATCATTGAGAATCACATAATATTGAGATCCTCTATGAGAAGCTACATGGGCTGGTCCCTACACATCTGAAGTGCACAAGCTCCAATTTCTGCTCATTCTTAGTTGCCCCAACTTTGAGAAATATCACTCTTATTTTTCTTTCCAAATATACAATGCTCACAAAAATCAAGATCTACATATTTAAAATATGATAACTTACCCTTAGCCTTTAAGATCTGCATTCCTGTTTTGACTTATATGGACTAGATCGATTATGCCACATGACATGCATCTAAATCTGATGTAGATAGCACAAAAAAGGAATCAGTAATATAAGTAGAAAAATATAATGTTCTTACATTCTTTCCTCTTGCTACAATAAGAGATCACCCTTGGTAACTTTCTAAGAGTCTGTATGTGAAAGTCACCATGCAACTAGAGTTCACCTAGTTGCTTTCCAGAAATTAGATTTCTCTTTAGGATTGGACACATGCCTCACATATTTCAATATCCATGTATTTTCATTCTGCAATTTTTATATGAACTTATCATTTACCAATAATATTTCATGATTCATCATCTCCTAAATAAACATGTCTAAAACTACCCTAGACATAATTTCTGAAATAACCCTTATTAGGGGTTAGCATGGAAAGAAGCTCCTAAATCTAAAACCCATATGATTCAATTTTATTTTCCAAGGAGATAGTAAGGGAATTTTTCATTACCTCTAAAGATAGCAACATTTTCCTCTTTAAATTTCTCTAGTACATTCTCTTCTATTGGTCCTTTGAACCAAAAATCCTTCTTCACATGTCCTTTCTTTCCACAATTCCACCAAGTTATTCCTTTACCTATGGATTTAGATCTTCCAGTTATCCCTATGACTTTTATTTCCCACTATTATTGATTATTGGATATCTCCTTCTTCCTTCCCATGGTTTCTACATTCAAAAACATTACCAGATGAAAATTCCTGATGTACTTTTTCTACGTATTTATTCATTCAATATTATACTATCCATATCATAAAAATTTAAAATATTAGTAGCTAGATGTTGTATTACTAAAAACCATTACCAATTTATCCCAAATATTTGGACAATAGAACATAATGAATAAAAGTTATTTCACTTCATAAACAAATGGTAATATTAACCAATTTTAATTGAATTACAATAGATACGAAAATCATTCAAATGACTTGATGCAAATTCACCTTCATGCATATTTGATTTAAATAATTTCTTCATCAAATAAAATTTATTTGAAGCACTAGAATTTTTCATATAAATTAGCTAAGATATTTCATGAAGTCTATCGTTAGAAGTTTCTGCTTCTGGTAATATTCAGAAGCCACATGATGCTTATCATGATCAATCTTATAGATCCCAAAGCCTTTATTTCAAGAATTTTCCATTCTTAATTAGTCATTTTTTTAGGTATTTCCTTTTCATCCAACAGTAAGTATAGATATCTATGATACAAATAATATTCAACTTGCATCTTACATAATTGATAATTACAGCCATCAAAGGTTTATCAACTCTGTATTTATCTATCTTCTTCCATTTTTGTAGCTCCCACTCAATCAAAAATCCCTCTATGAGTAAATCTTGTCAACACACAAAACCCTCAGCAAAAAAGCTCTGGATACTATTTTTTGCAGTTAATCACACCAGTTGTATAGATAATATATCATATCTAATACATACATGAGCATAAAAGAAGATATTCTACGAGAAGAAATAAACTAGAACAAGAGATATAAATCAAAACAAGATATAATGTGGTTCACCTAGTGTGGTCTACGTCCACCAGGAAACAAACCAATTTATTATTCAAAGCGTTCACAGAGGATATACAATTGAATATCTTACAATCTTCCACACCTTCTTCATATTGTACAATACTTTCTTCCTCACAAGCTTTTACTTCTTCTCCAAAAATTCTCTCTCTCAATAATTCCTTCTTATAATTCTTGATAATTCTCTTCTTCTAAACCGTAGCTTTCAAGCTTATATAGGCATATACAAACTTAGGGAATTTTATCTATGTAATTACAATTATTAGATCATACTTTATATGCTAAAGGTTAGATATAATTATCAAGTCACTTAAATAAAATCAATCACGCACATGTAAATGATGTCGGTTTACCCTAACCAATACCAGTTGCTTACTTACTTGACTGATGCATCGGTCCATAGGTGACTGCCAATGTCAGTCCCTACCCAACCGATGTCGGTTACTGTGTATTCTAGCATAGTTAATACAATGCATGTTATTTGTGAAGCAATTGATCTCCACAACTCAACAAAATGGATCATTAGATACCAAAATAGCGTGGCTATGTGATCCAAGTCTGGAATTTCCTTAGTGGAAATGAGCAATGTATTGATTCTGGTGAAGAACTACATCTACATTTGTCCAAGATTCCACTGGTAGTTCTTAAACACCATGTAATTTTAGCTAGATATTTTTAGAATTTAGAACTAAAATCTAGATAAAGTCAACCCCTATAAATTCTACCTACATTCCCTCAGGAAATTAATATCCTATGATCTTAACATGCTTACATAGGATGTGCATGACCTTAATTGATATCTTACAGCTTCATGTAGGCATATAGAAGTAGGCCTGAGTGAGGAGAGTTATGACCAGTATTTGCAATACATGTCTTGACAGATAAGTCTAGATAACTGCATTTAAGATCTATTTGTGTGAAAAAACTATAATTAATGGATATAAGAAAAATAAATATGATTAAATCACACTAAGTATCTCCATACCTCCAGTGGGCACCTACCTCATTTAAGCAAGCTTGTATATTCCCCCTTAAAATAATATATTAAATTTTCCACTATTAAATGAACACCAATTTACCATTGAGAAGTGTACTAAAAATCAAACTTGATGTCCCTGAATTGGTCCTCACTTGAAAGAATCATACCTGGTCACATCAGATTCCACTTGACATCAATTGACATCCTACTAATGCACTAGAGTGTCATTCAACTGATTCCATAAAATGAAAACTGAAGAAGCGTGATGTAACTCTAGGATATTATATCTTCACTGAGAATCCAAAGTTCCAGAGAGTTTGTGATAGTTAGAATGAGAGAAAAGGAGTGATACTTGCATGTGTAGGACACCACTTCCCCCTTGATTCAAGGCATAAGGATATGGATACCATAGGATTAAAAATAATGGATTAGCTCACCAAGATGCACTAATAGGACCTAATTGTAGAATGAGGTATTGATCACACAGTGGGTCAAACACTTATATTATATGGGGATACTGTCAGGTCTCACTAAACTGCAACATGTGAAAAAGAAAATTTCAAGTATGCATTAGAATCAATCTTGCAATGCTCATAAAATTTTACTAGACCTAACATACCCAAGGCTACAATGTCTCACAAAATCTAACATTGATTTAACAACACCAACTCATATATGGTAAAACTCTCCCAGGTTCATCTAGCTCAACTTAACCATTATTGCTAATTGAGACGTTTGGATGGATCAAAAATCATTGAAGATAAATTGATAAATGCAAGTAATCTTTAGTTGCCTTAATAATCTTTGACTCCTCTCACATCTTTTCTTAAAAAGGACAATGAATATATGATTGTAAATGACCTTGTGCCCTGCGGTAAATTTACCATGTTAATGTAGATCAAAATGATGCATTGGGATCCTATATGAATATGTAAGTGATTTCATTATTTGAGACCATGAAAAAACCACTGAACCATATGAATATGTCAAAAATGATATTTTTGATGGATTTAAATTGAGCCATATATTGAACTGTCTAAACCCATATAGGGAGACTAGAATCCCATAGTTTAGCAGGTTGCAGAAATAGATCTAATATTCGTATTTAAAACTTTACTTATTTATGTGTATAATTTTGTAGACTTCTTCATGTAATCTGGCATTCTTGTGTTCCTATCCATTTACCCATGATGCCCCAATATTCATTGGGATATTTCTATGTAATAATTACATCGATTTCCCCTTATTCTTTATGTGATTCTAGATAGAATATAGATCACTCAACTCAAAATAATTAAATTCATTACATTTAAAATATATGAGATAGATCGCCTAGTTAAAATCATATATCAAGGTACTTATAGACTGCACTCATATGTAGGAGACTTGATATCCTCTAAGCAAGTGCCTAATCGACATCATGGCAATCAAGAGATGGAACACACGCACTTAATACATGTAAGAAACAAACTCAGTAAAAAGTCCACATATGTAATATTATATAGAAAGACTACATCACTAGTTTAGGCATACAAAGCTTCACAAAACCTGTTGATCCAAAACTCACATCAGGTCAATGACTACACAATGAAAGGGTAATTGAAAATAGAAAACAAGCATGACACAAATGTTACATAACACACATTACACTATTACACACACATTAGGTACACACATATGATTCACTATTACATTTTTCTTGACAGGAGCATGGGATGACACAGCACACACACACACACACACACACACACTACATTTTGTTCACAGGGTAGTAAACATATAAGTTTAAAGAAAATAAGAAATTCATATGACTGTTATGGGAAAGAAAATACAGAGTATCTATTGAATATTCATATTTTTTGTGATATGAATCAAAAATCATTGAGTTCATGTGTAAATATGAGGTGGGAAAATCTTATTTCAAGTTTTAAAACTTTCTAGCAATACTTTTGCTTCACATGAGATGAAGAAATGAGAAGCAACAAGGTAAAACAATTAGGAACTTTTTTGATTTGCAAATAATGGAGGGTGGGAAAATTTTATCATCTCCACTTTTCCCACTATATTAAGGATAGTTGGTATAATAAAATGTGTCCCCTATTCTAAGCATGCCAAGTGGCATAACGAGATTGAGGGAGATAGGGAGGTGAGAGAGAATCATTTTAGGACCTAGGAGGAAAAACATCTGGTCTCATGGTGAGCCTAGGAAGGGGCTAAGGATGGGGCAAATTTTATTTTCCCCACTATCCCTAGGACATCTAGGACATTAAAATGCACCCAAGGGTGAAGAATGAAAATTAGTCATTTTAAGTGCAAATCCACTTAGCACCTGTCGGAAAGAGGGAAGGTCACATGAGAGACCATGAGCAATAACTGAGGGAGGGAGCATTTTATTATCCATACTATCCCCAATTTCCTCACTATCCTTGGGATAGATGGGATAGTTTGGACTATCGGGATGATAAAGACACCAAAATGGGTCACCCATCCAACTGCGAAAATAACTGTCCCTGAAACTTGAAATCACTTTTCCCGGAGTTTCATGATGTATTTTATTAAAAAATTATTTTATTTTGAATCCCAAGATAATTTTAAGATCAATGGGATGGTTTATAAGACCTTATTCTTCCTCCTCCAAAATAATCAATTTTTTCATTTGAGACAACAAGGCAAGTCTTTGAAAATTGAGCTTCTTTGAGAAATTCTTGGGTCTTGTAATGAATGTGAAAATTACATCATGTAGATCATTGAACCAGACTTCTGATGACATCATGTTTGACTCCTAACTCCTCATGGAATTCCCAGAATCATCCTTTGAAGCTCAGGAACCATTTTAAACTACTCACTCCTTGCACATCAAAACCCCACTTTCACTTTTCTTCTTCATAATCCTTCAAATATTTCCTAAACCTTCCTAAATAAGTTGTAATATGTTATTATATCTTCAAAACCAATTACCGATGAATTTTAATCCTTTAACTCTATCCTGCGGGATACACACATGTCCTTGAAAGGCTAAAAATAGCCTTTCTAGGCCTACTAAAGAATCCACCTTTAGAATCACTACACTTAAATGGAATGAGTCAACCTATATCAACATTTAAAAAAATTAGAAAGTATATACAACACATATGATGGCCTGTAAGGTTAGGATAGGTATGACACAGAGGGAAGACCGATCTAGAGAGGTGTTTAGGAGGTTTTTAAAGAAAATTTTGACACTAGGTATAAGTTTTCATGTTTCATCATTGAATTTTTCCCTTGCAAAAACACATGAAAACAATTTTGTAATCATTTTGTCTTAGGTTTTGAAACCATCAAAATATTTTCTGGGCATAATCTACATGAAGAAAATTTTATTTCAACTTTTTCACCATTTTATTCTAATTTCCAATATTTTCCTTCCATTACCTTTATCTCTCATTTTATAGGTGATCCCACTAGATCAATGTTGTCCAAAAAAATTAATACATACAAACTTAACCTTATTCTCATTTGATAGGTTTTTCTAGTCAAATAATTTGATCAACTCCTCTAGTTATAACCCTCCACCATAATCAAGAACATTAATCTTTATGTTATCAATCTTTCCCTCCAAATTCTGGATCATTCTCTCCTCATACAACCTCTCATTCAATGTTTCTTCATCTCTCTCATTTTAATATTTTTTTCCTCCTTCATCCCTTAATGGAGATAATTCGTTAGTATCATTGTATGGTCTACGTCCCCATCTACATGTCTTTGTCTGAGGTGGGTAAATTCTCATTTTAGCTCAATAAATTATCTCTCTAGCTCTTACATATGCCTATTCATCTAGGCATAACCTCGTCTCCCACATATATCCATGGTTATATAATGTAGAGGTAATAAATCACACAGAGAAATGTAATAAATATTACCTTCACCATTCATGCAAGATCTAAATCATGCTCTAATATTAATTTATGTGGATCCAACTACAAGAGGTCAAAGTGCCTCATAAACACCTACATAAATTTTCAAATTCTAGAAACTTAAAAAATATATTATTTCTCATTACATAATCCATACTAATATTTCCCAACATTATAATCCACTTTTTATTTCCCACTAACTCTAATAAAACCTTAAAATGTAAAAAATCCTAAAACGCCAAAAAACCCTACAAATCAAAACACCTTAGATGAACCTTAAATTTTACCCATATGAAACACCTCCCTAAATTAAGGCTTCTACTAAGTTTTGAATTATTCTATAAAGCCAAGTAAAAGTTATTAAAACTCAAATTTCAAGACAATCCTAAAAAAGGTCTCAAACAAATTTTAGATCCCTAAATGAAGGAATTTGGCCCCAAAAAATTATTGAAACAAAATATAGTCAATTAGGTTTGGATTGCATGTCAATGTACTCATCATGATCTAACTCCTTGTAAAATATCAAGATGATATGATGGTCATATCAAAAGTTATGGTCTCTAGAAGTTATGCTCCTGCATCAAAGTGGTTGATAAAGTGGAAAATAACATCTCTAACTAGCTCACTATAATGTCCCCATTATTTAAAAAATGAGATTTTTAATATTACAGAGTCACGTATGATAAATAAATGCTAAAGTATAGATTCGACACAAGAAATAAGAAAGGAAAATATGAAACCCTAAGTGTAAGAGAGGGAAAGAATAACTTAGTTGATTCGTGTTTGATCTGGGATTGTGCAGATTGGGAAAACTGGTGAACATGAAGGGAAAGTTGTCACAACTAAGAACAATAAATTCTAGAACCATCATATGAGGCTAGAATAGGTCACTTGTATTGGGTCAGGGGTGCCTAGGAACTAGAGTCTACTTCTGGGCACCTATGATTGCACAAGGGAATGAAACCTAATTTTTCTGGTATCACAAGATGGTCACGGATAGTCATTGTTGGTCTCATGTATATCACACTATGATAAAAAAAATTCACCTGTAACCCACAAAGAGATGATGACCTACAAAACCCTCAAACTACATCAAATCCCAAAAATAAAAGATGCAATATGGGGATTCAAACTTACCTCGATGGTCACCTGGCTGAGTGAATTTATGACCGAGCGCTACACTACATCTCAGACTCCATGTAGTTTGTATGTGTGTGAGAAAAAAAAGTGCCCATAAATGCACGTGGTAACGGGTGATATATAGATGTACTGATGTAAATAGATGTGTGGATGGAAAAATTAACTTCCTTTCCTATATGTGTAAGTAGAAAATGCAGTCCCTTGTCCCTTGAATGAAAGCTAGATGAGTGCCTTTGATTCCCTTAGATTCCTTTAGATGAAACCTTAGGTGATGATAATGGATGTTTATATCTTGGTCCTTTATTTCGGTCACATAACTTTATATTTATGTGATTCCCTTGGTTCAATTTCATAATTGAAAACTGGAAGGCTGACCCATAAGAAAATAATATGCTCAAAAGATAAAAGAGACCCAAAAGAAGTGAGTAAGATAGAAAATTTTTAGTGGCGCCTAGAATGACGAGGGATCATGGGAACTGACGTCCTATCTAGAAGCAAGTGTTTGAAGCCATGAAATATAAATCAATAAAGTTAATACTAGGCTATAGGGTGTGAAAGAACAAAGAGAAAGAAAAAAAGATAGAAAAGAGGCCAAAAGACAACAATCAATTACTAGTTTTCTTGCTTAGGAATCATATGAATGCAAGTATACTTGTTGAACCTATAAATGTACCCAAGTACATGATTTTTTTCTACATTTTCCCTCACTTTATGTTGTTGAGTGAATACTCGATAACATAAATTAGAAAAGAGGTGCATACGTGATAACCATGTAGAGTGTGATGGCGATAACATGTTGAAGAGACAAGTGAAAGTGTGTAGTGATAAAAATGAAGCGTGGAAGCTAAGAAAGAGGAAGTGACCCTAGGGTGAAGTGTATTTTGTTGTAACTTGTTTTGTTCTTGATGTAGTGTTTCTTCTTGTTGTGTATTAAATATGGACCTACAAAAGAAGAGTGAAAGAGTTGTCAAAGTCACGTATTTTGAAAAAACTTACAAAATAATGTAAATCTGTGTTAAACATAGTAAAATGAAAGATTGCACTTCCTCCGTGAAGAGTGAAAAGGATAAAAAATTTCCTGCACTCCTATAGAAGAACGAGTTTTTTGACTGATCTCACACCAAGAGATATTTTTGTGGGTGATATCTCACCAAGAACATTTTTTTTGGGTGATCTCACGCCAGGTGCAATTTTTTTGGGCGATCTCACACCATAGAAGAAGAGTGTTAGGGAGAGAGGTATAGTGTTACTCTCCTTTCATGATTATTTTTTGAATTATACACCACTATAGATGGTTTGATCTGTGTTTTACTATATTTAGTTTTATATTTGTTCTGTGTAGAAAATGAAGAAAGCATGCATTCTAATAACTGGAGGATTGTGCTTGTACTGTGAAAAATTTTATGTGAAATTTTGAAAAATGTTTTGATCTAAGAAAACATATGTATCTTCCCCTAGGACATAGGCACCTAGGAGAGGTCAGGATCACCTAGGCACTAGTGTTTGTAGATGGGCACTAAATTCTGTTTTGAAATGAGGACCTAAGTCAGATTCTGGACCATTTCTGTGACTGTATCCTAAGTTGATTTTGTATTGAACTGTGGTAGCTGTTATATGGGGTGAATTATTCACCCAATTTATTTCCCCTTCATTTTGGGTGCATGAGACATCATTAGGAGAATGCAACCCAAAAAGAGGCCCTGATGTTTATATAAAAGTGATACCCTACAAGGGAGGGAATGTGCATGGTAGAAACTAAGGTGCATGTAAAAAAAGTGGCTATATGCATATGTTAGTATTGTTGGTCATCAAAAAGGAATGTATTGAGAACATTAGTAAGGGGATAGAAATCCCCTCCTCTTTAATGGGAGAGGTTCCATTATTTAAAGAAACAAATTATTTACACATGTATAGTGCATAGTTTTAAATGGGGAACTTGGGTATCATGAAAGTGTTAAAATAGAACAGATCATCAATACAAAAGTATAGAGGAATGAAGTATTAGGAATGGGCAGAAAGGAACTCTCAAGAATTATA
Organism: Taxus chinensis; assembly: GCA_019776745.2. Classification (NCBI taxonomy): domain Eukaryota; kingdom Viridiplantae; phylum Streptophyta; class Pinopsida; order Cupressales; family Taxaceae; genus Taxus; species Taxus chinensis. The sequence goes on from CM034154.1 coordinate 7,098,095, forward strand.
GATAACAAAATAATTCCTTATGCATGCCAGAATTAAATTATTTGGAACAGAACCATTTGCATTTGAGACAAGAAGATGCTATTTCAAAGACACAAAGTTCTAGAAATTACATCTACAAGAATACCAAGCTTCTTGAAGTAACATAGACAAATGATTCAAAAAAATTTAACAGATAGTAATGAAATAACAAGACCAGATAGACATGGAAAGAAAGATATTTTGTATTGATTGCTTTTTTACTCCTTACACTTTCAAAAATAAACCAAGTTCCAACCCCCCAAAATGGCATAGAGAGCCCATAAAATAATTTAACAAATTAGTTACACTTGGTAACTGCTTCTTTTAACTAAAATGTTTAATTATGGAGATGCATGAAACAAAAACCCTCAATTAGTTACAATAAGCCTGATTTGAGAAAAATAAGGAAAGGAGAAGCTAGGAGGGAAGACAACTGCCTATTGCTGAGGAGGGCCCACCGACTTGAGGATCCATTGTCTGAACTTTTTCAGTGCTTCCGCTATGTCTCGGCCTCGTGGGACTGATGTGTTGGTAGTAGCTTGAGTCCAATATCCCATACATTTCTCCATCTCCTTATCAAACTTGGTATGTGCATGATATTCTTTATTAGCTTCCTCAATAGCATATTGAAGGGAGAAAATCTCCTTTATTTTATCTTTGGTAATTGAGTCCTCTTTGAACAAGTTTTCCTTAATAAATTCCATGAATTGAGTTTTAATTTCTTGGAGGGAGAAAGGCACACCTAAAGTTTCATCGTGAAGGTGACAGTGAATATCCTTGAAAGCAGATACAACACAAGTTTTGAAGGATTCTCCTTTCTACCAACTGTTCCTCAATTCTCCTAAAGCCTCCTCCAGAACTTTTATTTTCCATTCCACGTTGAAAACCCATGACCTTGACAAATTATCTTTGGCATCATCAAAAACCTTGCTGGCTAACAATATGTTCTCATCAGCCTGTCCCATCAGGCAAAGATCCACTATGCAGCTACTCTAAAGTTTGAGTTCTTTATCCATGGTCCCAATTGCTGAGGAGAGATTTTGTTTTAGATTAGTCACCTTCTTATTGAGTTTGAAAGCTTCTATAATGAAATTCAAACCTGCAACGATCATGTCGTCCACCATGGCTTCCATAGCTCTCCCATAGATGGAATACCTATGTATGTATTGAATGATCTAGACTTCATCTTGGCTAAGAATTACAGGTGGCAGAAGGGCAGTCAGTGGGGTAGGAACCAAAACCTTGTCCTTAGATAGTAAAGACTTGATGAAACCAAAAATAATTTGAGTTTTTTCTTCCAACTACTCTATAGTTTGCTTGCCTTTTTCTACTCTCCCAATAAGTCTGGTTACTATTTCCTAGAGGTTATGCACCTCACTCTCAGGGGTAGATTCTCCCATTGGGATCCTAGAAATTTCGAAATCAGAGGCTAGTATATCTTGTTCTGCCTTATCAACCTTTGTAACATCCTCATTTTAAACTTTAGAACAAGTGAAATTTTTTTTTTTTTAATAATTGCATACTGGTTCTAAATACATAATTTAGAACTCACAATTCAAATAACCATTCATATAACAGACAACCATATGCAGCTGTAATGACTCGGAGTACCTCCGATCTATTCATTCCATGACTCGGCAATCTACCGATCTATTCATGTGTAATAAGAGTCGGTGTTTTTAATTAACACATTACTCTTGCGGTTCTCTTCCCTAATCTGGGATTCAGAATGCTATGTCCAAGGAATCTAACTGAATAATTGTTACTATTATTCATCGGCATCTCATCCCTTAGACTAGGTGAATTAGGACAACGCAATCAGCAGCTTGCGATACTTTGGCCAAAGATTTGAAACATACTGCTTATGTCTCGTATTCCTTAACGGCATACTCGTCAATCTGGAATACGTCCTTTACCCCATTCATATGTTATATAGAATGTCTTATACTGACTACTGTCAGTCCTTCCTTTCACAACTGAATCACTCGGAGGCAGATTAACAAGGTGATAATGTTATATGGATGCCCACGAGGATTAAGGATATGATGACATACTGGTTCAACCTTGCAGTTCAACCAGTGTGTCATGATACCCCGAATCTCCTAGGCAGCCTTATAACATGACCACGTTCTAATTCGATCCCAGGGTAACTCGTGTGAAATCAAGTGTAAATCTTAGCGATCAATGCAAAGGGTGTCGCCATAAGTCATCTGCATTGTTGTAACTTCGAGAAGATCCTAATCTTCTCGGAGATACAGCCCTGCAGTTGACTTATGTCGTCAACCTTTAAATCCGCCTCGAAAAGATCTACTCAATAACAAGCGTTACGCACTTGAGTTTAAATTACTTTAAAGACCTTACCCTAAGGTTAGCCTTTCCGATCCCTGGATTCTTCGTCTTAAGACGACCCTCCTCTATAAAACCCATTACATGGTGGAGTTATTAAGGTCATGGTCTCATCAAGGAGTCATTAGAATATACATGATTCTAAAACAACAGAAATGGACAATATCTCATAACCTTTACTTGAGATTGCCATCTGAACTCCATTTGATTTATATCAGTTCTCTAAACTGAACTTATATCATACTTATTAGTATAGAGATATAAATGATTAAGAATCCAAATTAATATTGTCCTGTCATACCCAGGACTAGGGATTAGTAATTTAATCCAACTTGTTTAGCGTTCTGCTTAGGTTCCTTTTTTTTTTAACCTATCTTCTAGAAAGACATATATTTAAATCCAATATTGCTTTTGCTAGAACAAATTAGAACTACAAAACACTCTTAAGAATTCAATCCCATTTTCTTGTAAGCTTTCATTTTCAATCACAAAAGCATCCATATTACGCAAAGATAACATTGCCACTCTGGTATATAAACCGAAGAAGGTCAACTATCAGAATAGAATACAACACATAAGTTTCAAACACTTATTTCCATTCCTTTCAAAACTATGTAATTACATTTTATGCAACAGCATACTTGATACAATGCTCAACTGAAAAGAAACATCTTTTCGCATATAGTACATCTGTAAAATCAAGCTGTAATTCATTATAAATCAAATAAACAATCTGATCAGCCTGTCAGATCTGCATTGCTTTTACCTCTTACGGTAACCATCTGCAAAAATAGTCAACATGAGTCAGTTCAATGAACTGAGCATGATAAGCACTAACTTTTAAAACAATTGCAATCCATCAATTGTTTTCATTAAACACCCTGTTTAAATGAGATCAGATATTCACATAAGTAAACATATTCAGACTATGCCCTTGTAATACAAAATGATTACAAATATGTAACTCTAACATGGTTACAAAATAGTCTTAATCACTTTCTAATATTTCATCAAATATAAGAAACAAGGAACGAATGCACACAAACAATCATTGAATCCAAAATCACAACATTGGTCAGATTGTTTCATTCTTCCAAAAGGGAAATAACATAACAATTCGGAATTCCACCAATATGTTACAAACAATTTTCCATGGTTAAACAAATATTAACAAATATTAAATAAAGGAAGAGAAAGAACCAAACCATTCATACTTCCTTTCACATAAGTTCATTACTGAACCGTCTTCACATATGAAAACATTCAACTAGTATATAAATGAACAAGTTAGACAAGCCGCAAGCAAGATTGTTGTTTAACAAAAAACTTCATTGCATCAAGCAATCTGAGGTTTCCTAAAGACTATGCCATGACGTCCACACAGTATTTCCGAAACATGCTCAGTCAAAAACAGACTGAATAAATGGAAAGGAACATTGCATATCTATTCTTACCTTGGCGCATGCAATTCTAAGGTGTGATACTCGCGACTCACCCCAACAGGGCCAGAACACGAAATATTCAACCATACTCAAGGAACAGTGACAAACGACAGTGTCCCGAAAATCAGATGCAATAAGGTTCAAGCAATATAAGATACCTTCCAAATGTTCATATGAATCCGAACAACAATAAAACAAATAATTGCATACGATTACATTCGAGCCCAACAATGGAGCTTATTTAAACATCAGGCAAGCAAATCCGATTACCGAATTCAAAATAAGAATACCGGCTGTACCTTGCCCATCTTTTACACAAATTTGCACAGATTGAAGACCTAAATATTCTCCTAAAGAATCTGTACCAAAAAATCAATGCAACACAAAAGTAATTCCAGAAAATAACAGAGGTCTTAGTACATGTCATTTCTTCCAACCACTGGTTTATCATTCACCAACTAGTTAAACATATTCAACTTGAACAGCGGCCCAAATAGAAATATAAGTCATTGAATCGTCTCCTCAGAGTCGTTCAGAATACAACCATTATAAATCTATAAATACACATTACATACTGTTAACGGGTTTACGCCCATAATCGCAGAACCCAACAATAGTATAAGATGGAATTAGTTGATAAATCCTTCTATACCATCCATGGCAAACATTCAGAATGAAACAAGTGTAAGAAAATCAAATACCCATTTCAAGCAAGGAAATCAACTGAGCTGCTTCAAAACTTTCGAACAGCTTTCACGAAGAAATGCAAATGCATACCCAAGAAGTCTATATCCTTTATTTATTACAAATAACAGTGGCCAAAAGACCTGTTTCCTCTACCAGGCTTCCACGAAAATCGAATAACAAAACTCAAGGATGAATCCATATTCTCAACGGTGGGTAGCAATATATGATTCAATCAAGGACTCCTTTGAGTCGTTTAACGAAATTATAGATGTATCAATAATGTATATAGTCAACAAATATTCCCGTTACTACAATAACAAGGAAGAACAACTTCCACTGGGTCGTATAGACTACGGTAATACAACAGTTTACCTGTTCCCAGCAAAAATTAGAAGACAAATGAAACCCAAAAAGTACCATTAGTCAATGTTAACAAAAACCACGAAAGAGTTTCTAAGGGAGCAGTAGAACTGATCAAACATACAGTATCTAATAGAATCCTTCCATACAGTTTCCACAACAAGAAACAGCGACCACAAATCAACAACATACAGTGGTCTATAAACAACACAGGTATATCCTATGGGCTCACGCCAAACAGGCCGAGCTTTCATGCTCTTTACATATAAATATCTCACATATTTAAACCAGAAAGAATACACAAAGGAATAGAGCCACAATTCGATTTTAATAAACACCCATCAAGAGGAAAATTGAAAAATCGAACCAGAAGAGATACAGTACCAAAAATCAAACAAGATCTCCACAGAAAATCATCTATTTTCTCAAAACATTTGAACAGAGTTGTTCTAATGAAATTACTTGAAAGATAGCAAGCTATTTAAAGGTTAGGGCCTAACATGCCTGGATTTTTGATCAATTTTCCGAAGCAGACCACAGGAAGAGCTCAAACTTCCTTTTCTTTTTCCACGATAAAGCGACCAACAAAATTTTGCTGTCTCCATCACATATATATCCTCCATGACAGAGAAAAGAGCTAGAGCAGTTCATACTTGCCATGCAACTCAAAGAGAACTGGTGCGAAGAACCAGTAAACAAGCAGAGAGAGAGAGAATACCGAAAATCGTGACAAACCAAACAAACCCCCAAATTTCCTGTTTGCATGCCTTCTTGCGAGTTCCGAGCTCGACTTCCGAGAATATTGAATGCCATTAAACCAAATTTCCCACTTAAACTCAACTTCCACTGACCGCCAGAATTGGCGACAGTCCAACTAAAACTCAAGTTCATTTCCAAACTTAGCAAATTGCCACGTCTGCACAGGTTAGCCGTCGCTTAAGCCTCCGCCATGACCTGTCCCTCATCCTTATCCATGCATTAATTTCCATAGAAAACACCGCCCATTGTTCGCACCCCTCCATAGGCCCCTTTACATCCTCCTCAATAGTTAGGTTAGTAACTTAGGTTAGAATTTAGGGTAATACCCATACTAACCAATTTACACGTAGTTACTAACTTAGGATATTAACACATAGCCTAGGTCTAGGTTAGATTAACAATAATCTAACCCCTAGGTTAGGTTTTAGTTTTAGGCTACTAACCATTAACAATTCCAGTTAGGTATAACATTTTATATGCCAAGAAAAGACCTAAAATCATGCATCTACGAACAGGATTCACTCCTATACAGCCGTTAGGCTACAGGAATATACATGACAGAATCATTACTTGGTCCACGTCCGAGACCTTCTAGATATACTTCGATATCGGGAACCAATTCATTTCCCAAGATCAGCCCGAGTCATACTCCTGACCAGCTTAATCAATGCTTCCATACCTTGCAACCTGTTCAAGGTCTGTGATCTAATTCATCCCAAACAAATTTAAAGCATTACTTGGATCAATTCCACTGATCCAAGACTAGATATTATAGATGAATATCTCTATAATTTATTCCATGATCAGATTAATATTCAGACACAAAATGAAATAAATAAAAGAGTCTAATCATATTCTGACTCAGTCAAGATCTGCAATCTGCAAGGAAATTACAATACATATCAAGCATGATTTCTAAATCGAGGAACACATCCTTATACAAGAAATCACATATCAACACTTGTATGTCCAGGAGAAAGTTACAACAGTTCAGGGTGTTACAACCTTAGGTTTTACAATCTCTAGAAATTGTTGGCCTTGGACATCTATCACTATCCTTGAAGTTGTTTTAGCTCTCTTTGCTAGAGTAGAAGGAGTAGTGCCCAACAAGGCTGCCACAACATCAAAATTTGGCCCTGTCAATCAAGAAGAGGGCTTCCTCTTCTTGCTATCAAAAAAAGGTTGCACCCATGTGAAAGTGGAGGAAGAAGAAGGAGGAGCAAGAGAGACAAGAGAAAGAGAACTCATGACACTTAAATTATTCACTACTATTACTTCCATTAGAGATGTGAGTGGAGTAGGTGAGGCTTCTTGGGCAGAGGAATCAGTGGTACCTAGAGTTTTAGTGTTATGCCCTTCCTTCTCTTTGTCTATTATAGCTTCTGAAGTTCCTACAGGGACATGCACTTCACTATCATCGCTTTCACTGAGAATAATGATGTTCTCTGGCTTCGAAGGAAATTACGAATGTTTTAACAAGGGATCTACCTCAATAGGCTCCTGCTTAACCTATTTCACCTTCTTCTAATATACTTGAGTAGATGAGGAATGGGTGGATGATTCAGGTTCCTTACTTGAGGAAGGAGGAGGAGTTTGTGCAGGTACCTTTGAGCTAGGTGTATGTGATTCCTTCCTTGGTGTTGAGGTGTCTTTAGAGGAAGATTCTCCAAGATTCTTCCTAAGCTCTCAGACCCTTCTATCAAACCAGATCTTGGTTCTTATAAGGACAGGGGTCAGAATCTCAGCCAAGTCATCCTTCTCCATCTTGAACCAGTCCAGATCCTCCAAGGGAGTGTGCTTGATCACTATTTCATATTCATATGACAGTAGGTCTGTATTGTCATCTTGAAGCCCTCAGGGAATTTGGTATAGATTGATCTCCTCTATCAACTGGAGGGAGAATATACCATAATGCCTCCACCTTTCTTCAAAGTCATTTGGACAATCAGCCCAGTAGTCCTCAGTATCTACTCTATGATGATAATTGATTATGAGATTGAGCTCAATGAACTTATTCAAATAAAAAAAAGTCTTGGGCCTGAAGAAGTGAACAGTGATGGGAGCAAGGGCCCTTTCAATGTTCTGAGCTTCCAAAGCTATTTTACATGTATAGTTATCCAAGGATATGGGGAAATGCAGCCTAGATATTTTCTTGTCCATGCAGGTTCTATGTAACTTATCTATTTACCTGCATACTTCAATTAAAGCCATCTTATCATTACAAAAGATAGGATGTTTGAGAGGTGCATTCTCATAACTGGCTAGCTTGATATACGAAAAGCTTCTGAATTGAATGAAGAAAGCTCCATACTTTTCTATCAGGTTCATGGCTTCATCAGAAAATCTCCTAGCAGTATCACTCTCTAGAAGCCTCATAATGTACATGGTGAAAGCATCATTCACCCTCCTGAAGTTGTGATTACTGGTTTCAAGGGTGAACTGAGGGCAATATGCATAAATGGGTTCAACCTTCTGACCCTCGATGTATGTGAAACCAAACCATTGTCGAGATGCTGCTAGGGTATACATAAGATAAGAAGTCATATAGAACTTCTTGGTTTGTTGCACATTAGACAACTGTTCTGTCAAATTCATGCAAATGATCTCTTCCCAATTGATGTTCTGGCTACCTTCACAAATGATGTTGATTAGTGGGCACATCCAGAAGTGAAATTCATTGGTGGAGGGTAAGCCCATGACCTGAGCCAACAAGATGATGAAATCAGACATTTCTTCGTTAAAATCAGCCCTAAACAGAGCCTTGGAAAGTCGAGACACTCCTTTTTTAGGGTTCTTTAGCCATGAATTTTCTACTCTTGCTTTGTATTTGTCACTTTCTTTCTCGAAGAGAGTCTGTGCCTGACCTTGAGATATAACAATGGAGTTTTCAATTTCTAGGATACACAGAGCAGTAGTAATGGCAGTAGCATTGAGCTTGGTGATTTGTTCCCCATACACATTAGACAATTCATTCGTGTCAGGGTTGAAGTGAGATCCGCAGGTGAGCAGAGTATTGGTGCATTGTGCCAAGATTAGGAAACCCGTAGAAAATGTAAGGCCATTGTCGTTGATCATTTGTGCCATGGGAGAGGGGTTAGGGTCAGTCAAACTGCTCCAGAAATCACCAAAATCCAGGTGACAAACCTCACTATCCCCAATATCGGGAACAAAAGATTCGAGTGGTGAAACATGTTCCTGACCCTAAAATTTGATCTTCATGCTGACAATGTACAAAGAAATAACCTTTACAGCTCGAATCTACAAAAAAAAAATGCAAGGGGAATGGGAGCACGAGAAGACAATCTTGATTGCAAGGATATGAGCGAATGGTAGCAAGTAAGCAATGTGTAAAATGCGTAGAGGGAAGTCCCATTAAATAGCCATTTTAGAAGATAGAAGGTTATAAATGTGCATTAAATTCATATGCAATGACTCAAAAAAGGCAAGCATCAAGAAGAGTAGAAAAAACTAGCCTGGATGGTCTTTGGTACATTTGGGACATGAGGGGTGCAAAAACGTGATTTGGCCGATGCAAGTGATGTAGGGAGAGTGGGCCAAAAGAGCTCAGGTAGTTCAGGAACTTAGAAATGTGAGGGACGCTGTGATGCCCATTAAAACAACCCACTTCATACCCAAGAAACAACCTAGGATTAGTTAGAAAATTATGGAATAATTTTTTTTTTAATTAGAAGTGTCCACAACCAAGTTACAAGATCAACAATTGACCCTATTAGGTTCCAGAACAATTCTAAATTATTAGAACATATTTTTCATTTCAGTAACAAATTAACAAGTTCACATGGTTCAAATTTTAGGGTTAGAAGTTTCAGTTAGGTTCAGGGAGTAATTTATCCCCATACCCACTCTCTAACAGGCTCATAAGTTTCAACTTGATTTTTCTCATACTTAATGCTTCCAAAATTTCCCTAAATCATTCCCATTGGATAGGAAATTTTCTCACCTTTTCGGTGATATAAAGAATTCCTCCTAACTCCTTCAGAAACTCAAGATATGAGCACTGGATGGACCTTAGGGGTCAAATTTTCCCCAAGGGGACACATGTCAGGCAAAGGTGAAAGGAAAAATTTGGGTCGGCAGGTCGCGGGGTGGCATTTGGAATTTTTCCTTGCGGGATAAAATTCCCATTTTTCCCCCATGCCTCCACGGGTCCTCCAAGGACATGTGGCGGCCTCTGAGTCGTCGCCGGACAACAAGGAAAGGAAGGGCGGAGCGACGGGAGAGTTTGGGGCATTTCACCCAAAGGGAAGAAAACAAAACAACGCCCACATGCCCGTGGGTCCACCAGGGACATGGTGCACTCCACGATTCACTCCTTGGGGAGAAGGGAGAGGGAGCAGGCAGGTGGCGGAGAATATTTGGAAATTTTCCGAAGGGGAGAGTGAAAGGGAAAAGTTGGATGCGCGGGTCCATGCACGCCCGCGAGGAGAATTTCCCAAGGCGAGGGTGGGAGTGCGGGGCCGGGGGGATTTTTAAAATTTTTTTCCAAAGGAAAAAACTTCAAAGAAAAATTCTGCAAAAGGTTCTCCCCCTCCGCTGTCACCCCCCCAAGGTGCCACGTGGCACCCTGTGATTGGCTGCAGGCCGGCGGGGATAAAAGAATTTTTTTCCAAAATTTTCAAAAGGTCTCAAGGGAAAAAAAAATGTTGTGCCTCGCCGCTGCCCCCTGTGAGGACACGTGGCAGCCTCTGATTGGCTACGGGCTGGCGGAGGAAATTTCAAAAAATTTCCCGAGCCAAAAATTTTAAAATATTTTATAAGGATCATAATGGGAATTTTTCGGGCCGCGGGCCCGCCAGGGAAAATTTTCCTAAATTTTCCCGCCAAGGCAGAAAAACTTCAAAGTGCCATAACTTGAGCTAGAAAGCTTGGTTTTGGGAAAACAAGGACTTTCTGGAAATATCTCAATGCCCTCTTTGCACAGAAACATAAATTTTACTTTTTGATAAATTTTAAAGGGTTAATTTTACAAAAAATGATCTGTAGGATTTTAAAAAGCCAACTAGTAATTTCCAACTTCTAAATTTGATTAAATTGGATATCCTCCTTCACTCAACATGCCAAAAAAACATGGAGGATTGCTCTAGGAAGGATTTAGAGTGTTTTAAGGAAGTAAATTTGTTTAATTTTTTGAAGCTGCATTATTCAAACAATTGACAGAAAAACGACTGTTAGAGGGATTGGATTCGATTTTGCATTAATTTAACTTGTCTTCTTAAGTGTTCCTTGTCAATTTGAGTTCCTTAACATCTTAGCATGCTATATTATATCAATTCCAAGTTGATTGTTAAGTGCAGGTCTGAACTGTGCATTTTTATTAAATTATTTGCCAGTTTTAAGTTTATAACAGAAATTCCATTTCTAGAAATTTGTTTATCAAATTCATCATTCAAGTGTGGCATTTCATTCCTAAACTAGTCCAATACATTTAGATTTTTATAACAAACCATTTCAAAGCTAAATTGCAAATCTGATTTCCACTTTAATATATTTCAAAAAGAAACAATGCAATATAATTCCCTCCTACGTATTTCTTCTTCTTTCAATTTTCAAAACAAAGATTCCAATCAAAATTTAACATTCCAAATCAACCCAACAATGCAATGAGAAGAAAACTTGCAATTCTTTATTAATCCAAAAGAATACATCTTTACATTCTTTCCATTCCTTGATTGTAATTAACAAAATTCTATTTCTTTCTTTTCCAATGTACAGAGCAGAATGTAAATGTCTTTCACACTTTAAATAAACACTTTCAATCCAATTACAACATCTTTTCTTCACAATACAAATGTTACAATTTCATCCACTTCAAGTGGGAAAGGATTACAAATGAATATGTTTTCACAAGGGACTGTCAAACTGTATTTTTCCTTTGCTCCAGGATAGCAACATGCACATTTTCTCTTTCTCCAAGTTGATCACAACAAAAGAGGGGAAAGGCAATGCTCTCCACCCAACCAAGACATCCAATGAAAGGAGAAGCCTTCCTTCATCATTGGCCCCCGAGCCCCAACCAAAATACAATAAGAGATGCAATTCAACCCATGGCAACAACTGGCTTCCACAACACACAACATTCTTTCAAACATGCACAATTCAATATAAAACATAGTTCAATACAAAACAACAGTTCACAACTGCAATTGAAAACATTCCAATCAAAACTCAGGCTTGATCATGCAAGCCAAAGGAGCAAGGTCTATGGGGGAAGCTACTTATGCCTCCCAATTGGGAATTGGGCATCCACCAGAACAAACCGCAAAATAAATTTCACCATACATATCCTTATGCCCCCCACAAATCCCTCCTTATGCCCCCCCATAGATTTCCTTATGCCCCCCACAAAGTAAGAAATGCAAGCTATTTATTTTCCATGGTGGATCCCAAACCCAAACTCCCTCCACAAAATTCTGATGCCAATGGCATTCCTTATGCCCCCCACATGGATTCCCCATAGCCTTCTCCTACACCATCCCTAAGGCAGTCTACCCAACCAGCCAACAATTAAAACAAACATGCACCTTTCACACAACACAACAAACAAATAACAACATAAAAAGGAGAGTTAAATTCCTACCTCTCCATGGTTACTTTGCTTCCAAACAACAAGCTTTCCAAAACAATAACATAGTTCCAAACAACAATGCCAAGTATGAAGATATCTCCAAATTCCTCCATAATCCACAATAGCTCCAAAACAACCAAAAAATGCGCCCCCAAGGAAGAATGCAAAAAGGTTCAACAACCCAAAACAAGCAAAGAGTTTTGAATTAAATAGAAGAGGGAAGAAGAGAGGATTATGTGGATCCATGTAGGATGCCACATCACACATCCTCAAATTCAAACACAAAAGACAAAATCCATTCTCCCAAGCACAATAAAGAGGTGGGTGAAAATATGACAAGTTACTTGCACACTCCAAAAAGCCCACACCTCAAGGGACAACAAAATTAAATAAAATGTAAGAAAGTGCAATCCAAAACACATGCAACATGACTTAATAAAATGCATTATAAAAGTCACAAATCACTTATCCAACCATAAGTATGGTTGTTAAATTAAATTTCGAGGCATGGGATAAGTTTTACTTGTCCCACAAGCCTCCAAAAATAGCCCCCAAACACAAATTCGAATTTTTCATGGAGGTGGAGTATTTCATACTCCAAAATCAGACTTACACAACTCTTACACTTACGCATCCCTTAAATTTAATAAATCCAGCCAACAACTTCCATTATTACTTTCCCATATCCCAATTTGATTTATTTAAATTTTAACCATATGATTTCTCACATTAATCTACCACAATTTTAATTAATTAAAAGAAAGGGAACACATTACTAATAAAATACATACAACAATAATAAAAGAAACACATTAATAAAATACACAAACCCATGGTCACATATAAAGGAAATCCCCCCCACATGGGAATCCCTAACAAAACAACACACACACACACACAAAACAAGTTGCCATGGTGACCTTGTCGAATTCACCTAGAATTCCATTGTGGTTGGTCTCCGATCCCCCGATGTTTTGTTGTGATATTTTTAACCTAAAAAATACAAATACCTCCTTCGGCCTCATGGCCATATCAGAACATCCAATATGATACAAATAAAATCACAAAATCATCTAAGTATGTGAATCACAACAACATCAAGTAATTAACAATATCACTTAATTACATTTTTATCAACAACAATGTCATCGTCATATAATATCCATTTCTAGATCTTCTCATAATATCCAAAATCACATGTCCCAAACAACATCCATAAAACATCCATGTCAAATAGTATATCATCATCCACATATGAGTGTCTCTAATAATCATCATGTATCATATCCAAATCAAGATCAACAATAATCCATGATCAAATGTCTAACAACATACTAAATCAAAACATAATAATGTCCATAATGTGATCAACTATATCAAAATAGGTATCTAAAAGGTGTCAAAGGGAAGTCGGCACTACATAGTGATTCTTGCCAACACCAGGAGCTCCCATCCCCTCTTGGTGACCCTGAAATGTAAATGATATTCTTCAACAGTCATATTGAACCTTTTGGGTCCCTTTTACTACCATTGCATTGGAAGAATCTATATCTATAATGGTTGGTAGTGATTCTTTTTGGCACCCCAATGGTGGGAAAACTTCCTAAATATAGGGATTGATGTGAATATAAAATTTATGTAATCACCTAATAAGAGATACAAACACTAAAACAATAGCTATCACCACTCCATTGAAATTACTAATGAAGTTGAAAAGGCTAGATGTTAGGGAACAATCTACCTCAAGCACTTCCATTTAGCATCTCAATTTCATAGCAGAGCAAGGGTACTGATACTTCAACATGTTAGGACAGCAAACTGCACTAGGAGGGTAAGGTCATTCTTTCACTGCACTCAACTATTTAGCATACCATCAGCCTCTCTTTATGGATTTCTCATTCATCAAGTCAACTCAACATGGCATTCCATTTCAACCTCCCTTCATGATCAAGACAACAAACTCCACACATAAAAATACATGCCAGGTCATACAATCCCTTCGTGTAGCTCTGACATTTGTAAGATCACTTTGCTGACAACGTGGTGGGACATTCATGACATCCCTCCATTTACAAGACCTTCATTTTTACATTCAATATGACATGTCATTAAACTCCCTTTATGTAAATTCATCGATACTCCATTTGAACATGACATACTGCCAAACTTCCTTCTCAATAGGTCTGAATTCATCAATCATGAGAATTGGTTTTCAGGTCTATATTAAATTGAATCATTTGCGATATCCTTCTTAAAGAGGATGTGGATAAAAAATGGTAGCAACCATTTAGGACCTGTCAGGACACTATTGCCCATAGTTGAGTCAATCCAATGTTATAAGTGATGCCCCTAAAATTCCTAGGTGTTTGATGTCCACCCTCATCTGAAATAGTATAAGACTCATTTTCTGAGAATGGTTAAGGTCAATTTTTACTTCGATTCCACCATCATTCTAAGCTAAGCTTATACACTCGACAACATTGTGAATCAAAGGCTTATTTTATTCCCTATCATGTAAAATCTTAGGGTTTCAAATTTAAATTCTTTATTTTATTGGTTCACATTTTGTTTTTCATTTTTTATCTAGGAAACTTCTACATTGCATGATGTAGGACTTAGAAAATTATATTATTAGTGCAATTTGATACTGAATAATTAATCATTTTGATGGAAAGAGGTTCTATGAATTCAATTTCCATCCTTTCCTAACTTGGTACTTTGATGAATGGCATGGAAAAACTTTAGATCATTTGTTATGGAAGAGATCATGCAGTGACTTGTAAGCCACATAAGTTTGGCATCATTATAAAATGGGGAGGGATCAAGCTATGTATTCATAGACCACACCTTGACATAATTAAAACCCATTGACACTCATAGAGTGCTATCAAGGGTTGAGGTAACGTTGCATACCTATTTTGTGAGGAGATGAAGTCTGTCTAAGGCCAAATGAGGATAATAAATATTATTGGGCATAACATGGGATGAGATACATTTGAGTGTTACATTGGGTGTTAATAGTTAAAGACATAAGGGTGATGATGCCTAGGACCTGTTTATGAATGTTATCGAATTCATATGATAAAAAAATAATGAGGGAGGCTATAGTTCATGAATTTGGAAATTCTAATTTACTTGGTATAGATTCTCATGTCCACTATGATTAAAAGTAGTTAAGTATGTGAGGTATTACATTGAGCTAATAAAATAATGGCTCACTTAAATGTCTATGTATATAGCCTATACAAAATTTGAATAGTAATGAGGGGTATAAATTAGGTTTAAGCTCATGTTGTTGATCCTAGGATAGTTCCAAATGACATAATGTAATAAGTTATTATTGTTCTACCTTAAAATGGAAGAAAGATCGTGATAAAGATATGGATGTTACCCATATTCAAGATATTGTATGAATTTCATGAATATAAGTATTGGCCACAAGAAAATTTGATATGTATTTTAGTTTCACATTAAGGATTGGCCCACAAAAAGGTAGGGATGGAGACACTCATGGTGATTATGATCCTATGGTACACAATCCTAAAGCAAAAAGATGTGAACTAAGAGTCTACAAATGAGGGAATGGTTTACCAAATAATGATTAATATTGTCTGGCCCTATTAAATATAATTGTGCACAATGACATCAAACATGCTCTAATCCAAAATTCACCCCAATAGAACTCTTTTTTATTTTTTATGCGTCACTAAGTGTCTGTTAATTTCCTAAGGCAAATATTTTATTGACAGTTATGTGTCATAAAAACTTAATGTTATTCTAGGGTCCCCTCATTTACAAAAACTAAATAGTCAGGAACTGATGTAAGAGCATCAGCAAGATTCTGAGATTCAAACAAAAAATTACATAGCTATGAGGTAAACTTTCGGGCTAGAAAGAATTATGGAAAAAGTGAGTCTTAAGTCCTAGTCAAGAGTCCTTGGGACGCGCGGGACAAAATGGTACGTTTTCCCTCCTAAACCAGACGAAATGAGTCAAAGGCAGCCTTAAAGCATGTCTGGGACGCGTGAGCCAAAAGTACGATTGACAACCGGTCAATTAACCGGGTGAATCGGGAAAATAAAGTCCGAACGGTCCGAAAGTGTAATAGTATTTCTCTTAATAAGTTGTGGTAATAGAATGCATGGAGAACACAACAATACAATAAATGCACACTTTAGAGGTTGCCATTGAAGATTTTCAAGAGTAGAGACAATTTTAACCATAGATTTTTCTTCATTTTTTTAGGAGATGGATTAAAAGTTTATTTTCTTTAAAAACAATTAGAAGATGATGAAGCTTGATCATGATACTTGAGTTTTCCCATAGATAATAGAGATAACGTAATAATAGAGATGTCTCAAAGATGTCACTCTCTTATAATAGATGTCTCAAAGATGTCACTCTCTTATAATAGAGATAAAATAATTTTAACAAAAAGATATTGGAATTTATAATCCATTAGTACATTGAACATCTTAGCTAAGTTGTTCTTATAACGTAATACATATTCAGCTAGATACTCATTAGATCCTTGTTTGATTTATGCAAGTTGAGCATATGATATATTAGAAATGATAATGGTTGAAAAATGGGCAAGAAAAGCATCGAATAAATGTGTAAATTATGTTACCAAATGAATAGGTAGATTGTATAACTAACACATAACATAGTCTTGGAGACTTCGTGTAGATAGCTTAGCTAATAATGTATGATCATCCGCATAATCTAGACATGCCACATAAAAATATCGGAGATGTTGTTAAGGGTCACCATGGCCATTGAAGGTGGGGAGCTTAGGGGTGACAAAAATTGGAGGAAGTGGATAAGTGGAAGCACATGTGCAAAAGAAGTGTGTAGTATAGTGGAATCAAGAGATGGCGATGCACGAGAAGTAGCTATTTTAAGTTGATGAATTTGATTTTGCATATCCTGCTATAAAGAAGTTAAATCAAGAGTGTTTGAAGAAGATCTTGGTTGTATAATATAAGCATTAGGTTGAATGATTAGTTCAATAGTAGTGGGAATGGAAGTAGGAATATGAAGGTGTGTAGTAGAGGCCATGGCAGTTGAGGAAGATCCTATAAGGGGTATAAAAGTAACATCTCGAGATATTTTATCAACCATCAAAGCATGGAGAATATGCATAAGATGTGTAGGATTGTCACGCAAAGCTTGCCAAAAATTGGTAAGATTTTCTAGTTGTTCTTATTCAATGTTGGTATCATCATCATAGGATTTCTCGATATTAGATGTTTCAATGTTTTCGATAGGAAAATTTTGAGAGTTGGAAAAGGGGTTACTAAATTTAGAAATTGATTTAGAAACCCTGTGGGTAAATGGAGGGAGATCTATATGCTTAAAATACCCAAAATGACCACTACAAGTGACGAGCATAAGAAAAAAACCATAGACAAAAGGTGGGATTTGAGCGATGGGTTCACCAAATGATTTAACAAATATTAAATTTGTAAA
Source organism: Taxus chinensis (assembly GCA_019776745.2). Lineage (NCBI taxonomy): Eukaryota > Viridiplantae > Streptophyta > Pinopsida > Cupressales > Taxaceae > Taxus > Taxus chinensis. The sequence goes on from CM034154.1 coordinate 7,115,765, forward strand.
ACCCTTATATTGCAGAGTCACGTATGATAAATAAATGCAAATTACATATTTGACACAAGTAATAAGTAAGTAAAATATGAAACCCTAAGTGCAAGAGAGGTAAAAATTACTTAACTGATTTATGCTTGATATGGGACTATGCAGACTGGGTAAATTGATGAACATGAAGGTTATACTATTAAAATTAAGAAAAATAAATTTTAGAACCATCTGATGAGCCTCGACCAGGGAGCTTGGACTGGGTTAGGGTTTCCTAGGCATTAGGGTCTACTTCTGGGTTCCTATGACTGTGCAAGGGCTTGAAACCTGATTTTTATGATGTTGCAAGATGGTTGTTGATAGTCGCTTGTATGTCGCACTTTAATCACAAAATTCACGTATAACCTACAAGGATATGATGACCTATAAAACCCTCAAACTACATCAAATCCCAAAAAAAAGATGCAATATGGGGATTCATACTGACCCTAGTGGTCACCTGACTAAGTGAACTTATGACCGAGCACTGCACTACATCTCAGACTCCATGTAGTTCTTGTGCATGTGTGAAAGAATCATGCCCTAGGAAACCCTTGTTCTAGTGTATGTGATAGTAGGTGATAGCTATATGTACCAATGTAAATAGATATGTGGATGGAAAAATGAAATTCCCCTCCTATGTGTGTATGCATAAAATGTAGTTGCTTGTTCCTTGAATGAAAGGTAGATGGATGCATTTGATTCTCTTTGATGCATTTGGATGAAACCTTAGGTGATGATAATTTATGCTTAGATCTTGGTCCTTTATTTTAGTCACATAGCTTTGTATTTATATGATTCCCATGGTTGAATTTTGTAATTGAAAACTAGAAGGCCAACCCATAAGAAAATAGTATGCCCAAAAGATAAAAGAAACCCAAAAGAAGTGAGTAAGATAGAAAAGGATCAGGGGCACCTAGAAGAATGAGGGCATATGGTGGCTAATGTCCTGTCTAGGCACTGACATCCAAAGCCTGAAAGATAAAGAAAAAAAGTTCATATTGTGTTATAGGGTGAACAAAACCAAAGAGAAAACAAGAAAGACAAAAAAGAGGCCAAAAGAAAGTAGTCAATTACTAGTTTTCTAGCTTAGGAATCATATGAATGCAAGTATGCTTTTAGGACCTAGAAATTTACCCAAGTGCAAGATTTTGTGTCTACACCCCAAAAGGAATCATTTTCCCCTAAATTGATTGTAGGAAAATCCAGACTCCAAAATACATATCATAGAAATTATGATAAAATGTATAATGTTAATATGAATTTCATAAGGAAATGACGACTTGCATAAGGTAGTAATATCACCCCAAACTGATGAAAAACTATGCAATATTTATCTTATACAATTCAAAAAATATTGCAAAGGTGGAATAAAAAAATAAATACAAGATTTATCCTTCAAAATGAGTAGTATTTTTTTAAAAATTTCTGTAGATAGCTTCCTCAGACACAACTAAAAATGACACTTCTGCAACACCAAATATTATGAAAGTGGTCTGATTTGGCCTCTAAAAATTAGAGATATGAGAAACCACCCAAATCAAATTAGAAAAAATGTCAAAACATCTTATATCAGCCCTAAAAGTAGGTCGTTCCACATGAAGAAGAGGTGGAAATAAGAGGAAACAGAGTTACAACCTTTCACCTTCAAACCTTTAGATAAATCAACAAAAATTTAGCCTTCAAACTATTGAGAAATAATAAAAAATACCACTAACTCTATGATCTGCAATGGAAACCCCAGGGTGGAGAATCCTCTCTTTTAGGAGAAGGGTTGTAGTTCTCCTTCTAGATCTCCTGGAGGGTTTTTCATCCTTAAGAGTGAATATCTAAGGGTTTTCATCCTTAACATATTATAAATGCAATCTTAAAGCTTCACATACAAATCATATTTTAGAAAATGAACAAGGGATGCTCTCCTCAAGCAAGTCGATTAGCTTATGTAGAGTTATTGGCCCAACTAACCTCCCTCAACATATAATTGGCCTTCAGGCCCTTATTTAATTGTTTTTCCCCTTTGATCCATCCCATAAGGAGGTCACATTTTCTATGGGAAAAATAGACTTTATAATGTTAATTTAATATAAGTTATTTTATAATATTTTATTTTTTTTATTTACATTTCATAATCAATCATTAGGACTTAAGTTTCCCTTGTGCACATCCCTTAGCCATTAGGGAGATAAAATGGGCTAAGGGTCTTTGACATAGGTTACCTTAGGAAGTGGGACATTTCACTTGACATTATCCTTTGTGGGAAAATTTTAATTTTTCTCTAAATTTTTTGTTACCTCCCACGTCTACTACTCATCAAGTTGGACTCCTTCACACACCTCTTACAAAAAAATTTTGAAAATCCACTTACATATTTTCTATGGCCCAATTATAAACTTGGAAAAGGATTTTATAGGGTTGCTTGGGAATTTTTTCTCCTTCCTAATGATTTTGGAGGCCTCAAATTGCTTAACGTTGGGCATCAGGGTGTTTCATTTTTTTCTAAATAGATCATTTGTGTCATTGAAGGACAAGAAATTTGGAAGATGATTTTACAAAATTGTATCTCTAGAGTAACTCCATAGGGGTATAGGACCTAAAAAGGCCTTGGATTTCAGTACCTTCTTATTATCAAATCCCTAATGAAATTGGTTGGCTCATTTTTTATCAAAAGTGTTTAGAAGGCTTAACGAAATATTAAACTATGGTTTCTAAGGGATGGGGATGGATTCAGATATGGTCTTTCTATAATTTTTCATTATGTTTTTTGGTCTAATGTTATTAGTTTCCATAACATCCCTCTTTTGGAAGAGCCATGGATGTATGCTCTCAAGATATTCAATTGAGTGATTCACATTATGTAGAATGTATTCTACAACCAAAGTAAGAGATTACTTTCTTGGCCATAAGAAAAAGCTAAATTCTCATTGGCCAATATTGATCAAAATTCATTTAAAGGAAATTTTGGATGTTTTCACTGAGGATATGCTTCATAAATTTGGATTTCATTCTTCCCATTCATGGCGGAAAATTTAAAAATGGTATCAGAAATGTTGTTTCACAATGAGTGGACCAACAAGGGATATGAGTTTCTCATAACAAAGTTTCACATGGTGGATAATATAAATTATTGGGGGTGTCTTTTATTCATTAGACATCATTGGAAGCACAAATTTTCTACTATCTAAAATGTTATTATGGTACCCAAGATTTTTCATTTTTATTTGTCTTATATATTAGAGATTACCCCTCATTCACACACTTATCCATTTAGGAGTTATTCAACCATAATGTCATTTTGAGGACATGTTAAGACCATTATGTTATAGACATTAAATCATGCACTTGGGTACATTTCTAGGTCCTAAACGCATGCTAGCATTTACATGATTCCTTAGAAAGAAAACTAGTGATTGACAACTATCTTTGGTATCTTTTCTTTGTTTATTATTTTCTATTTGGTCTTACACACCCTATAGCCCAGTTAGGATTTGAATGGTTTATCTTTTATGGCTTTAGATACCAACGCCCATCTAGGATAACAGCACTCAGGCACTCCTGTCCCCTTTGGGTGCCCCTGACCATTTTATACCGTACTCACTCTTTTTGGGTCTCTTTTATGTTTTGCTCATCTTTTTCACTTATGGGTCGGCCTTCCAGTTGTCAGTTACAAAACTCAAACAAGGGAATCATTTAAATACATAAGTATGTGATCAAAATAAAGGACCAAAAACTAGGCATTATTATCATCACCTAAGCTTACATCCAAGAGGAACCCAAAACACTCAAAAGAATCCATCTAGAATCCATTCAAGGGAAAAGGGATACATCGAATTTGCATACATAACATATGAAGGGGGCTTCATTATATTCCATCCACACATTCTACTACATTGCTACATTCTAGATACAACTTGTTATTAAGTGTAATTTGCACAAGGGAATCCTAGGGCATAAATTCTATACATACTCACAAGAACTACATGGAGTCTGAGATGTAGTGCAGCTCTCGGTCGTAAGTTCACTCTCAGGGTGACCATCGATGTCAGTCTGACTCCCCATTCAACATTTTCATTTTTAGTTTTGATGTGGCTTGTGGGCTTGTGTGGGTGAAAATTTATTTTTTAGGTTACATGTAGCTTCACCTATCATAGTGTAAAAAACACGTGATCAAGAGAGAGAAATTGTGACACCCTTTAGACATAACAGAAATCAAATTCAGAGCTTCTGTGCAGTCATGGGTGCCCTGATTCAATCACTAGCACCTAGGTGTCCCTGTCCTGCTATGGATGCCCATGTCTGACCTTGTTTGTGAGTTATAGAATTTATAGAGATTAATTACAAAATTTCTTGCATCCTATTCATCACTTATCCCTACCCAAATCAGTTTTAGTTTGCATGGAAATAAACTAAGTTCATCTATCTCCTTCTCCTTCTTAGGGTTTCATATTTTAAATTTTAGTTTTCTTGTTTGATTTATATATTTCATCATTTATTTCAGTAGTGACTATAAAATATTAGATTTAATTCAAATTAAGTTAAATCATTTGGTGAACCTGTCACTCAAACCCTACATTATGAGAATATATCAAAATCTATCTCCTTCTTTTCAATTCATGGATCAATATTTCTATCCTTATTTTACTCCAATTGAGGTTTTAGGCATGGCTACTACTGCTACTGATTGTATGCAAGTTTCGTACTTAGCATCCTCTTCACTTCATTATTCCAATGCCTTATCTAACCATCAATGTAGTCACCACCTGTCACACTCATCCTCCTACGACTCCACCTATCTCTGTCCCAAAACCTATCACTTTTACAGTTCCTCCCACTACCTCTAATGGTTATGACATCATTAAGTAGCTTAAGAATACACCAACAAAAATATATATTTATGATATCTTGCGTAGTGCATCTAATTGTTGTTATACATTAGAGGTCGCCCTTCATTCCATCCACATTGAAACAAATAATTCACCTATTTCTTTAACTCACCTCATTCAATCCTTCATAAATATACCACATGCTATATATTTTAGTGATGAGGATATCCCTCCCTATGCTTCTAACAATCCATTTGCACCTTTTCTCTTTACCGTCACTATTGGAGCCATCTACATTAATCATGTACTCATTGATAATGGATCTACTATAAATCTATGTGCTCTCTCTCCTTAGGAAAATAGTCATTACTGATTATTTAATTAATAAACCCTCTCAATTCACTCATGACTATGATTTCACTACTCGCACATGCATGGGAAATGTTATCCATTTTTCGCACCCCTGCTAAATGGACAACTTAACATGTCTGAGCATTGGCGGGTGATGGGTGCAATGCCTTGCACTTTGCGGGGTAGCTCGTGTGTTAGCTTGATTGAGTTGGTCTCCATATGTGGAGAACTAATGATCCATAATGAAGGGCTAAGTTGATTTTAGTGGGCCGAACCCTTTTAGAAAGCTCATAAATTTGTGCAGATTGCGGGTTTTAACACCTACTTGTAGCATCAATAGATGTTACCCGGTGGTAGAATTTTATACTACCAATTGGTAGAATTTTATATCACCATATGGTAGTAGGATGGCCACATGATGAGGTTTCACAGAAGGAAACACCAGTGAAAAGCTACTGGTAGCATCATATGATACTACGAACTGGTAGCATTTCATATGCTACCGGTTGGTAGCGGATCATGATGTTACAGTCTGGTAGCATTTTTGGTGTTATTAGCCGGTAGCATAAAGGTGACTACAAGGTGTACCTAGTAACACAAAGGTAGCAACAAGGCACAACTAGTTGTCAACATATTTTATGATACCAACTAATAGCGGAAAACGGAGTGTTTGTGTCATGATGACACCATGGTGCTGGTAGCAGGGAAAACATGTTACCATCTGATTGCATTTATGCAACCAATCTAAATTAGGGTGAGTAATGGAAGGAATGCTATTGGCCAGTAAGAAAAAATATTCTCTCGTTTGACACCTAAAATAATTATGCAACCGGCCATGTCGAGAAAAAAATGCTACCGTCTGGGAGTAAAATTACATGCAACCAACTGAATGTAGGGACAAACCAAAATCTAATGGAAGTAGTTTAGAGTTTATTCAACCACTATTTTAATGAGGTATGGAGCCTATGACTACCCACGAAATCAAAGGAACACGTTTTATGGCTTCCTATACCTCTTTAACAAAATATTTCGATTGTCAAGACAATTTCGAGGTTCTTCATCTATATATTGTAAAATTCACCTCATTTTAAGGGGAGACATTCTGTAATGTAAATGAACTCTGTCAAAATTGTTCCAAAAATTTTATGAGTTGTAGGCCTTTAATTTTGACATTCTGCAAAGGATTTTTCTTTGTATTAACTTTGTAATGGATTGTGCATCTTTCTGAGCAATACAATTTGTGTTTGTGGTTAGTTTCTACCTTAACTTGGGTTATATTATGTTCCTTGCCTCCTATTACAACTGTAGGTATATTTTGCATGCTTTGTTCTTCTTGTAGGATTAAAATCCATTGTGCTCCATGAAAATTCATATGGGACTTTTGGTTTCCCTCTCCTACTGTTTCTTCTTCCTATTTTCACTCACATGGAATTTCTCCATCTCTTGTTCTTAGTGTTATCACCTCCCTTAGTTTAGGATTTACATTTTATGCATCTCCCTCTTACCTGGTCCCTTGGATTTGATTTTTTAGGAGTAGTTTAGCATTAGGAATAAGTAGAGGAACCAACCTTCTCAGGAGGTTTTTCTCAATTACAAGGATCCCACACCTTGAGATAATCCCATGTTAGTCAAAAGTAGGGATCTATAATGTGTAAATCCTAGGGTGATACTTTTTTGAAATAACATTTTTGGCATGACTAGTGGGACAAAATAAGTCAATTCTTCCATGTTTATGAAGATTAGATGCATGTCTTAGTGAATTTATATCCTTTGGGGGCTTTGTATTAGCACATCTGGTGACTCCTAGGATCATAATTCAATGGTTTTAGTAGCCAAAGTTTCTCAAATTAATGATAAGGATCTAAACCAGGTCTAGAATAAGAGAAGAAGGGATATTTGAATACTTGAAACTATCTCCACGAAGAGGAAGAAGAGGAAGAAAAGTTCAGAAATCTCCATCTCCACCAAATAGGACTCTATCAACACCTCCACTTGGTAGGCTATTTCATCAATCCACTAGATTTATTAGACCAATTAGAATGGATTCAAAACCAACTCCAAATCCATTTGTAAATTTCACAGGAAACATTCCACTTTCCCTCAATGCACAAAATCCAATTCCGGTGGCAACATTAAAGAACATTCTATTGTTTAATGGAGAAAATCATACAACTCCAATTGATCATATTTAGGATATTGAAAATGTTTGTGCCATACATGAGATTGTTGATATGGATGTGGAAATGAAACTTATTTCTTCTTCTTTCAGAGGAAAATATCTATTGCAGTTCATAAGCTTAGAAGTGGCATCAATTCATGACTTGAATGAGCTATACATGGCCCTCTGTGATCAGTTCAGAGAGAGGGGAGATAACTTATCTCTTTTGGAGTAGTTGACTACAAAAAAAAGAGTACCAAATGAATATAAGGATGACTTCAATTTAAGATTTCAAAGGACATGGGATAAAATTCCAATTTCCGTAAGACCAACGACTAAAGGTGTATTTCTGTATTTTCTTAAAGTATTAAATTATGATATATCTGTTATGATACAATCTATGAGAGGGATAACCTTACCAAGATCTTATGTCATAGCCATTAGAGATAAATTACCTAATTCAAGCTGGTAAACTTACACCTAGGCCACCTATGCCTATTTATACAGAAATAGGGAATCCTAGTTCTAGTCAAACACCTACATTAGCCCTTATTCCTTCTCCTAGAAATCAAAGTTCCAATGAATCTTCGACCTCTTATTCTAACACCTAAAATTAAATCGAAGATGTCATGAAACAATTGCAAAAACTAAGGAATGAGTTGGTGACCCTCAAGAGGAAACAAGCTCAGAATTTTAGACCTTATCAGCCTCAGTACCAACCTAATAAGCCCTCATATTAGTCTAATATACTTCCATATCAAGTTGCTAATTAGAATCAAGGACAACCTCCTGCTCGTAGGCCATTTCAACCATATAATCCTAATAAAACTTCAACATCTAGAGCCTTGGTTCCAATTCATGATAACCTTACACAAGAATATTAATGGTTCTTCCCTTGTGGAAAACCCCATAATTAGGTAGCATATTTCAATGGTATGCCAAATTAGGATCTAATGGTATAGAGTGTTGGTGTTGCACAAGAGAAAAATGAAGAAGAAAATCAACAAGTAAGCACTCAAGAGGAACCTCAGAATGATACTTCATTGGTAAACTGGAAAATAGCGGATTTCTATAGAGTTAATCAACCTCTTTCTCAAGGTGTAGCAGAAAACAAAAATTCTAAAAAGAGAGCTATTGAAGACAAAAAATCATCAAATTCAAATGATTCTTAGCCTTCTATCACACTTCAAGTAGTTAGGAACTCAAGTGCAGCCCTAATTTCACATAATCATCCTAGAGTGTCTGTTATACCAGCTTAAGTACAAGAAAAAGTAGTGCTAAGGAAAAGATCAGCAAAAGGATAGTCTGTCTCCATTTAACATCATTGATCAAATGAAGAAAAAAAATATAAGAATATCTATGTGGGAATCTTTAATAATTATGGGATAGAGGGACCTATTCCAGGCAACCATGACCGAATTGTATGTTTCAAACGAGTCACCCAAGGATCAAGAAAAGGTAGTAACTAATGCAAATCAATAAGAAGGAGGTCAATCAGGTAGAAATGTGAAATCCCCTCAATTTTATATATATTTAATCATTGGGAACAACCTAGTACATAATTGTATGATTGATTCAGGGGAAAGTAGTTTGGTTATGCCTAAGAAAATAACATACCAAATAGGTCTAAAGTATGAACTTATCTCAAAAGGAGTGGTAAAATTAGATGGGAGAGCAATGTGAATAGTTGAAATCATCAATAATTTAAATCTAACATTACATGCATGCCTAAATGTCACATTACAGTAAGACATATCAGTCATTGATTTACCACCACTCTTTGTTTTGTGCTTGTTGAGGGGTTTCATAGCTAAAATTAATAGGTACCTATCACCTGATTGGTCCCACATGCTCTTCAGAACAAGGTTTTTAACTAAATCTACAATCAGATCAGATCCAATTGTAAATTATCACATTGAGCCTTACATGCCAAGTCTAATTAATGCCAATTGCTTAGCCTTTAATAAAAAAAGATTTCCCAAGCACTCAGGAAATAGATACTAAGGTTGGGGGCTTCTAGATTTAACACTTGATGAGTGGGCTCAAAAAATACATGCATATGATCCATACAAAGATATGGAGGAATCTTAATTAGGCATCTATAGTCTACACGAGGAGAATCCAGCTCTTCCTAGCATTACCAATTTGGATGACAAAGATGAGAATGAAGTCTGACAACTATTATTTGATGGTTCAAGGAGCAGACAAGGTGTAGGTGGAGGAGCAATGTTTATATCTCCCAAAGGTATGAAATATTACTCTTCTTTTAGATTTTAGTTCTTTTTCTCAAATAACATAGACAAGTATGAATCATTAATAGATGGATTACATTGGGTAAGGAAAAGGGGTATCAAGAACTTACAAGTCTTTGGGGATAAGGAGCTGATGGTAAATCATATTAGAGGGCTTAATTATACTAAAAAGTATCTCCTTAAAATCTATGAGAACTGGGTGTGAGATCTCATTGAATATTTCAAGTTATTTAACATAAGTTCTATACCAAGGAAAGATAATGAAGCTGCAGACAAGCTTGTAGTAATTGAGGCAACATTTGATGTTGTTAAAAGCATACAAAGGATCAATATCATCCTCATATAAAATTAGTGGTAAGGAAAACTATTCTGGATAATAACACTAGTTGGTAAGTGTTCGAAAATGACCAACAAATAATAAAATTCCTACAGGAAGAGGTAGAATTATCTTCTAGAAATTAAGACAAATTGGAAAGGCAATGCGAGGATCAAGTGGTCAAACTGAGAAAAAACAAACTCTCAAAAGGTTTGGTGACTCTAGAGTCAATTTTCAACCCCAATGAACAGTTCTGGAAGGAGAAAACTAATATTCAATTCAATGGTGATGATTCAGAACTAGTTGGAAATGACAAGGTTCTCCAAATTAGAAAAGTAAGTACTCATCAAGAAAAATCTCATTTCATTCAACTTTGTCAATAATTTCCTGATATATTTTCTTAGAGTTATGAATATTTGAGAGGCTTTGATCCAAGATTGGAACATCATACTATAGAGTTATATCCAAAATCTAAGCCCATGACACAGAAGCAAAGGCCAGTGAATCCTCATATTGAGCCTTTCATGAAGAAGGAACTGAAAAATCTCATTGAGGCAAGTATCATATGTCCAATCAAGCACTCTTCATGGGTTGCAAACTTGGTGCCAGTCTAAAAAAGAAATAGAGAAATTAGGTTGTACGTAGATTTTTAAGACTTGAATAGAGTTTCTTTTAAGGATCACTATCCACTTCCTTCTATGGAGAAAATATTGCAAGTAGTATCTGGTTCAGAGATATTTTCATTGCTATATGGCTACTAAGGCTATAATCAAATCATGGTGAAAGATGAATACTAGTTCAAGACATATTTTACCACCAAATGGGGCAAATATGCATACAGGAAGTTGCCTTTTGGTCTTTCAAATGTTGGACCTATGTTTTAGATATAAATAGACATGTCGTTTAAAGGGATGATAAATAAGGTGGTTCTTGTGTTCTTATATGACATTACTGTATTCTCGAGGAACACATCTCATCACCTCCTTCATCTCAAGCAAGTCTTTGAGAGATGCAATAAATTTGGAGTGTCTCTAAATATGAAGAAATGTATTATCCTAGCTAATGAAGGCAAGCTATTAGGCCATATTATGTCTAAAGAGGGGTCGACCGTTATTCCAAAAAGAGTTGAAGCTATCCTCACTTTACCTTTGCTAAGCCATAATAAGGCTTTATAAATTTTCTTGGGGAGAATAAATTTCATCAGAAGGTTTGTGTCAAATTTTTCCACTCTTTATTTAAGATAAATCTTACCTCTTTAACCTAACTAAATAACCAAGACAATAAGACTCACCAAACCTTGATATGCATGTATTTTTTTGATACTCATAGATGTGATGGAAGATGATTGGATTGTTGTGCTCCGTGAAAGAAATGAAACCAACTCCTTTATAACGGTAAGAATTACATATCACTAACACTAAATAGAGCAGGATTAGTAATATAGGTAGGCGGGTTTCCTGGTAAAGGCCACTTCCCATAAGTTAAAGGAATTACTTGTATGGATGTCAACCCATTTTGAGAAACTTAAAGTTTATTTATGTAAATAAAATACAACATTTGAAATATGAAATACATGAGAAAATGTTTATGATTTATTTAGTTCATTACAGCAGATGATGGTGACATAGAAAGAAATATGACTAAGGCTAAAATTTAGAATCAAAATTGGAGTCTAGATTCTTAGAGAGATTTGAACCCACAGAGTAGTTTGGGCCATCCTCCTTAGAGAAATATAAATCAGGCTCATCGATATAATCGTCCTTGAAGAATTTTGAGTATTCTTCTTTGGTGTCGTATTTTCATGCAAAGTCTGAATCAGATTCCTAAATCCCGAGATCACTTTCAAATTATGCTTATGATTTCATGTTGGGGCCTTTAGGAATGTCTAATCTAGCCTCATAATCATTCTCAAGCCAAGCTAGATCAGCTCAAATTTGTTGCACCTCATAGTAAGCCTCCCAAAATTCATCAATAGTCTTACAGATCTTCTGGGTGAATAAAAAAATGCTCCATAGTTTGTCAAAGGGAGATAAATGAATAGTGCACAACTTGAGGTCATGAAAAATATTGTATTTTTCCCAATGAATCGGATGAAAGATGATCGGTAAAGAGTTGATTTTTGTGATCGGATGATTGGGTCTGCCTATGGCTATCTAACATAAGACATTCTTGACAAAATCTCAACAAACACAAGAGATAAGAGTAATTGATATGAATTATTGAATGAAATCTGACTATAGTAAAAATAGAATGCACAAGAATCACATATGATTCTAGGAATCACAACCAATTCTCCAATATTTAGGGGGCTAAATGAATAGCACACAATTTGAGGTCATGTAAAACATTTTATTGCTCCCAATGAAGTGGATGATAGATGATCGATAAAGAGTTGATGCTTGTGATCGGATGATTGGGTCCACCTATGGTTATCTAACATAATCCATTCTTGACAAAATCTCAGAAAAAACAAGAGATAAGAGTAATTGATATGAATTATTGAATGAAATTTGATTGTAGGAAAAATAGAATGCACAGGAATCACATGTGATTCTAGGAATCACAACCAATTCTCCAATATTTTTAATAGACTGATAAACTGAAAGATTTGAATAATTAATATGGAATTATGATCTATCAGAGGCTACTGTAAGACAATAAATGGTCAGATAAGAATGTTGGCATGCAGAGAAAATGAAAAGAAAAAACCTGTCCTTGATTGATAATGAGAGATGAGAGGTTAATAATATTACTAGCTGGATGATGAAAAAGTTTCAAAATGAATCCAAGATTCTTGACAATCATGAAAGAGAGTGTGGGATGATAGCACATTCATGTTAATGGAGAGTGACACTGATGAATCCTGATAAAAACTCAAAATGTAAGAATGCTCATGGATTATCATGGATGGTCCCTAAGAGAGGCAGAGAAGCTTGTTTATATAGACCACCGATGACTAAAGAAATCACCAGCGATTTCTGTAGTTCAAGTTTAAAGGTGATTATCTTGCTAATTCTAAGTTTATTTGATAGGGAATTTTGAGGGATAAAATGTAGTAATTGGACTAAGGTCAAGATTATTTTAGTTATATGGGTTTAAGTTAGGAATGATTTTGTTAGGATGACCATGGGGTGATTTTGGAAGGTTTCCTTATTAATTTTAAACTAGACTTAACTAATGTGAAAGAGGGATTTCACATGGGGGTGACATAGGAAATATGAATATGATTAATTAATTAATTGAATAAAATAGGGTGGATTATGACTTAGGATAGGTGGGTGTAATTGATTAAATTAATTAATTGAAGGGTACTAAGTGGATTACCTAGATCAAGGGATAGTGGCATGTTTTAATTGCCCATGGTTGCGAATCAGTGGATAATTGAATGAGGACGGGTGGGTATAGATTTTTGGTGCCTACATTTTCCCCCTTTTTTTAATGGTTTGAAAAATCTCCAGACAAAAATGATGAACAATTTTGGTTTACATGGGTGACTTAATTGCAATGCAATATAGTGAACACCAGTGTGTTTCATTTAAAAATTTGTCGTAGTATGAGGGGATATAGAATGTGCTACAAAGGAATCAAATGATAGGGTGACCAAAGTGTTTGACACCTATAGATGGATGATCCTCACTAGGTAGGCTAATTTGATGGGAATGTCAAGTGATGGGGGGCCAAAGGGTACGCATCCCATAGGCATATGATGAGTTCCAAAATGGATTTTGTTTGTTTGAATTAAAATTTCCAAAGATTTGGATCCTTTGGAAGAGACACACTTGTGTAGAAGTGGTGTTTTTCCATGCTTAAGGGTGTAAATGATAATGTTCACTAAAAATGAGGCAAATCACGCGTGATTTGGGGAATCACCCACAATTGTTGACAAATCGTTGGTGATTGGATCATGGTAAAAATTGGGGCATATAAATACCCAAGCCCTATGGTTTATTGTTCATTTTAAATGTGGTATAAAAAATCTTGGAGAGGATAATTTGGGTGATTTCAAGAAATTTTGAGTGATTATATCGAGATGACGACCCTTTGGAGGAATATGAAGCCACCAATAATAGAGGTAAGTTAATTTTTTCTTGTTTTTATGTGATTTTTGGTAGTTTTAGGATTTCATTTTCATTTTTGGGGCATATGGATGCCCTGTCTAGAATCGCTAGCGAATGATGGGATCATCAATGATTCAATAGAATCACTAGTGATTTACCTATGTTTTGGTAATTTTCAAAATGGAGTGGGATGTTTCAATTTTTTATGTGTTGGTGTTATTGTGATGACGTTGATTTTGGGGTTTTGTATTTTTGACTTTTTTTTTATATTTTTGTTGATGATATTAATGTTGCTTTTTTTATTATTTACAGGTGGATGCCAAGTTATCTATTCGTGACCATATCCATTGATTTTAGAGTAGGTTAGGGAGGTCATGACTGATGATGACTAGGAGCATGTAGATGTTGTGGGTTTTGGTGTTATGAGATACTACATATAGATTCATAGCTATCAGAGTTTGATATTAGCATTATTAGAGAGGTGGAACCCCTCCACCAACACTTTATGATTTCCCACGGGAGAGATCACGACCATGTTAGAGTATTTTCACCACATCCTAAGATTACCGATCCGTGGGGAGGTGATATATATCATTACCAAGGTAGAGAGATGGTGTAATGACCATATTATATGGGGAGGATGTTTTTCGATATTATATATGAGTCTGGGGCTTTTGCTTATGGTTGTGTTTATTTATCTGAGAGAGAGGGGTGTGCACGGATGACATTGATGATGATGGCCATCAATTTTCATGCATTGCATGATTTAGGAGGTAGTCACTTCCCATGGATGATGACAGGGGTAGTGGCTGAGATGATAGAGCATCACCCTATTTTAAAGTGGGGACCTACCCTACTCGCTCAGACATTTAGAGAGTTATGGGCCTAGAAGGCCCAGAGGCACTATGGATTGATGTTTATTTTCTCTTATAGACTTGAGCCTTATAGCATATTGTTATTTCTTGACCAATGGGATTACCATGGGGCATTGGTGATCAACACCCTTGCTTCATGAGAAGGAGATTAGATAGGGGTTATGTGGAGAATAGGAGGAGGAAAAGGTTTTATAGAGATTTATTATCTGGACTACAGGTAGGAGATGTTGTATGGAGGCCTTATTTGGATTTAACTTCCTGGCTTGAGTATCCATAGGCTTTAATTGGTTTATAGCAGGCTATGTGGATTCAGGCATGCAGAGTAGGTGAGCATGAGTTGCTCCATTTTGACCTTGTTCAAAGACAGTTCAGATTGGTGCAAGGAGTCACTAATGACCCTGTTCAATAGAGGTGATAGAATACAAATAGAGATAATCCGCGGATAATGGTAGTAAGACCCATTGTTATTTATGAGATGACGGGGGATATAGGACCTAATAAGGAGGGACAAATTATACAAATTGATGATGCAGAAGTTATCCAGGAGTACACTGCATGGTGGGTTCTAGCCTTGAGGATTTTTCATAGACTGCATGGCACAGAGGGCTGTATAGAGGGTGAGACGAGTGTGCATTTAGACAAAGAGGGGAGAAAAGGTATTTTCAGGTGATGATGATGATGATATAGCTATGGATATTGTAGTAGTGATGAATTAGAAGACCATAGTAGAGGGGGAGAGATATGGCTCAGAGAGAGCATGATGACCTTCTTGGTGTGCGGGATGCCCTTATTGTAGAGAGGGATGGGTTGATTGTTGAGAGGGATACAGTGGTGGTGAAGCGAGATGGTTTTCATGCATAGATTGTACATGTATATAGAGATAGAGAAAAGTACAAGTGTTATAGGGATTCATTGAGGAATGCCTTGGGGATCATAGGGCCTTCTATATATGGAGTGGAGATGTCAGTGATGGCTCAATCTAGTAGGAAGAGATGGGAACCTACAATATCTCCTCCATCTGGGATAATTTATGTTGCTCATTCTAATGTTGTGCAAGCTAAGAGAGATTATTATGTCGATTTGATCATTAACAACTACCCTGAGGCCACTTTGTATGTAGATCACTTGGCTGCCAAAGGGGCAGCTGCAACAGTAGCAAGACCTAGTATGAGTGCAGCAAGCATGGGGTAGCCACCTATAAGGCCAGAGAGAGTGGATGGTGGTGAGTGAGGAGCTAGAGGTGAGATTGTGGTGACGAGTGCTCCCGGAGGGGTCAGAGATTCAGGTGTTGTTGGGGTCACACATGCCCTAGGAGGAGAGGGCAGTGCTAGTATGATACTAAGAGATGTATATTTTACTAGCTGATTCAAATGTATATGTTGACATAGGCTCATAGAAGCCCATTGTTTATATGATGATATATATATATATATATATATATATATTGAATTTTTTTGGGATATTGATCACGATGTATATCAGACTATTTATGTATATGATGATGATGAGTTTTATGGCTTATATTGTATTTTAATTTACATGTGTCGTATGTTGTATGCTTTTGATTGGAATGTGTTAGTGTTATATGGATGTATGTGATGTAATATTGAGAAGCATGGTTTACAAACACATTTGGTTACATATGGTTAAGTGTGGTCAAATGTTTTATTGATTCAAATGGATTTAAAAAGTGATCCTAGAATATGGTGTATGAGAAATGTGACTAAATAAAATGAGGTAAAAATGAAATAATTTCCCCGCTATGGATTTGATATATACGTGATGGATTTCAAAAAGTGTGAAAACACTTGCACTTTTAGCCTTAAAAAATTTTAAATGAGATTGTCAATAAGCAGTGATATCCAATTTTTTACATCCCTACAAAATGGACAACTTATCAAGTCTAGATGTTGGCAGTTAATGGATGCAACACTTTGAAATTTAATAGGGTAACTCATGGAAAGATAGCGAGATGAGGACAAGGTCCATGATCTGAAAAGGGAAAAAAATAACGATAAAATACCGCTGGTAACATCATATATGATACCAAATGGTAGCATTTTATATGTTACTGACAGTTAGCACTTTTTCGTGCTACCGGCTAGTAGCAAAATCAGCGGGTCAGAGATAGGTAAACGACGCACAGGTGCACCAGTAGCACTCAAAATGCTACTGGCTGGTAGCATGACAATGGATGCTACCTTTCTGGTAGTAGATAGTGAAGGTTATGGAATAGGTCAAGAACACTACCGACTGATAGCATTTTTTAAGCTACTCGGTCCATTTGCACAAGGGCAATGTTGAAGTGCAGTTAGATGAAAACAAAGGCACTGGTAGCACTTTTATGGATGCTACCAGCCGATAATAGATTTTAAACTACTCGACCAGGAGTAGGGAGAGCATGTTATCATGGCTGGTCACATATATGCTAGTGGTTGACACCAGAGATGATTAGTGTTACTATCTAGGAGCAGAAAATGTGTGTAACCGACTGAGCGCAAGAAAAAACTAGGAATTAATGGAAGTGGTACAAGGTTGTTAAACTACTAGCTTAATGAGGTATGGTGCCTATGACTACCCATGTAAAGTAAAGTACCAAATTTGTATGGAATTCCTGTACCTTTTTAATGGAACCTTTTTTTTTTAGTGAGGCAATTTCGATGCTCTTCATCTATATATTCTAAAATTTGCCTCATTTTGGGGGGATTCATTCTTTTTTTCAAAAGAACTCTGTCAAATTTGTTCTAAAGATTATTGTGAGCTTAAAGGCCTCAAAATTGGGCATTATTGTAAATGATATTTTTCCTTGTGCCTATATTATAATGGATTGTACATGTTTCTGAGAAATAAAATTGGTGTTTTGTGGCTTTTCTCACCCTGATTCAAGTTATATTGCATCTTTTTCACCTTCTATTATGTTTGTAGGTATATTGTGCATGCTTATGTCTCTTTGCATGACCTTTTCATTTGTTATGCTCTATGAATCTATGGAGACTTAATATTGTTTTAGATTGTGGCGCACTTCTACTTACCCTCTCTCAACTTTATTTACTCCCTACTTGTTAACTCACCTAGAGTGTATAACTCCCTTTGTTAGTGCATCACCTTCACTTAGAGTAGATTTACTTTTATTCATTCTTTTATCCTTGTCTCCTTGGAAAGCATTAGGGTATGAATAGATTTAGTTTTCCATTCTCTATGCAATTTGAAGAAGCTAGCACTAGGTTAGGAGAATAAGTCAATTTTCTCCAGAGGATTATACTACTTGCAAAATGCCACATACTATAGGATAATCCCATCTTATGTGGGTTACATTGATTGCATTACATGCACAAATCACAAGTAATTAGGGGTGCTGTAATTTTATGTGTGTTATTGGTGAATCTTACAACCTCCAGTGGGATGAGAAGTCAATAATTTCCATGTGTGTCTTGGTGATTATAAAAAACAAGGGTGCTGCAATCTAGGGGGACGAGGAGTAAATAATTCTATTTTTTGGATTGGATGTGTGTCTTGGTGAATTTACAACCTCTTGGAGGATTTGTAACAACACATCTAGTAACTCCAAACATTAAAATAAATTGGTTTTAGTAGTACTGGTGGTTCTTGTATCATGATATGGATATCAAAATCAGATCTAAGAGAAAGAGAAGAAGGTGTCTTTGAATACTTATAGTTATCACCATGTAGAGGAAAGAGAGGAAGGAGAGTAAAAATGTATCCATCTCCACTAAACAAAACCTTATTCAACACCTCTTGCTAGGTTGAACCTTCCTTCAATCGAACTAGGGTTCTCAAGCCAATCATAGGATGGCACATCTACAACCACCACCACCACTGCTGGCACCACCGAATCCTTATGTCAATTTCATAGGTGAGAAGTACCACTCACCCCTCAATGTACATAATCTTATTTTAGTGGCATCATTGAAGAGGATTCCTTAATTCAGCTGGGGAGAATCATACAACCGCCATTGATCCTATTCAATACATTCCGAATGTCTGCACCATTCACAAGATCAATGAGATGGATGTTGCAGTTAGGATCCTTGCTTCTTCTCTCAAATGTAAGGTGTTACAATGATTTACGATCCTAACGGTAGGGTTCAATTATAAACTAGAATGCGTTGTTGTTTGGCCCTGTGAAAATGATTTTGAAGATAAGGTAGATAATCTATCTTTGTTCGAACAATTAACCATAATCAAGAGTGCCCCGAATGAGTAAGCTGAACTGACTTTAACTTTAGGTTCGAACAGACGTGGGATCAGATTCCTGATTTGTCATGAGGCTAAAAGCGAAAGGTGTGTTCCTCTAACTTTTGAGGGCTGTAAATTATGACATTACTATGATGATACAATCATATGCGGGGAACAACACTGCCAGGGGCATATGATATAGGTATCATAGTGGAGAACTTCTTAATTCAAGAAGGAAAGTTGGTGCCTAGGGCACCTATGCCTATATATCCTTGAATTGGGAACCCCCTCTACAAGTCAAGCACCTAAAATATACCCTTATTCTATCCCTTATATATTAGAGAAATAGTGAGGTCTCTACTTCTTCTAGTTATTCCAAGGAACTCCAGGAAGTCATGAAGCAGCTGTAGAATTTGGGGAATGAGTTGGTGACAATCAAAAGGAAGCAAACTTAGAGATCCTAGACCTTACCAACCCCAAGCTAAAATGAATAGGCCTGCATATCAGCCCAACAAGCCTCCTGCTCAAGAAACAAATCAAAATCCAAACCAAGGGAAGTCTCAAACTGCTCAGGGCATTTTTGCCTTACAATCTAAATGTGGTTTCAACATTAAGGGCCATGGTTCCAGATCAGAACAACATTTCATAAGATTATGAATGGTGTTACCCCTGTAATATGCGTCATAATCAATCTAACGTTCTTTAAAGACACTTTGAATCAAGCCTTGATGGTGCAGACCATTGGGGTGGCCCAAGAGCTAAGTGAGGAAGATAATCAACAAATAACTTAACAAGAGACTCCTCCAACTGAAACCACAGATGGTCAATTGGTAGATGAAGAAATTTTTTAGAGTTAATCAATCTCCTTTCCAAGGTGTAGTTGCCAATACATGATGCAAGAAAAGGAATATAGAAGAGGGGAAATTTTATAGCTCCAGTTATTTCTCAGCCCATTCTCAGCTCAATAAGGAGTTGACAGGCTTAAATACATCTCCTAATGCAAAAATCCAGCCCAAAGTAGCTACTATAACAACCCCCAATGTGCAAAATCATTCCAGGATACCAGTTATAGGAAGCTTATGGACCAAACCAAGTACCAGAAAAGGTCATGTCGAGCAAGGGGTGGAAAAAGGAAAACCCCACCTCCATTCAATATCATCGATCAGATGAAGAATAATAATGTCAGCATTTCAATGTGGGAGCCTTTGTTAATTCCAGGGCAGCGAGATTTTTTGCAAGATGCTATGGAAAATTGGTCCCCTTCTAATTATCCATCCAAAAATTAGGAGAGGGTTCTTACTAACACTACACAATAAGGAGAAGGTCATTCATGTAAGAATGTGAAGCCTCCACCATTATATGTCTCATTGATCATTGGAGAAAGTTAGTGCACAATTGCATGATCGACTCAGGGGCGATCAACTCAGTAATGTTGAAGCAAATTGTAGATAAATTGGGCTTAAATATGAACCGGCATTGAGGGGA
The DNA here is from genome assembly GCA_019776745.2 of Taxus chinensis. NCBI lineage: Eukaryota > Viridiplantae > Streptophyta > Pinopsida > Cupressales > Taxaceae > Taxus > Taxus chinensis. The sequence continues at coordinate 7,136,295 of CM034154.1, forward strand.
GTAGTATGATTTGATGGGATAGTAGTAGGCACAATTGGAGTGATCAAAGAACTAAGCCTTACGCTCCATGACTTACTAGAATGTCATAGTTTTATAGGATGTATCGGTGATTGATTTTCCACCGCTATTTTCCTTGCGCCTTTCAAGGGATTTTACAACCAAGATTGGTGGGTACCTATCAACTGATTTGTCCCACGTGTTATTTAGGAAAAGGTATGGAGCTAAGGCTATGATCAGGTCAGAGCCAATTGCCAATTTTCACATTAAGCCTTATGTTCCCATGCCCAATCGATGCAAATTTTACCATATTTGATCAAGAAGAATGCTTAGAGGCTCAAGAGGAAAACATAAAGGTTGGAAGAATTCCAAACCTAACACTTGATGATTGGGCTCATAGGAGACATGATTTCGATCCATACAAGGAAATGGAAGAAGCTGAGTTGGGAGTTTATTGTCTACTTGAGGAGAACCTTCCCACCCCTAGCCTCACCAAGCCAAAAGAGGATGTTAATGAAGTGTGGTAGTTGTTCTTTGATGGTTCGAGGAGAAGACATGGTATTGGAGGAGGTGCAATGTTTTTTTCACCACAAGGTATGAAGTACTACTAAACTTTCCATTTTCAGTTTTCTTGTTCAAACAATACAGTTGAGTATGAAGCTTTGATACATGGATTGCATTGGGAAAGGAAAAGGGGTATAAAAAACTTGCAAGTTTTTGGGGATAGTGAGTTGATTGTCATCTAGGTTAAAGGGCAACATGCTGCTAAGAATGATCTACTTAAATCCTACAAGCATCGAGGTATGGGACCTCATGGAAGATTTTGATGCATTCAACATTCAGGCCATACCAAGGAAAAGGAATGAGGCTGCGGATAGGCTCACAGCAATTGGAGCAACATTTGATGTGGTGGAAAATATCAAGAGAGATAAAGTGCAACCACATATTCATGTAATTATAAGGCCAACTGTACCAGATAATAACACAAGTTGACAAGTATTTGAGAATGATCAATAGATCATTAATTTTTTACAGGAGGAGGCTAAGTTCTTCAGCTAAAAATTAGGAGAAGCTAGAGTAGCAGTACGGGGATCAAGTGGTGTAGTTACGGAAAAACAAATTACCCAAGGGGTTGGTGAATCTAGAGTCAATTTTCAACGCAAACAACCAATTCAGAAAGGAGAAGGATAACATTCAAGTCAAGAATGAGGATTCTGAGCCCATTTTGGTTGGAGAGGGTAAAATGCTCGAAATTGGAAAGATAAACAACAAACAAGAAAATTATGACTTTGTGCATCTTTTCTAGGAATTCCTGGACATTTTTGCATGGAGCTATGAGGACTTGAAGGGTTTTAACCCAAAATTGGCACAACACACCATTGAGTTGAATTTAGAGGGTAATGTCCATCAGGAAAAAGCAAAGGTTTGTCAACCCTCATATAGAGCCTCTCATGAAGAAGGAGCTGAATAAGCTCATTGAGGTGAGTATCATTTTCCCGATCAAGTACTCAAGTTGGGTAGAAAATCTGGTGCCGGTTAGGAAAAGGAATGGGGAAATTAGGTTGTGCATGGATTTTTGTGATTTAAATAAGGCATCTCTCAAGGATCACTATTACATGCCCTTCATGGAGCATAGATTCTGATAAGTAGTGGCTGGTTTAAAAAGATTCTCCCTCTTGGATAGATATTCCAACTATAATCAAATTTTGGTGAAAGAGGAGGATTAGTTCAAAACAACCTTCACCACAAAATGGGGCACCTATGCCTACAGGAAGATGCCATTCGGGCTATCAAACACTGGAGCAAAATTTCAACGAGAAATGGATATGACATTTAAGGGGCTATTAAATAAAATAGTGCTTGTCTATCTTGATGACATCAGTTTATTTTCTAAAAATGTAGAAATTCACCTCTTTCATCTCAGACATGTCTTCCAAAGGTGCAGGAGGTTTGGAGTGTCCTTGAATCCCAAAAAGTGCATATTCATGGGACATGAGAGTAGACATCTAGGCCATATTGTGTCAAATGAAGAATTGATAATTGATTTGGAGAGGGTAGAAGCTATTTGTTCTCTACCATTACCAAGTCATAAGAAGGCTCTCCAAAGCTTCTTGGGGAGGATAAACTTTGTTCATAGGTTTGTACCAGATTTTTCCACTCTTGTGAAGCCTTTAACGATGATGTTGAAGAAGAATTTGGATTTCAAATGGACATCAGAGGGAAAAGAGAGTTTCAAAGCTATCAAGAAGGCCATATCTCAAGCTCCAACTCTCATTAATCTAGATTTCTCCAAATACTTATTTCTCTATTCCTTCATTGGTTTGGACACGATCTCTGTAATCTTGGTGCAACAGAATAAGGAAGTACTAGAACAACCTATTGCATTCTTCAGCCAAGGCCTTGTGGACTATGAGATAAGATATTCATTCATTAAGAAACACATCCTTGTTGTGATTAGAAGTTTGAATAAGTTTAGACATTTAGTGTCAAATAATAGGATTCATCTTCTAGTAACACATGTTGGTATAAAATATTTTCTTTTAAACAAGGAACTCAATGAAAAAGGGCTGGCTGGGTAGCCAAGGTCATGGAGTATGACACTAATATTAGGGTGGCCAAGTTGGTCAAGGGTAAGGGATTATGTGAATAATTAGCCTTAGGAAAACATATTGAGTCAGGTGGTATAGAAGAAGTTGTATTGGTATTACAAGACAGTCAAGAACTGATAGTAGATGATGTGCTTACACCATGTTGGACTCATGATATGATCCATTTCCTTCAAACATGTCAAATTACTCAAGGGATGAGCAAGGTTAAAAGGAGGTATTTTAGGATCCATTGTATCCCCTTTGCATTGGTTAATGGTATCTTGTTCAAGAAAGATGTAAATGGTGTCCTCCTAAGGTGCCTCAAGGTAGATTAGAGAAAGAAGGTATTACATTAATTTCATGATGGAAAAATGGGTGACCATTTTTCCCCAAGGATTATAGCTCATAGAATTATGAAGGTGGGATATTACTGGCCTAACCTTTTTCATGATTCTTATGCATGGATTAGGAAGTGTAAAAAGTGTGCCTTCTTCATAGGCAAAGAGAGGTTAGCATCCCTTCCACTCCACCCCATTTCTGTAAATGAACCATTCATGCAATGGGGGCTAGATTTCATTGGGGTGATTAATCCAAATTCTATCTTGGGTCATAAGTGGATCCTCACAGCCAAAAATTATTTCACCAAGTGGATAGAGGTAGTTGCACTCAAGGAAGAAAATGAGGCCAACATACTAGATTTTTATGAAGGGATAATGACAAGGTTTGGAGTACTGGCCACCATTATATCAGATAATGCTTTGGCATTCCTAGGTGCCAATATCATAGAGTGGGAAGTCAAAAATGGAATATACTTGAGTACCTCATCAAATTAATACCCACAGGGTAATGGGTAGGTCGCGTCCACCAACAAAAATCTTTTGAAGATTATAAGGAGAACTCTAGATGAGAACCACAAGAACTTGGCACACCAAGTTGAAATCATCCTTGTGGGATGATAGGATTACTCCCAAGTAAGTCAATAGGGAACTCTCCTTACAAGTTAGTCTATGGAAGGGAGGCAAGGCTGCCTATATCCCTTGAATTGCCTGCAATGGAGCTCATGAAGTAATTAGAGATATCTGAGTTTGAACCCATGGAAGCTAGATATACAGAGCTCATGGAGCTAGAGGATTTGAGGAACCAAGACATGAACATCATGGAGAATGATCAAGCGTTGATCAAGAGGTGATTTGACAAGAAGGAAAAGGCTAGAAACTTTGAAGAGGGTGACTTGGTCCTAAAATGGGATGCAGATAGGGAAAAACCAAGAAGGAACTCTAAGTTTGATGTAATATGGAGTGACCCTTATATGATTTCAGACTACAAAGAAAACAATGCTTTCTAGCTATCAATGTTGGATGGAGAAGAACTATAGATTCCAGTCAATGGAATCTATCTCAGAATTGTTACTAAAGTGAAATATCTTCATTCTACATATTATTTTAGAGTTTGTAATTCCTCCAAGTTCTTATAGCACATTACGTTATTTTAGTTTAGGTTTTTTGTAATAAGTGCTAGTGCACTCTCTGTACATTCCACTTGGGATGTGTATGAATTTGTTATTTGTATATAGATGTGCCTTTGTTGCTCTTGAACTTTCCATTTTTAGATAGGTTCTTATGATGAGAACAATTAGTCTCCAGGCTAGGGCTTTGAGAAATGACAAGCCCCAACAGTGTTTCAAACGTTTGAGGGATGAATTTATAGGTGTCAAATCAGTTTTAGAATTCAGAATGATTCCATGCCCAATGGATACAATAAGGTCACTGGTCTTTAAGATCTATTAGGCACATCACAGCGCAAGTTGCCAAATTGTTATCCATTTTTTACACCCCTATAAATGTACAACTTATCAGGTATGAATATTGGTGATTTATGGATGCAACACTTTGAAATTTAATAGGGTAACTCGCTACGAGTTGGCAAGCCACGACAAAGGTTCGAGCTGAAAAGGGAAAAAATGGCGGTAAAATGCCACCGGTAGCATCTTTGGATGCCGGTAGCATCTTTAGATGCTACCAGCCGGGGTAACATTTGATATGTTATTGGATGGTAGCAAGAACAGATGCTACCAACTAGTAGCATTTTTTGTTCTACCAGCCGATAGCAAAATCGGTGGGTTATAGATAGGTAAATGGACACAAAGGCGTCAATAGCACTCAAAATACTATCAATCGGTAACATGTACGGATGCTACCATTCGGTAGTGGAAAATGGTGGTTCCTGTAGTGGTCAAGAATGTAATCGGCCAGTAGCAATTTAAGCTACCAATCAGTAGCATTAGGGTGATGTTAAAGAGCAGTCAGGTGACAAAAAAGGTGTCGATAGCACTTGTACAGGTGCTACCAACCAATAGTATATTTTAAGCTACCGGTCAGGAGTGGGGAAAGCATGTTATTGGCCAGTCACATTTATGCTACCGGCTGACACCAGAGATGATTATTCTACCATTCAAGAGTGGAAAATATGTGTAATCAGTTGAGTGTAAGATCGAACGGTGAATTAATGGAAGCGGTACAAGGTTTTTTAACTACTAGCTTAATGAGATATGGTACCCATGACTGTCATGCAAGAAAAGGACCAAATTCGTATGGCCTTCCATATCTTTTTAATGAAATCTATCAGTTGGTGAGGCAATTTTGAGGCTCTTCTTCTATATATTGTAAAATTCACCTCATTTGTAGGGGATTCATTCTATTTTGCAAGATGACTCTGTCAAAGTTGTTCCAAAGCTATAGTGAGCCAAAGGCCTCGAATTTGGGCATATTGTAGAGGATTTTTATTTGTTCCTATGTTATGATGGATTGTGCATGTTTCTAAGCAATAAAATTTTTGTTGTGTAGATTTTATTTCCCTAATTTAGGTTATATTTCATCTTTTTCCTTCCATTACATTTACAGGTATATTGTACATGTTATATCTCTTTGCAGGACCTTTTAATTCATTGTGTTTTATGAACCTAGGGAGTTGGATATTATTTTAGACTATGGCGTTCATGTCTACCCTCTCTCACCTTGTTCCCTTCATACTTTTAATCATCCAGAAATTCTCACACCCTTTCTTGGTGCATCACCTTCACGTAGAGTAGGTTTATTTTATGAATTCTTCTATCCCTGTCTCCTTAAAAATCATTAGGGTAGGATTAGATTAGTTTTCTATTCTTTGCACTTTGGAGAAGTTAACACTAGGTTAGGAGAAGAAGATGAATTTCTCTAGAGGATTATCCTACTTACAATGTCCCACATTATAGGATAATCCCATGTTACATTGATTACTTCACACACAAATCAAAAACAATCAGGAGTGTTGTAATTTTACATTAACAAGTAGTCACAAATTTTTTATAAAATATGAAGTGAATGTATTTCTTAGGATACAGAAGGGGGGTTCATATGTATAAATCAATGTGGGAGAAAGGGATCTCCTTTTCAACAGGATTATAGAGGAATGCCCCAGCTTTTACATTTTTTAATTTTTGAGGCAAACTGATCGATGCGGGAATTATTCCTTAATGGGAAAGCTGATCAATGTGGGAAGATTTCTTAAGATTTCTTTTGAATTTAAAAGGCTGATCGATGTGGGAATCATTTGACATGGGTAGCCATCCTTTGAGAGTATCATATACATTTTCAATTTTTTTTAATTTTTACAAATAGTAATCCTTCGAGGGATCAATATATAATTTTGAGTGGTATTTTCCTTCAAGGGACTAGTCTACTATATTTTTGATATTTTGATAAGAAGCATCTAATTAACTCTACATAAATTTTTTGAGCTGAGGGAAAAACCTTAATAGAATGTATCAAGGAGGGCAAGAGATGTATATATGACATATACACATATGCCCCATGTCATTATTTTGATATGGTATAGGGTAGATGGATGTAATGATTAAGGGGATCTATTAAGGAAGAACTTAAATGATGTGATGAACAGAGCGGTGGTGCTCATCTTTAAGGTGTATTTAGGATGCTGACAGATCACCACATACTTTCAAATTATTACAATGATATGATGGAGTGATAGGATTTGGATGTAACTACTGTCATGACGAACAATTATTTAACAATAGAAAATCCACAAGTGTCAAGCATTCAGAGGTTCCTTTTCAGGTTCACCCCAGAGAGAAGCGAGACGATATGCTCATGACTCATACTTGTGAGTAATGGCATACAGACCAATCTAATTACGGGAAAACTTTCCACATTTACTCTAATTTAAAGTAGTGACATTTTTATTTTCTTTAAGCATAAGATCACCAATTTTTAAAGTCATGTTCTTTGACATATTTTTATAGGCTCTATTAACACATTCTTGATAGACTTGATAATGTTTGAGGGTTGTTATATGTTTTTCATCTAACAGTTCAATTTGTGCTAAGTGGTCTTAGCGATTCTTCATCGGGAATGGATTCTTTGAGAGATACACAAATTGATGTAATTTGTACTTTGAGAGGTAGGGTGGTCTTTGATACATAGATGAGTAAATAGGGTGTAGCACCTATAGGTGTGAAAATTCTAGTTTGATCAACTCAGAGAGAAAATAGGATTTGGAGATGCCAATTCCTGCCTGCGTCGTCTACTATTTTCATAAGGATTTTATTAAGTGTTTTGTTGGGGGCAACGGCTTGTCCATTTTCTTGAGAATAATACGATGATGAGAAGTTGAGTTTTAATTTTAAAATGTCACATATATTTTTAAGTTATTTATTTTTAAAGGATTTTCCATTATCTGTGATAATTTTATGAGGGATATCAAAACAAAAAATGATATACTGATATACGAAGCTAGTGATGGGCCCTGATTTTATCAAGGTTAAAGGGATGTCCTCAACCCACTTAGTAAGGTATTGAGTGGATGTGATAATGGAATGATGTTGTTGGGATGATTTAGGATTGATAGCACCAATGAGGTCTATCCCCTGTTGAGATAAAGGTCATAAGTCTTGAGCAGGTTGCAACACTTGACTAAGGACATTGATGAGATCTGAGTGGAGTTGGATTTTAATGCATTTATTTACATATGTAAAAAATTTTTGGTGATGGTAAGCCAGTAGTACTCTAGCCTTATGACATGTTTGGTGATGTCATTTTCACTTAATTAACCACCACAAATGCCATCATGGACTTCTTAAATTGCTTTGATTGATTCATGTGACTTAAGGCATCCTAATAGTATATCGTCAAAGCTACATTTATAAAAGGATATCGCTTATAATGACAAAGTGAATTATGCGTTGAAGAAATGATCTCTTGGCACCATGTGATAAATCTGATGGTAGTTTATATTCGGCGAGATAGTCATATATATGAGTATACCATAAATCAAGTGGATTATTGTCAATGAAAGTAATAGGAGGAAGCTCTTATTGATTTGAAGGATGGTCTAAGCATTGAACGACAACAGAAATTTTAGTGTTATCTTTTTATTTTTCCATTTCTAAAGGGATGAGGGATACAAGAAATGCCATAGTGTTTATAAATCTATTAGAAGATCATGGAATAGTTTGAATGGTATAATGATCGAATGAACCAAGGAGAAAGTTGAAAATGGTTTTATATTTTTGGAGGATTTCATTTTTACATTGATATTCTCCTTTAACCTAACTGATGATAAGTTATAAATTTCCATAGATTTCCAAGATGTGGACCCCTAAGAGAATGGTTGTAGTTAGGCCCATGATTAAGGCTTCATATTTTTCCATGTTATTAGTACATTCAAATTTAAGTTTTAATGATAATGAAAGTGGAATATTACAAGGAGGTATAATAATGACTAACTCCTCCTTTTTGACATTTAGATCCATAGAAGAATAGATTCATTTTAATGGGGATAAAATCATATTCATCGATGTTGTTGATGGATTCATCAGGAAATTATTCATGAGGGAGTTTATTATTTGGAAAGGGTACATCGGCGAGTTGATATGCAATGGCTTGACCTTTAATTTATTTTTGAGATATGATTTCGAGGTCAAATTTTGTCATGAGCATAAGCCATTGAGTTATGTGATCATTATGATAAGGTTTAGAGTACATGGTTTTAAGCGGATTAAATCTGGTAATGACATATGTCTTATGATTGAGGAGATAATGTCGAAGCTTGGAGGTGGAAAAATATAATGCACAACATAATTTTTTAGCTTCGAAGTAGTGTGTTTCATACTCATGGAGTGTGTGACTAATATAGTATACATCATGTACACAACCTTGATTATCACGGTGGGCGAGCATAGCTTCTATAGCATGTTTTGAAGTGGATATGTATAGATAAAAAGGTTCCCCTTCACGAGGTGGAGTAAGTACATGAGGTGATAATGAATACTGTTTGATTTTGTCAAAGGCTTTCTGACAATCCAAATAGTAATAAAATTATATGTCCTTGTGGAGAAGATGGTGAAATAGTTGACAACAGTCAGAAAGTTGTGATATGAAATGTTGAATCAACTCTAACTTACCTTAGAGGCTACATAATTGCTTACGATGAGATGGTGGATGAATTTCAATGATTGATCTAACATTTTAGGATCAAATTCAATGCCACTAATATATATGATGAATCCTAAAAGTTTTCTAGTGGGAACACTAAAAACACACTTTGCAGGATTAAGATGAAGACAATATTGAATGAGATGAGTGAAGATTGATTAAAGGATGTCAAGATGGTATTTTTGTGATTTGGAATTTTCTAAAAGGTCATCAACGTAGTATTCAAAAATCTTGTGGATGAGGTCATGAAAAATGTATGTCCTGTTGTGTTGGTAAGTAGCCGCTACATTTTTAAGACCAAATGGCATGACACGGTAATAGAAGGTTACCCAAGGGGTGATGAAAGAAGTTTTTTGTTGATCATTGGGGGAAATAAGGATTTGATTATAACCAAAAAATCCATCCATGAGGAAAAGCATTTCGTGGCCGGATGCTAGGTCAACAAGTTGATCTATGTTTGGAAGGGGAAATCATCCTTAGGATAAGTGAGGTTGACATCTCTAAAGTATGTGCAAATCCATAACTTTCCTGAAGCTTTAGTTACAGGGATGATGTTAGAGAACCATTATGGATAGTCAATGGGTATGATAAAGTTTGTAGATAAGAGGTGTTACAATTATTCTTTAACAAGGAGAGTTATACGGGGATGCATTTTACAAAGTTTTTGTTTAACCATCTTAGCATCAGGAAACTTGAATATGTTTTGTACAATGATGTTAGGATCGATGTCAAAAGGACTTTCTCTAATACCAATTGTTAGAGATAAAAAGCACTGAGTAGGGGGAGGGGTTGAATCTAATGAAAATTAAAGTGAAATCTTACTAACTCTTGTGGATCCAAAATTCTTTAATAATGTCCCATGAGCATTTAAAAAAACATATGCTAAACAAGATAAAATAGAACATTGAGGATGGACTATAGTGTAAGGACCAGTTCGTGTGTCAAATGGTAAACCCACTTTCTAAACAAAGCCTGGTCTTAAGAACACCATATTCCAAATCATATAGTGTTCATCGGTTGAGCACTGGACTCATACCTACAATAAGTGAATCCTCACTCCACCATTATCCAAGTGCCCACTCAAGAGATAACTAATTTGGTAGCAAGTAACTGGACTTGCATAAGTAGCACCCGGTCATAAAGGTCTAAGCACCCACTTAGAAATAAAATTGAAGTACAGAGACATTGATCACTTAGAATCAAGATTGCTTACAGTAATATGATTCATGGATCACTATTTAAGATTTCTTTGGTATGTTTTTCTGTCTCACTATGGATTTCATCTGAGCTTCAAATATCTTTAGAGCTCAGACTCAGTCAACCTACACTAGTTATCTTCTCATAGGCTTTAAGATATTATCTTCAGACACTTGATACTCATGGGTTCTCTTCTTTATCTTTCTCTTTTTCTCTGTAGCTCTCTTCATGCTTGAGTGCATGAATTTTCTTACTTGAGAAAACTATCGTACTTTCATGGAGATTTTAATTCTGAGGTGAAATGGCACATTCTCCATCATGTGGATTGGCATATCATGTGATGACTCTATCTCTCGAGTCCCACCATAGAAAATATTGGTGTATTGAGATATGCATGCAACTGTAACTCTAAATAAAATTCTCTCTACATTCAAATTGATTTTTTTATATTCAGTTACATTATTCCAAGGAGCGGTCATATGTTTTGGGTGAAGGAACAGAGTTAAGCATGAGAGGATAGGTATTCCTCATATTTTTATAAGTTTTCCAACCTGTTCAAGTTGAGTGAATTGATCTAGTAATCTCTGGAATAGGGGATAGATTGTACCTAGTAAACCAGGAATTTCCTCAAATGAATCTAGATGTGTATTTCCATAAAGTACAAAGACATCATTTAAATGGTATGACAGGTGAAACTAGAGATTCAGTTAATTTTTCTTGAGGCTCATAGTTGTGCACACATCCGTGAATATTCTAGACAATCAAATTATGTTTTTATTTTAGACAACGATGGAGGGTGGAAGGAACTTGTTCATGTTCAAATCAATTTGATTATTCTCATATCTATATTTGGTTAATCCGTGGCTTTCCTTTGTTTTCCATTGCATTCTTTAGTACATGGATAATGTTCCAGAGCTGTAGCTATTTTATTTTGAAACCTGCAACTTTAAGTGGTTCTTTGCAGCTAGCTCTATTCCTATTGTAGGTGCAATGGTGTCCCTTAAAATCTCATGGCTAAAACTCAAGAGTTTGAGAGATAACGGTCCGTTGGGTAGTTTAAGTTGGTCACATCTGATGGAATATCATAATCTATCACTTGTAGCTTCAGTCATTTTTCAATCAAGACTCTCTTGCTGGAGATGTCCTTGGTTTCTTTTAGAGCTCCACATATTAATGAAGACTTTGGTCTAAGAGAAGGGATTTCAGATGGTTCTAATGATATGGTGGTGGATGATTTAAGGGCACCTATAAAATTTGTGAAAGGAATGGGATCATTGGATAACACACTTATGGATTCAAGGGCTTCTATCATAGCATGTTTGTGAGAAGGTGATGTTTGAACTAGTTCATAAAGTGACATCTTGATGGGGGATTGATGTAATTTCTTGATAACATCCTTTTGTACTATAATGAAAGGGGGTGTCAGTGCTTGTATCAAAATTTTGGCTTTGGGTGATCGTGTTTGATTAGATGCTTCAGGGATTTAAGGAAATAGATACCTTAGGTTTATCAGACGAAGAATTCAATTCAAGAGGTGGAGGTATAGCATCAAAAGTTTTACTTTTCTTAGGCTTGGATGATTCTTTGTCATAATTTTGTGAATGAGTAGTGACATGCACGACGTCAACTTGATGAGAAGGATTTTTAGGCATGGATTCTTCAATTTTTGGTGATGACAATGTTGATGTTGGCGTTGTGTTTGATCAAGAAGGAAGGAAGAGAGGATTGTCAATTTCTTGCAATTTTAAATGAATGGCCCTATAGTATTCTATGGAATGACCTTGTGTTATATGGTAATCGTAAAAAAAATTAAAGTCATACTAGGCAGGTTTCCATCCTCGATTATCAAAGAACTTAGGAGATGGTAACGTAATAAGTGACTGTTGAAGGAGGTTGTCTAAAATAATGGCATAACACCCCTTAGGGGTAGACGTGGATGGTGACAATATTTTTTCTATATTATCTTCTGGAGGAAGTAAAATTTTAATTACAAGTTGTTTGTTTGCTAGCTATAGAGGTTATCTAGGTGTCATAACGGATGGAGGATGATGAATTTGTATGAATGGCCGTGGTTGAGGTTAGTTGGACTGTGTAAGGGGTGAGGGGTGAGGACCAAATATATATTCCTGTCATGGAGTGATAGGTATAGTAGGAGCTTGGTAGATGGATGTTGACTCTAAAATAATAGATTGATTAACATGTATAAGGGAGTGAGGTCCACGCAAAGGGTTTTGATTTGGAAACACATACTAAGGGATTTTGAATACATAAACAATAACTTTTTTATGAGGTACTTTTGTGGTTTTAGATGAACTTGGAGTGGTTGGCGAGGATGTAGAAGAGCTAAAGTTCCCTGAGGTAAAGGGATTTTGGGTTGTTTTTTAGATGTGGTTTTAGGTATAGTTTTGGGAGGCATTGAGGATGAAGGTACAAATTTGGTAATGGCATGTGACGAGTACTTGGGAATAGTTTTAGTAATACTTTCAGTAAACGAATATTTAGTAGTCGTAGTTTTAGGTTCATTGGGTATTGGCATTGATTATGCAGGATTTGATTCAGTAAGAAATGAGGTGTGTTCAATGATAGGTTATATATTTTTTATTGTATTGATAGTGTCAATAATGTTTTTTTAGTTGATCTGAGGTTGAGGGGTGATTCAGAAAAGGTTGTTTAAATATGTCAATATTTTGATTGAGGGTTCGTTTGGATTGTCTAAGTGGAGTTCACCCTTGTCAATCAAGTCTTGAAGTACATTACAGAAATTATGGCACATATTGATGTCATGTGCCTTACCCCTATGGTATTTACAATAATCATTATCTCGGTACCAAATGGGTTTGGATACTTATGTGTCGATGGGAGAAATATCATGTTGGAAGAAAGCAGTTTGTCAAAAACTACACTATAAATATCTCCTATAGGTGTATAGCTATGTTGCTGACAGGAACGCATGGTAGTAGGTTTTTCCTTGGGAGAAAATTTAACTATGACAGAGTTAACAGATGTTTTAGACTTATCAAGGTTGGATGATGACTTAGATAGAAACTCAACTTTTGGTTTCTTAGGATGAAGCTTAACTCGACCATCTTCTAGAGCTCACAATTCCAATTTACGGGCCATTGTAAAATCTTCATCAAAAGTTTGAAATGATTGGATTTGTAATGTAGATGAAATATTTTTGGCACATGAGTGAAAGAAAACTTCAATTATTATTATTTTTGGCAATGATAAGGATAGTTAATTAATTACACCTCTCCAACGGGTGACAAAATCAGCAATAAATTTGTCCTCAAATTTTTTGATGACATATAGGTCATTGATAGTGACTTTGCAGGCTATGTTTATGGAAAAATTTTCTAAGAAGAGCCAAGAAAATTGTGTGAAGTATATCACAGGGAATATCTAGGGATATCCTAAGATCATGTGGAATTTTATTGTACCAATCTAAGGCAGGACTAGAAAGGGACATGGGAAAAGTCCTTAGCATAAGGTCTTGGTCATGAGCTATTAGATTATAGGCGTGACGAAAAGCACATATGTGTTGTTGGGGATCTTCCTTGCTATAAAATTTGATGAACTTTGGAAGTTCCCAGTGAGGCAGATATGATTTATATGGTACTAAAGGATGAATGGGCTCATTGAAAATTTGGTCCTAGAAGAGCACATTCTTAGGTGTAAATGAAGTAGCTTCGAGACTAGATATGCAGTTCATAAGAGCTTGGAGAAGATTTTGTTGAGCTAGTTGTTACAAGGATGAGTGAAGTTGAAATGAGAACTGCTTAGCTTGTGAGTATGCTTGATACTGTTGAGGAATGCTTTGTTGGTAGGAAATATTTTGTTATGGGATATTTTGTTGGGGAATGTTCTGTTGAGGAATAATATCTAGTGAGGGAAATTCTATTACAACATATTGAATTATGGATTGTTTTATTGAGGTATGTTGTATTGCGGGATGTTTTGTTGTGGTATATTTTTGTTGTGGGATACTCTGTTGAGATGAAACACTTTGTTGAGAAGCTAAAGGCTACGAGGGATGTATATATTGATGATGGAATGTCATTGATGTGTAAGTGAGTGGTTATGAATAGGTAAGAGGTTATTGGAAGGGTATAGTAGAATCATCTGAGGATGGTGCTTATTTCAGAATTTTTTGTTGTGGGATATTATATTGTGCAATGTTTTGAAGAGATGTAGATAGTGCTATGGATATTAGTGGCTGTGACGGATATGGTATGTATTTTGAAACAGGACGAGTGCTAGTAATGGAACTAGTATTGATTAGCAATGTAGTTGTAGGGATAGAAATGGTGATGTTTTGAATAGGGCTAGTAACTGTGTTGGTGAGAAAATTGTATGGATTTATTACCAACGCTTTGGGAATCTAAGTCCCTCTACTTAACCAGTCTAGGTGTCATAAATGCATGCACGAGTAAAAGAGGATTTTCCTGGTGGCGTTGTGGTCAGGGATCCAACAGGGGCACTCTACTGACCCTGTGGAAAAGATAGAAATTTATTGCTAGAGAGGAATTTTTCTTAATATTGGGAAGGAGGAGTGAGAAAAGAGATATGAGAACTAATGTTGCAGGCAAAAAATTTAATTCCTACACACAATAGTTATAAATTTCAACAAATGCATTTATGAGAAGAAACAACTCTTTAAATAGCAACAAGACCAATTAGAATTTATGAGCACAAATTATCAATAAATACCTCAGTAAAAAAGGATAGAAACTCCTTCTTCTTGTATTGATTGCTTAAAACAATGTTGTACATAGTGTGGAAATGGAAGAAAACTTGTGAGGGGAAATGGAAGAAAATGGCTATCTCCTTTGTTCTCTCAATGTATAGTACATTATTGAGTTAAAAAAATCAATCACCAACCCTATGAACTTGGAATGGCTTTACAATTTATAGAATGAGAGGTGACTCATCATCTACCCCCCAATGCATTTTCATATGTCCTCGCACAACTTAAAACTTTTCAATTTCCCAGGAAACTTTTAATTCCCTTTTTATAACATAAAGGTGACTTATTACATCAAGAAAATTAAGACATATGAAAAATTGCAACCCAACACAAAATTAGAACATTGAGAAGAGAGATAAATTTGTAGGTATGAAGAGAAGAGAGAGATAAGAAGAAGAGAAGATGTTTCCCCTGATGAATTTCAATGATTCTCATTGATGGAAAGCTCCAATGTGACAAAAATATGAATCTTCAAACTCATGTGAAACTCCTTCCACCCCGCACAAGATACTCTTGCAACTCGAGCCATGAAGTGAGTTTCGGGAGACACTATTTAATTCTCTGAGATGAGTCTCAAATTCCCTATGATAAATTCCCATGGATGATCCCGAATGATGGTGTTGACCTGAATGATCATCCCTCTATGTCTCATTGTTCCAAAAATTCCCCCTGAGTATGACTTACCATTAATAACAAGTACCCACTTGGGAGACTTAATATTTATAGTACGAGGTGATTCTTTCTTCTTTTTGACCATCTTGATGTGATGAAATTCTTCATTTGATCTCGTGCACACTACCTTCACCTTGACCACTTCTTGGGGACTTACTATTTTAGTAAGCACCCATATAGAGAGCTTACTATTTTTAATAATTGGTCGTTTTCATTATTTTATGCTTTGAACACTCATTCTGACTTCCTAGTGACCTTCGGTGCACATTGCTATAGTCACTTTTGATGAAGACTTACTGAAGATAGCAAACCTATGTAGGAAAGGTTACTATTTTTGGAAAGTGGATTTTTGGTGCTCGGTTTACAATGGAACATATTTTTTTGGACTCTGCTCGTCATCGTGATCATGTCCTCTAAATTTTACATAATTTTTCCCACTAAAATGCCTGGAAATAAAATTTAAAATTTTCATGGAGCTGCCATAGTGGCCATTAATGGAGCTCAAAAGTTGTAGGTTTGGTTTTTGTCTCTGTTTACGATGAAAAAAAATCCATTACGATAGGTTTTTCATTTGGAGTTCGTGTGTAAGGTTTTAGCTTGTTTCCATTACCAGATTGATGGGAAATATGACAAATGTGAGTCGGTTCATGAAATAGAGATTTTGTTGGAAAAAATAATTCAAGGCACCATTTGAACTCCCATCTATTGCATCTTGATCATCTTAAAAAATGTGGAAGTATACAAAATTCAACACCTCAATCCGACTTGTATTTTGCAAGATATGAAGATTTCTCGATTAGGTGACTTCGTGGTTATATGGTGAAAAATATTCATTTCTCTATCGTTCTTCATTTTTTGGACCCATTTTTCCTTTGAGACCTATGCATTTTCATGGCGTGGAGGATTTTTTGACCATGGAAGATCTGGTTTAGAGCAACAATGGTGGACCAGGTGTCTGGACAATCATAAACAGAGCTATGTCAAGGTATAAATATGTGAAGAACAAATGGGGGAAAAATGGATGAGTGCCGGATTTAAATTATTCAAAAAATGTACAGCAAGGGTGGGGCACATTTTTTCATGTTTTGTGTACCTCACCTCAAAAGGATGTGAGGGAAATCAAATTCCATGATGAGAAATATGATGACACGTGGCGGAGATCAGATGATGAAGAATGAACGCTTGGAAAACACCTGGGGCTAGAAATTTACTCTTGAAGAGGTCACATCAGTGACCAGGAGTATCCTTAGGGGCTAGGCCCATTTTTCCATGTTTTATGTCCCTCACCTCAAAGGGACATGAGGGACATAAAATTCCATAATGCTCCAGGTGATGACATGTGGTGGAGATCTGACAGTGAAGGCTTTAAGCTCTTGCAAGCACCCGGGGACTGAAGTAGCGTAACTGGAGGTCACATGAGGGTCTAGAGGTCTTATGGGGGATATGAAAAATTTTCCATGTCTGATGTCTTGGACCTTGAGGGACAAAAAATCCCACCAGGCTCTTGGAGTTAACATGCATCCTTCCAAAATATGACTAACTCCCGAACTCGCTCTAAGAGGGCAACTTGAAATGATAATAACTTGAGCTCTCGATGGAATTTTTATGATTAAAATTTAACATGATCTTGACTTTAAATTTCCTTATGAATCCAATGGTGGGGTTCTCATATCTTGATTCCTAAAAAAGAGGATTTTTGATTTGGTACTCCACCTATGCATGAGAAAAACAACTTGTAGTCCCATTGTCCCTAAGTGTTGTGAAAAAAATAATTTTACCATCTTTTACAGATTGGAATTCCCTTTTAGAAAATGTTTCAATTTTCCCTTAACTCCATCTGGAACTCCTGAAATCACTTCGGAAGCTCACCAACTATTTTGGCCTGTGCACTGCCTAGGCCTGTGAACCCTGTTTTTAATCAAACTCTCCAAATATTCCCTGAAAATTCCAAAATCACTTCCATGATGTCCTAAGGCCTTTGAATCACCTCTGTGTCTAGTTTTTATTTTTTTGTCCCACTCCATGGGTTTGTTCTAGTCCTGGGAAGGCCAACGATAGCCCTTCCCATAGCTTCCCGAAGTTTACACTTTTTAATGAACTCCTAAAATCACCCATGGGGTTGATTTGACTTTCCTAAATCACCTAGGGGAATGAATTAATACCAATTGGGATATTACTGGACTAACTAGGAGGACTCAGGGTGTCTTGTATGGGGAAAAAACTTGAAAAACATAACACAGGGGTATAGTTGTCACAACTAGAAATTGTCAATTTCCTTGTTGCACATTTACATGACAACAATTGGCTCTAGCTTGGGGACATGACATGGACTAAGGGAAGTGAAGAAATGACACAGAGAATCTAGAATCTAAACCTTAGACCATATAATCCATTTACCAGTGCCTTATCCATTGGGCCCTGTGAAGTCATGTACAACTTACAACAAGAGAGAGAGAGAGAGTGAAGGACACACACACACCAAAAACAATGAAAGGAAACACACAACACACACAGAAAGGAAACGACATAGACAATAGAAAGAGAAACACACCTATCAATCACCTATGGTACAAGGTGGGGGACAACCCACTTTCATTGAAGTACTTTTTATTCCTCAAAAGTTACCCCTAAGTGGGAAACATTGTGTGATGTTTTTATGTGAATCCATTGACTAGTGTCTGATGTCTAATGTCTTGGACCTTGAGGGACAAAAAATTCCACCAGGCTCTTGGAGTTAACATGCATCCTTTCAAAATATGACTAACTCCTGAACTCGCTCTAAGAGGGCAACTTGAAATGATAATAACTTGAGCTCTCGATGGAATTTTCTGATTAAAATTAACACAATCTTGACTTTAAATTTCCTTATGAATCCAATGGTGGGGTTCTCATATCTTGATTCCTAAAAAAGAGGATTTTTGATTTGGTACTCCACCTATGCATGAGAAAAACAACTTGTAGTCCCATTGTCCCTAAGTGTTGTGAAAAAAATAATTTTACCATCTTTTACAGATTGGAATTCCCTTTTAGAAAATGTTTCAATTTTCCCTTAACTCCATCTGGAACTCCTGAAATCACTTCGGAAGCTCACCAACTATTTTGGCCTGTGCACTGCCTAGGCCTGTGAACCCTGTTTTTAATCAAACTCTCCAAATATTCCCTGAAAATTCCAAAATCACTTCCATGATGTCCTAAGGCCTTTGAATCACCTCTGTGTCTAGTTTTTATTTTCTTTCCCACTCCATGGGTTTGTTCTAGTCCTGGGAAGGCCAACGATAGCCCTTCCCATAGCTTCCCGAAGCTTACACTTTTTAATGAACTCCTAAAATCACCCAAGGGGTTGATTTGACTTTCCTAAATCACCTAGGGGAATGAATTAATACCAATTGGGATATTACTGGACTAACTAGGAGGAATCAGGGTGTCTTGTATGGGAAAAACTTGAAAAACATAACACAGGGGTATAGTTGTCACAACTAGAAATTGTCAATTTCCTTGTTGCACATTTACATGACAACAATTGGCTCTAGCTTGGGGACATGACATGGACTAAGGGAAGTGAAGACATGATGTAGAGAATCTAGAATCTAAACCTTAGACCATATAATCCATTTACCAGTGCCTTATCCATTGGGCCCTGTGAAGTCATGTACAACTTACAACAAGAGAGAGAGAGAGAGAGAGTGAAGAAGGACACACACACACCAAAAACAATGAAAGGAAACACACAACACACACAGAAAGGAAACGACATAGACAATAGAAAGAGAAACACACCTATCAATCACCTATGGTACAAGGTGGGGGACAACCCACTTTCATTGAAGTAATTTTTATTCCTCAAAAGTTACCCCTAAGTGGGCAACACTGTGTGATGTTGTTATGTGAATCCATTGACTGGTTCCAAAAAGTAGTCTCCTCTCCTTAACTATTTATGAAAGCCATGTGCTTCTATGATTATCTGTGTACTTGGTAGAAGTGAGTCTACATGAGCTTCTTGATGCTCAAACCTTCACTTAGAAATTCCATTTCCTTCACGCTCTTTGAAATTGGTTTCATAGTGCTAGTTGTCTTCCATGTTTATCCACATAGTTGATTCTTCATTAAGCATCTCATTACTTCCCCAAAGATTATTTTCATTCAAATATCTTGAATATTTTGAGTTATTTTCTTTCCCAGATCTATGCTCATTGACATATTTTCCATGAGAAACCTTAGATTCGTCCTTTATCTCTACTCCATTATGAGGTTCTTGAAGATTGAATTGAGGATTAGATATAACCACATACTTATCTTGTATGGCCATGGCATGAGTTAAGAGATCAAGAATCATCTCGGGGTCTTCCATAACTTCTACTGCATCTAATAGTTCTTGCACGAAGATCTCTTTTATTACTTCCTACAACTCATCTTTAGATTCCTTCGAAGAATCTTTATTTTGTAGCCCAAGGAAACTATCCAGAGGGATTACTTCATCATCTTGGGAATTTTTTCATTCTATCACTCCTTTTTAAAGAGGAACTTCAACTTCAAAATCCTCAAAACTCCTTGCTTCAATTTCTTCATCATGGAAAGAGTCTTCCTCTTCAAATGGGAAAGAAAATATCTCCATTTCATCGTTGCATCCATCAATCATTGGCTCAGGAGGGGAATCATATTTCTCCTCTTGCTTTATTTCAACATAGCCCATCTTCACACTGGTTGAGGCTTCCAAGTCAGCTTTGCGCTTGTCTTGCAGATTCATGGCTTACATCAGGAGTTGAAGGCTAAGCTCAGGGTCTTCTATTTCTTCTGCGGCTCTTAGCAATTCTTGTACAGATGGTTCTTTCCCACTGTTCAAGGGCTCATCACAATTTTTTCTTGTCCCTCCATGAATGGCATGGTTGAGATCATCTTCATCTCCAAATGGGAATGAAAACATCTCCTCCTCATGGGAAATTGTATAATCTGGTTTTATTGTTTGAGATTCACCAAGAACTATTTCCTCTTCTTTATGATTTATGTAACACCCTTGACAATTGTTATTTTCCTCCTTTACATTTCAAGTGTTGACATGTGATTTTCCTTATAAAGATACGTTATTTTGAATTTTGGAGATCATGCTTGATATGGATAAATCATCTTCTTTTCTTAAGATCCTTTGATTGAATTGGGATGGCTTCCTTGAATTCATTTTTCATTTCTTATGGGTGAGTTGCAATCTGGTTAAGAATTGTAAAATTATCTACTAATCTAACTCATCATTGGATCAATTTCAGTGATCCAAGGAATGTTTTAAAATCTGCTCTGTTGAATGAATGGTAAATCGACATTCCAAGAATTAATAGACATATGACTGAACTTTGTTGGTTACAAGTTCTTTGATTGTTGTGCTTGGATATTTTCAGTTTGAATGTGGCAGGACAATGTTGACACAAACTAACTATAGCCTGTTCACGACATAGGAAAAGATCCAGGATCCTAAAAAGGACTATCCAACAGAATCCTAAGCTAGGTAAAAATATTTACTACCTAAACTATGTTACATAACAGAATTCCTATTCTAACCTAAAGCTTCCTATTCTACTTTGATTGGTTGATTGACATCATAACCTAAGCTCAGTGCTAAAGGATTTAGAAATGTTTCTAGGCTATTAAAACTTACCTAGAACCTAATACTACAAGGTTATATTATGATCTAACTTAATGCTTAAAACTATAGTGTTGTGAATTAATCTAACTTATGTGGAAACTACCTAAGCTATGTACTAAGACCTATTGTGGTAATTTTTGTTTGGGTTATAACCTAAGGTATATATTACAATCTACCTAAGGTCTAACCTAAGAAATATGATCTATCCTAAACTAATGGGTTTGAATGGGGAATTAGGTGGTCGCATACATTATAGGTAACGATTCCAAGGCATTAAATTTGTTGATAAGGTTTGAATTGCTTAGAGGTACTACCAGCTTTGGAAGGGTTAGTGAACTTGGCAGAGGCTTAGGTGGAGACTGCACTAAAATGGAATTCTTTGTTAAAATTGATTTGTAAATCCCTAAACATGAAAGGCATTTGCAAGGGAAGATAGGCGGGAAACTCAGAATTAATGGAATTAATTGTTTTTAGTTTTTGTGCTCAAACTGCCTTGTAAGGCATGCAAATGGGTTGGAATGTGGTTATTTCACTTTGCATACTTCACAATTTTTTCTCTACATGCACTCTGGTTTTTCAAACCAACAGATTGAACTACACTTGATGGCTATTTTTGAGGTTTTAAACCTATTTTTAGTTCGTGGAATATTTAGGAGGCATTTTGGGAAGAGAACATGGTTATTTGATTTTTCGTGGAGAAGAGGAGAAGTTTTGAGCTCGGTTGGAGGTTATTTTTGATTTCATAGAAGCACTATCAGGAATGATAGGCTCTAAACTTTAAGATTTCTTTTTTTCTTATAAATGTCTCATTAAAACAAGTCTGCTCTTTTGAGATTCTTGGATTTATTATTTTATCTGGTTAATGGCTTGTTGGGTTTATTAAATCTTGTTATAATTGTTTTTGAATCCTTAGTAAATGATGTTCTGTTTGGAAACTTACCGTATATAGTTCTTTTTAAAAAAATAATGCATGCAAACATTTTTCTGTTCTTGACTTTTTGTTTGGAACTAGAAATGGAAGTGGTCTGTTTAGATAACCATCATTTCTTTTATTATGGTTAAGTATTTTGGGGAAACTTGAATCCTATTGGAACTTTAGATGAGCTCGTTTGGTGTGGACTAGATCCTGTACATGGGTTTGTTTTTAGCTTGTGTTGAGATCGTGTTTTGTTGAACCTTTATTTTGAGCTCATCCTTGAATTGGAACTTTGTTCTAGATTTGTGTTTGTTAAGAACTGATTCTTATTGTTCTAAATCATGTTGGAATCTTGTGTATCTCTAGACTGTTGTCAAATCCCATATAAATCTTGGTGTTTATAGTTTAGTTCCTTATGATAATTTGAACAGTTATTGTCAATTCATAAAGTACATGGTATTTGGATGTTATTACTCATTTTGGGCTCAAACTTTGGGTGAAACTTGAGTCTCATTGAGATATAATATGGGACTTTGTACTCATGTTTTATATCATTTTGAGAAATTTGGAAATGTTTTGTAGATTAGTAACTACAAAGCACTCATATTTTATTACTCGTGTGGACTCTATACTCTGTGGGAACTCCTAGTTCCACTTGAGCTAGTAATTGGGCTTCGCGTTTGATATGAATCGTGTTGGAGTCACTATTGTGCTGAAATATGTTGGTATCTTGGGTAACTAGGAACTGTTATTGGATATGTACGTGGCTCTGTACTCTTACCTTACTCTATGTAAATTTGAGCTATTAACTAAAGTTCATAATTTCACCACACTCTTATCTTATTATTTGTTTGATTCTGAACTCTCTCTCTTTGGAAATTCATGTTTCATTATATAAGGGAAATAAGACTCCTTGTTTTGAATATGGATTGTTTTTAGTCATATGTATCTCTTATTGTCTCATACTAAGACACTGTGCACATCTGATCTCATGATGAATTTTTGTAATTTGATATTGTACATGAAATTTAGTACTTACTGCTTGGAAATAAGTGACAGAATCGATGTGTAGGTTTTGTTCTAGTATGATGAGTTTTCTTGTTATGGGTATAACTTAGGTGGGAAATTGTTGTTCAACCCTGAACCTATGATTATTTACTTGGGTAGTCTTGAACCTGTGTGAGAAGCTTATGATCGGTATCGTGCTTGGAATTTGTATCGTTGAGCTTTGAGCTGTAGTATTTTTGAAAAGTTTGATATGGTTTTGGTATTTGATTGGGATTTAACTTCGTAATAGTTAAAATATAAAAACTCGTCTAAATAAACTCCTTAGTCAAGGAAATCTGAAAGAGTAGATTAATTAGAGTTGTTTGAATATTCTTGGTATTTAAATGGAAACATTTTACAAGAATAATGGGATTTCAGTCATTAAGATTTGTTGATGCTTCTGATTCTGCTTGGCTTTCTGAACGGTTATTTTTCTATTCCTTCTTGGATTTAAATGGGCACCTTATGTCCTTATAAAAGAAAGGAATTTGGTTCCTTTAAAACAAATTGTGTTTTAAGATTGCATAATTGTATTTAATTCTTGAGTATGGAACTGAAATTAGTCTTCATTAAAATTAAAGAAGTGTAAAGAATATGGTTGTGCCCTTTCTTATTACTATATATATATATATATATATATATATATATATATATCATTGGTTGAACTTTCTATTTTGACTCTCCTTGGATGAACTAGAGTAGACAATAATGCCTGTAGGAGTCTACCTTGATTTTTGAACATTGATTTATATCTTTAACAGTTAACTTCTATATGAAGAAGGATATTTATACTTGCAAGGAGAATGGAAGATTCTCTATTTCTTCTTGGATTAAAATGAGATTTTGTTTTGATGAATATCCTAATTGTTAAATTTTAAGGTAGTTTTCTTTTGAAAGAAACAGTTAAATCATGTTTGGAACCTTTTCTATTTCTTGGATTTGTTGTGTCTAGGCATGAGTTGTAATGGTTCTTCTTCTTCCTTTGTTTAGGAGATAGATGAGTCATTTTAATATGAAACATGCTCTAAACTTTTCTTTAGCTTGAAGCAAAGATAAATGTTGATTTCTTTTATGATATATTGGGAACAATGAGATGTTATAACTATGTTGTTTGTTTAAGAATAATTGATGGGATCAATTAGACTCTATTTGCAAGTCTGAAATGGTAGATTATATTTTATCCTTTTCTTGGAAGTGAAATCAATTGTTTAAAATGTATTTCCTTTTCGTTGCTTTTGATATATTGATTTTTTTTATGTAATAATTGTTTCATTAAAGCGGAGTTGTTTTAATGGAACAATTATTGGAATGCATCCTTCTTTTTAAGGCTTAGTGCTTATCATGCTCAGTTCATTAAACTGACTCATGCTAGAAATTTTTGCAAATGGACTTCGTAAGTGATAAAGAAGGAAAAACTTATATGATGCATTGGCTGATTTAAGTCTAAATCTTGTGAAGAACTTTGATTTGTTCTTGAGATTTTATTGGAAAAGAAAAGTAGTATTCTTTTATAAATAAGATGGTTGTTATGCAGTATACTTAAATGCATAAATCTTGTAAATATTATGGTTATAAAGATAATTTGAAAGTTGTGAGATTATCCGTATTGGTTATGTAAATTATTTTATATTTGTATGAAAGAGATGGGCTCTATGTTGTTTTAAATATTCATATTATTTATATGTTAAATGGCTAAATTTTAATAAGATTAGATCAAGAAATTTAGTGGTTCAATCTCCCTACTGGTGATGCAACTTGTAAATTTGTAGAATGGGGTATTCGTTAGTTAAACTATATAACATAGTAATACAAAGTGAGATGAACATACATTGAAAATATGATCATTGGGTAGAATAAACCCTAATGCCTTACATATAATGAAAGAATCTTAATCTTTCATAAATTTTCATAAACCACAAAGGTTTGATAACATGAATTTCAATTTGTAAGATTTCATTTAGTATGAAGTCTACTTTATTTTGGATATATTCTAGCATTGAACTTTCTAAAAAGTTATTGTACTTTTTATATAAGACATATTATAACATTGTGTAGTTACGCTTAATTGATAGATTAACTATGAATTTGATCCTTAAAAGCGGCAATGAATATAACAAAACTTCTTAATGGGCTAAATGAACCAATTTAGAAAGGAACTTAAGGAGTGTTGGATTAGGGTTAGGCAAAGTTGCTGAAATCTATTTGAAGAATCCAAATTAAATTAAATTATTAATAAATTCCTTGGGGGTATGTACATCTCAATGAGGTTCTTGGCACACGCTTCTACCTTTAGGATGATCTTCTCAAGGATACACACATGCTTTGACTGCATTGGCTGTACCTAGACTTGAGAAGATTAGGATCTTCTCTAAAAATCATACATGAGGTTGAATTAGGTTCGATGCCAACACCCTAAGTTTTCAGGAGCCTCTCCCTATCATAACATATGGTTAACTCGAACACCCTTCTGACTAGAAGAAGTTTAAAGGATCATCTAGGTCTACACACATTGTTAGACTTGATCCTAGTTTCTCTCTAAGGTTTGGATCTAGTTAGTAACATAGTTAAGATACCCTGAATGGGGAAAGAGAACCAAGTATACGTAGTATACGGAGTTCATTACTTCCCTCTAAAATTGGTAGTCAGGTCATTATCTACATTGGCACATGAGGTTCTAAATTTGAATTAGGTTAACTTATTTCCATGTTATGTCATCAACTTACCCTAAGTTTTCAGAAGCCTCTCCCTAGGGAATATCATCTTCTTCTTTAATCATAACATATGTTGTTAACTCTGTAAACTAGGGTAAAATTTCTCCATTTGGGCAAGTGGACTACTAACAGAAGTTAGTAAAGGACATTCTAAATAGAAATTTGGTGAGATCTACCTATGCATCTTTTAACTTCCCTACAAGTGGGACCTCTTTCGACTCTAGGGAGTAATAAGATCCACCAGGTGGATTCATGGTGAGTTTGAGAGACTTGGCAACCTTTATAGGCATTACATTCTCAAAGACACCGTAATCTATTATTTAGTTATGAAAGCATGTTATGTGATGGAGGTGTAGGTGGATTTGGTAGTATTCCTTTGGGGAATAGAGAGTATTTTGAACGACACAATACTAGGAACTTTTGAAATGTTACTTTTTACAGGATCATATTTAGATTTAGAATTAGAAGAGGCATTAGAAGACTTACTTGGAATTATGGGAGCCTTCTTTCTTGCTACAGGATTAGGTTTCAACAATGTGGAATTCATGGAGGGTAGGAGTGGAGGTCGTCAATTGATTTTTTTTTTTTGTAGAGTCACCACGGGAGGATCTTCAGTCTTATTTTTCTTTGCAAAAATGGAGGGAGATGCTTCTTTCTCAGACTAAGAATGAGTGAATACCACATATGAGAAAATGGGTACATCCTCATCACCTCTAGAATACTCACAAAGTCTTATTTTTGTATCATTATGAATTTCATAAAATTCTATAAAATCACCACTTTCACTTTCTTGTTCAAGCTCATCTTCATTTTTCTAATCCTAGAACTTACATTTACATGGGGGCCTCCAAGGCAAGCCTTTGGGGTATTCCTACAATTTTATTTGTGTTGTTTCTTTGAGAAGATACTCATTAAAATAATTCCCTCTTCAAATATTTCATCTCAAATGTCAATTTTTTCAGCAATGGATTGGTTTTCTAGTCTCCAGGACGTTGGGCCTTGCCCTTTGATGGATTATTTTTCTTCCTTGATAGGATGAGATCATCATTAACTTTGACGGCCATCCTTTGTGCTTCTACAATATTCCTTGGTTAAACTGTTTGTAGGAAAAAACCTACCTCTAGTGCTTAAGCATTGATGAATAATCTCTTGATATTGTTTTCAGAGGGTGGATCTTCTTTGGTATCCAGTGAAGCAACCATTCAAAATGAGCCACAAATTCTCTCATAGTTTCACTTTCTCCTTTCTTTATTTGAGCCAACTGCACCAAGTGGTCATGATAGTCTTCAATTGATTTCAATCTTTCCTCGAAATTCCTTTTGATGTCATTCCAACAAGTGATGGATCAAGAAGTCATGAGGTAGAACTATTCCATTCAATTTTTCTTGGAGGGACTCCACAAATAGTCTCACTGTAACATCTTAATGTTCAACACCAAGGATTCCACATGATGTCATGAAAGCAGTGATGTGTTCTTCAATAATTTGTGTGTCATTGCCTTTGAACTTTGAAAAGTTCTTACAAAAACCCATTGGTAGATCGTGAAGAGGGGGTTCAAGAGCAAGCGGGCCTGTATTTCTTCCCCATGGAAAAATGGGTTGGGGTCTTTATGCTTCATTTTCCATTGTCATTTCTGCTTCGGCTTTAGCTCGCTACTTCTACAAATTCCTCTTCCGGGAACTCGATGCTCAATAGTGGTTGAAAAATGGGAGAAGTTGAAGGGGGGGTATCAACAATATTTTGGATAGGATTTCTAGGTGAAATTCTTAAAGATCCAGATGGAGAGGAGGCTTGAGACAAGAAATGTGGATTATCTCTAATTTGTTACTGTTGATTTTACAAATCCTCAAAATTTGAATCAACAACACCTCTCAACCTGGTGTATCTTCCTTTAACCAGCTTTTGGAAATTCTTACAGTGGGAATATGAAAAGATACTATGGAATATAAAAGGCCACGTGTAGGAATTGACAGTGTATCTTTTAGCAATAGCTTTTCATGAACTATTTTTTTGTGTTTTTTCAATATTTATTTTTTTGAATTTTCGGACCTTCCGATCATATTTTGGGTGCATATGTTGCTAAATCTGCCCCATAGTGGGTGCCAAAAATTGTTGGTGAGAAATTTTTTTGGGTGGACAAACTTTTGGATTTCTTACCAACGCTCTGGGAATCTAAGTCCCTCTACTTAACCAGTGCAACTTCCGTATATGCATGCATGAGTAAAGGTGAATTTTCTTGGTGGCCTTGTGGCCGAGGATCCAACAGGGGCACAACACTGAACCTATGGAAAAGCTATAAATTTCTTACTAGAGAGGTCTTTGTCTATAAAGTGGGAAAGAGGAGTGAGAAATGAGATAGGAGAACTAATGTTGTAGGTAGAAAATCTAATTCCTGCACACACTAGTTACAAATTTCAACACATGCATTTATGAGAAGAAACAAATCTGTAAATAGCAATAAGACCAAATGGAATTTATGAGCACAAAGTATCAATCAATCCCTTAGTCAATGAAAGGCTAGAGAATCCTTCTTCTTGTATTGATTTCTTAAACAAAAGTTGTACATAGTGTGGGAATGGAGGAAAACTTGTGAGGATGAGGGAAATGGAAGAAAATGGCTATCTCCTTTGTTCTCTCAAACTACAATACACTCTTGAGTTTACACAATCAATCACTAGCCCTACGAAATAGGAATGGATTTATAATTTATAGAATGAGAGGTGACTCATCATCTATCCCCCCCCCCGAACATGCCTTTTCATATGTCCTCACACA
Organism: Taxus chinensis; assembly: GCA_019776745.2. Classification (NCBI taxonomy): domain Eukaryota; kingdom Viridiplantae; phylum Streptophyta; class Pinopsida; order Cupressales; family Taxaceae; genus Taxus; species Taxus chinensis. The sequence goes on from CM034154.1 coordinate 7,165,065, forward strand.
GCTTAAAACTTTTCAACTTCTTAGGAAAATTTTAAGTCCCTTTTTATAACATAAAGGTGACTTATTACATTAGGAACATTAACACATATGAAAAAGTGTAACCCTAATGCAAAATTAGAATATTGAGAAGAGAGAGAAATTTGGGGGTATGAAGAAGAAGAAGAGAAGATGTTTCCTTTGATGAATTCTGATGATCCTTGTTGATGTAAATCTCTAATGCGATGAAAGTTTGAATCTTCAAACTCATGTGAAACTCCTTCAAATTGGCTCATAGATGCTTTGGAATGAGTGTTTAAAAACACTGCTGAATGGTTCTGCTGATGACCGCAACTTCCACCCTGCACAAGATACTCCTACAACTCGAGCCATGAAGTGAGTGTTGGGAGACACTATTTAATTCTCTAAGATGAGTCTCGAATTCCCTATGAGAAATTCCCATGGATGATCCTGAAATGATGGTGTTGAAATGAATGATCATCCCTCTATGTCCCATTGTTCCAAAACTATCCCCTTGAGTATGACTTACCATTAATAGAGAGTAGCCACATGGGAGATTTATGATTTATAATAAGAGGAAATTCTTGTTTCTTTTTTACCATCTTGATTTCATGAAATTATTCATTCAATCCTGTACACACTACCTTAGCCTCGGCCGCATCTTAGGGATTTACTATTTTTAGTAAGCACCCATATAGAGAGCTTACTATTTTTAGTAAGTGGTCATTTTCACTATTTTATGCTTTGAACACCAATTTTGACTTCATGGTGACCTTTGGTGCACATTTCCTTCACCATATCTATTGCAATCAATTTTGATGAAGACTTATCGAAGATAGCAAGCCTGTATAGGAAATCTTAATATTTTGGAAAGTGGACTTTTGGTGCTCAGTTTTTGATATGGAACGTATTTTTTTAGACCCATCTCGTCATCATGATCATGTCCTCCGAATTTCACATAACTTTTCCCACTAGAAAGCATGGAAATAAAATTTAAAAATTTCACCGGGGCAGTGGCTTCGAGCACGGAGCTACCATGGTGGCCATTAATAGAGCTTGAAATTTACAGATCTAGTTTTTGTCTCCATTCATGAAGAAAAACAACTACATTGTGATAGGTTTTCCATTTGAGTCCATGTGTAATTTTTTAGCTCGATTCTATTGCCAAATTAATGGGAAATCTGACAAATGTGAGCCGGTGCACAAAATGGAGATTTTATTAGAACAAATATTTCAGGGCACCATTTGACCTCTCATTTTTTGCATCTTGATTGTCTTGAAAATTTTGGAAGTCTGCAAAAAAAGACACCTCAATCTGACTTGTATTTTTCAAGATATGAGGATATTTTTTGATTAGGTGACTTCATGGTTATCTAGAGAAAAATATTTGTTTTTCTTCATTTCTCTGTCGTTTCTTCATTTTTTGACCCATTTTTTCTCTGATACCTATGAATTTTCATGGATTGCATGGATTTTTTGGCCTATGGAGGAGCTGGTTCAGAGCAACAATGGTGGACCCGGGTGTCTGGACAATCATGAACAAATCCATGGAAAGGTATGAAGCTATGAAGAAGAAATGGGGGAAAAATGGCTAAGTGCCAGATTTAAATTATTCTAAAATAATGCACAGAAAGGGTGGGGTACATTGTTTCATGTTTTGATTTCCCTCACCTCAAAGGTATGTGAGGGACATCAAATTTCATGGTGAGCAAGGTGATGACACGTGGCTAAGATCTGACGGTTGAAGAATTGAAGGCCTGGCAAGCACCTAGGGGCAGGAAATTTTCTCTTGAAGAGGTCACATGAGTGGAAAAAAATGTTTCAGGTGATATATGATTTCTTCGGAACCATTTGAAATCCCATTCATTGCATCTTCATTTTCTTGAAAAATTTGGAACTCTAAAAAATATGGCTCCTTAATCTGACTTGTATTTTACAAGATATGAATATTTTTCGATTAGGTGACTTAGTGGTTATCTGGTGAAAAACTCTTTGTTTTCTTCATTTCTTTATCATTCTTCATTTTTTGACCCATTTTTTCTCTTACACCTATGAATTTTCATAGATTGGAGGATGTTTTGGCCATGGAAGATCTGGTTTGGAGTAACAATGGTGGATTGGGTGTCTAGAAAAGCATGAACAGAGCTATGGCAAGGTATGAAGAAGAAATGGGGTATTTTGGATGGAATTGGCTAAGTGCCGGATTTAAATTATTCAAAAAATGTACAGCAAGGGTGGGGCACATTTTTTCATGTTTTATGTCTCTCACCTCAAAGGGATGTGAGGGACATCAAATCCCATGGTGAAAAAGGTAATGACACGTGGTAGATATCGGATGGTGAAGAATGAAGGCTTGGTAAGCACATGTGGGCTAGAAATTTGCTCTTGAAGAGGTCACATGAGTGACCAAGAGTCTCCTTAGGGGATGGATGCATTTTTCCACATATTATTTCCTTAATGTTGTTGTGTTTATATTCTCACCTCACATATTATTTCCCTCACCTCAAAGGCACATAAGGGACATCAAATTCCACAATGCTCCAAGTGATGACATGTGGCAGAGATCCGACTGTGAAGGCTTTAAGCTCCCGCACCCACCTAGGGGATTTTCTGAACTGGTGATCCTAGAGGTTGCATGAGCATGCAGAGGTGTTTATGGGGGCTAGGAAAAATTTTCCATGTCTTATTTCCCTAACCTTAAGGGACATGAGGGACATAAAAACCCTCCAAGATCCTAGAGCTGACACATGTCCTTTTTAAATGGATAATTTGTTGGATTATTTCTTCCAAAATTTGACTTACTCTCGAACTCGCTCTAAGAGGGCAACTTGAAACAATGATAATTTGAGCTCCTGATGGACTTTCCTGATGAAATTTTATATGATATTTATTATAAATTTCCTTATGAATAAAATTTTGGGAGTATCAGGTCTTTATTCTTAGTATGAAATGAGGGGATTATTACAAGTCTTTATTCCTCCATTCAATCCCTAAAAAGTGGATTTTTTTATTTGGTACTCCACCTATGCATTATAAAAACTACTTACAGACCCATTTCATCAAAGTGTTGTGAAACTAATAATTTCACTATCTTTTATGGCTTGGAATTCCCTTTATTACATTTCTCTCTGTGATGTTTATATTTTCCCCTAAATCCATCTGGAACTCCCAAAATCACCTTCTGAATCTTAGCAACATTTTTTGCATGTGCACTGCCTAGGCCTGTGAACCCTGTTTTTGATCAAACTGCTCCAAACTCTCCAAATATTCCTTGAATATTCCAAAATAACTTCCATGATATCCCAAGGCCTTTGAATTACCTCCATTTCTGGTTTGGATTTTCTATCTCACTCCATGGGGTTGCTCTAGTCCTAGGAAGGACATCGATAACCTTTCCCACAGCTTCCCGAAGCTCACAATTTTCAATGAACTCCTAAAATCACCTAGGATGGAAACTCCTAAAATCACCTAGGTGGTTTGATTTGAACTTCCTAAATCACCAAGGGTAATGAATTAAAACAAATTGGAAGATTACTGGACTAACTAGGAGGACCCGGAGTGTTGTGAATTGGTAAAAAATTGAAAAAATTAACATGGGGGGTATAATTTTCATGCTTGGAAATAGGGTATAATTTTCATGCTTAGAAATTATCAATTTCCTTGTTGCATATTTGCATAACAACAAACTGGTTGTGAAGATATGGTAGTGGAAAAGGCTATATAATTCCATGGAGGTATTTTTACCTATGAAGACACCAGATAGGTAGATGAGGAAGTAGAGTAAAACTTGAAGTAAAGGTGTTGCTTATGGGAGGTGTGGAACCTATGGGAGGTGTGGAACCTATAGAAGAGTTTGATGAAGATGTAAATTGTTGGGCAGATGTGTTTTGTGATGAAATCATATGAAGGTCATAAATAGGAACTGAGGAGACATCAGATGTCTCAGTTTTACTAGTAGAATATTTCTCACTTGATGTTTCACATGGATTTATAGGGATGGAAGATATTTTGGGTTGATTGACATTTGATGTTTTGGATTGACCTATTGAAGTGTATGAGTATAATTTTTGGATTACAAGCTCTTGATTTTGATTGATAAGACCTGCAATGGTAAATGAAGGATCATAGGTGTATAGAACTAGTTGGGGTGTGAATGGTTGTGGTTGAACACCCCTAGCTACTAGATAAGCGTTAAGAGCAATGGGGTTTGAATCTAACACTTCTTCAAAAATAGGGTCTCCCCTATTATAAAAAGGAGGTTCAGACTCCTCTGGTTGAGAACTGGAAGAAAAGGGTTGTTCTGTTTCTTCTAATCCAAGTGTATGAAGGATTTGACCATGATATCGACGTGTGGAATTCAAATTTTTTTGTCTTATTTCTTCATTATTCTAAGTTTTTTGGCATCATAAATGGGAGTGGATTTAAATATCTGATAAAATGGTATTTTTTGTGCCATTGGAGCAGGAAATTTTGTAGAGGATAGTGTAAGTGATGCAGTATAAAGTGGAACATGTTTCTGAAATGACATAGGTAGTGGGGTGAACATGTTTTAAAAATTTTGGTTACAATCTTGTTGTATTGTAAGTACCATGGTAAACAAACACACAAACACCTATAAAATGAAAAATAAGTAATTGGGTTGATTTACAAATAGAAGGAAAAAGCAAGCAATATATTGTTTTATATCTATCTTAATTAATTATGAAAGAGTGAAATGTGTAATATGGTTAGAAAAGGTCCTAGGAAATGGTAGTCTATGGATGGTTTTAGGAATATTTAAGGACAATGTCCTAGAATATACCCAAAGTTACGTGAGGCCTAACTCTATATAGTTGCTGATACATGTGTGGTATTGGGGCCTACCCCCCTCACTTCACAATCACGTAGTGATAAGGGTGTCGGGTGCTTTTCCAATATACCAACAAACAGGTGATTATACTTGGCCAGAACATTGAGTCATCTTCTCCTCTTGGGGATCAAATTGAAGTAGGTATCCACTTGGGTAGGAATTGTTTATATGCATTTTGATATTGAAGTGATTTGGTTGTGTGCGGGGGAAGAAATAAGTGAATACAACAAATTTCCTTCCTAATTGGACTATGTGAAGCAAGAAGAATGTAATTTGTTTTTTTTTTTTAAACCCAAAATGAAATTTTCCTTTTGATGAGGAGAAACAAACAAGGATGCAATACAGAAAGCAAAAATGAAAGCTTTAAGACTCACCTTGAAATCGCTCCTATTTTTTTTGTTTTACCAAATTTTTAATCTCAAAGCAATCCAACAAATCAAGAGCCTAAAAATAGTAATCTGCAACTAGGTTAGGTAAAAAAATAGAGACAAAAACCAAAAAATAGTGATTAAAAGGCCAACTATAGAGCAATCAAATGCACTCAGAAAATTGCCAGCGATTACAAGAAACCCTGGCGATTTCCCTAATCCCAGGAGATTACTTAATAGAGAACCAGAAAAATAAAAAATAAAGAGAAGAAACCAATAATGAATTAATAGGGACAAGGGTCCCACTGTGCATGCCAAAATGTTTAAGATAAATCTTACCTCTTCAACTTAACTAAATAAGCAAGGAAATAAGACCCACGAAACCTCGATATGGTGGAGTTTTTGTGATACCCGCAGATGTGATGGAAGACGAATGGATTGTTGCACTCCATGGAAGAAATGAAACCAGATCCTCTATAGCGATAAGACCTATAGATCACCAACACTAAAAAAAGGATGATTAGTAATATAGGTAGGTGGGTTTCTTGGAAAAGGCCAGTTCCCAAAAGTCAAAGGACTTCCTTGTATGGATGTCAACCCACTTTAAGACACTCAAGTTTAATTATGTAAATGAAATACAACATGTGATATATGAAATACGTGAGAGAATGTTTATAATTTATTTAGTTCATTACAGCAGATGATGATGACATAGAAAGAAATATGACTAAGGCTCAAATTCATAATCAAGATCGGTGTCCAAATTCTCAAAGAGATTACAGAGTAGTTTGGGCCATCCTCCTTAGAGAAATATAAATCAGGATCCTTGATATAATTGTCCTTGAAGAAGTCTGAGTATTATTTTTCGGTGTCGTATTTTCATGCAAAGTCTGAATCGAAATCCTCAAAACTAGGCTCACTTTCAAATTTTGCTTCAGATTCAGTGTTGAATCCTTCGAGAATGTCTAATCTAGCCTCATAATAATGCTTAAACCAAGTGAGATCAACTCATATTTGTTGTACCTCGTAGTAAGCCTCCCAAAATTCATCAGTAGCCTCGCAAATCTTCTGGGTGAATTCAAAAATGCTCCCTAGTCTATCAAAGGGGGATGAATGAATAGCACACAACTCAAGGTCATGAAAAATATCATATTTCTCCCAATGAAGTGGATGATGGATGATTGGTAAAGAGTTGATGCTTGTGATTAGATGATTGGGTCCACCTATGGCCATCTAACATAATCCATTCTTGAAAAAATTTCAGCAAATACAAGAGCTAAGAGTAATTGATAGGAATTATTGAATGAAATCTAACTGTAGGAAAAATAGAATGCATGGGAATCGCAGGTGATTCTAGGAATCAAAGGAAATTCTACAAGATTTTTAATAGACTGATAAAATGAAATATTTGACTAATTAATATGAAATTATGATCTATCAGAGCCTATTATAAGACAATAAATGGTCAGATAAGAATGTTGGCATGAAGATACATAATGAAGAGATAAAACATGTCCTTGATTGATAATGAGAGATGAGAGGTTAACAAGATTTGTAGCTAGATGATGAACAAGATTCAAAATGAATCCAGGATGTTTGACGATCATGAAAGAGAGTGTGGGATGATAACACATTCACGTTGATGCAAAGTGACACTAATGAATCCTGATAAAAAATCAAAACGTAAGCATGCTCATGGATTGTCATGGATGGTCCCTAAGAGAGGTAGATAAGCTGGTTTATATAGATTATTGGCGACCGAAGAAATCATTGATGATATTAGTCAGTTCAAGTTTAAGGGTGATTATCTTGCTAATTTGAACTTGATTTGATAGGGGATTTCAAGGGATAAAAATTAGTAACTAGACTAATGTCGAGATTGGTTTAGTTATATGGGTTTAAGTTAGGAATGATTTTGTTAGGATGACCATGGGGTGATTTTGGAAGGTTTCCTTATTAATTTTAAACTAGACTTAACTAATGTGAAAGAGGTATTTTACATGGGGGTGAAATAGGAATATAGGAATATGATTAATTAATTAATTGAGTAAAATAGGGTGGATTATGACATAGGATAGGTGGGCATAATTGATTAAATTAATTAATTGAATGGTACTAAGTGGATTACCTAGATCAAGGGATAGTGGTGTGTTTTAATTGTCCATGTTTGTGAATGAGCGGATAATTGAATGAGGACAGGTGGGTGTAGATTTTTGGTTTCTACACTCTTGTGAAGCCATTAAAAATGATGTTGAAGAAGAAACTGACATTCAAGTGGACAGCGAAGGGAAAAGAGAGTTTTGCGGCTATCAAACATGCAATATCCAAAGCTCCAACTCTCATCAACCAAAATTTCTCCAAGTACTTCATTCTTTATGCATTTGGTGGTTCATACACAATCTCTACCATCTTTATACAGCTGAACAAGGAAATATTTGAGCAACCCATTGATTTCTTCAGTTATATCTTGGAGTATTATGAGGTGAGGTACTCTTTCATTGACAAACATGTCCGTGTTGTGATAAGAAGTTTAAATAAATTCATGAATCTAGTTTCGAATAACAAAATTCATCTATTAGTTGAACATGCTAGTGTAAAAAAAATTCTTTTAAACAAGGACCTTAATTAAAAAAGAGCTAGTTGGATAACCAAGGTCATGGAATATGAAATTAATATTAAGGTAACTAAGTTGGTTAGGGGTAAGGGTCTTTGTGAGTAGTTGTCTTCCAACCAGCATGCAGAGTAAAAATATGGAGAAGGAACATGTTTAGTGCTCCAGAATGATAAAAACAACAAGTAGCAGATGGTATACCCACTCATTGTTGGACTCAAAATATATCACACTTCCTTCAAACAGGAAAATTCCCTCAAGGTTTGAGCAAAGATAAGAGAGAGTATTTCAGGATACAAACTATATCATATGTGTTTGTAGATAATTTTTTGTTTTAAAAGGACATGAATGGTGTCCTTCTAAGATGCATGAAAATAGATCAGATAGATAGGGTATTACATGATTTCTATGATGGAGAAACAGGTGGTCATTTTTCCTCAAAAGCAATAGCTATTAGAATCATGAAGGCTCATTATTACTAACCTAATATTTTCAATTATTTCCACTCATAGATCAAGAAATGCAAGAAGTGTGCCTTCTGTTATCTCATTTTAGTGATTCCAGCTAAAAATGAGATAACCATATGAAAATTTTAGGAAAATCCCTTTGAAATTCCCCTTTGAATGAGATTTTCAGGTTTTGAGATTTTCATGTTTCTTGCATGTTACATTTCTGATGTTCCTCGAAACCCAAAATGTGAATGAAGCTTTGTGTCAGGATTTCGGGACTTAGAAACATCTAAACAAGGCATGCATCATGTTTGATGTTTCCCAAAACCCGAAACCTGAATTGAGTTTTTATCCTTTGTATCAGGTTTTCCGAAGCTCCGAGCATGATGAAATGTCATTAATGTCTATTTGTCTGGTAGTTGGCACACATGTCAAGTGAGGTGTAATTAATGTTATGGTATTATAAATAGTTGGTTTTCCACATCATTTGTTACCTGGTATGTTTTTTGCTGCATTGGAGTTTGGTGTGCGCTTTTTCTACCTCTAAACCTGATTGAGCCATCCATCTTTGATTATTTTTTGAACTTGTTGAAGGAATTATTCTCTTCTTTATATTTTAGAGATTTTTGGGTTATTTATGAGGTGTTTTCTTTGGGTTTAATTTTCATTTCCTCTTCCATTACTGGTTTAGGGTTTTGGGCCTTTCTCCTTAGTTCTTGCCTTTTACCCAATAGGGTTCTTGTTTGAGATTCACTCCTTGGTTATTTACATATTCTTACATAAGTTTTAGATTTAAAAAGAATTTAAAAATCAATAAGTGAAAAAGGTAGGAAATTCTCATATTATGACATGTTAAAAACCTGATTTATTGATTTTAGGTTTTATAGGGTGTTTTACATCTTGTTTCTTCTTGCCTTGTGCCAAGTTTTGCAGGGTGCTCGAAACCTATAAAGTTCTTCCATGTGTTGGGATATTCCACCTACTCGACATCCTCCAAACTCTACCAGCATTTCAGGTTTCTCAATGTGCTCGAAATCCTCCAAAATTTGCCATTTTTTCTAGTTTCCGTTGGTTTTTTTCAAGTTTCAAAACCCAAACAGTGTGGTGGGTTTGTGCACTTGTCCAATAAGATTTCACACCCGATTTCTCTTCTAGAATTCATAAAGGCATTTTCTATACTCCTCATGTTGGACCCTGGCTAATCTAAGGATAAGTCAGATAAGTCAGGAAAGATGAAGTATAAGTATCAGAAGATGGAGTCTTCTTCTTATGTAAGTTGTAATTATGACATCCGGGACACAGAGCTCATAAATATAGACATGGAAGACTTTTGGAAAAGAATTGAGGATTATACTCAGAATTCATGGATGAAGTCAATAGCTGGTAGTGGTCTCCCTCTTGTAGCAGGATTTCCAGTATCAGATTAATGCTCTGAGTTCATCCTGGCCTGCATTTCCAACTATGACTCAACCTCCCGCTCAATAAGAAATAAAGAAGGGGAGTCTATAGTGAAATTAGATGGAGATTACTTTGATCAACTCTTAAAGTTTCCCAACTTTTACAAGTTGCCCAACTTTACAAAATATGTTGATTTAGACCTTATATTAGCACAAAAGGCCTGGGACAAAGATCAAGAAGACTGCATCAAGCACGTAAATAAGAATTTCTTGATCAAGGTTAAGTAAGATGTTTCTAGGTTTCCTAATTCGGTCCCTAGAAGTGATTTTATTCTTGAAGTCAACGATATCGTCACCCTATTGAGCCGGTTATTTGGAATCCTAGATTCAAAATAATTCCAAGGGTGGATGTGCAAGTTCATGGTCGTCATAAAGAAGAATGACCAAGGGATTGATTGGGGTAGCCTAATAAGTGATGAGATAGACTCCCAAATGAAAATGGTCTTGTCTATCAGAAATTTCTATATGATTTCATACGCTACCTGTGCAGCATCAGGCATGAGAAACTATCCAGGGCTAGATGCAAAGGGAAACTGAGCAACAGAACACATATATCGGTACTTGCCACTTGCTGAAAATAAAAGGGTCTGAAGACCAATATAGAAGTGTGAATGATTCCTTTTTCTACGAAAACATTTGCAAATTGAATCCTAATCTAAGGAAGAGAAGGGTTTCTGATGAAGCATGGGCCGATGTGTCAAAATGGGGTTGTATTTTCTTGCAATTCGATAGGTTTTACTTATCTTCAGATGGTAAGGTTCCATGGTAATCCTTTCCATTTACCCAGGTTCCTAGGTGACAAACTGATCCTTATGGATTTGGTCAGACAATTGTTGGATTTTCACAAATTCCAACAAAGCAGGCACATTTCCACCGTCTCCTTCCCCATTTCCATTGTAAGGTATACATGTTATACCATGGTTAAGGAAAATAATGTGGTGCATGATCTTTAGGACGAATTGAAGAAACATATGAACATGAGGGAGGGATTTTACATCCAAGGAGTTCTCAAGTCATATGGAACCTTGTATCTTCATGTGCCCCATGTGGAAGATATATGGGTTGATCTTCGGGACGAAGTTTTTATCCGAAGAAAAGACAATAGCAGATTGATGCTTGAAGAAATTCAGACATTAGATCTAGTTGATATCTCTGAAGGCACCATAGACAATGAAAGTGTTCTGGATACTAGGTACGAATAGTCAAATGGAGACCAACTCGGATTCCCAGCCATTAATTGGTCTGTCACTATAAAAGCTTCCATCGCTACAAGAGCTGCTCAGACTCTTGTCCGTACCAAGGCGTGGCTCATTTCTTAGGGAATGAGTTATAAGGAAAAGATATTTTCAAAAATAGCTACTTTATAAGCGAGACCCTCCAAGGGAGAGAAGGAAAAGGATAAAAGCCCTACCAAGAGGCAAATAAAATTTAAGTTTTTCAGAAAAGGAGAAAAGTAAGGGGCCGAATCATCTGCTACTCCTACACAAACAGTTGAGATATTGGATTCACCTCCTCCACCAAAACAAGGATAAATTATTTCAAAAATCGAGGTTGGTCAACCTCTTGTTTCTCCTTTTGTTGATTTCTCATCGAAATTAAGTCTTTCTCTTGCTTCTCAAGCTTTGGCTTTAGAGTCTTTACCTCCTCTCTCCCAACCTTCCTCATCTCATATTTCAATGCCACTCTCATCAGTCATGACCACCATCTTCTCTAACCTTTCACCTCTCTCTGTTGGACCTAAGATGGCCATAGAAATTCCTCCTCCTTCCACACCTTCGTTCCCTGAGTCTATTCCCACGGTCACCACACTTGTAGTCATCAAAACTCCATAAGTGAATCTTCCTCCACCTGCAGATACAACCATAACACCTCCAATAGGAGAAAATTCTTCCACTATACCTCAATGGTTAATTGATCATACCCCAAGGAAGAGGAAGGTGGTAGTTCCCCTACCAACCTTCGAATTCAGTTCACTCAAGGCTTCTCCTGCAAAATATGCCAAGAAACCCAAAACATTTCCAAGGGTTTCAATGGATGCCTCAGGGCATAAGTTTGCATATATTACTACTCCCACAGCCAACAAAACTAAGGAGGATATAGTGGTTACTGATTATCATATTACAAGGGTTGATCTGGGAAACGTAACAACAGAAGGAGCACAACAATATGCACAGGATGTCATGAACATGCTTTGCCAAAAGATGAAGGAAACAAATGTAAGCAAAGATGAGCTAAAGGATAAAGTTGAATAGTTAACGGAATTATTTCTCAAAATCTCAAATCCCACTCAGTCAACACCATCATCTTCTACCCCTACTCCTATCAGGTTCGATTTCTAATCAGTACCTATGATTGAAAAGATCGACAAGAAGGGGAGAACGGTTGAAGAATGGATAAAGAGGCTACTCCTACAAGGAAGAGAGGTCATTAATGACACAATGGAGGTTTATAAATCCTTGGAGGAAATAAAGAAATATGGTGACAAAATGGATGATGAATTTTCACAGGAATTCAGGAACCTTGAATTAACTCTAGAGGATCTCAATGCACTAAAATAGGTTCCATCCCGGATCTTAATGGAAGAAGGAATCATTCCACATGGGGATAAGCATTTCGAGCTAGCCAAAGCCATTAGATTCAGGATAAAGATTCTCAGTGAAGCTTGCAGCAAGTTGAGGGAATCTAGAGATCAGTTGGTTGATGCCACCAATGACATAGAAGAGGAGCTATCCAGGATCTTCCCCAAGGTGTTGGATGAAAGCTCAAATATTCTACCTACTGATGATCTCTATAAAAAAATTCAAGAATTAATTCAGCATGAACCAGCTTCCATCTTTGATCTGACAACCATCGATAAGTTCATAAGGATCGAGAATGTTTTGGAATCACTAAGGAAACTCAACAAGAAATTGAAAAAAATTCCTAGTAACGCAAGTGACACTTAGGAAACTTCAGAGGTCCTAAGTGATTATTCTAGTGTGCCAGATGAAGATGAGATGCAAGGCATAATTTGGAAGTTCCAAGAATTTCGAGACAAGTAGGATTTTCTAGAAGAAGACAAGGACGACAAAGCAGAATAAGCATACTGTTTCATGTCATTTCTATCAAGAAATTGTCATGTTTTTTTCATTTTTGTTTTGTCACATAGGAAGAAAATTTTGACTTGTTCTCCTGCGTGAGAGTCAAGAAAAATAGGACTCTTGTTAAAAGACTATTTTCTAGTATTTATCCTATTTTCTCTCTTCTCTCTTTATTATAAATAAGGGATGCTTGTGCATTCCAAAAGGAGAGGTTTTTAGAATATTAAGAGCTATTGTGAAGAAGAAGAAAAAATTTGTGTTTTCTTTTTAATCATTGAAGAATAGAAACAGGTGTTATTTTGCAAAAATTTTGTTGTGGGATTCATCTATCTTGAGAAATTGTTCTTACATCCAAGATCTTGAGTTATTATTTGTTTAGTGTTCTTGATTATTTTAATCATTTCAAATATTACACCCATTATCTAAAACTCGTATAAGTATTTCTTGATCTTTTTTTTCTTGAAAGAAAATGCATTCCTCTCATTCCCTTCCCACTTTGTTTCGTCTGTAATAGTTTCCTTTCTAATCCATTCCATTTATAAAGTTGTAACATCTCCATCTCATGTTGATATGGATTTCGGGATTGTATTCCAACCCCAATGGTCAGAATAGTGTGGATACTGTATAAATTATTTCTGTTGTGTTTTAGATTAGTAATAAACAGGTATTCGCACCTGTCTTTGAGGAGGGATTTGATCCCGTGTAATGTGGTTGAACCTCATATTTTGGCCTGATAAAATATCCAACCAACACCTTCTTCACATGAAAAGAGAGACTAGCATCCCTCCCATTACACGCCATCTCTGTAAATGAACCATTTTTGCAATGGGGTTTATACTTTATTGGGGTGATCAACCCAAATTATAGCCTAGGTCAGAAATGGATCCTTATAGCCACAGAATACTTCACCAAGTGGACAAAGGCAATTACACTCAAAGAAGTAAATGAAACCAACATTTTTTATTTTTATGAAGGTATTGTGACAAGCTTTAGTGTCCCTTCCACTATAATATCAAATAACGTCTTGGATTTTCTTGGGACAAAGATATCTCATTAGGTTTTTAGTAATAACATCTACTTAAGCACATCTTCTAATTATTACTCTCAGGGTAGTGGCTAAGATGAGTCCACCAACAATAACTTTTCAAATATTATCAGGAGAAATCAAGATGAGAACCAGAAGACTTGGCATACCAAACTGAAATCAGCCTTGTGGGCTAATAGAATCACTCTTAAGAATTCAACTGGTTATTCTCCTTTGAGATTAGTCTATGGTAGGTAAGAAAGGATACCAATATCCCTAGAACTACCAGTGTTGGAGCTTATCAAACAGTTGAATTTCATTGATTTTAAATCCATGGAATCCAGAAAATGCAGACCTCATAAAGCTAGAGGATCTAAGAAACTAGGTTATGGAAGTAATAGATAAATATTAGATGAGATTTGATAAGAAGGCCAAAAATATAACCTTCTAAGAAAGAGACTTGGTCCTGAAATGGGATGTAGAAAGAACCAAACCAGGAAGAAACTCCAAGTTTGATGCAATATGGACTAGCCCTTACATGATTTCAAGATGTAAGGAAAACAATGATTTCCAATTGTCAAAGTTGGATGAATAAGAATTACAGATTCCATTCAATGGAATATATCTCAATAATTGTTACTATAGTAAATTATTTTCCGTGTACATATTAGATTAGATTTATAATTCCTCCAAGTGCTTATAGGACATTGCTCTATTGTAGTATAGGGATTCTTTTTTAATAAGTGATTTTTAACTCTCTGCATGTTCCATTTGGGATGTGTATGAATTTTTTATTTTTATATAGTTATGTCTTGTTGTTTTTTCACTTTCCAGTTTGAGGAAGGGTCTTGCGATGGAATAATCAACTTCTAACCTAAAGTTTTAAGCAATGAAAGGCCCCAACAGTGTTTCAGAGTTTTGGGGGATTATTCTCAGGTGTAAGATCAATTTTAGAAATAAGAATGACCCCATGCCCAATGAATCCTACAGGGTCACTGGTCTTTCAGATCTAACAAGTAGATCATCTTGCGAGTCATTAATTGTTATCCATTTTTTGCACCCTTACAAGATGGACAACTTAACAGGTCCGAGAATTGGCGGTTGATGGATGCAATGTCTTATAATTCACGAGGTAACTCATGGGTTATCTCATCTGATTTGGTGAAGGGCAAAGTTTATTTTAATGGGTTGGGTCATTTTGGAGAGCTTGATGACTTATGCAGATTATGGGTTTTAATGTCTGCCAGTAGCAGGATGGCAACATGGCAAGGTTTTGGAAAAGGAAAGAGTGATGAAAAATTACATGTAGCATCATATGATGCTACCGGATTGTATCATTTCATATACTACCGGATGGTAGTAGGTCATGATGCTACCGGATTGTATCATTTCATATACTACCGGATGGTAGTAGGTCATGATGCTACCGGTCAATAACAAGGTAGTGACGGTAGAACAACGGCGAGCCATAAGGAGGAATTGGTCACCGGTAGAATTTTTGGTGCTATCAATTGGTAGCACAAAGGAGAAAACAAAGCACAACTAGCTGACAACGTATTTTGAACTACCGGCTAGTAGCGTAAAATGGAGTGTTCACGCCATGACGGTAGTAAGGTGTTGATAATAGGGAAAACATGTTACCAACCTGTTACATTTATGTTACCGATCTGTTGGTCGTCAAATAGGACTTTAAGAAGAGAAACAGTCGAGGGACAAGAAGTCCCTCCTCTTTAATGGGAGAGGTTCCCTTATTCGGAAACGAACCTATTTACACATATAAAAAGTATGGTTTTCTTGTGGAACTTGGATATTATGAAAGTTTTTTGTATAAGGATCATCAATTAAAAAAGGACCGAGGAATAAGAATGCGAGAACAAGCAGAAAGGTGCCATTCAGAATTATAGATGACAGAGTAATTCCTTATGCATGCGAGGGTACAATGAATTAGAACAAGATCATTTATATCATATTAAGAAGATTAAATTTGAAAAGACACAAAGTTCTGTAAATAACATCTATGAGAATACAAAGCTTCTCCGCATAATACAAAAAAATGATCTAATAAAAGTAAATGAATAGCCTGGGAATAAAGGAAACCGGATAGACAAAGAATGAAAAGTCCTTCTGTATTGATTTCTTTATGATTTATTTACACTTTCAGAAATAAGACAAGTTCTTCCTCCTTCAAAATGGTGAGGAGAGGCCATTATATAGTTTATAAATCAGTTACTCTCGGTAACTACTTCTTTTAACTAAAGATTAGTTAAAGGGTTGATAATCGCAATACCCCAACTAATTACAACAAATCCGAGAGAAAGAAGGGGAAGAGAAGAGAAGAATTAGGAGAAGAAGACAGGTGCTTATGAATGGGAGGGACCCACTGACTTTAAGATCTGCTGTCTGAATCTTTTCAACGCTTCGGCTATGTCTCTGCCACGTGGGACTGATGTGTTGGCAGTAGACTGAGTCCAAAACACAAGGAATTTCTCCATTTCCTTATCAAACTTGACATGAGTATGATAATCTTTATTTGCTTCTTCAATGGAAGATTGAAGAGAACAGATCTCCTTAATTTTATCTTTGGAAATGGAGCTTTCCTTGAATAGATTATCCTTGAAAAATGCTCTGAATTGAGCTTTGATTTCTTGTAAAGTGAGGGGCACACCAGAAGTCTCATCCTAAACATGGCAATGTATATCTTTGAAAGCGGATACAACTAGTGTTTTGAAGGCCTCACCCTTCTGCCAGCTATTCCTTAATTCTCCCAAAGCCTCCTCCAGGACCTTGATCTTCCATTCCACGCTGTAAACTCAGGATTTTGACAAATTATCCTTTGCATCTTCAAAGACCTTGCTTGCCAATAAAATGTTTTCATCTATTTGTCTCATGAGGCGGAGGTCTACTATGCAACTGCTCCAAATTTTAAGCTCTTTATCTATGATTCCAATAGTGGAGGAGAGCTTCTGTTGCAAGTTTTTCACCTTCCCGTGGAGTTTGAAAGCTTCATCAATGAATTAGAATATCACCCACCATGGCCTCCATAGCTCTGCCATAGATGGAATACTTGTGCATATCTTTGATACTCTGTACTTCATCTTGGCTCAAAATTACAGGTGGTGGAAGAGTAGTCAATGGGGTAGGGTCCAAAACTTTGTCCTTGGACAAAAGAGATTTGATGAAACCTGTAAGAATCTGGGCTTGTTCTTCCAACTATTCTATGGTTTGCTACCCTTTCTCTACCCTCCCAATGACTCTTGTGATTGTTTCCTGAAGGTTGTGGATCTCACCTTCAGGGGTAGACTCTCCCATGGGAATTCTTGAGAGTTCCAGGTTGGATTCCTGCAAATCCTGCTCTGGTTTATCTACCATAGGCTTGGCTATCTCTAGGAATTGTTGGCCCTGAGCATTAGACACTATCCTGGAGGTAATTCTATCTTTTTTGGTGTGAGAAGGAGGAGTAGTGCCTAACAAGGCTACCACAGCATCAAAATTTGGTCCTGAGCTCCGAGAGGAATACTTTCTCTTCCTATTGTTGACAAGAGGCTGCACCCATACAAAAGAGGAGGAAGAAGCAGGTAGGGCAAGAGGACCAAGAGACAGAGAACTCATGGTACCCAACGTTTGTACTGCTGTTGTCTCAAGTTGAGACATGAGTGGGGTACTTGAGACAACTAGTGCAGAGGAATCAATAGTACTTGGAAGTCCAGTGCTCTGGACTTCTTTGTCCTTATCCATTGGAGCTTCAGGGGCGCTTGCAGGAGCTGGTACTGCACTTTCTTCACTTTCACTGAGAAAAATAATGTTCTCTGGTCCCAATGGTAATTCTGCATGCTTCCTTAGGGGATCATCTTCCACAGGCTCCTTCTTAACTTCTTTGGATTTCTTCTGATACACCTGGGTGGATGAGGATGGAGTAGAGACTGTAAGTCCTTGAGTTGATGAGGCATGAAGAGTTTGCACATGTGATTCTGATCTGGGAGTCGATGCTTCCCTTCTTGGTGTTGAAGCATCCTTAGAGGAGGATTCCCCTGAGTGCCTTCTGATCTCACGGACCTTTCTATCAAACCAGATCTTGGTCCTAAGATCGGGGCTAGGATTTCAGCCAAATCATCCCTTTCCTTTTTAAACCAATCCAAGTCTTCCAAGGGAGTGTGTTTGACCACATTTTCATACTCATATGAGTATAGATCAGAGTTTTCATCCTTGAGCCCTTCAGGAACTTGGTATAAGCCGAGTTCTTGTATTAATTGTAGAGAAAACCTGCCATAATGCTTGCTTCTGGCTTCAAAATCATCAGCACAGTCATCCCAATAGTCCTCTGTGTCTACCTTATGATGATAGGTGATCTTGATGTTCTGCTCAATAAAATTCCTCAAGTCAAAACAAGTTCTTGGCTTGAAGAAGTGGACAGTAATGGGAGTCAGAGCTCTTTCTATATTTTACGCGTCCAGGGCTGTTTTGCAGGTGTAGTTTCCCAAAGAGATGGGGAAGTGCAAACCAGTAATTTTCTTGTCTCTACAGGTTCTATGCAATTTTTCTAATTTCCTGCACACTTCTATCAAGGCCATCTTGTCACTGCAGAACATAGGAATCCTAAGAGGAGTGCTCTCATAGGCAGCAAGCCTGATATAGGAAAATTTTCTTAATTGGATAAAATAAGCACCGTAGTGCGATATCAAACTCATGGCTTCATCAGAAAATCTTCTCGCCCTGTCACCCTCATGAATTCTGACCATGTACATGGTGAAAGCATCATTCCCCCTTCGGAAATTGTTATTGCTGGTCTCTAGGGTGAACTACGGGAAGTAGGCATACACGGGGTCATCCTTGTGAGCATCGATGTATGAAAAGCCAAACCATTGCCTTGATGCTGCCAGAGTATACATTAGGTATGAAATCATGTAAAATTTCTTCATTTTTTGTACATTAGACAGCTTCTCTGCTAGGTTCATACTGATGATCTCTGCCTAGTTGATATTCTGAGTTCCCTCAGACACTATATTGATGAGTGGGCACATCCAGAAATAGAACTCATTTGTAGAGGGTAAGCCCATAACTTGAGCCAGTAGGATTATGAAATCTGACAATTCTTCATTGAAATCTACATGGAAAAGGGTCTTGGATAGACGAGATGCCCCCTTCTTAGGGTTTTTAAGCCAAAACTTCGCCACCCGCGCCTTATAGTTATCGTTGTCTTGATTGAAAAGAGCCTGTGCTTGATTCTGGGAGACAACTATAGCATTGTCCATTTCTAGAATACTTAGTGCAGTGCTAATGGTGGCAGCGTCAAGTTTGGCGATGAGCTCCCTGTGCATGTTTGTCAATTCACTCGAATCAGGGTTGAAATGAGCCCCACATGAGAGCACTATATCTACGCATTGCACCGAGATAGGGAAACCACCAGCAAAAGCCAGACCACTGTCATGAATAATCTGTGCCATCGGTGAAGGGTTCGCGTCTGTCATTCTTGCCCAAAAATCTCCAAAGTCAAGGTGGAAAACTTCACTGTCCCCGATATCGGGAATGGTAGATTCGAGTGGTGAAATTTATTCCTGCCCCTGGAATTTGATCTTCATGTTGATGGTAACTCAGAGAGCAGAACTGCGAACTAGACTTGGGATGGAATTGCAGAGGGAATGGATACACGTGCAGGAATTTTGATTGCAAGGGTTCGAGTAATAGATAGCATGAAAGCAGTGTGAAAAAATGCATAGGGGCAATTTCATTATATAGCCGCTTAGGAGAGAGAAACGCAATAAATGTGCATTAAATACATACCTACCAAATTGAATAAGCAAGATATTTGGGTAGAGCAGGAAAAATTAGCACGAATGGCACTTGGTTCATTTGGAACACGAGGGACGCGAAAGTGTGAAGTACGAGGTTCGGCCGATTCGGGCAATGTGGGGAAAAGACGCACAAATGATTTTGGGACATGCGGGATGAAAGTACGTGGGATACGCGACTCGGCCGAATCGGCAAAAATGGAACAACTTGTTCGGGTGAACTTGGGACATTTGGGACAAAAAGTTCTGATGGGCCCGAAAAGAATAGACTTTGGGTAAACCGGCCGATCGGGGAATAGAGGGCCCAATTGAACTTGGGACACGCAGGATAAAAATGTCCGACAGGCCCGAAAAACACACAAAATGACCCAAAAACGTAGATTTTCCCAATTTCTTGACTTTTCACATTATCAGTACAACAGAAAAGACACTTAAACTCAAAATTTTAAATTTTCAACTTCTTAAAAGCAGGGAAATTTTGAGTGGACAATAGTTGTCTCCTTCTAGGGATGACTTGGCATAAATTCAAAGAATGAGACAAGGCAAGAATTTAGACAAACTCAGGGAAGTAGACTAGTACCTTATCCATTGGGCCACGAAGTCAAAAAGCAAACCAATACAGAGGAAAACACACCAAAACAAAGGGAAAGAAAAACAAAACACTATACAGAATATACACAGGACTTCCTAATCACCTATGACTTGAACAATTTTAGGTACTGCCCACTATATGGAAGTGGGAGAGAAGAGCCATCCATATAATCAAGGTAAAAAGAATTCTTACCAGCGAAGTTCCTGATCTTGAAAGGTCCGAGCCAAAGGGAATCAAACTTTCTATGGCTGCCATGAGGTTCATGCCTTTTACCCCACCACAAAACAATGTCTCCAACTTGGAAATCCCTGAACCTGGCTTTCTTATCAAACAGGACCTTTACTTTCTACTGGTGATCAAATATCTTATCAGCAACTTCCAATCTGTCCTCATTCAATTTGTGAAGATACATGATTCTCTTATCCAAAGAATCATTAAAACTGGTATCTTCAATGGCCTTCATTAGATGCAAGGCTGGTAGCTCCACTGTTACTGGAAATTGAGCTTCTACTCCATATACCACCTGAAAAGGAGACATTCCAATGGCTCTCTTAGGTGTGATCCTATCTGCCCAAAGAGCATCATAGAGTTTCTTGTTCCAGTTTCGTTGGGACTCATTGACTAATTTCCTTATAATGGTCACCAGATTTTTATTTGTGGATTCTTCTTGTCCATTTCCCTGAGGATAGTAATTTGAGGAGTGAGCTAGAGAGATGCCATATCTATAGCAAAAATCCATTAACTCAGTTGAAGAAAAATTTGAATCATTATCTGTCACGAATTTGTTTGGCACACCATACCTTACCAAGATGTTTTCTTTGATGAAACTGCATACTACTTCGGAAGTAGTACTCTTTACTGGAATGGCTTCTACCCATTTGGTGAAATAATCAGTGGCAGTTAATACATGAGTATGACCAGCACTAGAGGAGGGATTAAGTGTTCCGATGAAATCCAAACCCCACTGTTGAAAAGGTTCTTCAATTACAACTAGTTTCAGGGGAAAAGAGGCCAACTTGGGTCTACCCACGAAAGTCTGACAAGCCTCACATTTATCAACCCACTTTGATGCATCTCTGAACAAGGTAGGCCAGTAATATCCTCCATGAAGTATCTTATGAGCAGTGACAGTTGATGAGTAATTCCCTCCACATGCCTGATCATGAAAATATGAGAGTAGCTTTTTCTGTTGTTCCTTGTCCACACATTTCGAAAACCTTCCATCTAACCCACGTTTAAACAAGGTGTTTTCCCATAGCACATATTGCACTGACCTTAGTTTAACAGCCCTCTTTTCTTTGGCAGTCAAATGAGAGGGGCATTCCCCATAGGTGAGAAAATGAGTGATATCAGCGTACCATTCGTCAACTGAGCTAAGAAACAGAATGGTAGGAAGACCAACTTTATCCTCCAGCAACTCATGTCTAGCTCCTTCAGCGATGAGTTCACATAGGCCTTTTCCATGGACGAGCTTGGTTGGTTTGATGTCAATATCATATTCTTGGACCTTGTCCACCCAGTTCCCTCACTTGGATCCAAATTCCTGTTGTGTGAGAATTGACTTAACATTTGTATTTGGTACCAACACCGTGGAGTGAGAGTTAAGAATGTAAAAGCGAAATTGCTTGACAGCTTTAACCACTGCAAAAGCATGTTTTTCCATTATGGTGTATTTTAACTCATGATCTTTTAGAACATAGCTCATAAATGCGATTGGGAGTTCATGCTCATTAGAATATTCCTGAGTTAAAATAGCAGCCAAGGTGTTATTTGTGGCATAGCAATAGATAATGAAATCTTTGCTGAAATCTGGACATGCTAAAACAGGAGTTTTAGCAATGGCTCTTTTAATACCTTCAAAGGCTTCTTTCCCTTCAGGAGACCAACCAAAAGTTTGTTTTCCTTTCATCATTTGGGAGATATTCAAAGCTAGCTCTATAAAATCGGGAATGAACCTTCTCAGAAAGTTAATCTTACCAAAGAAAGAGTGCACGCCCTTTTTGTTGGTTGGAAGAGGAATTTTCTGAATAGCTTGAACTTGCTCAGGATCGATTTTAATACCATCTTTGGAGAAAACGTGCCCCAATAATTTCCCCTCTGTGACACAAAAGACAAATTTCTTAGGATTCAAAGAGATCCCATGTTCTCTACATCTTAGTAGAACTGTCTCCAGGTGCTAAAAATGATCCGCTCTTGTTTTAGAATACACAGTCAAGTCATCAAGGTATACTACAATACACTTCCCTTTCAAACTTCCAAAGGCTAAGTCCATAGCTCTCTGAAAAGTAGCACCGACATTAATGAAATGAAAAGGCATCCTTTTGTAAGCAAAGGTACCCCAAGGGGTAGTGAAAGCCGTTTTGTGTTGATCTGCAATATTAACTTCTACCTGGTTATATCCTGAGAATCCATCAAGCATAGAAAACATTTCAGATCCCGTTACTGCTTGCAAGACCTGATCCATCATAGGTAAAGGATAATTATCCTTCAAGGAAGCTTGATTCAAATTCATGAAGTCAACACAGATACGAATCTCACCATTTTTCTTTCTAACAGGCACAATATTGGCAATCCATGTTGAATGATGGATAAGAAAAATGATTTTGGCTTTCAACAACTTCTGTATTTCTTGAAAAATGGTGTCAACTATTTTGGGATTGTATTGCCTTTTCTTCTGTTTAAAAGGCTTAATTCCAGGTTTGAGAGGAATAAAATGTTGCATCTCCTTTGGTTGGAAAGATTTTAAATCTTCATAGGAGTAAGCAAGAACATCCTTATACTTCTTTAAAAGATCAATTACTTTCTTCCTCTCATTTGGTGTGCAACATTTTCCAATGTTCATGAGTTTAGGATTGGTAGAACTCCCAATATTAATTTTTTCATATTCAGCTGATTGTTGAGGTCCAGTAGAAGCTCTAGACTTTACATACCTGTCGTGTTTATCAAACAGTTCCTCTAAACTTACCAATCCTTTAGGAATCTTATTTCCCTTGAGTTTGATACATCCATCCTGATCCATTTCTTCTTCTTGGGTGGCTGCTTTGTCAAAGGGCACACTTTCATGAGGCAAGTTATCACTTCCTTTAAAGTACAGCTGTTCAAAATTATCCTTGAGTTCCAAGAAAAAAAGCAAGTGTTGATCATCATTGAAAACTTGCCAGTTACTTGTATTATCAGGTACACTGGGTTGATGGATCATCTCAATGGTGAACTTATCTTTGGAAAAGTCAGGATGAGGTATGAGCAGTGACCCTGAGACTACTAGTGAATCAGCCCTGGTATTGCTTCAATGGAGAAAGCATCAAGAAATTCAATGGAATCCCAAACCTGATTCCTGTAATGTTTCAACCTTCCATTTTTTACCTGAAAGAGGTTTCTAACTTGCTTGACAATCAATTCCACATCCCCACGAGCTAGAAGATTCTTCACACCCTATTCTTTTGCCACCTGGAGTCCAAGAATGAGAGCCTCATACTCTGTTGTATTATTGGTATTTTCAAATTACAACTTGAATGAGAAAGGATGGATGCTTCCTTCAGGTGACACCAATATGACACCAGCTCTAGAACCAGCTAAGGAACAACTTCCATCAAACTCTAAAATCCAAACACCATTAGGATCTTTAGGTGACACTTTGGGGAGTTGGATTTCTTTAGGAGACATAATCATGTAGTTTCCATGCCCAATATCCTCATAGAGTATTTGTGCTTTGGGATCATCAGTTTTTTGTACAATATACTCAGACTGCTTCTTAGGCAGCAGCTTCTTCATTTGCCCATTAACACGTATGAGGGCATGTGACCAATCCATTTGAATTTCTCCACCCACATCCTTACAGAAGTTTCTTCGTAGCAACATCCCATATGAAGGAGGAATATCTGCTACTAAGATAGTAGCCAAAACTTTCTTCTCAGGAAAAGTAGCAAAAGCCACTTGTGCATCTTTGATCCTTCCGACCAAGGGCACTTCCTTACTCTCCATAGAATAACAAGATCCATAAGTGTGTGTGAGAGTCAAGCCTAAGGAATGAGCTACTTTAGTAGGCATCACATTGTCTGATGCTCCTGAGTCTATGACGCAATTACTGAGCCTATGGCCAGCTATAAGAAGTGTCACATAGAATGGTTTGATTTTGTCACTGGGTGAGGTGACAGCGGCTACCAGATTAGGCTGTGGTGCAGAAGGAGTGGGTAAAAGGCCTTTAGAGGTAGTTTTAGAATGGGAATTGACAAAGTGAATAATTTTAGCAAAAGCCTTAGGATGGGTTTGATAATATTCAGCTTCTGAGATTTGAACCTTAGTCTTTTTTAGGTGATCAATAATATTTAAAGAACCAGAAGTGGACGGGTTATCATCACTTGAAATCTTAGGTTTTGGTGTAGATGAAATGGGGATAGGATATCCTCTTTTTGCAATTACGGGGATAGTTGTAGGCTGCTCCTTAAATTTCTTGGTGGGATGCATCACTTTCTCCCTCTGATTTTTCTACTCTCGAGTCATGACAGCATATGATTCACTATTCATGTCTGCTACTACTTCATCATAATCATCCCCTTCATCAATGCCTTCAGTGGTGAAGAAATTAACTCGAGATCCCTCAAGTTCATCTACTTCATCATCAACCTCTTCAACAAATTCCTCACAATCTTCATTAACCTCCTCATCCTCTGGTTCCTCAACTTCACAGGTTGCATTGACAGGAACTTTAATAGGAGGTCCTTTAAGTGCTAGCCTTGCTTGAGAAGCATGAAAATGATTTCTGGGCTGAAAATTCCTCCTTGGAACATCTACATAGGGAGCATGCTGAGCCAATTGTTTCTTAATGGCAATGAGATAATTTGCAAGTTTTTGTACCAATGGATCAGTATTAGGTCCAGGAGTGGAAGAGGAGGAAGAAGCAGACTTATATTTAGAAGGGTCTCTCCTCAACTTCCCTGACATGATTAAATCATCTTCAACACTAACAACAAGATTTTGATCCTCGGCCAATGTTGCGAGATTAGCCCTTCTCAATGCATAACTAACTTCAGGTGATTGGGCATTGAGGAAGAAACATTTTTGAAT
Source organism: Taxus chinensis (assembly GCA_019776745.2). Classification (NCBI taxonomy): domain Eukaryota; kingdom Viridiplantae; phylum Streptophyta; class Pinopsida; order Cupressales; family Taxaceae; genus Taxus; species Taxus chinensis. Next base: position 7,190,342 of record CM034154.1, read on the forward strand.
TTGATCTACAGGTCGAGTATTTAGTGGAATTTTTTTAATCAACCTGTTGAATCAAGCCAAAACTTCTCTCATGGGCTCTTGTGAATCCTTCTTTATTTGAGAAATTTGGGCTAGCAAGGCATGCACGTCTTCCGCCAGTTTGAAACGGTTTTCAAACCTAGTTCTCATTGTGTCCCAGCTAGTGATAGCACCGGCCGGAAGGTGATAGAACCAATCAACAACATTATCTTGTAAAGTCCCAAAAAAAAGCCTTACGGAGATGTCTTCATGTTCAACTCCCAGAACTCCGCATGCAACTATGAAGGCTGCGATGTGTTCATCAGGATGTACTTTTCCATCACCTTTGAATTTAGGGAAGTTCTTCCGGTTACCCCTGGGTAACTCATGCAAAGGCTGAGGAAGGGCAAGGGGCCCAACACGATGACCCCAGGGCAATGGCACCACCATTCTTGGAAAAATGGCTTGAAGAGGAACTGCAACACCAGCAAGAATCAAAGCTCAAAGCTTAGGACTGATTGGCTCAAAAGGAATACCACCCGTAGGGATTCTATCTTGGACAGGTGGAGTGCTTGTTGAACGAGTCTTTCTATTTCTTATTGTTGAAGGGAAAGGAAAACCTTGCTATTCCAAAAGCTGAAACTGAGAATATTCGATACCAAGGGACCTTCTCCCTTGAGTAAAATGCGGAGTTACCATATCAAAAGGTGATCAATAAATAAACTGGAATACGATTCCCCAGTGAAGTCACCAAAAAACTGTTGGTCGTCAAATAGGACTTTAAGAAGAGCAACAGTCAAGGGACAAGAAGTCCCTCCTCTTTAATGGGAGAGGTTCCCTTATTCAGAAATGAACCTATTTACACATATACAAAGTATGGTTTTCTTGTGGAACTTGGATATTATGAAAGTTTTTTGTATAAGGATCATCAATTACAAAAGGACTGAGGAATAAGAATGCGAGAACAAGTACAAAGGCACCATTCAGAATTATAGATGACAGAGTAATTCCTTATGCATGCGAGGGTACAACGAATTAGAACAAGATCATTTATATCATATTAAGAAGATGAAATTTGAAAAGACACAAAGTTTTGTAAATAACATATGTGAGAATACAAATCTTCTCAGCATAATACAGACAAATGATCTAATAAAAGTAAATGAATAGCCTGGGAATAAAGGAAACCGGATAGAAAAAGAATGAAAAGTCCTTCTGTATTGATTTCTTTATGATTTATTTACACTTTCAGAAATAAGCCAAGTTCTTCCTCCTTCAAAATGGTGAGGAGAGGCCATTATATAGTTTACAAATCAGTTACTCTCGGTAACTACTTCTTTTAACTAAAGATTAGTTAAAGGGTTGCTAATCGCAATACCCCAACTAATTACAAAAAATCCAAGAGAAAGAAGGGGAAGAGAAGAGAAGAATTAGGAGAAGAAGATAGGTGCTTATGACTGGGAGGGACCCACTAACTTTAAGATCCGCTGTCTGAATCTTTTCAATGCTTTGACTATGTCTCTGCCACGTGGGACTGATGTGTTGGTAGTAGACTGAGTCCAAAACCTGAGGCATTTCTCCATTTCCTTATCAAACTCAACATGAGTATGATAATCTTTATTTTCTTCTTCAATGGCAGATTGAAGAGAACAGATCTCCTTCATTTTCTCTTTGGAAATGGAGCTTTCCTTGAATAGATTATCCTTGACAAAAGCTCTGAATTGAGCTTTGATTTCTTGTAAAGTGAGGGGCACACCAGAAGTCTCATCCTGAAGATGGCAATGTATATCTTTGAAAGTGGATACAACTAGTGTTTTTAAGGCCTCACCCTTCTGCCAGCTATTCCTTAATTCTCCCAAAGCCTCCTCTAGGACCTTGATCTTCCATTCCATGTTGTAAACCCAAGATTTTGAAAAATTATCCTTTGCATCTTCAAAGACCTTACTTGCCAATAAAATGTTTTCATCTGTTTGTCCCATGAGGCGGAGGTCTACTATGCAACTACTCCAAAGTTTAAGCTCTTTATCTATGATTCCAATAGTGGAGGAGAGCTTATGTTGCAATTTGTTCACCTTCCCGTGGAGTTTGAAAGCTTCATCAATGAAGTTCAATCTAGCAACAAGCATATCATCCATCATGGCCTCCATAGCTCTGCCATAAATGGAATACTTGTGCATATCTTTGATACTCTATACTTCATCTTGGCTCAAAATTACAGGTGGTGGAAGAGTAGTCAATGGGGTAGGGTCTAAAACTTTGTCCTTGGACAAAAGAGATTTGATGAAACCTGTAAGAATATGGGCTTGTTCTTCCAACTGTTCAATGGTTTTCTGCCCTTTCTCTACCCTCCCAATGACTCTTGTGATTGTTTCCTGAAGGTTGTGGATCTCACCTTCAGGGGTAGACTCTCCCATGGGAATTCTTGAGAGTTCTAGGTCAGATGCCTGTAAATCATGCTCTGGTTTATCTACCATAGGCTTGGCTATCTCCAGGATTTTCTGGCCTTGAGCATTAGACACTATCCTAGAGGTAATTCTGGATTTTTTGGCGCGAGGAGGAGTAGTGCCTAACAAGGCTGCCACAGCATCAAAATTTGGTCCTGAGCTCCAAGAGGAATACTTTCTCTTCCTACTGTCGACAAGAGGCTGCACCCATACAAAAGAGGAGGAGGAAGAAGCAGGTGGGGTAAGAGGACCAAGAGACAGAGAACTCATGGCACCCAAGGTTTTTACTGTTGTTGTCTCGAGTTGAGACATGAGTGGGGCGCTTGAGACAACTGGTGCAGAGGAATCAACAGTACTTGGAAGTCCAGTGCTCTGGACTTCTTTTTCCTTATCCATTGGAGCTTTAGGGGTGCTTGCAGGAGCTGGTACTTCACTCTCTTCACTTTCACTGAGAACAATAATGTTCTCTGGTCTCGAAGGAAATTATGCATGCTTCCTCAGGGGATCATCTTCCACAGGCTCCTTCTTAACTTCTTTGGATTTCTTCTGATACACCTGGGTGGATGAGGATGGAGTAGAGACTGTAAGTCCTTGAGTTGATGAGGCATGAAGATTTTGCACATGTGCTTCTGATCTGGGAGTCGATGCTTCCCTTCTTGGTGTTGAAGCATCCTTGGAGGAGGATTCCCCTGAGTGCCTTCTGATCTCACGGACCTTTCTATCAAACCAGATCTTGGTCCTAAGATCGGGGCTAGGATTTCAGCCAAATCATCCCTTTCCTTTTTAAACCAATCCAAGTCTTCCAAGGGAGTGTGTTTGACCACATTTTCATACTCATATGAGTATAGATCAGAGTTTTCGTCCTTGAGCCCTTCAGGAACTTGGTATAAGCCGAGTTCTTGTATTAATTGTAGAGAAAACCTGCCATAATGCCTCCTTCTGGCTTCAAAATCATCAGCACAGTCAGCCCAATAGTCCTCTGTGTCTGCCTTATGATGATAGGTGATCTTGATGTTCTGCTCAATAAAATTCTTCAAGTCAAAACAATTTCTTGGCTTGAAGAAGTGGACAGTAATGGGAGCCAGGGCTCTTTCTATATTTTGCAGATGGGGAAGTGCAAACCAGTAATTTTCTTGTCTCTGCAGGTTCTATGTAATTTGTCTAATTTCCTACACACTTCTATCAAGGCCATCTTGTCACTGCAGAACATAGGAAGCCTAAGAGGAGTGCTCTCATAGACAGCAAGCCTGATATAGGAAATTTTTTTTGAATTGGATAAAATAAGCACCGTAGTGTGATATCAGACTCATGGCTTCATCAGAAAATCTTCTTTCCGTGTCACCCTCAAGAAGTCTGACCATATACATGGTGAAAGCATCATTCACCCTTTGGAAATTGTGATTGCTGGTCTCTAGGGTGAACTGTGGGTAGTAGGCATACACAGGGTCATCCTTGTGAGCATCGATGTATGAAAATCCAAACCATTGCCTTGATGCTGCCAAAGTATACATTAGGTATGAAATCATGTAAAATTTCTTCATTTGTTGTACATTAGATAGCTACTCTGCTAGGTTCATACTGATGATCTCTACCCAGTTGATATTCTGAGTCCCTCGCACACCATATTGATGAGCGGGCACATCCAGAAATGGAACTCATTTGTAGAGGGTAAGCCCATAACCCGAGCCAGTAGGATTATGAAATCCAAAAATTCTTCATTGAAATCTACATGGAAAAGGGTCTTGGATAGATGAGATGCCCCCGTCTTAGGGTTTTTAAGCTAGGACTTCGCCACCTGCGCCTTATAGTTATCGTTGTCTTGATTGAAAAGAGCCCGTGCTTGATTATGGGAGACAACTATAGTATTGTCCATTTCTGGAATCCTTAGTGCAGTGCTAATGGTGGTAGCATCAAGTTTGGAAATGAGCTGCCCGTGCACGTTTTTCAATTCACTCGAATCAGGGTTGAAATGAGCCCCGCATGAGAGCATTGTATCTGCGCATTGCACCGAGATAGGGAAACCACCAGCGAAAGCCAGACCACTATCATGAATCATCTGTGCCATCGGTGAAGGATTCGCGTCTGTCATTCTTGCCCAAAAATCTCCAAAGTCAAGGTGGAAAACTTCACTGTCCCCGATATCGGGAATGGCAGATTCGAGTGGTGAAATTTGTTCCTGCCCCTGGAATTTGATCTTCATGTTGATGGTAACTCAGAGAGCAGAACTGCGAACTAGACTTGGGATGGAATTGCAGAGGGAATGGATACACGTGCAGGAATTTTGATTGCAAGGGTTCGAGCAATAGATAGCATGAAAGCAATGTGAAAAAATGCATAGGGGCAATTTCATTATATAGCCGCTTAGGAGAGAGAAAGGTAATAAATGCGCATTAAATACATATCTACCAAATTGAATAAGCAAGATATTTGGGTAGAGCAGGAAAAATTAGCACGAATGGCACTTGGTTCATTTGGAACACGAGGGACGCGAAAGTGTGAAGTACGCGGTTCGGTCGATTCGGGCGATGCGGTGAAAAGACGCACAAATGTTTTTGGGACATGCGGGATGAAAGTATGTGGGATACGCGACTCGGCCGAATCGGCGAAAATGGAACAACTTGTCTGGGTGAACTTGGGACATTTGGGACAAAAAGTTTCGAGGGGCCCGAAAAGAACAGACTTTGGGTAAACCGGCCAATCGGGGAACAGAGGGCCCAATTGAACTTGGGACACGCGGGACAAAAATGTCCGATAGGCCCGAAAAACACACAAAATGACCCAAAAACGTAGATTTTCCCAATTTCTTGACTTTTCACATTATCAGTACAACAGAAAAGACACTTAAACTCAAAATTTTAAATTTTCAACTTCTTAAAAGCATGGAAATTTTGAGTGGACAACACGATCGACAGTAGGGTGAACAATGTAAGTAATGTTACCATCCGGTAGGAAAAATTATATTCCTGGATGACACTAGAAATAACTATGCAACTAGCCATAATGAGAAATAAAATGCTACAGTCTGGGAGTAAAATTTCATATAGCAAAATAAATGCAGGGACAAACAAGGAATTAATGGAAGTAGTACAAAGTTTTTTCAACCACCAATTTAATGAGGTATGGCACCCATGACTACCCGTGTAATCAAAGGACCAAGTTTTATGGCTTCCCATACCTCTTTAATGAAACATGTCGGTTGGTGAGGCAATTTTGAGGATCTTCATCTATATATTGTAAAATTTACCTCATTTTGAGGGTAGACATTCTATAATGTAAAGGTACTCTGTCAAAAATTTTCCAAGACTTTTGTGAGATGGGAGCCTCAAATTTTGGCATTTTGCAAAGGATTCTTTCCTTATATCAAATTTGTAATGGATTTTGCATCTTTTTGTGCAATGAAATTTGTGTTTTTGGTTTTTTTTTACCCTAACTTGGGTTATATTGTGTTCCTTTCCTCCTATTGCAACTACAGGTATATTGTGCATGATTTATTTTTCTTGTATGGTTAAAATTCATTCTGCTCCATGAAAAATGGAGATTTGAATGTGGTTTTTGAACATGGAACTTCTATCTACCCTCTTCTACTGTGTCTTATTCCTATTTTCACTCACTTGGAATTTATCCATCTCTTATTCTTGGTGCTATCGTATCCCTTAGTTTAGGTTTTGCATTTTATGCATCTCCCTCTTCCCTGGTCCCTTGGAATTGATAGTTTAGGAGTAGTTTAGCATTAGGAATAAGTAGAGAAACCAGCCTTCTCTAGAGGTTTTTCTCAATTACAAGGGTCCCACACCTTGAAACAATCCCATGTTAGTCAAAAGTAGGGATCTGTAATGTGAAAATCCTAGGGTGATATATTTTTGACATAACATGAACTATCACCTTACCGCTGCAAGTTAGGCCTAAAAAATTTCCTATTGTATTATTTGTTATCGATGCTACATTCCAATTCAATTTCTTACTTGGAAGACCCTGGATTTATGCAATGCATGTTTTTTCATCTACAGTTCATAGGTGTGTTAAATTCCTACATGATGGCTATGAACATACCATTTTTGTGGACCCTAACCCATTCAATTTTTTCCACATCGACCCCATCACCGCCATACCCATTCCTACATCGCATCTTATCCATATCGCAATATTAATACATACGATGTTGGTAAATCTAGTGCTATTACTCCCTCTATTACTTTTTTAGGAATTCCATCCATTCCACTCATTCTACTGATATCCTATCACCCACTATGTCCACCCCTATGGCTACTCCTACTCCACCTATCATGACTCCACTCAATTCTACATTTGGTTCCATCCCTACCAATATCTTTGATAATGGTATACAAAAAGATAATGCTAACACCAATTATTCTAATGATGAGGTTGATGTCATAGATATTAATGACGAAACATTGCGCAGTATTGAATTTACTCCTATCAAAATTGATGTGTTCTACTTCCAGGATACATTTGTTGTTATTAGCCCTAGTGAATATCAATTCAAGAAGCCTCCTCCTTCTACTAATGTCATGATACCTTTTCAAGGGATTGTAGATACATTGGACATTCTACCACCTATTTTATCTCCCCAAGTTCATTCTACTCCATTCATGGATCCCTTCACATACACTCTCTTCATCCCTAATTCTTATTTTTCTCATATTTCATTCTACCCTAATTTCTCTGAAAATATTTGTACACATGATGGTTTGGCTTGGCTAGGATTCACAATTATTGATATCCTCCCTCCACCTCACTCTCCTCATCTTTATCATGGATGTTTACTCATTACCATTGACTATGGATTCAATATCTTACATTTATCATTATTCCTTTCCCACACTCATCTTTCCTCTCCACTCACAATTGGATGGTCTAGGTTTGATTACATTTGTGGCACGCTGGATCCTAATCATATTTATATCACATTTCCCATGCCTTTTAGCCACATCTATTTTCAATTACTCATTATTAGGCTATACTCAAAATATAACTCATTGGTACATGCACGATTATCCTCAACCTCGTTTTACTGATCAACAATATGCAATGTGTATGTACAATTTATGTTGTAAAGGATCTTTATATTATCAACCTCACACTATTTCTTACCAAGTCTCTAATCCAGATCCTATCAGTTACGACCCTGACACTGATGATCTTCTTGATGATTTTACTTGATCCTTCTCTACATCACACACTTAGAGGGAGTCACGCTTTCTTCCCCCCCCCCCCCATAACATCATAATTTATATCTATTATCTATTATCACGCTTTGTGCTTAATATTTCTTAGTGCTCTTACATATCTTTATACATGCCTTGTATCGTCATTACCCTATGACGCCCTATAGTTCCACGGTTCATAATTGAATACTAAGGGTCTAAATCTGAAATAAACCTCACATCACTCATTCACTTTTCACACTCTATGCTTCATGGTCTATCTTTCTAGCACACATTCTCAAACCATTTTCCTGATGATGTACTCTTGTTCTATGGTTCATTCTTGATTTTTGAGAGGTATTTTATAAATGAACCGCATCCCATACACATCTGCCTGGGGCATGCCACTCCTTCCATCTTCACATATTGCATACCATTCCATCACACTCATACACTGCATTTTCATATCTTAGTTGCAATTACTCTTGCTTTCTTATACTACTTGCATGATGCACTTTACTTCTTATGCTAGTTAAATAATCAGTATGTCATTATATTTCTATATACACACATGCACAATAACTTGGTATTTTGGAGTAAATGTAGATTTCTTATATATTTTCACATGTTGCAATAATTTTTGGCATTGTACCTTTTACCAGTCCCAGTGAGTCTCCTGGGGGCATCTTCCTTTACTACTCTCACACATTACAGATGTTATTGTTTCATCATTTACTACTTCTACTTTCTAGCACATTACTTTCCATTGATACATACATGTCTTGACATACTTTTTATCTTACTAACATGTTAACGGGTACTTAATGTCAGATCCAAGGGGTTAATTATATTAACCATATTAATAAATATATTGCACCAAACATTAATAAAATAAACCATTGAATATGCAATGTGTTGGCTGGATATTTTTTCAAAAAATATATATGAGGTTCAACCATAGTACACAAGACTGTTTCTCCTCAGATAAAGGGGAGGCGCCCTTCTTATTACTAATCTAAAACACACCAGAAGATATATACAATATTCACACTATTATAATCATCGGGGTTGGGATCTCATCCTAGTATTCGTATTCCTATTGTAAAGAAATAGGAATGGGAAGAAAGAGAATAGAAAGAAGGAAGTGATTTATCAGGATGTGGAAAGAATAAAATGGGTAGGAACATGATTTTTCTTAAGCAAACACAGATCAAAAGATAATCACACACGATGTAAATTGTAATAAGTTGTGGAAGATCTAATAAACTAGATATTTAAAGCAAAAAATGATTTAAAACATTTGAACATAAGAACAATACCTCAAACCACAAATATATTCTCCACAACAAAATTTTTTCAATAGATTATCTTTTATATTCTTCAATGATTAAAAGAAAACACACAGTATTTCTCTTTCTCAAATCTAAACTCTATGTCATATAAAATACTTCCAACATATATATAGAGAAGGAAAGGAAAGAAAATAGGAGAAAAATGCAACATCATACTAAAAATAGTAAATATGAGTAATTAGTTCACTTCATTTATTATCACATCGAAACCTAGTCAATCCTTACAAGTTCATAGGATGTTAAAACAATATTGAAAAAGACATGTCTTTTTCACCTGATTCTAGAGTGTTTCTTTGAATATTGACGAAACAAATAAGGGTAAATGGGCTAGGAGGAATACATCTTAAATTTGGTTAAAGGTTGTTGCCCATGTATGACCTCTTGATCCACAACTGATCGTGAGAGCTTCCTTTTGGCTAGGAGGAACTACCTGCAATAGAAAACAAGACCACCAAATAGAAGTTAAACAGTATATGCAATGGACTACCTAGCGTATGCTAGATCCAGGAAGTGTGATAATCCCTAGACGGTTGTCAATCCATTGTTTAATAACAACTCAATGTTAACAATAAGTGAAATCCTACTGTAGTTAAAATGACTGTTGTTGTATCTCATTTGACTACAATAAGCAAATTCGTTCACAACAGACGAAGCTATGACTGAATCTGAAGGTCAAGGTCTTTGTCAGAGTATTGGTACTAGTTAGGGTCTAGTTCTGGGTTTTTTGGGTATTTGGAGGAGATTTTAAGCTTTTTTCTTAGTCTGAGGGTAAAAACACAGAGACTGGTGTCAGTTTGGTATGACCAATGTTAGTTTAGGTTAACCGGTGATGGTTGTGGGTAACCGGCGTCGGTATGGTTGAGGTAGAGGAAAATTAATAAAATTTTGGTGTGGTGACAAATCTGGGGCTAAATAGAAATGGAGGGGGCAATGGTGAGGTCTATGTAGGTCTTAGGTATACTTAAGGATCTTTAAAAACTAGGTATAGGCAATTCAATAGTGTGGGTGAAGGAAGGGTCAAGCTTGCATGGAGGTAAATGGTGGGAGAATGGGAATGGGAGTAGAAACTGATAATAGGTATAAATAACCTACTAAAATAGAAATGGATGAATGTTGGTTAATAAAAAACTTACTTTTATATGGGCTTGAAGGCTAAGTGGCAATGGTAGTTGATCATATATATGGAGCTTGATGTGGTGATGGTGCTTCCCTGTGTGCTTCTGTGAATGCAAATGGCTCTATGATTGCTTCTGATGTTGGCTTTGGATGCTCTTATGTGTGTACGAATGTTGGTTCTATGTACATGAAACTCTGGTTTCGTCTCTTTCTCTTAGAAAATGTGTCAACCTCGAAATAAGGTTGTTTTGGGGCATAAATGGTAACTGACGATGGTTCTAGTCTGACCGGTGGCAGTTTAGGGTAACTGACGTCGATTAGGGCAGGATTTCCTAGGTTTACTAAAATGGGGAGATCTCCTTGATTTTCTTAGATCCCACTCATCTTTTTCCATGGATTAGAATAGAATCTTCCATTCTAACAGGTGGGAATGTGGTTAGAGGGAATGCAGGATTTGATTTTTAGGGTTTAGGTAGGTCTTAGTTAGTTATGTCAACATACTAAGAATAGGTCTTAGGGTGAGGTGGCTAGATGAGGTGTATAGGTGAGGTGGAAGGTGTGGTCATTATCCAATTAGGATATTTTAATAAATAGATATTGTAAGATCATGAATTAATTTAATTAAATTAATATTATAGTGGGTTGAGAGGGGCCATGGTTAGGTAAGTGTATTTGTGTTGGTTATTTGTCGAGGAACTAAGGGGAGTGTGACCCAATTTTGGTGTCTACATTTTTCCCCTTTTTTGTGTATCTTGTATTGGTAAGTGACGCTGACAAAAATAAGATGTGGTTGCCCCATGTGTGGGTGTAGGTGATCCCCCTCAAACTAAGAACTGATGAGGTAAAAGGAAGAATCAGTGAGTGGTTTGAAAAAAGGTGAATGTGATGAAGAGGCAGCTGAGCAACATGGGTAAAAAGAGAAAAAGGTCTACTTGGGTAATCTAGGTAATGGGTCAAGGTAAAAGGTAGTAACATTCAAACGCATGCACATGTATAAACTGTAGCATGGTACTAGGTTGAAGAGCGGGAAAACTTGACATTATCTAAGGTCGATAGGTTTATCCAAACAAGGTTGAGGTGATTTCGATATCTAAGGTATAGGATATGGTCAAGAAACATGACACAAGTAAGGTGCAAGAACGTTTAGGTATGTTCCGATACACCAAAGGGTGGTTCAAGATAAACAGTTATAGAAAAAGGCAAGGTAAGGTTAGTGTGGCAATCAACATGGGTAACAGTGCCACAAGGTATAGTGAGCACATGAGGTCACAGGTCACTAGCAATGTTCCAGGTCTAAGTAACTAGGTCACAACATGGGTAGGGCTGAGGTATGGGTAAAATAATGAGTCCCCAAATGAGGAAGAGATGAGGTAATAAATGATGAGGTTAGGGGGATAAAGTGAAGTGTCCAAGTCAGGTGTGGGTGAGGTAAAAGGATGCAGGATGGAAAAGGAGGGGTAGGGGGTAGGAAAAATATTAAGCAAGATAACCGATGATGGTTTGAAGGAACTGATGCCGGTCAAGATTGACCGACCACAGTAAGCTAGGGCACAGGACCGATGTCGGTCAAGGTAAAATCGTCACCAGTCAAGTCAGGTAGGTTATAAAAAATAATATTTCTTCTTTTTACAGAATCATTTGTCACTTTCCAAATAGGAGAAAATGACAAGTGAGATAGAGAAAGGTGAAAAGTATCTGTGTGGAATGGAGAGCTAAGTTGGCGAGTGGTGTAGTGGGTGATTAGTAGTCGATAGGAGAGTCCACGAGATCAGATTGATCGATTTGGTTGGTTGGAGGTGAGTAAGTTGATTGGGTGATGGAAAATGTAGGAGAGGGATTGAGTGGACCACCGGTGCAGTGGCCTGATGTGCTACCATGGCAATGATATCATGATGAGGTAAGAGTCAATATTGTTCTTTGTTTTGTGAGTTAGATTGGTGTAGAGGTTAGGGTTTGGGAAAACAGATTTGGGGGGAAAATGAATTTTGAATTTGTGGGAGGGAAAATCAGGTAAAATAGGAATGGGGAGGGAGGTGGTGGGGTGAATGAGGGGTAGGGAAGGGTGGAGGGGGGATTTTGGTAGGATTGTTTGGGTAGAAGCAAGAGAAAGGAAGTTTTTAGGAGGAGGGGGGTTTTGGGCATCATGGTTTTTTTGGCGACAGTGACTGGCGTCAGTTAAGGATTAACCGATGTCAGTGGTAGCAAACTGGTATCGGTCACAAAAAAGGTGACCGATCCTAGTTTATGGGGGACTGATTTTAGTTAGAGATAAATAGTACCAGTCATGATTTGGGGAAAAAGGGGCTAAAAGTGACCTATGTTGGGTGGGTGAGATAGGTAGTGGTAAGTAGGAGAAAGATAGTGGGTTAGGGTTGGGGTGGGTAGATAGAAAATGGGATACAAAGGTAAAGAGGTCTAGGGAAAGAGAGGTGGGGTGGTAAGTATAGGTGATGTGTTGAGAATGATGATGGGTATGATTAAGGTGTAGTAATATCATGTTTTTGCTGGATGCAGGTGAGAGATCAGCTGAGGATGCAAGACAAGGTGCCACCCCTGCTCGTGATAGTTCGTGGGGCTGTGATAATTGAGGAGTGGAGGCATGTCACATATGTGGGTCTGAGTGGGGTCATATGCTACCAACATGTAGTCTGATAACTGAGCTTGATGGTTGATCTCATCAATAGATGGGATTCAGCAACCAACACGTTCCACCTACCGATGGGGGAGATGACAGTCAGCCTCAAGGACGTGTACAAAATCTTGTGGTTACCTATATTAGGGATGCATGTATACTTGATCTCCTTCGAGGCATATGAGGAGTTAATGCTGACAGTATTTTGTGAGGTACTGGTGGAGATGAGATTCCAATGTGCCAACCTAAGTTATGGAGAGATGTACCTAGCCTATCTAGAGGAGACGAGGCTAGTAGTGTTATTGGTGGAGGTAGTCTATTGTTTTGCACTGCTAGATGCAGAGGGTGGGAGATTCCCATGATCACTGATGGGGGTACTACACGATATAATGATGGAAAAGACCTACTTTGCATGGGCACCAAAACATTCACGGGTGCAGTTATATAGAGAGTTATGGGTATATGGGTGGCTTTGCAGGTTCAACCTATGCTACACATTTGTTCTTCATTGTTGGTCCTACAAGCACATAGTGTGTGTTTGTCTAATAGGTATGCCCCAGGTGAATGCATTCGAGCCGGGTTTTGTGCGGGTAGGTTGCAGGTGATGGGTGCTTGTGATTGGAGAGCATTGATCAAACAAGTCTACTCATGATGTAGCATATTACAGGTGGCTACTGGAGGGATTGTCCCAGGTGGACATTATTTGGAGACCGTATGTGGGTTATCCCTCATATAGACAGATGGCTGATGAGTTAGACAGTTTTCAACTACTCAGGTGGATTGAGGGGCACCGTGTAGGGGAGTAGGAGATGATCCTAGTAGACAGGGTCAGACAATAGTTTGGATTACAATAGGACATATCGCCACCCTTCCCACAGTACCAGAGAGATGATGTGGAGAGGCCACTATCACTACCACAGCCGAAAATACCTACAAGGTAGGAGGAGCAGGTGAGAGACTGGTGGATTGATGATGCCGGGGTGACGGACCGATATAGACAGTGGTGGGTGACTCATTTACGAGCAGTACCACCTAGGCCTAGGCAGCCAGATTTAGCCACCATCACCGTTTAGAGAGATGCCCTACAGGGGTAGGTGGTGACCCTGATTACATAGTTGGGGATGGTGCAGGGGTAGTTAGCAGGTTCAAAGGTGGAGGTGGCCCTGTTGAATGCATAGGTGGCCAGTCTATAGGCCCAGAAGGCCCAGGGTGGAGATGGAGATGGTGATGATGAGCAGGTGGCTGCCCTACAGGCACAAGTTACAGGTTTGCAGGGCCAGTTGGCCACTACACATGCACATATTGAGGCATTATAGGCATAGGGTGCGAGGTAGATGGCACCACCATAGGCACTGGGATAGGGTCCCAGTTCATAGGTAGGGGTGGGATAGGGTCTTCCAGGATAAGAACAAGGGCAGAGGCCGATGGGGCCACCACAGACAAGTACCCATATCTAGGTTGTGGGATGCCCTAGGTGAGGCCACATATTATCAGGATCAGTTGATGGTAGCGGGGATAGATTTCTTATCCTATGGAGAGTATAGGACATAACAGGCCTTGAGTGAGAGGACCAGATCACGCACCCATAGCGTGGAGAGCATAGGGGGCCATTAAGCTCCGAGATAGGATCAGGTAGAGGCCAACAGTTTACAGAGGCCAGCGGTAGGTGATGTACCAGTAGGGACCCGACCATGACCCATGACGGGTGGTGAGATGTTATCAGGCCGCCGAACAGGAGCCAAGGAGGAGATATGAGAGACGGATATGGAGGATATCTTACAAGATGATGCTTGATGTATGTCCCTCCATTTTGATGTAGTTATTCATTTTTGATATATTCTGGCCTGTGTGCCGAAGAGAGTGAGGATGTATATGAGAGTTTTTGTTTATTTTTGATCATATACCGAGTGTGCGTGCCAAAGATGGTGAGGCTGTATATGAGAGGTTTTGAGAGATGCATATTATGTGGTATCAGTGTATATTGTATGGATATACAAATTTATATGATGAGATGGATGATTTGGTGATGATGTATCTGTGTTGATAGAATTTTATTATTATGCATAGATGGATTCATGATAGGTGTGTTAGGTATGGTGGAGTTAGGTTATAGGCATGGTTGAGTCAGGTTGTGGTTTAGGCATGGATTGAGTCAGGTCATAGGCATGGATTGAGTCAGGGTTTTGGTTTAGGCATGGATGGAGTCAGGTCATAGGCATGGATGGAGTCAGGTCATAGGCATGGATTGAGTCAGGTTTTTGGTTTAGGCATGGATGGAGTCAGGTTTTTGGTTTAGGCATGGATGGAGTTAGGTTGAGTTTATAGATGGGTTGAGTTGTATGTATTTCATTAATTTGTGTAATTAATGATGATATAGGTCATCGTTGAGATGTTTTATAGTAACATTCACGATAATGGTAAAGAAATGGTAGACATAATGAATGAATGTTTGATGATGACAAAGGTGTGAAGTAATTTGTTGTTTTTTTGGTTTAATTTCCAAGTATTTATATAAAAAGGAAACTAACTAGGGTAGAATTTTATTTAGGAAAAGGAAAGGGAAATTGGTTAGGGTAGAGAGTGGCTGAGCTAACCTCCAAGGGCCCCATGCCCACAGAGTGTCACCTACATAGTCCTGGCGAAAAGAGACCTCAGGCCGATGTAGTTCTCCCCTAAGCTAAGGAAAAATGTGAAGGGGTATGAGAATGGGTTGAGAGGTTATGGGTGAATTATGGACACATGGGTATGGGTGATTTTGAGTTGATTTTTAGATAAGTGTCAAGGATCTAGTCCTGTATAAGATGATCAATACGTAATGAAGAAGTTAAAAGATAAGAGGAGGCAAGAAAATCCACCTAATTGGTGACAATCACAACGGTTGGATCATACCTTAGATAGGCTAGTGAACGTAAGACCCTAAATACATTTCATGATTGATTATTATAAAGGTGAAGAGTAGTCACATGATCACCAAATTTCACAGTTCCAGCAGGTCCCTTGAGGTGGTAGGAAATGAAGGTGCAAGTGGTAAGAAGGTGAAAAATGGTTAGGTTATATGGTATGAGGTAGCATGCCTTTTTGGCAAGAGGTCCAAGATCACAATGAGCAAGTCCATGATGAAATTTTTTTTCTGTTTTGACTTGTATGTGAGATAGACTGATCAATGTGGGAAGTCTATATGGGATGAGGAAATTAACTCCTTGAGGTCTTCACGAAGCTGATCGATGCGGGAAGCTTCGGATTCTCTCTTTTTTCTTTTTTGGCTTGACGTAGCTGTCCTTTGAGGGAGTAGTCTATTTACAAAAATTATGTAGAGAGAAAGATGTCCTTTTTGAGGGAGTCATCTTTTTATTGGAAGTTTGAATCAAGGAGTTGAATCCCGTGTGAGGGATTTTAAGTCATGGACAAGACTAAGGTGAAGAATCAGATTCTTGTTTAGAAAGCAAGGTGGAATGACCATGGGATCTCATCCAAAAGAAGACAAAAAGTATCCATGAGAATCATGCCATGTGCAGTGCCATGGTACACATATTTAAGAGAAGATAAAAGAGTGATGGGTACGCACATGATTCTTTTTTAATCGTTGGATATGGCATAGTGAAAGGAGGGTAGTGAATGGTGCTCAAGGGATGAGCATGAAAAGAGGCAAAAGGTGAGGTAGGACTAAAAGTCAACAGTAGAATGGTCAAAGATGCAAGGCATTAAGGGGCTCAGGTTCGGGTTTACCGTCTAGTGAAGATAAATGATAAGCACCTGATCCATAAGTATGATTCATGATGTATGGTCCAAGCCAATTAGGAGAAAATTTTCCCCATTTACTTTTTTCCACTTTGGTTACATGTTGATTTTCTTTCAGGACAAGGTCACCAACTGGGAAGGTTCATTCATGGACACATTTTTCATAGGCACGTTTGATACATTTTTGGTAAACTTGAAGATGGTCAAGAGCATTAAGATGACGTTCGTCTAATAACTCAAGTTGTGCTAAACGGTCCTGGTGAAAGTCATCATCATTGAGCATGTCATGAAGAGAAATACGAAGTGATGGAATCTAGACTTCGAGAGGCAGAACAACCTCTGTACCGTAGACCAAAGAAAAAGGAGTGGCAGCAGTGGAAGTGCGAATACTAGTACGGTATGCCCACAGGGTGAAAGGAATGTGCATATGCCAGTCCTTCCCAGTATCGTTAACCACTTTCATGAGAATTTTGTTTAAGGTTTTATTAGTGGATTTGGCTTGGCCATTGGTTTGTGGGTAATAAGGTGACGAGAAACTTAGTTGAATACCGAAGGTGTCGCAAAGTTTCTGCAAGGTTTTATTCTTGAATTGTTTTCTGTTATCGGTGATGAGGTGATGTGGAACACCAAAGTGATAGATAATGTGATGATTGATGAACTCACATATTTTCTCAGATTTCATGGAGATGAGAGGTATGGCTTCAACCCATTTGGTGTAATATTTGGTAGTGGTGATGATCCATTGGTGTCGCTGGGAAGAATGGGGATTGATATTTCAAACAAGATCCAAACCCCATTGAGAGAAGGGCCAAAGGTCACAGGTGACCTGTAAGGCATGACTGGGTGTATGATGAAGATTGGCATGTTGTTGGCATTTTACACAATGCTTAATGTAATCACAACAATCATGGTTAAGGGTCGGCCAGTAATAGCCTAGGCAAAGAATACACTTAGCAACAACAAGGCCACTGAAGTGACCTCCACATATGCCATCATGAACTTCCTTAATGGTATAAGGAATTTTAGAACTTGTAAGGCATCGTAAGAGAATACCATCAAAGCCACACTTGTAGAGGAGGCCACCCATGATGACGTAATGAGAGACATTTTTAAGAAAGGTGCGTTGTTCATTACGAGTGAGGTTTGGAGGTAAGATGGAGAGGGAAAGTAATCTGAGTAGTGTTTATACCAAAGGTCACTCAGGTAGGGAGTAGCGGTTCTGATAGAGTAAAATTCATGAGGTAAATAAGAGGTTGACTGAGAGTCTGTGTATGGTGACAAATATTTTAGAGTATGCAAGTGACGTGGGTACTTGAGAAGCCAAGTAGGCCATGGTATCTATAAATTTGTTGGTAGAACGGAGGGATGGTTTGAAGGGCGTAACGGTCGAAGGTGGTCAAAATTATGTCCACATGATGCTTATACTTTTGAAGTATCTCATTATGAAACTGGTATATACCATTGACTTGGTTTATGACCAATTAAGAATCACCAAAGATGTTGATTGACTTAACATCTAAGGCATAGGCAGCCTAGATACCCAATACGAGTGCTTCGTATTCAACAATATTGTTTGTACAGTCAAAATCAAGTTTGAAAGAAAAAGGCATGTGTTCACCATCAAGTGGAATGAGGATAATGCTAGCACCACCCCCATGCTGACACTTGGACCCATCGAAGAAGAGTGTCATTTGGTAAGTGGGTACGTCCAAGGAAAGGGTAACAATTGACTCATCTGGAAAGTCAAAGTTAGAGGGTTCATCCCCAGAAATAGGTGAGTTCAGCCAATTGGTCGGCGATAGCTTGGCCCTTGATGGAATTTTGATGGATGAATTCAAGGTCGAGGTCATCCAGAAGCATAAGCCAGCATGCAGCTCGTTGATTTTGGTAAGGTTTGGCATACATGAAGTGTAAGGGGTCGGTGTTGGTCACAACATAGGTTTTGTGATTAAGTAGGTAATGGTGGAGTTTGGTGGCAACGAAAACTAAGGCTAAGAAAAGTTTTTTGGCATGGGTGTATCAGGTTTTGTAGTCCAAAAGAGTACATCTTATGTAATAAACCACCTACTCCCTGTGTTTTTCATCGCGATGAGCGAGCATGGCCCCTAAGGAGTGATCGGTAGCAGAGATGTATAGGTAGAAGGGTTTATCATCTTTAGGTGGAATGAGTATGGGTGGTTGGAGAAGGTATTGTTTTAAGGCCTCAAAAAGCTTTATGGCAGTCATCATCCCATTTAAAGGAGACATCCTTCTTGAGAAGATGATGAAAGGGTTGACACTGATCAGACAATTGTGAAATGAAACGGTGAATAGACTGTAACTTACCTTGCAGGCTACAGAGTTGCCTAAGATTAGTGGGCAGAGGCATCTCAAGAATGGCCTTGACTTTAGCAGGGTCAACCTCTATACCACGTAAGGAGACGATAAATCCCAGGAGCTTTCCTGAGAGAACCGTGAAGACACACTTCTTAAGCTGAAGGTGAACACAATACTTAATGAGGCGGTCAAAGATGGTTTTTAGGACGGCGAGATGCTCGGAGAGGCGTTTAGATTTATCAATGAGATCATCCACATAATATTCCAATACATGATGCATGATGTCATGGAAGATGTAAGTCATAGCCCGCTGATATGTGGCACTAGTCGTTTTTAAGGCCAAAAGGCATGACTCGATAGCAGAAGGTTCCCTAAGGGGTGATGAATGTGGTTTTGTGTTGATCCTTCGGGGAAAGCAAGATTTGGTTATAACCGAGAAACCATCCATGAGTGATAGCATCTTGTGACCTATGGTAAGGTCAACCAATTGGTCAATACCAGGTAGGGGAAAGTCATCTTTTGGGCAAGCTAGGTTAAGGTCACAGAAATCTATGCCAATGCTAAGTCCCCCTATCGCCTTAGTGATAGGGACAATGTTAGAAATCCATCAAGGATAATCAATGGGTAAGATGAAGGAAACAGAAAGAAGGCACCTAAAGTTCTTCTTTGACCAGAAGAGAAATGCGAGGGTGCATTTTCCTCAGCTTTTGTTTTATGGGTTTGGCATCGGGAATGGTTACGATATTGTGGACCACTATGGTGGGGTCAATACTGGGCATGTCTGTGTAAGACCAAGTGAAAGCATGGTTATGGTTTTTGAGAAAAGAAGTGATGGCTTCCTGTTCAACAGTATCTAAAGATTGACCTATCTTTAGAATGTGCGGGTCGTCCTGAGTATGAATGTTTATTTCGATAGTCGATTCATTCAACATGGTTTATGTCTCAGATGGTAACAACCAATGAATGTATGAGTCTTCTACACCAAGGTAGGTGAGTATAGATTCATCATCCTGACATTGAATGACATTGATGGATGGTGTATCATCATCAATCATTTTAGGATAGAGTAAGGGAAGAGAAGAGGGAGTCTCAACCTCATGTTGATAGGTTAGAGGCCCTAAGGAGATGGTTTTTATCAAAAAAAATTAGGAGGAATGGATTATAGATCCATTGACTCTGTTGGTGAAGGTGGTGAAGGTGGAACGGGTGAAGAAGGTGGAGAAGGGTTGATGTCCTCAATGAGTTCAATGCGGGCCTTCTTGGTAGGTGGTTCAGCAAAGCCGATACCACTACGGTCATTATGTTTTTGTAGGTAGTACATGGAATAACAGTGTGATGGCCTTTCTCGTAAAATCCTAAAACCAAAACCCTTCCATGCACATCGATGCAGGAAGGTGTGGGAGAAACGACTATTGGTGAGTGACTGGAGGTCGACGGAATATGGGTGGGTTTGTGATGGTGGTTCAGGTGTATAAGTGGTAGTATCAAGTCCCCCATAGGTGAGATTGGTATGAAGGTGGGGAGGACCATAAAGGAGACACTCTCCTATGAGGTGATCATAATGAGGATGTTGGTGAAGGCTTCCATACTCTTGAGGGGTAAGGAATGTGTTGACACTATATAGGCGGTACTCCCCTAGAGTGAGGCATAGAAAAACACCTTCCAAGGGATTGGTGGTCGATATGTGAGTCACTGGGATAGATGATGTGTTAGAGGTCAGATTGGAGGTGGAGCTAATTGATTGAGAAGCTGACGGGTCGGCCGTGGAGGTCGTGGGAGCAGTAGGAATGGAGGATTTAGGTGTAGTTGAGGAAGCGGCGGTATTGGTGGGTGGAGGTGTAGGTGAAGAGGCAAGTGGTCATGGAGGTAGATTCTTTAATGGGTATAAACACATCATTGGGTCGGTAAAGCATGTTACAGGTTTTAAAGGGTGATGGGTCAACCAAAATGGTATAGGTGTGTCCTTCATGCTCAAAATTTACACAATGATGTAAAGTGGAAGGAACACAACCCATGACATGAATCCAAGGTCTACCAAGCAACAGGTTATATTGAAATTCCCCCTCCAAGATGTAAAATAACTCTGGAATAGTGTGGGGGCCCACGTGAACATGGAGGATGATGGTGCCAAGTGTAGAGGTGATAACATCATTAAATGAATGCAACATGATGGGATGTTTATGCATGTAATTATCAGGTATGTGCATTTGGTCGAACACATGGGAGGAGATGATATTAATGCTAGCGCCCCCATCGATCATAACACGTCATACACATATATCATCGATGTGGACGGAGATGAAGAGAGTTGGATCTAGGTCATCGGTTTGGTGCGGTGTGATCTCTTCATCTAAGAAGCTAAGGGCAGCTACTTGGTGAGTAGGTGGAGGTGTAGGAGAAGATGGTAATTTGGTAAGAGAGGCTAAATGATGAGGTGTGATGATGGAGGCTATAGGTGTAGGGTCATTGGGTAAGACTTTAATGGACTGAAGAACCTCCATGAGGGCTTGGTGATGGGACTCAGAGGTTTGGATGAGGTCATATAGGGACATCTTGAGGGGGGATTGGTGCAATTGTTTGAGCATGGCACG
Source organism: Taxus chinensis (assembly GCA_019776745.2). Classification (NCBI taxonomy): domain Eukaryota; kingdom Viridiplantae; phylum Streptophyta; class Pinopsida; order Cupressales; family Taxaceae; genus Taxus; species Taxus chinensis. Next base: position 7,211,693 of record CM034154.1, read on the forward strand.
ATGTGTAACCCCATTAGAAATAGGATATGTGGGGCCGCGGATAGTGACTTTAGGTGTGGGTGCAGATGGTATGTTGGGTATTGGGTTGGTAGGTGGTTCAGTTGCTTTTTCCTTTCCTTTATCTTTCTGAGCATGGGTAGCAATGTGGATCATGTTGATTTGAGGTGGAGAGGTAGGTGAAGTAGGTGAGCCATGAAAGGTGTAATGACAAGAAGGGTAGAAGCCCAGAGGTGGGAAGGAACCTTGTGAAATAAGCTGGGCACACCGACATTTGGGTGGAGGTTTGGTGAGTTCTCTGATGTGAACCATGTTAATTTTGAATCTTAGGGGTGGCTCTAAGAGTTGTGGGGGTGGAGGTCTTGGTCACTGAGTAGGCAATGAGGGAAGAACTGTGGGAATGGGCACTGGGGAAATGGGGTCCTCATCAAGAAGGTCATCATTGTCAAAGTTTTCTTTTGGAGGACACAACTGGACAAGAGCAGCTTTCAAGGCCTTACAGTCCTCAACATCATGCTTGGGCACATGATGGTAGGTGCAAATTTTGGTGTCGTCAAACCCCTTTGGTTTGGGTTTGAGTGGGTCATAAGGTCTGAGAGGTGGTAATGTGATGACAAAAGTTTCAAGGAGGTTGGTTAAGATTTTGGCATAGGATCCCACTAGTGGATCACAATGGGAGGTAAAGGTGGGTTTGGGTGTAGGTGCAGTTGACTGTATAGGGAGGGTCTTTACAAGAGGGGATTGGGTCGAGCTATATTTTTAGGTGCTAGTGTGGTCTTAGGTGTTGGTCATGTCTTCTTGGGTAAGGGAATGGCAGATGAACTGGAAATAGAGTGTGTGGTTGGCTTGACTACCTTATTGGAGGGTAGCAGATTTTTGTCTTTAGTTTGCACCTTCTTGGGTAAAGGTAATATGGGCACACGAGATCTAGAGGGAAAAGTGGATGGTGGAAGAGGGAAAGTTACCCATGGGGATAACTAAGGTGTTGTGAAGGTAGATGGTGTGGGTCATGCAAGAGGTGTGAGGGAAAGAGACTGAAGTGTCATGGGTAGTTAAGAAGTTATCGATGGTATTGGAGGTATGGGTGGTAAAAATGTCACAGGTTTGGGTGGAGGTTATGTCTGGTGTTTGGATATGTTAGAGGTCTACGAGGGAGGAAGGGGATGCTACGTCTTGATTTTACCAGTGGGTGGAGGTTTCTTAACCAGGCTAGAAGGGTGAGGTCCTAAGACGGACAGAAGGGGTGAAGGTGACAAAGATGTGATTGGCGAGGTTGGGGTATGAGATCTAGGGGGTTGGTTCTTCTATTTAGGGGCCGAATTAAGTTTTGTGTTAGTTTTGGAGGATGTCACTAAATCTAGTTTGATGGGTGGATGAGTAAGGCTAGCCATTGGGATGACTCCTAAGGTAGTAATAGGTTTAGGCAAGGAAGATGATGTAGGTGTAGGTTTGGATGTAGAAGCATGTTGAGTTGTTGGCAAAGGTGTGAGTTGAGCCATGAGTGGTATTGTGGGAGAATTTGTGATAGTTGTGGTTATGTTTGATTCAATCAGATGAAATACTTTTGGGTAGGTAGTGGAAGTGTCAGTGAGTGACTTCTACATTTGTGTTGAGACAGGAAGTAAAAGACGACCCCTAGAGTAGTGCTCTATCCACATAATCCAGGCGGTCGGCTAAGCGTGTGAGAATGGACACTACAGTGGGTGAGGTTGATGTGGATCCAATGGTGATTCCTGTAAAATGTGTCTTAGAAATGGGGAATTTTCTAGCTTTAGCTTCTGTGGGTAAAAGAGCTGAAAGTAAGTCAACAAGATCTTGGGTGGCTGATGGAGAATGGTCACCTAGAGGCAACGACATTTCTACTAGATCTTTGATAGGTGGAGGAGATGATGGGTGCTCCTCTGTGGGTGGAGGAGATCAAAAAGTGTCTCCCATTAGTCAAAGAGGTACTGCTAGTGATGGCTCTCTAGGTGGAGAAGCCAAAGGTGAAGCAGTCTCGATGTTAACAGAAGGCTCCTTCACATGTGAGGGAGGAGATGAAGGGTGCTCCTCTGTGGGTGGAGGAATAGGTGAAGTGGGTTCATGTGTAGGTGGAGGACTTTGGTATAATATTTCCTCTATGGAAGGAATATGAGGTAATTGGGAAGAAATTGGTGCGTCACTAAAAATAGCATGGACCTCGCGGGTATGGCTATCATTATTTGAGGTCTCTTTGGTTTGATCAGAAGAAGGGGCATGATTAGGAAATGGTTTCTTGAAGATGTGCAAGTTTTGATTAGCAGGTGCGTTGGGATTATCCAAGAATAACTCGTCATTCTCAGGGATTTCTTGGACAATTTTCTTGAAAGTGATGCAATTTCTGTCACTATGACCTTTTACCTAATGATAGTTATAGAAGTTGTGCTCTTTATACCATGCGGGTGTGGGGTGAGCAGGATCAAAACCAATGTGTGGTTTTACGGGAGGAAGGGTGATGGCCCTAGATTTAATGAGCTCTTCTAAAACAAAAGAATAAGGCTCCTCAATTAGGGTTTATTTCCGTTGTTCTTGTTTGAATTTAAAAGTTTGGACAGGGGAAAGATTAGATGAGGGCTTAGCCTGATTTGATGGATGAGCCGGGCCTACCTTGATTACTACAGCGTTAGCAGTTCCCTTGGATTTTGAATAATTATTTTGTGGTTTCGAAGAAGAAGAGTTATCATTTGACTTAAATGACATGTTCTTATTGCGTAGTTGGATTTTATTTTCTTCGATGGCTCGAATCTCTAGTTTCCATGCCATGGTGAATGCCTCATCGAAGGTTCAAAAAGTCTGCACTTGCAGGTTTGGCAAGATATGTTTAGCACAAGCCCAAGTGAAGAGTTCTATGAGTTCAGTTTGTGGTAATTAGAACATGAGTTGATTGATTAGGCTACGCCAACGAGTGAAAAAATTTGTGATAGACTCATCGTCATATTGACGTGTAGAGTAGAGGTCAGTCATGGTAACCTTCTTACCAACGTTAATAGAGAAGTGATCCAAGAAGGATTGGGCTACCTGATTAAATGAGAAGATAGAATGTCTAGGTAACCCACTATACCATTCTAATGTGGGCCCGAGTCGGAGACATGGGAAAAGTCATCAGGAGTAAAGCGTCATCATGGGCGATAAGATAACACCCATGTTTGAAAGACCGCAAATGCTATTGTGGGTATTCTATGTTGTTGAAGTGATTAAATTTAGGCATTTCATAATGCATGGGATATGGAAGAATAGGAATGGATGGGTGGATAGGCTCATTACAAATCTCATCGCAAGTGAAAGAGTTGTGTGTACCAGAAACTAATGCCTCTAGTGTCAGCATCATGTCCATCATTAACTTGATTAGGTCATTGGTAGGTTGCGATGGATGGGTACCTCTTGTAGTGTAAGGAGGTTGGTGTTGGACATATAATGGAGGTGGCATTCCAGTATATGCCGATGCCATATAGGTAGATTGAGAAGGAGGGAGTGAAATAGGGGTATGTGCCCAAAATGAATGATAGATGAAATGGGGGATTGCTAATAGTACGTATATGGAGGTGGAAGGGTCATGGTGACCCTAGTAGCAATGGGGGCTAAGGACTATGGAATAGAAAGGAAAATGTTTTGAAAAGGGGTAGGGGTCACCAAAACTGGGGGTGGTTGTGTAGCTACAGGTATATGTGAGACAATAGGTGTGGATGAGGTTATGTTTTGGGTAGTTGGTGAAGGTATAGTGGATGTGGCGGGTGCAACAAATGTGGCAGACGTGGTGGTCATAGAAGGTATAGGGCCTAGTTGTGAAATGACTGGGGGCAACGCAGGTGTGGGTAGCATGGAGCTAGAGGGGGTTGATTCAGAAGTAGGAATGAGTGTCGAGGGGATAGATATGGGCATGTCATATATCAACTGACCCGAGGCATCTTGAGTGGATGAGTGGGAAAGATAAAACTATAAGGTGACAAGATTCTGGTCAAGGATTCATGTGACCATCTCATCACCTGTGGCGATAGTGATAGCTTGGGTAGGATCCATGGGTGATAAAATAAAAGGTGGTGAAGGACAAGGTGGGACTGGTTGACAACTAATATGGAATACAAGGGCGTTTTCCTAGATATGCGTCAGCACCATGTAGATAAGTAGTGACATGGTAGGACTGCCTTCTGTAAATGACACAAAAATACAACAAAGATAGGAAAAATAGGTGGTGGTAGGTGGATTTGGTATAAAATGTCAGCTAGAAATTTGAACAGGATAACCAATGCCAGTTAGGGTAAACCGACACCGGTCACAAGTAACCACAGTCAGTCAATGTGGGAAATATACAGTTTTCTAAAACAAGGAAAAAGGCTAATAATCTGCCAAGTAGATGAGATGCTGATGAAATTTGTCAGGACAAAGAATATTATGAGAGTGAAAGACACTCTGAATAGTAAAGAAGGTGAAGCAGGTGTCCTTTTGGGTAGGTTAACCAAAAGAACAGTAAATCGATGACGGTCAAAGGGTAACCGACGAAGGTTGTTGGACCAACACCAGCTACTATGAAATTGAAACAGAGATGAAGAAAAGGTGGTTGTGAGTTAAAATAAGATGTGGAATCAGACCCAGAATTCTGAGAATGATGAAAATAGTGTCCAGGCACACTCAGATGAAGCTGGAATACACCAACTATGATGAGGAGCGTGCAAGGGGAAATAAGAAGATGAAGAACGTGTCCTCTCACCTCAAAATGCAAGCCAAGTAAAAACACTAAGAAATATACAATCCTAAGAGTTCTTTTTCTATTATGTTTGTTCAGCTTATGCTATTAAGGACTGGCTTGTGAACTTTAGAACATATTTTTAGGTGAGGAAGGATTCCTATGAAGAAGGAGATCTAAAACGAGAGGTTTCAGGTATGTTATGGTGGGGACGGGCCATACTCTAAGATAATGACTCAACAGAAGTAACGAGCTAGATGCCCACTATGTCATGATCCTGTGATCACCTATAGTTTCTTCTAGGTAAGATGTTGTTTAAGAATGTGTATATTTTCAATTTTGTGATGTTTGGATAAGACTCAGAGAGAGAAGAAGAGAAAGGAAGTGCTTTTCTACGATTCCTTTATCAACCACTAGCTAGGCATGACTTCCAACGTATAGGTTTCCCTCATTTAATGTGAGCTAATGTAGAACAACAGAATGAAATGTAGTTAATTTTAACTCTAAATCGAAATGTGGAGTTCGACGACAGAAAATGATGAAGAGGAAAGTGGATTCTCTTTCACTAATGTGATACTAAAGAAAGGAAAGAAATGTTCTTTTTATAGCACCAAAACATGATTGCTTTGAGACAAATAGAAATAAGAAAAGATTCCAGGGGAGAAATTTTAGTGAGATAACCTTTCTGAAAGGAAACAAACATGTAAATTTTCACCTAGGAATGAAGAAATGCAAGGAACCCCGAATGGGTCCCACCGGGCATGCCAAAATGTTTCACCTAATTCTAGAGCATTTCTTTGAATATTGACGAAACAAATAAGGGTAAATGTGATAGGAGGAATACCTGTTAAAGTTAGTTGAAGGTTGTTGCATGTGTATGACATATTTATCCATAGCTGATCGTGAGAGCTTCCTTTTGGCTAGGAGGAACTACCTGAAATAGAAAATAAGATCACCAAATAGAATCTAAATAGTATATGCAGTGGACTACCTAGTGTATGCTATATCCGAGAAGAATGATACTCCCTAGACAGATGTCAATCCACTGTTTAAAAACAACTCAATGTTAACAATAAGTGAAATCCTACTGTAGTTAAAATTATTTAGGTATCGCATTTGACTACAGTAAGCAAATTCATTCACAACAGGCTAAGCTATGACTAAATCTGAAGTTCAAGGTCTCTGTCAGAGTACTAGTACTGGTTAGGGTCTGGTTCTGGGTTGTTTTAGGTATTTAGTGGAGATTTTAAGCTCTTTTCTTAGTCTGAGGGTAAAAAAAAATACGGGCATTGATCTGGTATGACTGGTGTTGGTTTAGGTTAACCGGTGATGGTTATGGGTAACCAGCGTCAGTACGGTTGGGGTAGAGGAAACTTAATAAAATTTTGGTGTGTTGACAGATCTGGGGCTAAATGGAAATGAAGGGGGAAATGGCGAGGTCTGTGTAGTTTTTAGGTATACTCAGGGATCTTGAAAAACTAGGTATAGGCAATTCAATGGTGTGGGTGAAGAAAGGGTCAAGCTTGCATGGAGGTAAATGGTGAAGGGGAGTAGAAACTGATAATAGGTATAACATAACCTACTAAAATAGAAATGGATGAATGTTGGTTAATAAAACACTTACTTTTGTATGGGCTTGATGGCTGAGTGGTAATGGCAGTTGATCAGATGGATGGAGCTTGATGTGGTGATGGTGCTTACCCAGGTGCTTCCGTGAATTCAAATGGCTCTGTGATTGCTTTTGATGCTGGTTGTGGATGCTCTGTTGCGTGTATGAATGTTGGTTCTGTTTGCATGCAGCTCTAGTTTTGTCTCTTTCTGTTAGAAAATCTACCAACCTTGAAATAAGGTTGTTTTGGGGCATAAATGGTAACCGACGACAGTTCTAGTCTGACCGGAAGTAGTTTAGGGTAACCAGCATCGGTTAGGGTGGGATTTCCTAGGTTTACTAAAATGGGGAGATCTCCTTTATTTTCTTAGATCTTGTTTGTCTTTCTCCGCGGATTAGAATAGAAGCTTCCCTTCTAATGAGCGGGAATGTGGTTAGAGGGAATGTAGGATTTTATTTTTAGGGTTTATGTAGGTCTTAGTTAGTTATGGCAACATACTAAGAATAGTTCTTAGGGTGAGGTGGCTTAATGACGTGTATAGGTGAGGTGGAAGGTGTGGGCATTATCCAATTAGGATATTTAAATAAATAGATATTGTGAGATCATGAATTAATTTAATTAAATTAGTTAAATTAATATTAGAGTGGGGTGAAAGGGGCCATGGTTAGGTGAGTGTTTTCAAGTTGGTTATTTGTCGAGGGACCAAGCGGAGTGTGACCCAATTTTGGTGTCTACATGTCAAATGAAAAAAAAAATGAGATTACAATTTCATCACTCAAATTTGTCTTTTTCTTCATCCTATTCCGCTTGCCTATCACGAAATTCCTGAAACTTTTGGATCATCCCTTAAACTTCTTCTTCATCTAGTCTGCAGGAGTAGTGATTCAGTACCTCGCAAGTTTCTTGTGTGTTGCTAACAATCCCTAGAATCATGCGAATTTTTTTTTATACTTGGCCAAGGTGCTGAGAACACTTTCACATAGGATTATCTTGTCAATAGTTACCATATAAAATTTTTCACCTACTACAGATTCCTTCTTTACCAATTCCTAAAATACTTTATATAGATCATCTGCAGGTAGAATATTCAGGTTGTCATCCATAACTCTTGTGAAAATATTTGATAATTCTTCATCAAATTCACTGGTAACATCCAACACATGATCCTTTGATTATCTTAGTTTGTTACAAGATTCATTAAGGATTTTGAATCAAAATTCAATTTCTTTGCAAAACTAAAAATGTTTATCAGCATATGGAACTACTCCCTCCTTAACCAATGTTTCTGAATGAATCTTTTTAAGCCCACTGAGATCTTCCAAAGTTAACTCTAAATTACCAATTTCTTCAAGGATTTCATCATTTAACCAATCAACATCTTTCCTTTCCTCTTTCAGAGAGTTGAAAATATTCACCGAATCACTAAGATTCCTTTTTTCCTTAAACAAGAAGATGTTGAATACATTCATCAATAGTTCTACCCTTCTCATTAAATTTTTCCATTCGGGGTACTGATGAGAAATCAAAATGGATGGGGGTAGGCGTAGGATTTTTTATCTGTATCTAGGAAGGCTTGGAGAGTTTAAGTAACACTTCCATCAACTATTCAAAAAAAAAATTCAATTCATCCCTTGAGACCTTAGTCTCTTTGATATTCTTGAAAAGAACATCTATAGCACTCTGAGCATCCTGCTGAGCACCTTCAGAAGAAACCTTGTCAAGATAGACCCGTTTGATCTGATAATCTGTAGTTGTTATGTCTTCCTTGGATTTTTCTATAGTGGGTATGGTGATCTCTACAAATTTTTTACTGGATGCATCAAATGAGATTTGGGAAATGGTCTTGGGTTTCTTGGTTGATCGGGTAGCTGTTGGATTTAATGAGCTGAAATCGAAAGCCTCAGGTGGAACAACCACTTTCCTCTTCTTTTGAGTTTGGCCAACTAACCATTAGGGAGCTAAAGTAGAAGATTTCTCTAAGAGAGGAACTGAAATTTTTCTAGAGGAAGTTGGAGGAGTGGGAAAAGTGGTGATCGGGGATGGAGGAGTGGAGACTTATGCTAGATAAACACCAAATAAAGGTGGGTGTGTTATTTAGTAGAACTTTGCAATCATATCTTGGCACTAAGGAACATGGTCGAGTTAAAACACTAAAGATTGAATATAAGAGACACCTAATATGTGTCAATTCCAAAGCAAATTCACAACTTTATAGAAAGTTTTTAAAAATGGTTTAAATGCAATTTTCAATTGAAAATCTATCACACAACTATAAATTTTTATCCTAAATTCCATGTTAGTGTTCCATTTCATTTTAGATATGTTAGGAATACATTTAGATGGTTCACATAATGAAGAGTAGAGGGGTTATTTAAGCTATCAGTCTTCATAAGAGAAAGTTGGTTTTATAAATATTTATAGTTTTTCATATCATTTAACTTCCATAAAAGACCTTCCAACAAATGTTCGACTGTTCAGTCGAAGATCTGGTCAAGTTCGGAGTATTCGGCCATCCAAGGGCCCTCAACAAGACCGTGTCCACTCTGGACTATCGGATAGATCAGCTGGAATTCGTTTTAGAAAAGATAGACAAGGTAAAGGAAGAGGCCCTGGATGCAATGCATCAAATGGAGAAAATTGTTCTATCCATGACTCCAGGGTTGCTCACTCCTTCCCTTACCTTGAGATCAGCTGATGACACTATCCGAATTTTCAAGGAGATAGCCTCTCAAGGGACAGGGCCAGAGGTCACATTCGACATCGAATCTATCAACAACCTACTGGCCTGTAGGGACTTCATCGGGTTCCTAATCGAGGCGGGTAACGATTATTCCAAACTCCCGGAAAAGCTCATAGACGAGCGGGAGACTTGCGAAGCAATCAGTGAACGACACAAGGATCCATCACAGGATCAATTTGGGCCGATGATTAGCAAGTTTTTGGAATACCGCGCTCAGTTCCACATATCATCTCCTGAGCAGCATCAGAAACAGGCAACCCCCTTTCGGCCGCAGGATGATGATGATGAGTGACTTCTTCTTCTTCTTCTTCTTCTTCTTCTTCCTCTCTCTATTCTCCGACTTTCTTTTCGAAATGTCTAAAATGTGTTGGCACAAATGATGACATCATCCATGTTGCATCATGGGATGATGTCATCCATCCTAGTTGTCAAAGTCAACATGACTTTTAGATATTTTGTAAATATCTTTGTAAATAAGTGGTTGGCTCCATTTTGCCTTCTCTCTCTCTCATCTTCTATAAATATGAGAATACTTGTTGTATTCGCCAGGAAAATTTTTCAGATAGAAATAGAAGTGAGGAGAGAAATACTTTGAGCTTTCTTGTAACAGAAAAGAACAGTAATACAATTATTCAGACTTTGTGCTCAATAGCTGTGTTATACATTAGATCTTTCTTACGTTAGATCTGTATGTGTTTAATCTGTTAGAATCATATCTACTTTTCCGTCATTTGTTTATCAGTATTGCTTTGTTTATTTATGCAAGTAGGTTTGGCTCTGTTTACTACCAAGCCAAAAGCATAGATCTTCTGACCCTTCTGCTTTGGAATTCATTTCTTTTCTTCCTTCGGATCTGATCTTTCTCTTTTCCCTCTTCCATTCCTTTCTTTTCACAACCTGGAACACTCTACTGGGATGAGATCCCAACCCCCGAAGGCAGAATCTGTGAGACTTGCATAGGTTCCTGCTAGTAGAAGTAGCAATAAACTAGTTTCGCTTTGCTGTCTCAAAGAGGGGCTAAGCCCTGCAACACTGTTGGCTCGTCTATCCATAGATCTGTCCGCGAGACAGATTTTCAGACCAACATTTTTTGGCGACTCTGCTGGGGAACGGATAGATCTGTCAGATTTATGGTGGTGGTATAATATAAAATCAGAAAAAGATAAGAAAATCACTACCTGTTTGCAAATCTGCACTTTTTGTTGAAAATCCAAAAAAATTGCAAAAGTGCCCAAAACTGAAAATTTTCTTCTGAGATCCGTAGATCGGGCCTAGTTACAGATCTTTAGTTCGCTGAGTTTTTATCAAAATTAACTTGTTTTCGTAGATCTGATTTTTTGACTGTTTTCTAAAAAAGTTTGAAACCCTCTGAAAAATTAAAAATCAGATCTGAAAATCAGCCTGCTATTCTTCCCTGCCATCTTATCCTCGCTATTATTTGTCATTAACCGCAATCGGTTTTTCGAAGAGGATAGTTTTTAAATATCTTGAAAAGTGCATGCTGCTGGTTTTTGTTAGAAAAACCAGAAAATCAGCAAGTACACCCAAAAATAAAGTTTAAATCTGCGCCATAATATCACAGATCTATACGGTACGCTGGCAAGCGAACCTTTTACGCGCAGCAGGAGAGCCCATGGAGAAGCTGATCCCACTTTTGATCTGCTTCAAAGGCACAATTTCAGCGTAACACCGGCACGTTTTTCAGCCCTAAGCTCAGCTAGCCGGTCATCCAGGAGTGTCTCACCTCCACGAAGAAAAAGTCTTTTGCAAGGAACATCTACATCCCTTTGTAGTGCCTTGCTGCTCAGTGGAACCACCCTCCCAGCTCGTGTGCTTTTTCCAGCCTTTAAAATGTCGGTACCATGGGGAAATGCTATGGGTCCTCTCGCACTGCCACATCCAATTCACGCGCTCCCTCACGGAAACCGAAAGAATTTTCCCAAATTCGACGGGAGTGGAAATCAAAGCACGGATTCCCACATATCTGCTTTCATTATGTCATGCAGTATTTTGGACGTGACTCACGAAGATGTGTCGGTTCACCTTTTTCTGGAGACTCTACAAGGGCCCGCAGCTGAATGGTTTCAGCATTTACCGGCCGCATCTATCACCAGTTGGGCAACCTTGCGGGAAGCTTTTGAAGACAGATACAAGCCTTCAGAAGATGCATTTGCGTTGTTATCACAGATCACGCACCTGAAGAAGGAATCCAATGAGACCATGCACGATTTTGTCACCCGGTTCAATGCATTAATCAACCGTGTCCCTACTGCCATGCTTCCAACACCGGAGAATCAGAAGTGTTTCTTCGTGAACGCCACGAGCTCCAAATTCAGCTTCTTGCTCCTTCAAGAGCGAGTAGCTACCCTACCTCTCACTCATGCCGCTGCCATTCGGATAGAAGACAATTTGATAATATCTGGCGAGTTGAAAAAGGAATCATCAAGTCCAAATCTTCAGATCCCTCGCCTGCTACTTCGTCTGATCCGGCATTCCAAAAGATGGCAAATGACTTGCTCGCATTAAAGAATCAGTTGGCCCAGGCTCCTAGTTCCTCATACCGGGATGTTCCACGAAGGAGTTTTGTTCCCAACAATGTTTCACAAAAGACCGACCGCGTCTACCTGCAACTGCTCCACGGTTGGCGCTTGAAGCTCCTCCGGTCAATGCTTTGGCCAAAATTGAAGAGGAAGAGCAGTACTATGAAAAACCTTCGCCTCAAGGCGAAGATGATCAAGATGTCGGTGAGCCGACTGGCGACTCTACTATTGGATACATGGAATTTGATGAGGATGAATCTGATGAAGAAGAGAGTACTCAAGGCTATGCAAGCGGACAATCATATGCTGTTTTTACCCGCTCGCAAGGAAAAGAAGTGGAAGTTGCTGCCCATGCACAGAAAGAGAAGGCCGTGTCAAACGCACCTCCCACCATTGTTAAAAGAGGTAATCCTCTTCCTACTCAACTCCCTGTTAAATATTTTGCAAATAATTCTTTTCCGCCCATCTCTCCTCCGAATCAGCCCCCTCATATTCCTATCAAAATCAGTAACCCGGTTCCGCAATCGCGAAGTGAAGGACTCATTCCCTCACCAACGCAACCCTTGGCCGCATTCGATATAATAGATAGATCATGCAAAAAAGACCAAGATCCAAATGTCTGAAGCTAAGTACCTTCAGTAAAATCCCGAACAGCTTGTGAGATTGACCAAATACATTCAGAGTCAAGCTGTTATACCTAAGCAGGTTTCCCCAAAAGGAATCCTTTCCACTCCCCCAGAATCCCACATAAATGTTGCTTCAACATCTGCATCAGCCAAGATATAACCTTTCTATCTCTCTCTCCTAATCAATGGGCACAAGTTGAGTAACTGCATAATTGATTCCGGAGCTTCTGATAATGTCATGCCAGCGAAGGTCACCCATGCTTTGGGCCTCACTCTTACCAAACCTTTCGGCAGATGTTATTCATTGGAAACCAGAGCAAGTGTGTTGATTGGTCAAATCAAAGACGCGCAATTTGTGTTTGCGGCATTCCAGATAAAAGAGTAAAATGACCGTCCTTGTCGCTGACATTCCGGCAGCCTATGGAATTCTGCTAGGAAGGAGCTTTTGCAGCGAAGTTGGTGGAGAAATTCACATGGACTGGTCTAAAGCTAGAATACCCGTCAAAGGTGTGATGCAGACTTTAGAACCAGAATCGCAAAAGAAGTACTTGGTTACTAGCTCTGAGGATCCCAAAGCCCAAATCCTTTTTGAATCATCAGGGATGGGGAACTAATTTTTATCTACCGAGGCGGATACAAAGGGCGTTTTTGTTCAAGAAAAGGATCTTAATGAGATCTGGACCTTGCAGTTTGATGGCAGCTGCGCGACTAGTGGATGTGGTGCTGGGGCCGTGCTGATATCTCCTGAAGAGGAGGTAATTCCTCTTTCTTTCAAGTTGCAGTTTTTCAACACTAACAATACTGCTGAGTATGAATCTCTGTTGCTCGGTATGCAAGCCGCAAAGGAAAGAGGAATTAAAAATTTGAAAGTCCAAGGTGATGCTGAGCTAGTTGTAAATCAAGTCAAAAGGATTTACCAAGTGAAAAATGAGAGGCTCAGGCACTACCGTAATGCAGTATGGGATAGCATCGAAGAGTTTGACACCTTTTCAATAGGAGCAATTCCAAGAGCCCAGAATGATATGGCCGATTCATTGGCCGTTTCAGCATCTCTCATGCTCCCGCACCCGGGTTTGAAAACGAACAAATACACCATTGAAGTGGTTTTCTACCCGAGCGTGCCAAACAACTCTCAGCATTGGCAAGTATTCAACGATGATAATCACCTCATTTCCTTTCTAGAAAAATCAGAAAATTTTGACGAGTTGTATTTTGAAGGATCCACCTCTACATGCCGCGAATCAATCAACGGTCAAAACCATGAATCAGAGGAGAAGGACGGCATATGTCAGCTCAGAGGAAATAAAATTCCGAAGGGCCTAGTTTCTCTGGAGCGCTTGTTTGATAGGCACGACCGTTTTATGAAAAATAAGAAGCAAGATGATCCAGACTCATCCCCAGAGACAAAACCGGTCAATATAGGTTCTAAGGCACATCCGCAATTTGTAAACATTGGAAAATGTTGCACGCCTGAAGAGAAGCGGAAATTCGTCAAGTTGCTGAAGAAATATATGGATGTGTTGGCATGGTCCTATGCTGATCTAAAGTATTTCAAGCCAAAGGATGTTCAGCATGACATACCGCTGAAAGAAGATGTCAAAGCCTTTCGCCAAAAGAAAAGGCATTATAACCCTAAGATCTCGGGTACCATCCAGGCAGAAATTCAGAAGATGCTGGCTGGATGCAAGAATCATCTTCCCTATCCATCACAGCACTTGGGTGGCGAACATTGTGCCAGTACGCAAGAAAAACGGCGAGATACGCATATGCGTAGACTTTCGAAATCTGAATCAAGCTTCGCTAAAAGATAACTACCCTCTTCCGATAATGGATCAAGTTCTGCAAGCAGTAACTGGATCAGAGATGTTGTCCATGCTTGACGGTTTTTCAGGCTACAATCAGATTGAAGTCTCGCCTGAAGATCAATTCAAAACAACATTCACTACTCCCTGGGGTACATTTGCCTACAACAGGATGCCTTTTGGCCTAACTAACGCAGGTGCTACTTTTCAACGGGCCATGGACTTTGCATTTAAAGGTATGATGGGAAAAGTCATTGTAGTTTATCTAGATGACTTAACCGTGTTCTCTAAACAACGAAGTGATCATTGTGATCACTTGGAGCAAGTAGTATTGGCCAGGGTGCCGAGAACATGGAATTTCCCTAAATCCCAAAAAGTATGTTTTTGGGGTTACTGAAGGGAAGTTGCTAGGGCACGTGGTTAGCAAAGAAGGAACGAAGATAGATATTGAAAGGGTTAAAGCTATTCAGAGCCTTACTCTGCCTACAAGAAAGACTGGTGTTCATTCCTTCTTCGAAAAGGTGAACTTTCTTAGGCGTTTGTTCCTGACTTTGCTGAGAAGACTCGCCACATACTAAACATGATGAAAGGATCACCAACTTTCAGATGGAGCAGAGAATGGAAAAGGTCATTTGAAGAAATAAAAGCTTCTGTTGCTCATGCACCGGTCCTAGTATGTCCCGATTTCTCCAAGGACTTCATCATGTATAGCTACGCATCAGAACATACTGTGTCTGCAATCTTAATGCAAAAGAATTCAGAAGATATTGAATCCCCGATTGCATTCATGAGTTCTCCCCTCAAGCCTCACGAGTTGAAGATGAATCAATTGGAAAAGCACGCTTTTGCCGTTGTCAAAGCAGTGAAAAATTTCAGGTATTACATCCTAAACTCGCATACGGTAGTGTTGGTCAAGGACACGGCAGTGAAATCAATTCTAACTCAGCATGAGTTAGGAAGTTTGAGAGGGAATTGGATTGCAAAGGTCCAGGAATATGACCTGGATATTAAACCAACCAAGGTGGTGAGGGGCAAGGGCCTGTGTCAGTTAATGGCTGAAAATGAAAATTTAGAAGACCCTAAAGGAAAAGAGGACTGTACCGACGAAGAGCAAAGCCTTCTAGAGGAGCCTGATTCTCTGCCTCTAGTTCTGTTTGTTGCAACTAGTGACGAGTGGTACTCCGACATTACTTTCTTCCTTACCTACGGCGAATGCCCAATGCACCTAACTGCAAAGGAGAAGCACACTATAAAGCTCAGGGCAGCTAAATGTCATCTGGGATGAAGGTTTATATAAGCGCGGGATAGACGGCGTCTTCCTGCGATGTGTTGACAAGCCCCAGCAAGTAAAACTGCTGGAAATTTTTCACAATTCAGCCTGTGGAGGCCATTTTTCTTCTTCCGTGACAGCACACAAGATCATTCGAGCCAGGTACTATTGGCCAACGCTTTTTCAAGATGCGGCTACCTGGGTGGCAAAGTGTGAACCCTGCCAGCAATTCGTCGGCAAGCCCAAGTTGGTTGCCCTTCCCCTAAGGCTGGTCATTATCAATGAACCATTCAGGCAATGGGGAATTGATTTTATTGGCGCACTCAATCCTCAATCGAGTGCTGGACATAGCTATGTCCTTACAGCAATGGACTACTTCACCAAGTGGGTGGAAGCCATACCCGTCAAGCATGCCACTTCTGAGGTGGTTTGCAGTTTTATCAAAGAAAATATCATTGTCAGGTTCGGCGTTCCAAACAAAATCGTTGCTGATAACGCTTCTAACTTCTCCTCCCGAGAAGTTATTAGTTTTTGCTATGAATATGGAATAACTTTAGCACATGCCTCGGATTATTACCCTCAGGTAAATGGTCAGGCGGAATCCAGTAATAAGAACTTGGTGACCATCATACGGAAATTAGTAGATAAGAATCAGCGGATGTGGCACAAGTCTTTGTACGACGCTTTGTGGGCGGACCGCATTACCCCCAAGAGATCTCTCGGCATGTCACCTTTTCAAGTGTTATATGGCACTGATGCCAAACTTCCCATTTCTGCTGAACTTCCTGCTCTACGCTTGGCATGAGTGATCGAAGATGAACTTTTCAGAGTTCTCTAGAAAAGAGAATTATGTATCTAGCGGAACTTGAAGAAAAGAGAGTAAGAGTGGTCGACAGGATCACTGAACATCAGAATCAAGTAAAGAGGCTTTTTGACAAGAAGGCCAAGCAGAGAGATTTTCAAGTGGGAGATCTCGTCCTCTTATGGGACAAACGAAGAGATCCAAAGGGCATGCACGAAAATTTTGATTCCCTGTGGAGAGGGCCCTTCAAAATCAAGCAACTCAATGGAGAGAATAGTTTCTATCTCTCATATCTGGATGGAGCTGAACTCCCGCTTCCCTATAGCGGGAAACATCTCAAGATCTTCAGGAAGTAGAGCTTACTCTCTTCTTTGTACAGTTTATTTTAGTTGTGTGTTTGCTTTCGTCGTGTGTTTGCTTTCGGTTTGTCGTGTGTTTCTTTCGTTCTCCCTCCGGTCCCCCTTGTTTTTGACTCCTTACCCAATGGATAGGCACATGTGATCTGGGATTCTCTACCCCCGAGTTCGCTCAGGGATAGTCCCCAGAAAGAGCCAGCTGTTATCCCGTAAAATTGACAAGGGAAATTTTACCGATAACCATACCGAAATTTTTTTTTCGATCCCTCGTTAGGGATCCTTCGCGTTCGAAACGTTGTAAAATCCCTTCCTGGGAAATCTAGTTTTTGAACTTAGTCTTTTTTAGCCTTTTTTGGCCGGGCGCATGGATTTGCCTTGCAGCACCAAGTTTTGGTGTGCCCCCTTAAAAGCCTTTGGCGCATGGTTTTCCATGTTAACACGTCTTTCGGTGCACCAAAGGATGTTGAATCACTTATTGGTGCGCCAAAGGGCACACATAATCTCTTTGCAACACCAAGTTTTGGTGCGCCAAAGGGCACACATAACTTCATGTCGACAATACATATGGTGCGCCAAAGGCACGCTCAATCTTCTGTTGTCTAATACTTCCGTGCGCCAAAGGGCGCACACTTTCCCCTGTCGACAGTAGTTTTCATGCGCCATTTCAAAAGTGGTTAGCGCATTGATGACAATTTTTTCTATAAATATCAGTGCACGCCCATGTCATTTTCATTCTTTCTATCAAGCACGTGATCGCTCTGGACTTGTCAGCTCTACTCTGTCGTTATCATCGCCCTGTGGACCCGCTCTCCAATTTTTGATATATATTCGAGGTAAGAGGTTCTCCCTCTTTTTAATTGTGTGCTTGGTCTGTGTGCTTGGTCTGTGTTCTTGGTCGGGGTTTTGGTTTGCTGGCCAGTTTTAAATGGAATATGATTAAGCTAGTTTTTCCCCCCTATGCTATTCCATCACGTTTTCTTCTTTTCCTCCTCCTCTCTCTCCCTCTTTCCAGATCTGATGGAAGGGAGCTGTTTTGCAAGGGCTTGGTCTGCTAGACTTTTTGTAAAAAACCTTATATGACCAAGTAACTTTTGAAGTGGAAGAAAAGAATGAAATATTTGAGCAGTTAGTGTAGTTCCATAGTGCACTGGCGCGTCTTGTTGCACTTAAGACAGTTGCGCCCCTCGGCGCATCTACCAGCCCTGTTGCATAATCAAAACCCGCGCCTATGGCGCAACCCTTCCGTCCTGCTGCAGTTAGAATTCATGCACCCTCAAAGCGCGCCCTTTTTGCATGCTACAAGTATAAATCCCGCGCCTCCTTAAAACCCTTTGGCGCACCATTTGTTAATGTTACACAATCTTCCCATGCGCCAAAGGGCGCACCGAACCCCAATGTAACACGCATTTCCTATGCGCCCTTCTATAAAATGCAATCTGCTTCATCCATGCGCCATGCGCCTTTGGCGCCAGTATAACCTCTGCAACATTCCTTTTCTGTGCGCCTTATCTATTTGGCCTGCAACATGCATTCTTCATGCGCCCTGTGCCCTGAGCCTTAAAATCTCTAACTCTTTCTTCTGCTAGCATTCCAATGGAAGATCAAATGACTAATTCAACCTTTTTGGATTGGGTCTCACTTCTTCTTCATGCAGATCAACAGCTGAGTTCGAAAAAACACATGTCTACGTCAAGCAAGAGACCCGCCAAACCAAGAGGAAAGGCTAAGCTAGCAGAAGAAGAGATGAAATATAAATATCAGAGGGTCAGGATGCCCGAATCACTGGCTGAATGCAGTATAGATGTCAGAGACTCAGAATTGGGTCACATTGACATGGATGAGTTCTGGGTTAGAACTCAGAAAGTTACAAGAAGTCCATGGATGGACAAGTTGATAGGAAGTGCCCTGCACTTCGCCGGAGGAATCCCCGTCAGCGCTGTCAACAACGAATTCATGATGGTGATTGCGCAATCTTTCAACAAGGACACAAGATGTGTCAAGAACAGTAAGGGCGAGGCATTCATAAACCTCACTGCCCGTCATTTTGAGTTGATACTTGGCATCCCTCACCACCGGAACTATGTGGCTGTTAGCCAACAAGAATGCATCCAGGCCTGGGAGGACAATGAAGACCAATGCATGCAGTTGATGAATGAGGTCTACCTTAAGAACAAGAAGGTGGTGACCCGGTGGCCTCAAACTATCCACCGAAGTGATTTCTCAGAGGAACTCAGTGACACTATCACCTTCCTGAGCAGAGTCTTTGGGCTTTCAGATGCCCACTATTTCCATAAGTGGATGTTGCGGTACCTGGAGACAATGAATAAGAATTTGCCCGATCAGCGCTTTTGCTGGGGGGAGATAATAAGTAGCACCATATCTGAGCAGCTACAACAGTTTGCCGTAACAGGAGTATTTCATATGAACTCCTATGTAGTTTACGCTGCTGCATCTGAAAGAGATTATCCGGGGCTGAACCGAAGTGGAATTTGGCCTCAGGTCAAAATATACGAATATTATCCAGAGTTAAAGCTGGAGAATAGCATCCCTCAGTTTGTAAAAATCAATGATGTTTTCTTCTATCACATCATGTGCATGTTGAGGCCAAATCTAACTCATGGCCGCACGACCAAGAACATTGTGTCAACTGTGGAGAAGTGGGGGGCCTTGTTCACCCAATTTCCCACATTCACTTATCTGAGGGCGGCCAACTTCTTGGGCGAACCAACCAGGTTGCCAAGGTATGCTGGACTGAAGCTGGTTCTATTAGAACTATCAAGACAGCTGGTCACATGCCATGAAAAGTGCCTCAAAAGAAAGAAGGGCGGAACTCCTTTCGCCCTCACAGTAGGCCGATACACATGCTCCACCTACCACAAGGCGAAGGAGATGTATGCTGAGCTGGCTGGAACTCCTCAACTTGAAGCATGATTTCCCAGCCAGGCCTACCTTTGACCCAAGGGGCTGCCTGCCAAGGGCTAAGCTTGATCCGATCCATGTCCCTCAAATTGAGGACATTTACATTGATGTCATCCACGAGGTGGAACTAAGAAGGAAGGATCATTCTCGCTTGGCATTGGCAGAAAGAAATTATTCAATATGGAGTGGCCATCGTACCCAAAGGCTTCCAGACTGCTGAAGATGAAACTGACAAAGTATACAATGACACAGAAGGAGACGATTGGCCCTTCCCGACCATTGATAGAAGTAAAGCTCCTCAAACAATTGAGGAGAGGGTCAAAGAGACTGTGCGGAGAACAGAACATTGGTGCCACATGAACGGACTAATCTACCTCGGGGTAGATTTCACAACTTCCCCTTTGGGCAACACACCTCCAAGGTCAAAGAAGCAGCTGAAAGGCAAAGGTGCAGAAGGTGAACCTAGCACCATTCAGGAGGAACCCCTGAAAGTCCTCTTCCCTCAGAGCCAGAGCAAGTCATTACTCTTGAGGAAGAATTGACGGAGGATGTTTCCATAGGCCCATCCACTCAGGATGTCGGCGTCGCTACAACTTCAGAGGTCCCTTCTATCCCTTCTTCTTCTCTTCCTTCCCCTCCTCGGGTGTCTCAGGCAACCATTCCTTTGGTTGTGTCCTCTGCCCTTTCCCCTACCTCTTCATCTATCTTATCCTCTCTCATTGATTGTCTTCCTCCATTTCTTCCCTCATCTCCGAGCTCCCTTCCCTTCCTATGTCCTCTGCGGTTGCGGTCTCCCTTCCTCCCGTGGACACTTCTTCGGCCATTCTTTCAATGCCGCCGCCGCGTGTCTCCACGTTTTTCCCCTCTTCTACCGTTGCTGCCTCCCCCTCTATCTCTGGTCTTCTTCTATAGGACCAGCTTGGATCTCTCAGCAGTTGAGCCAACAAAAGAGGAAAGTCCCATCGCTCCGATGGAATTTTCAGTCATTCCGGCTAAAGGAGCAAAGAAGCACAAGCCGGTTACACGCTTTTCGAAGAGCACTGCAGGTGAGAGAGTCATGGAAATAGCATACCCTGACCCTCTCAAAGAAAAATAAGATCTGTCTCCGACAGATTTCACCGTGACCCAAGTCACAATGGGAACATCCTCTGAAAGTCTCCAGGGGGGAAGCTCTTTCCGCAGTTGATGCACTCTGCAAAAAGCTTCAGGAAACAAAAGAGGGAGAAAAGGTTACTGAAGGAGCAGAATAAAAATACCTGCTTCAAACCTTACAGAAGATGGGAAGTGCACCTCCCACAACTGCCGCCCAAGACTCCTGAGCTACTCAGTCAGGAGAAGATCAATGAATATTCAAAGATCGGCGAGCAAGGTATGGTTGTTTCTGCTTGGAGGAGCCAGATCCTCAAGGATAGTGAAAGAGTAATCGCCGAATATATCAGCTTATACCTGAACATCGGGAAGGCGAATAAGGAACTCCAAGCATTATCAGGTCCAGTATCAGAAGAGCTAGAACATGCTAGACTCCATCACGAGACCTTCCAACAAATGTTCGACTGTTCAGTCGAAGATCTGGTCAAGTTCGGAGTATTCGGCCATCCAAGGGCCCTCAACAAGACCGTGTCCACTCTAGACTATCGGATAGATCAGCTGGAATTCATTTTAGAAAAGATAGACAAGGTAAAGGAAGAGGCCCTAGATGCAATGCATCAAATGGAGAAAATTGTTCTATCCATGACTCCAGGGTTTCTCACTCCTTCCCTTACCTTGAGATCAGCTGATGACACTATCCGGATTTTCAAGGAGATAGCCTCTCAAGGGACAAGGCCAGAGGTCACATTCGACATCGAATCTATCAACAACCTACTGGCCTGTAGGGACTTCATCGGGTTCCTAATCGAGGCGGGTAAAGATTATTCCAAACTCCCAGAAAAGCTCATAGACGGGCGGGAGACTTGCGAAGCAATCAGTGAACGGCACAAGGATCCATCACAGGATCAATTTGGGCCGATGATTAGCAAGTTTTTGGAATACCGCGCTCAGTTCCACATATCATCTCCTGAGCAGCATCAGAAACAGGCAACCCCTTTCGGCCACAGGATGATGATGATGAGTGACTTCTTCTTCTTCTTCTTCTTCTTCTTCTTCTTCCTCTCTCTATTCTCCGACTTTCTTTTCGAAATGTCTAAAATGTGTTGGCACAAATGATGACATCATCCATGTTGCATCATGGGATGATGTCATCCATCCTAGTTGTCAAAGTCAACATGACTTTTAGATATTTTGTAAATATCTTTGTAAATAAGTGGTTGGCTCCATTTTGCCTTCTCTCTCTCTCATCTTCTATAAATATGAGAATACTTGTTGTATTCGCCAGGAACATTTTTCAGATAGAAATAGAAGTGAGGAGAGAAAGAATTTGAGCTTTCTTGTAACAGAAAAGAACAGTAATACAATTATTCAGACTTTTTTGCTCAATAGCTGTGTTTATACATTAGATCTTTCTTACGTTAGATCTGTATGTGTTTAATCTGTTAGAATCATATCTACTTTTCTGTCATTTGTTTATCAGTATTGCTTTGTTTATTTATGCAAGTAGGTTTGGCTCTGTTTACTACCAAGCCAAAAGCATAGATCTTCTGACCCTTCTGCTTTGGAATTCATTTCTTTTCTTCCTTCGGATCTGATCTTTCTCTTTTCCCTCTTCCATTCCTTTCTTTTCGCAACCTGGAACACTCTACTGGGATGAGATCCTAACCCCCGAAGGCAGAATCTGTGAGACTTGCATAGTTCCTGCTAGTAGAAGTAGCAATAAACTAGTTTCGCTTTGCTGTTGTCTCAAAGAGGGGCTAAGCCCTGCAACACTGTTGGCTCGTCTATCCATAGATCTGTCCGCGAGATAGATTTTCGGACCAACAGGTTGACATAGGAGTAGAAAGGGGAAAGGAGACTGGGATCCCAAAGACACTGGTAACTCCAAATTCAATCCTACTCCACTCGAAAGAGGGATAAGGATGAAAAAACACTTACCCTGGTGTATGCAAGTGGTGATGATTAAAATGGAAAATAATGAGGAGAGGAAAGAAAGAGATAAGGAGGAGAAATGGAAGGAAAGAACTGGAGATAATTGAGTGGATTCAATCACAGAAGGAGTGTCAAGAGTAGAAGAAGTGACAAGAAGATCAGCCACACTGCTTACTAGAACTTCCTCTAAGACTGATGGAGGGGGAGAATCAAGAATCAAAAATGATTAGAAGGTACAATAGATGGAAGAGGATAAGAATTTCCTCCACTTCGAACAAACTTAAATTTCAATGTTTTAGGTGGGCTTTCACCCTTACCCTTTTCAATATGTGAGGGGCCCACCTTTGATGTTGATGTGACAAGTAGCTTGGGAAATTGGATTCTTTGATATGCACACCCCATGAATATAACCATGCCTTTGTAAAACAAGGGTTTGGGTCACTCTCTCCTATATAGATAATTTTTCCTTAAACGACCATTGGATTGTTGGGAACCTGACATTGTTACCATCCATTTGTTGTACATATTTTCTACAATGCTCTCATTGTTAATTACATCTTCATATCCTCAGTAAGATTCAACATCCTTATCTCATCCAATGTCAACCTGTTATTATCTTTCCTTCTGACTGTAACCTCATCTCTAAGATCAATTCAAATGTCCTTGATGTCTAGAATGTGAAGCTACATTATTCCATGAGCCTTGAGCACACCTCTAAAATCAAAGCTTGACTTTGACTTCATAATTTTCTTAAGCTTCTCTTGTAGCTCATAAACCACACTCTTGGCTTTGATTACTGAGGAGCACGTATTTCTCCCAATTAATATAGGAAATTAAATGGAATACGTATGCTTAATATGTTGAAACTTGTGAAAATCTAAGAGCTTTCGAACCAATTCCATGAGAATTAATTTATCACTCAAATATCTTGGAAGATGCATTGGTGTTTCTGAAAATGTGGCAATCTACAAATATGTAAACTTTCTTAATTACAAAAATAGGTATCCCCACTTTGATACTTCATTCCACACAACATCCAAGACTCTTAACTTTGCAAGATCATGATCTAATCTATAAATAACCTCATAGAAGAAGGCATCATTAACTCTTCTGAAATCTTTGAAGATTCCTTTCAAAAACAATTAGGGATAGAAATTTTATATGTGATCAGTGGATCTGTTACCTTTGAATCAAACCCAGGATAATTCCTCATTCTGGTGGTAGTGTAGGTGACATAGGACATCATGTAAAACTTTTTTGTGGAAAGGGTTGTTTTCATTTAATCATTAATGGTATCGCTAATGAAGGTCCCCAGTCAAGATATTGCTCATTATTTTTAATGATGGTGATGAACTGATACATCCACCCATGAAATTCCCTAGCTTCCGGTATCCCAAATACCCTATTAAGGAGAATAATAATATCACAAATTTCTAAACTAAAGTCACTATTGGGGACCATTTTTGAAATCTAGGTATAACGGTATTAGGTTTGATCAGAAAATTCTTATTCACATGCTTAACAAAAATCTCCATGTCACTATCCCAGGCCTGTTAAGCCAATGGAATATTTATACCAACATATTCCTCAAAATTTGGAAGCTTAAGGAGTGCATCAAAATAATCTGCATCCAATTTGATTATTACTTATCCCTCCTATTTCCACACTGACCTTGAGTTCAAGTCATAATTACTAGCGCATGCAAGAATAAATCCGGGACACTAAGAAGAAATAAGAAAAGCTACTACCAATAGTAATCCACTTTCACAAAGAGATTGTATCCATGAATTATGTGAGTAATTCTGTACTCTGGCCCAAACTTTTTCCATGTCTACATGTCCCAACTCTGTGTCCCTAATATCAAAATTTGAATCAATGTTTAAGGGAGCCAAAACACCCTGATACTTTTAATTTATTTATTTTTCTCCTTCCTTCTTACCCTTTCCCTTGCTTGAATCAAACATGGGGAACTTGTCACAAAGCTGCTTAGAAGTCCTTAGAGAGAATCGGGTATCGGATCCTGATCAAAAGCTCTGAAATTCTGATGAACTAAGTCGGGAAAATAGCATTGTTGAACAATTTAGAAAACCCAATACATTGGTCAGATTTTGGATATTTCTTTGTGTGATGCTTGCTTCAAACTACAACTAGAGACCAAGAAACAACTAGGTTAGCTAGAAAATTATGGAATAATTTTTTTTGTTAAAGGTGTTTAAAAAGAAAGTTACAAGATCATAGTTATCACAACCCAGGTTTAGGTTAATAGTTAAGAGGGACTTGTAGAAATGATCCTACAACATCTCAAAACAAGTTCAAGGTCAATACAAGGGATTAAATTCATCACTTAGGTTAGGAGAGTAAATTATCACTCCTCCCTACCCTAACAGGATTATAGGATTCAACCTGATTATTCACACACTTAGAGTCATCAAAACTTTCCTAAATCATGCCCATTGGATAGGAAATTTCTTCACCTTTCCAACCATATAAGGAAGTCCTCCTAACTCCTTATATAACTCAAGTTATGGGCTGGTGGGGTTTCAGGGGGGAGAAATTTTTCCCTAAGGCGGGTTGGCGGAGCGGGGAAGAAAATTGAGAATTTTCTTTCTTTGGTGCAAATGCACAAAACACCCCCACGTGCCTATAGGGCCGATGAAGGGGACACGTGGTGCTTTTCGATTGGTGCGGGGAGATGCGGACCGGTGGGGCACAATAGAATTTAGAAATTTTTAGGAAAAAAGCCCAACGGCCAAAAAATGGCGTGCGCCTCCACCAAGGAAACCCCATGCCACATGTCAAGTGCCTATTGGCGGAGGGGAAAAATTGGGAATTTTTTCCCAAATTCCAAACCTAAAATATTCCAAAGGAATTTTTCCTCCAAACCTCTGCCCATGCTAAAAAAGTGCCACGTGGCGTCCTGTGATTGGACGCAGGTCAGCAGAGAGACGGAGAAAAAGAAGAAATTTTTTCAAAAGGATAAAAGTTCAAGTTTAAAATTTTATTTTGTGTGCCCTCCAAGCCACATGTCAGCATGTGATTGGCTACGGGGCCGCGGGTTGCGGAGAAAATTGGGGAAAATTTTCCCAAAGACAAATTTTTCAAAAAAAAGTTAAGTTTCAATAAAAAATTTCCCTCCAAAGTGCCACGTGGCGACACCTGATTGGCTAAGAGTGTACGGGGCCACGGAAGTTTTGGGGAAAATTTTCCAAAGTTCAAATTTGATTTTATTATAGCTAGATTTATTTTTGGATGGCCATTTTGAAGTAAAAACTTCAAATGGCCATAACTTTTGATAGGAAACTCCATTTTGGGAAAATGAGGACTTTCCGGAAAGCTCTCAAAGTCCTATTTGCACAAAAATAATTAATTTAGGATTTTGATGAATTTTTAAAGGTGAATTTTGAGAAATAGATCTGTAGGGTTTAAAATTTAAAACTAGCAATTTCTAATAGTAGACAGAAAATGACCCAGAAATGGATTTGATTCAATTTTGATTTTTTTTCTTCTTCTTCTCAACATGTAAAATTAACATGGAGAAATGGTCTTGGGTAATTTTAGGATTGTTTTCAAGGTTAAATTTGTGGATTGAGTTGCAATTTATATATTTTGCAACTTTTGATAGAAAACGGTTGAGCAAGTTTTAAAATCAATTCTTATGAAGTTCTAAAATGTCTTGTTTAAATGTTGAGTGCCAATTTGGTTCATTAGGAATTATTACATATAAATTGTATTGTCTCCTTTCTTAAAATAAGTTGTAATTCAGAACTTTACATTTAGTAGATAAAATTCAAATGCCAGATCTATAAAAAAGAAACAGAGTTCATTCATTAGTAGTTTTAAATTAGCAATTTGCAACTCTTAAACATGGAAATCATATCCAATCTGATCTAAGGCATTCTATTGATTCAACCATGATTTTTTTTTCAATGTGAAAAGATGATTTTATATTTAAAACTCATTTTCGAAGATCAAATTGTTTCACTCGGAATGTTTCGGCTTCTGGGAATAGAATTGTTTCTATCCTTTCATTCCTTTTAGAAACAGATGAGATTAGGGTTAGGAGGAATACCTGTTGAATGTCGAGATGGTGTGCGCGTACCGTAGAGAAAGATCAGGATGACTGCGGAGAACTCCTTTTTGTCTTGGAAGGACTACCTGCAAATAAGAACACAAGACCACAAGATTTTGATTAAACAATAAATGAGGAAACTGCCTTGGGCCCAGGAAATATAAAACTTCCCTTCGAAGGTGGTCAGTTCCCCTGCTAATATGAATTAACACAAAAGACTGCAAAATATCAATTAAATTATTTTGTTAAACTGGGTAGGGGGAAAGGCTGGTTTCTGGTTTTGATCAGATGAACCGATGGCGGTTATTGATGACCGACGCCGGTTACTGATAACCGATACCGGTGGGTTATAGGATCTTCTTGGTACAGATGGTGTTTGTAATAGCTGGATTTTTTGGATGGTATTAAGAAATGGGGTGATTAGGAGTGAAAGAATGACAGTTAGATGCAATGGCACGTTGGGTAGTGGATTCAGAAACGGATTTAGGAGGACTGAGATTCAAGAAACACAAGAAATGTTATGACACAAGGACATGTAAGATCTGACTTACTGGTTTTGACCGAGATGCAAGTTGATCTCCTTGGTTGCAAACACTTCTGGTTTCTTTACTCGTCTCTGCTCTGTCAAGTGAAGATCTGGACTCTGTTCCTCGCTTGCAATGCTCTCTCTTGATCCAGAAATCCTTTTACTGATCTCTAAAATGAAATTCCGATCCGTTGTTTTGGTTTGGGGATCCCATTTACAGGGAACCGATGGCGGTTGCATAACCGATGGCGGTCGAGTAGTAACCGGCATCGGTAAGGAAAAAGTAGGCTATTTTTACTAAAATAGCCCACTTTCCCTGCTTTTCTCCTGAGAGATCAGTTGCGGGCTTGGTCAAGTGGCTAGAAGGTCGGCTTTTGGTGCGAGTAAGGAGGCATTAGTTATGGATGTGAGTCTAGACCAAGTCATGGGTCTTAATTAGGTTAGTTTAGGGTTAGGGCTAGGTCATGATGAGGTGGCAAAGTGAGGTGGCAGGTAAGGTGATGTGGATTTATCAATTACAAGGTAATTAATAAATAATTGTGCAAGGTTTAGGTGATGGGGTTAGGTTGTGAAATGAGATGTGGGTCACAAGGGGTCGTAAGACACAAATTTGGTGTCTACATTAGCCCCTTATTGTCGTGTAGCTTGTTTTGTAAAGCTGTGCGGACAATAATATGAAGTGGTTTCCCCTGTTAAGGGTATAGGTAATCCCCCTCAAATCTATCACAGATTGAGATCGCGTGAAATCAGGGATAGGGTTGATAAAGGGTAAACGGTGTAGAGATGATGGTGAGATGGTGGGGTAGGTCCAAGGAAGCAGATGCACATTGAAATGTAATAGTACGACTAGGGTACATGATTTGACTAGCAAACCAACAATGTATAGGCAAAGGTCGATAGTTTATCCAAACAAGGGTGATATAATCCTGGTATCCAAGGCATAGGAAGTAGCTCCAGGGTATATAACAGGTAAGGTACCGGAACGTTTAGGCATGTTCGGCAGTACCAAAAGGTTGGTTTGGTTGAGATAAACGTCACAGTCTAGGTCTGGGCAAAGCGGGTTGACAGATCAAGTCAAGGACCCTAATCATGCTAAAACACGAACAGGTGAGCTCGATTGAACACAAGGTACATGATGGATGTATAAAATAAAACGTTGATTGTGGGTATGGTATGGAAGTGATACGGCCTTGGGTCAGGCCAAGTGGTTGGGCGGTGGCCCTGGGTCAGGTTAGGTGGGTAGGTTGAGGCCTTGGGTCGGGTCAAATTGTTAGGGCGAGGCCTTGGGTCGGGCCAATTGGTAGGTTGAGGCCTTGGGTTGGGCCAAATAGGTAGGGCGAGGCCTTGGGTCGGGCCAATTGGTAGGTTGAGGCCTTAGGTCGGGCCAAATAGGTAGGTTGAGGCCTTGGGTCGGGCCAATTGGTAGGTTGAGGCCTTGGGTCGGGCCAAGTGGTAGGTTGAGGCCTTGGGTCGGGCCAATTGGTAGGTTGAGGCCTTGGGTCGGGCCAAGTGATAGGTTGAGGCCTTGGGTCGGGCCAATTGGTAGGTTGAGGCCTTGGGTCAGGCCAATTGGTAGGTTGAGGCCTGAGGTCGGTCCAAATAGGTTAGGGCGAGGCCTTAGGTCGGGCCGAATGGTAGGTTGAGGCCGTAGTTCAGGCTGGACAAGTGAACAAATGTTGTGCAGCAAAGGTGGACAGAGGCGATATTGGTGAAAAAGAGGCAAGGAGTAAAGAACGGCAAAGAATGGGGTGAAAGTTGGGTATCAAACCGATGTCGATTCTGCATGACCGATATCGGTTAAGGGACCGATACCGGTTTCTTAGGGCCAAAATGAAACCGACATCGGTTAAGGTCGAAAAACCTATAAAAAGAAAAATACGGCCTGTCATTGTCACTTTTGTTATTTGCAATCCAAATTGACTTGTCTGACGTGGAGAGTTGATTTGGAGGGTTATTGAGTGAGGTGGAGCGATTTGATTGGCGGAGAGTTGATAGTGGGCCCGATTGAGGAGGAGGCAGCAGGTGATTGGCCGGGGACCCAGCAGATCAGGATTGGAGCCATGGCATAGGTAGGAGGAGCTGGAGGGGCTGGACCAGCTGGACCGCCACCACCCATCCCACCACGATGACGTGTCGTCGTACCGGTAGGTTCTAAACTCTTTATTTTATGCATTTGGTTGTGTTAAGTGAGATTGGGGGTTTGGGTAGGAATTTAGTTGTTTTAGGAAATGAGGAGTAAATAGACGTAATTTGAAAAAGAGAGAGGGTAGATAGGTAAGATAGGGTAAGGCGGCTAGGTGTGTAAAATTTGGGAGTGTTTGGGTGGGTAGAGGGGTAAAAATAGGTGAAAAATGGTCTTTAGGGGCCGCGCGGGGGTTCGTCTCGAGTAGGAGACAGGGACCGATGTCGGTCATGAGGCGACCGGTATCGGTCGCAAAAGCATAGGGTGAGGTTGAAATGGGGGGGACTGGCATCGGTTGCGTATCGGCCGGTATCGGTGGGGAAGGTATGGGTTGAGGGTGGAGTTGGGATGGGATGTAGGGTTTATGGTTTAGGTTTTGAAGGTGGGTTGGGTGGCTTGTTGGGGTGTGGTTGGAGTGGGGTTGGGTGTTTGGGTTTGGGATGGGGTTTAGGGTTTAGGGTGTAGGTTTGAAGGTGGGTTGGGTGGCTTGTTGGGGTGTGGTTGGGGGTTGGGTGGATTGTTTTTGGGTTGTGGGTGGGAGTGGAAGTGGGAGTGATTGAATGTTTTTTGGGGTGTTGGGTTGGTGTGGGGGTTGGTTTAAGGGTGGAGAAGGGTGAGGTGTGGGGTTAGGTTTAGGGGTGGAAAAGGGTTAGGTGTGGGGTTAGGTTTTGGGTGTTACAAAAGGGGGTTTAGATGGTAAAGTAGATGTTATAATAAAGAGTAGGTCTAAGAATGTGGGTTGGTTTTGCAGGCACGTCAGCAGTTGACGATGCGTGATAGGATGCCTCCACTATTGAGTCGGATGAGGCCACACATATCTGCGGTGCATTGGGCCATCATGCGCGAGGTGGGAATCGACGGGGTCCAGAGGTACAGAGCGATAGAGAGAGATCACAGTCTGATGGTCGCCCTCATCGAGAGATGGGATCCGGCGACCAATGTGTTCCATCTCCCAACTGGGGAGATGACCGTCACATTAGAGGATGTGTATCGCATCCTGCGGCTACCGATCGAGGGAGAGGCAGTTTTCCAGGTAGATTCAGAGACTGCCATGGATAGCATACTGCAGGTTTTTGGGGATGCAGCCGCGCTTCTTACGTATCATAGCGTGAGCATTGGATATGGTGATATGTACCGCGCACACAGACATGAGACACGGCTTGCCGTGTTGATGATGATAGGGATCACCTGCTTCGCCCTCCCGGATTCAGAGGGAGGCCGCTTCCCATGGGCATTGATGGGGGTGCTGCTGGAGATGGTGGAGGAGCACACCTGTTTCGCATGGGCACCAGTGTATCTGGTGCAATTATACAGGGAGTTATGGGGCTATCGCCGGAGGAGGCGATTTGGTATTTGTTCTACATTTTTGTTGCACTGTTGGGCATACGAGCACATCGTATGCATCAGGCCAGTAGGGCTACCCCAGCAGCCAGGGCCACAGGTCGTATACCGATATGGCTTTCAGAGGTGGTTGGGGGTCGTGGGCCAGCCACGAGCAGTTGTTGCAGGTCGGGATGTGGCCTATTATAGACACTTGCTAGAGGGCCTTACAGTAGTAGACATTGTATGGAGACCGTACAGAGGTCATCAGCCTGGCAGAGGAGCCCGCGTATAGCTGCGCCTGATCCAGTATACATTCTGGATGGCAGGACGGAGGCCGGGAGAGTACGAGCGGATACCCCTAGAGAGGGTACGTAGGCAGATGGGGTTACGACAGGACGAGCCACCTCCCTTCCCTCAGTACCGGAGGGATGATGTAGAGGCCCCACTGCCAGCGCCACAGCCTTTGGATCCAGACTGGGTAGCGGAGAGACCAGCAGGTGAGGGTGTGGATGATGCCGAGTGCACGGGAGCATACAGGGTGTGGTGGGCTGGGCAAAGATCAGCGAGGATAGTACCGCCTGCGCAGCCAGACTTGGCTGCAGTTACGGTAGAGAGAGATCAGCTCCGGGGGTAGGTGCAGCTATTACAGGGACAGTTGGCTGCTGCACAGGCACAGATAGGTGTCCTATAGGGGCAATTAGCCCAGGCTCAGGTACAGGCATAGGCAACACCACCAGCAGTAGTACAGCTACAGCCCCATATACCACCACGGCCACAGGTGCAGGTACAGGAACAGGTCACACCACCACTAGCACCACAGCCACAGGTGCAGATACAGGCTCAGGGGGTATTGGTGTTAGGTGCCAGGGGACCAGCCCCAGTTCCTTCAGTGGCGCGAGATCGTTATATGGAGGTTAGAGCAGAGGCCCGTTATTATCAGGATATTCTTGATAGTACCGGAGTCGAGTATCAGGCGTATGCAGCACATAGGGCAGAGACCTCGCACAGCCAGAGATCTCAGGGAGGGGCAGCCATAGCTGGCGTGTCTGTGACGGGCAGGAGGCGAGAGGCACCACAGGGACCAGCGGGGAGAGGTGCCGAGGGCGGTGGGGAGAGCTGATAGATCCCTGACATGGTTTTGTATAGGGACATGGGCACCGGTCTGCGAACCGGTTGTATTGATAGAGGCCTGCGTGCCGACACTTATTCATTGCATTGATTCATTTATTTATTATATACTGGCCTACGAGCCGAGTACAGGTTGTACATTTGATACCGGCCTGCGAGCCGAGTATATTTTTGATATGAGAGACCGGCCTGCGAACCGAGTCGAGATTTTTGGTAGGTATTGCGGCCTGCGTGCCGGCTTTGGTATATTATGAGATCACAGAGACCCCAATGTAGGACACATTGTATTTTGAAAATTTGTATATATATAGAGACGATGTTTTGATCCATATGCAGTGTTCAAAATGTGTTGGAATATTTGGTTAATGGCTGGTAATATATAGCATGTGTGATGAGTTTAATTGACATGTTGATAGATGGATGATGTTGATGTTTTTGTTTTTTTGTACGTATATATGAATGTCAGGTTATGTGATGAATTGGTGGTTTTGTGACATTGTGATATATGTAACTAATGAGTTGGATCGAAATGATGTATAGATTGATAGGTTCTTGATATTCGTAGTTGATGGTTGTGTATTTGTATAAAATAAATGGTGTTTAATGAAATTGTAATGATATGATGTGTAGTGGATGAACAAATGTGTTAAATGGTGTGGTTATGCAGGAAAAGAGGCGGGCGCGACAAAAATTTAGGTGAGAAATGAAGAAAAGAACGCTGTTGAGAAAAGGTAGGTGTATAACCGATATCGGTTAAGGAACCGATATCGGTATCTGTCAGACCGATATCGGTTAAGTAACCGATACTGGTTACTTAGGTATAAGCTTTTCTAAAAATAGAAAAGCTAGGGTGGCAACTTAAGTTTTAATTTTAGAGCCATGCAAGAAGTTAAATACGCAAACGCGACACTTTTTGATGACTGAGACAGGTAATTGCATGAGAAATTTGAGTGATAAAGAGAAAAGAGACAGGGAAGGTAATTGTGATCTGAGATTTAGAAGACAGAAAGGCATGTTTGAAAAAGGTGGTAATAATGGCAGGACAAGGATCAACATCCAGCAGGCAGGGACAAGAGGGAAGATAGGGGCCACCTCAAGCTACTGCAACCCAAGAGGTAAACGGTGTGGTTGTGATTTTATTTCTGCATGTTTTGTGAATGAGCTAGAGGAGAATAGGTAAGTAGATATGAGAAAGACAACATGATAGCTAGGGGTATAGATGAGGTGCGTGTTATGGGGTAGGTAATTCGGGGTTTTGGGTATGTCTGTGTATATAGAAAGAAATAAACGAGTAATTTATTGTCGTAGGTGGTTGTTTCAGGCAAGATGTATGTAATTGACAGTGACCGGTAGCGGTTAGGGAGAACCAGTATCGGTTACTGAACCGATACCGGTTATGTATAACCGATACCGGTTACTGGAGGAATTTCCAGAATGTTTGAAAAAAACCCTAATGGATTGAATGTTTGTGTGTTGTTTTGGTGTATGCAGGCAGAGGCAGGGTTGAGGATGAATGATAGTGTGCCAGCGCTGTTGTCGCGAATCCGAGCGGATGTAACACCAGCGGAATGGATGTTGATAAACCATTTGGGGTTAAGTGGGATCCGATATTATTCACGAATCGCACGTAACCATGGTATGCTACAGGCATTGATTGAGAGATGGAATCCCGAGACAAATACCTTCTATCTGCCAACAGGTGAAATGACAGTAACATTGGAAGATGTGTTTCGTATATTGAGACTCCCTATTACAGGAGAACCAGTATATCAGGCACTACCTAGCGCGGGGCGGGCAGCGATAATAGAAGTGTTTGGTCCATATGCACAGGACTTAACACAGCGAGGTTTGTCATTCACATATGGGGTAATGTATGCAGCACACCCTGAGGAGACAAGGTTAGCAGTGATTTTAATGATAGCGGTAGGGTATTATGCGTTACCGAGGGCAGAAGGGGAAATATTTCCAAAGGCATTGATGGGTGTTATTTGGGAGATGATAGAAAGGAACGTGACTTTTGCATGGGCACCTGCATATTTGGCGGAGCTATACAGGGGTTTATGGGCTTGTAGGTGAAATCACAGGACAACGTTGGATTGCTCATACTTATTACACTGTTGGGCCTATGAGCACATTTTTTGTGTGCGACCTGTCGACACCAAAATTTTCCTCCATAATTTCTATTTCATTAATATATGTATTAGGAATAGAATGTTGTTAAGTGTAATTAGTAGTAGCGTCCGATAGAAGATAACGGCGCTGCCAGTACGACGCCGCAAATAATGTGGAGTACGGTAATAGTCAAAGTACAATAGGAATGTTGTAAAAAGTAAATATTTGTCGTAAGTGGTCCGGTAATATTAAAATGTCAAAGTTTGGGTAATTAGAGAAGTAGGGTCTACATGATTAGGAATTAGAAATATTATATTGGTAATAAGGACAAGGAGTGAGGTCATAAATATTTTGTGTATTTTATTTGTAAAAATTCTAAAAATGTGGAACCCATGTAAAATGATAAGGTTTATCTTATCTTAAGAGATAAGCTTACATGTACAGATAAGAGTTAAGGTATGGAATATGATTCGTCAGAGTGGATTTCTTATCCTATCTTAGAGATAAGATGTATAAGCCTGTAAGTTCTATAAATAGAGAGGCTACCCCCCTCATTTAGCATAGAAAGAAGTAGTGAGAAATATTGTAGGAAGTGTGCAAAGGAAGCCATCAGTTAAAGGTGTGTTGAAGAAGCCATCGAGAGGTGTAATTGTAAAGTTTCTCCCATAGTCTTGTTGAAGTACCTCATGGGTGAGATTGTAACAATTTCATGTTAATATAATTTACTTTGATATTTCAGATTTGTCATCATTCCGTCTTATCATAGTCGATGGTATTTTTGTGTTTTGTTGTTGTTTTGTTTCCAGATTACATCCACCAAACTAAAGGCTGTGCATTAGTAAATAATCATAGCACGAGGAGTTCCCGGTGAAGAATTATCATAGTGCCGGATTGGTGATAACATTTTGGTTCCGTTGCCGGGACCATTCCTCGTTGGTGGATTTTCTGGAGAGATATTCCCACTTAGTCAAAAATCCATTGGAGGGTAACCTTGTTTTTACTGTGCATAGTAGTTACCATGGTAAACTCATTTTTACCGTGAATAGTAGTTACCATGTTAAAGTCATTTTTGCCATGAATAGTAGTTACCCTGGTAAAGTCCTTTTTGCTGGGAATAGTAATTACCGCAGTAAAGTCACTTTTTACCGTGAATAGTATTTACCGCAGTAACTTCACTTTTTACCGTGAATAGTGTTTACCACAGTAAAGTCAGTTTTTACCGTAGTAAGTCAAGTTTTACCATAGTTTACCATGATCATTTCTATTTTACTGTAGAAAGGTGTAAAGTCACTTTCTAGTATAGTGATTCCAATCATTTGTGCACATAAGTCTTGTTAATTGTACTTGTGGGTTGGTATTTCACGGTGGTTACTTTTGAAAATGGGAAAGATTCCTGTTTTTTCAGCTCAATCTAATGAAGATGCTTCTTCTTTCATTCAAGATTTTAAACGATCTTGTATTTGTAATGGCCTCATAAGAAGGGAACAATGGACTGAATTTTTTCCTACCTTTTTGGATGGTTCAGCACTTAGGTGGTTTGAAAACACTAGGTGATAATGTGAAAAATTCATGGGATTTATTAACTGAAAGTTTTCTTGAAGAATTTGGTGAACAACAGAAATATGCAGATCTCATGATCGAGATCACAAAGCTATCCCAAGGAGAGAAGGAGAAGATAAGGGATTATCATGCTCGTGTTCTAGAGCTAAGGAGGAAGCTCGATGCCCAGATCCGGAAGGAAGGACTAGTGGATGGGTTGATGAACGGCGTGGATAATCTCCTATGTAAGCACTTCATTCTTGGGATGAAGCAAGAGATCAGAAAACGAGTGAAGTATGACCACCCAGCCACCATTGAAAAAGCAAAAGAGATTGCAAGAAGGCAAGAAGAAAGCATGGAAGAGGAGCCCAAAGAAATTGTTGCTAAAGTAGGGCCTACACCAACACCTTTGGTCCTGAATCCACAACCACTCCCGGTGAGCACAAATATTTCTCCTAATACATCTACTGAGTATGAAGATCTACTCAAAAAGATGGGTCAATTAACTATTAATATTCTTCAAGGAAAGGAATTTAGTTCTCAGGGAGGAGATAGAGGTCCAAAAGAGAAATATTTCTGAAGTTGTTTGTTATGGTTGTTATAAAAAGGGTCATTATAAGTATAATTGTCCAGATAGAGCTTCTACATTTGGTACAAGAGATAATGATAAAGGAAAAGGACCTGTGAATTCTTCTTGATGTAGTAGATAAGAGCAGAAATAATGAAGTAGATGTGTTTGTAACAAAAAGAAAGAAAGAAAAAGATAATCAAGATGGAAATGATCCTAAGAAGATGAAAGAAGAAACTAGTAAGAAACATAGGAGAAGAAAGTTGGGTGTGCAGGATTTTCTGATTTCACAGGGGCAAGGACCATACTCCATCTTGGAAGATCTGTCCAAAAGGCCTGCAAATATTACATATGGTCAACTCTTGGCTATGTCTTCTGAGAAGAGGCGGGAGTTGCGAGGTAGACTCAATGCTCAAAGAAGGAAGGAGGTTGAGGTCCTTGTTTTGGAGGCAGAGGCAGATCCCTATGCTCCACAAGCTGAGGTATTATGTAATGGTATTTCAATTCATGATGTCTTAGTTGATGGAGGTGCTGCAGTTAATGTAATGACTGAGTCGGTAATGAATATGTTGGGGTTAAAAATTGATCGCCCTTCAACACTTATGTTAAGGTCAGTAAATAAGGGAAAAACTAAACCAGAAGGTGTAATTTCAAATGTGGCAATATCTGTTATGGGTGTTGTATGTGTGGTAGACTTTCAGGTGATGAAAAATGGTTACTGTTGCATACCCAATGCTGCTTGGAAGACCATGGCTAAGGAAAGTTCATGCAAGGAACAATTGGAATGAAGGTTTCATGACACTTGGACGTGGTAGAGAGAGGGTGAAGATAAATGTGATCCATCGACATCATAAAGCAGAACCTGTGGATTCAAGTGATGAAACTGATGATTGGACATCCTCTGATTACTCTAGTACTAGTGAAGTGGACACTGAAGATGAAGAAAGTGAGGTTGATGTTTCAGTCATGGATATCCTGCCAGTCACACCAACTCATGACCCCATAAAATTATCTGAAGAAGAAGTTGATGATCGTCTCCAAAAAATAAAGATTGGTGATGCTGTGATGGAGAGTGAGAAGGAATCCTACCTCCAGCTCTTTCGAAGGTACATACACCTATTCACTTTTGATTACAAGGAACTCCATCAAGTAAGTTGGGTAGAACACTCTATTGAGCTGGTAGATGGTGCTAAGCCCATAAAACAAATGCCATATAGAATGAATCCTAATTTTTCCAAGACTGTAAAAGAAGAAATAGATAAGTTGCTTAACGCAGGATTCATATTTGCTGTGGAGAATTCAGAATGGGTTTCTCCCATTGTGATCTCAATAAAAAAGAATGGGAAGCTACGCATTTGTGTTGATTATAGGAAGCTCAATAAGGCAACAAAGAAGGATCATTACCCTCTTCCATTTTCAGATCAGATCTTGGACGAAGTAGCTAGCTAGGAGTGCTATAGTTTTGCTGATGGATATAGCGGCTACAACCAAGTTCGTATAGCAGAGAAAGATCAGCTGAAGACCACGTTCACCACTCCTTGGGGAACGTTTGCTTATAGAGTTATGCCTTTTGGGTTGTGTAATGCTCCAGCAACATTCCAACGTTTAATGAATAGGGTGTTCGAACCCTACATTGGGACCTTCATCAGAGTATTTGTGGATGATTTTTGCATCTATGGGAGCAAGTTGGACCACCTGCACTAGATGGAGACATCATTTCAAAGGTTAGATGAAGCACAAGCCTCACTAAACCCTACAAAGTGTGTCTTTGGATGTTCTAAAGGCGTTTTGTTAGGGCATGTTGTATCCAGAGATGGTATTGGTATTGATCCTGATAAAGTTTCAAAAATCAAATATTTACCATTTCCTATAAATAGAAGTAAGTTGAGATCATTTTTAGGCCATGTGGGTTACTATAGAAGGTTCATCAAGAATTTCTCAAAGATTGCACAGCCACTAACCCCAGTTCTTGAAGAAGGATGTTGCTTATGAACCAGGAAACAAGGCGCATGAAGCTTTTGGACAATTGAAGGAAGCCCTGGTGTCTTCACCTGTTTTGAAGAATCCAGAATTGGAGCAAGCCATTCATTGTGTACACTGATGCCTTAGATGCAGCACTAGGTAGTACTTTGAGCCAAAAGGATGAAAATGGGAATGAACATCCAATTTACTTTGGGAGCAGACAAATGAGCAGTGCTGAGGTAAATTATACTGTAACTAAAAAAGAGGCTTTGGCTATCATTTTTGCTGTAAAGAAGTTCAGAAATTACTTGCTAGGGAAAAAATTTCTAGTTGTAACGGATCATCAGGCTCTAAAATATATTGTAAATAAACCTAACCCATCAGGGAGGATAACAAGATGGATAATTTTGCTATAAGAATTTGAATTTGATATTATAGATAGGCCAGGAAAGAAGCATGTCATGTGCAGATGCACTCTCTCGAGCCTATGATGGTTTAGGATCATCTTGTGATGATGATGATTTTCCCTGATGCAACATTGTTATCCCTTGATACAATCCCTAGTGAATACATAGATATTTGGAATTATCTGAATGAATTCAAGTTTCCTGATGGTGCCAATGAAAAGACTAAGGGAAGGATTACTCAAGCCAGTCGTCCATATTCTATTCTGCATGGAGTATTATTTCGAATAGGACCTGATGGATAGTACAAGAGGGCAGTTGGACGTGATCAAGGGAAGGAGCTGCTAGAAGAATTCCACAATGGTACATGTGGAGGGCACTTCTCTGGACAACTTACAACAAGAAGGATCTTGGATGCAGGTTATCACTAGCCCACTCTTTTTAAAGATTTTTATAATTATTGTAAGACATGTGATATTTGTCAAACACATGGTAACCGTAAGACTTCATCAGCTCCATTATGTCCTATTCTTCCACTTGGTCCCTTTGAAAAGTGGGGAATAGACATTGTAGGTCCACTTCCAACTACCTCACACCAAAATAAGTATATTGTAGTTGCCACAGATTATTTGACCAAGTGGGTTGAAGCTAGGCCATTGAAGACAGCTTCTATGGATGAAGTGGCAAGGTTTATATATGAACGCATTGTCACCAGATTCGGTTGTCTATTAGAAATTGTAACAGATCAAGGAAGCCACTTCATTAATGAGGTGGTAGAAGCCCTAGCCAACAAATTTTCTATTAAGCACAGGAAGGCAACAACATAAAAGCTAAGCATAAATGGACAGGCGGAATGAACAAATTTTGTGCTATGCCAAATTCTAGCAAAAGATGCAGCCTTGCAGGTACATAAATGGGATAAGAGGATTCATGCAGCATTGTGGGCATATAGGGCAACATCAAAGTCAGCAACAAGATACTCTCCATTTCAGTTGGCCTACGACATTGATCCAGTCCTTCCTATTGAGTTTGATATTCCCACTGTGAGAGTTATGAAAAATGAAAGGATGGATGAAAGTGATTCAATAAAAGAAAAGTTGGTACATATTCATTTACTAGAGGAAATGAGGGAAATAGCAAAGGATACAAGCCATAAGAAGAAAATGAGAGCAGAAGGAATACTTTGATCAAAAGATCCTTTGGTCTCCATTCCAGGTGAATGACTTGGTTCTAGTATATGATTCCAGATACAAAAAAATAAGACAGAGGAAATTTCTTCCAAAAAGGATGGGGCCCTACAAAATAGCAGCTGTGCATGAAAATGGTACGTACCGACTGAAGGAATTGGATGGCACTCCCATTACAAAATGGGTCAACCATGACAAGTTGAAGATTTTCCACGCACCAGAAGAGTCTACTCCGAGGACGGAGTAGAAGCTAGGAAGGGGGAAGATGTCGACACTAAAATTTTCCTCCATAATTTCTATTTCATTAATGTATGTATTAGGAATAGAATGTTGTTAAGTGTAATTAGTAGTAGCGTCCGATAGAAGATAACGGCACTGCCAGTACGACGCCACAAATAATGTGGAGTACGGTAATAGTCAAAGTACAATAGGAATGTTGTAAAAAGTAAATATTTGTCGTAAGTGGTCCGGTAATGTTAAAATGTCAAAGTTTGGGTAATTAGAGAAGTAGGGTCTACATGATTAGGAATTAGAATATTTATTAGTAATAAGGACAAGGAGTGAGGTCATAAATATTTTGTGTATTTTATTTGTAAAAATTCTAAAAATGTGGAACCCATGTAAAATGATAAGGTTTATCTTATCTTAAGAGATAAGCTTACATGTACAGATAAGAGTTAAGGTATGGAATATGATTCGTCGGAGTGGATTTCTTATCCTATCTTAGAGATAAGATGGATAAGCCTGTAAGTTCTATAAATAGAGAGGCTACCCCCCTCATTTAGCATAGAAAGAGGTAGTGAGAAATATTGTAGGAAGTGTACGAAGGAAGCCATCAGTTAAAGGTGTGTTGAAGAAGCCATCAAGAGGCGTAATTGTAAAGTTTCTCCCATAGTCTTGTTGAAGTACCTCATGGGTGAGATTGTAACAATTTCATGTTAATATAATTTACTTTGATATTTCAGATTTGTCATCATTCCGTCTTATCATAGTTGATGGTATTTTTGTGTTTTGTTGTTGTTTTGTTTCCAGATTACATCCACCAAACTAAAGGCTGTGCATTAGTAAATAATCATAGCACGAGGAGTTCCCGGTGAAGAATTATCATAGTGCCGGATTGGTGATAACAGACCAATAGGCCGATCCATCCAGGCAGGAGAGACCGGAGTACAGAGGTTGGGATTCCGACGATGGGTCCAGACAGAACATAGCTGAGGAGTTGAGAGGTGTAGAGCGATTGAGGTGGATCGCGGGGCACAGGCTAGGTGAATATGAGAGGATTCCTATAGATCGCGTGCGGCGACAATTTGGATTTGTGCAGGACATACCACAGGCTTATAGACCATATATGAGGATCGATGCTGAGGCAGCATTCTCACCACCCCGGCCAACACCTCCAGAAGGGCCCGAGGAGATAGCTACCGATCACAGTGTAATGGATGCAGGAATGACAGAGGCCTATAGGTTATGGTGGGTAGCAGAGTTGCGAGATGTACGCGATTGCCCTGACATAGTTATGATTACAGCAGAGAGGAATCGGCTACAGCGTTTGGTTCGGCAGCTCTAAACGCAGGTGAATGAGACAAGAAGATTGTTAGTGGTTACGGAGTCACGAGCAGCGAGACTAGAGGCTGGAGTTCTCCATGCGAGAGGGCATATTCAGATGTTACAGGAGAGATTGGCAGATCAGTGGGCGGTACCAATAGCCGTGGTACCTTTGAGGACAGAGAGGCCTGGCGAGAGAGGTCGACGATCACGATCATCACCTAGTTCGGGATGAGGCGTGAGGGTATAAATAAATGTTAGCAAGGTATAAGAATAAATAAGAGTACCGACCTGCGCGTCGATGATATAGAAGATGTATTTGTTTAACCTCTAAATAAAACGAGATATGTATGTTGATTTGCGTTATAATAATAAGAATGTTGTCGTTTTGACTTTCGGTGTTTTGAAAAAGGATCAAAGAGGAATGTAATTAAATAGAAATACACAAAAATATTTATATTTACCACACATGATAGGTTATGGCAGGGGATGGTCGAGCTAACCTTGGGAGACCCCATGTCTCCGAAGTGCTGCCTACATAGCCCATTGCACAAAGCAAGGAGGGGCCTCAGACCGATGTAGTTCTCCCTTAGGATCAGGGAGGGGTGAATTTAGGCAATTTGGTATGGTTTAGGCAATTGGGTGGTTTGGTAAAAATTTGATGTTGGTAGGGTAATGTTGTTAGTGCTGGTGGGATAATGTTGTTGGTGTAGGTATAGGTAAGGCAAAGGTTAGCATACCCAAGTAGTAGGGAATAGTGCCCTGATTAAGATCAACACACAATCCTAGATGCGAGGCAAAGCGGAAAGAGTGCTCCGTAGGTGAAAAGAGCTAAACAAACCACACAACGTAGAACGAGCCTGAAGCCCTAAGTGCCGTGCATAGACGAGAAGTCCATAGTTGAAAAGAGACGTATGATCACAATATATCAGGTGTACGTTACGTCCCTTGAGTTGAAACAAATGGTGAGATGAGGTGGATGATAGAGCTGAGGTTCAGATAACCTGTTACAAAGTGAGTGTTCTGACGAAAGAGAACCTACCCTAAATAGACAAGTCCATGACTCAAAAGTCCTTTTGAATGAGGCTTTTCTTTTATTGAATGTAGACTGATCGATGCGGGAAGTCTACAGGGGATATTGATTGTATTATTCTTGAGGTCTTCACGAAGCTGATCAATGCGAGAAGCTTCTGATAAAGGCTGACTGTTTATAGCTGTCCTTCGAGGGAGCAGTCTATTTATAGTAGCAGATATGATTGTAATGCATAGCTGTCCTTCGGGGGAGCAGTCTATATATAATAGCAGTAATAGTTCGGCATATAGCTGTCCTTCGAGGGAGCAGTCTATATTTAATTTAAATGACTAGATGTTCATTTGGCGTGAAACATCTAGTTAGTAGGAAGTTTGACTCAAGAAAATCCCCTAAGAATACGGCTTATTTTAATACTTTGAAGTTATGGACTAGACTAGAAAGGGGAAGGCATCATCAAGGGAAGGTGAGGATCAAACTATGTGAGCCTGATTATTATTATGAAGTGTAGGAAACAGAGTGTATGTAGTGGTAAGTGAGCTCAAGGGACGAGCGACAGGTAGATAAGAAGTGATATAATACTAATTTCAACAGTAGAATGGTCGAAGATGCAAGGCATTAAGGGTTTCAGGCTCAGGTTTACTATTAATCGAAGCTAAACGATAAGTACCAGATCCATAGGTATGAGTGATTATATAGGGCCCAATCCAATTGGGAGCAAATTTTCCACGTTTGCTCTTTTCTAGTTTGGTTACATGTTGATTTTCTTTGAGAACAAGATCACCAACCTTAAAGGTACGCTCATGAAGTCGCTTATCATAAGCACGCTTAATGCGTTTTTGATAGATTTGAAGATGATCAAGAGCTGTAAGACGGCGTTCGTCAAGAAGCTCCAATTGGGCTAACCGCTCTTGGCGGAAATCATCGTTGGTGAGAATATCCTGAAGAGATATTCTAAGGGAGGGTATTTGTATTTCGAGAGGCAAAACAGCCTCGGTACCGTATACCAAAGAAAAAGGTGTGGCATTAGTATAAGTATGAATGCTAGTACGATAAGCCCAAAGGGCAAAGGGAATGTGATCGTGCCAATTTCTTCCAGATTCATTGACAACTTTCATGAGGATTTTGGTTAGTGTTTTATTAGAGGACTCGGCTTGCCCATTGGCCTGTGGATAGTAAGGTGATGAGAAACTAAGTTTGATACCAAAGTTGTCACAAAGGTCTTGCAACAACTTGTTTTTGAAAGATTTTCCATTATCTGTTATCAGGCGGTGAGGAACACCAAAACGACAGATAATGTGGTGGTTAATGAACTCGACAATTTTTTCTTTTTTGATTGAAATGAGTGGAATAGCCTCCACCCATTTTGTGTAATATTCGGTCGTTGTGAAGAGGTTGGGTAAATCTCACCAATAAGGTCTAAACCCCATTGTGAGAAGGGCCAAAGATCTCGAGCGATCTGGAGTAGGTGGCTAGGAGTATGTTGAAGGTTGGCATGTTGCTGACACATAACACAACGCTTAACATATTTGTAGCAGTCGTTATTGAGAGTAGGCCAATAATAACCAAGGCGAAGGATTCGTTTGGCCACGGCAAGGCCGCTAAAATGTCCACCACAAATACCGTCATGGACCTGTTGGATGGTATGAGTGGCCTCCGCGCCAGTTAGACAGCGAAGGAGGATACCATCAAAGCCACGTTTATAGAGGAGTCCCCCCATGACAACATAACGCGAAACACTTTTAAGAAAAGCACGTTTGCCGTTACTAGTAAGGTCAGGTGGGAGGACAGAGATTGTAAGGTAGTCGTGGAATTGGTGGTACCAGGTATCCTGTGAATTAGTGGACACAGTATTTATCATACAAACTACCGGGGTTGAATAGGATGGGGAAAAAAGTTGTTGGACCACGACGAATAATTCAGAGTCAGTTGGCGCGGTGGGAATTTGTGAGGCTAAGCAAGCCATAGTATCAGCAAATTTGTTAGTGGAGCGGGGAATGGTTTGTATAGAATAGTGGGTAAATAAAGCTAGAAGTGAATCCACGTAGTGTTTTTATTTTTGAAGTTCCTCATTTTTGCATTGGTAGACGCCCATAACTTGATTGACTACCAATTGAGAGTCGCCAAAAATGTTGATAGATTTGATACCTAAGTGTAACGCAACTTGGAGACCTAGAACAAGGGCCTCGTACTCCGCTGTATTATTAGTGCAAGGGAAATCAAGTCGGAATGAAAGAGACATAGGTTCAGCATTGAGAGGAATGAGAACAACGCCGGATACTCCACCTCGCTGGCATTTAGATCCATCGAAGAAGGTGGTCATTGGGTACGACTCCTCTGTGAGGGAAAGAGTAGCGATGAGTTCGTCGGGAAATGTGAAATTGGTAAATTGTTCCCCCGGTAAAGGAGCGTCCGCAAGTTGGTCTGCGATGGTTTGTCCTTTGATTGATTTCTGGTGGATAAACTCAAGGTCGAGGTCGGCGAGAAGCATGAGCCATCTAGCAATGCATTGGTTTAGATGAGGTTTGGCGTACATGTAATGGATGGGGTCTGTATTGGTGATGACGAAAGTCTTGTGATTTAGAAGGTAGTGTCGGAGTTTGGTGGCCACGAATGATAGGGCAAGGCACAATTTTTCTACATGTGTGTACCTAGTCTCATAGTCCACCAAAGTACGACTTATATAATAAACGGCTTGTTCGTGATTCTCAGAGTCACGATGTGCAAGCATGGCTCCTACGGCGTGGTCGGTGGCGGAAAGGTAAAGGTAGAAAGGGCGGTTGTCTTGGGGTGGGATAAGCACAGGTGGCTGTAAGAGATAAGATTTGAGAGCTTCGAAGGCTTGGTGACATTCTTCGCTCCATTGGAATGCAATATCCTTTTTAAGGAGGTGATGGAAAGGTTGACACCGATCCGAGAGTTGGGAGATGAAACGTCGGA
This sequence comes from Taxus chinensis, assembly GCA_019776745.2. NCBI lineage: Eukaryota > Viridiplantae > Streptophyta > Pinopsida > Cupressales > Taxaceae > Taxus > Taxus chinensis. The sequence goes on from CM034154.1 coordinate 7,256,590, forward strand.
TAGATTGGAGCTTACCTTGTAAACTACGCAATTGTTTGAGATTTTTGGGTGGGGGCATTTCTAGGATAGCTTTGACTTTCGATGGATCGACCTCAATGCCACGCAAAGAGACGATAAAGCCAAGAAGTTTTCCCGAAAGAACACCAAAGACACATTTCTTCGGTTGAAGGCGGACAGAATATTGTAACAGGCGATCAAAAATAATGGTTAAAACATTGAGATGTTCACTACGATGTTTAGACTTGCCGAGAAGATCGTCGACATAGTCTTCAAGGATAGTGTGCATAATGTCATGAAAAATGTAGGTCATAGCCCGCTGATAGGTAGCACCAGCATTCTTAAGGCCAAATGGCATGACACAATAACAGAAGGTTCCCCAAGGAGTTATGAAGGCAGTTTTATGTTGATCGGCAGGGGCAACCAAAATTTGGTTGTATCCTGAAAAACCATCCATGAGAGAAAGCATTTCATGGCCCGCAGTGAGATCAACAAGTTGATCAATACTTGGGAGGGGGAAGTCATCCTTGGGGCAAGCGAGGTTAAGATCCCGGAAATCTATGCATATCTGAAGTCCCCCTGTCGCTTTAGTGACAGGTACGATGTTAGAAATCCATTGAGGATAGTCAATAGGCAAGATGAAGAAAACAGAAAGGAGTCGTTGGAGCTCCTCTTTGACCAAGAGAGCAATGCGTGGATGCGTCTTTCTCAATTTCTGCTTGACTGGTTTGGAAACGGGGTTTAGGGTGATGTTATGGACGGTGATAGTAGGATCAATTCCTGGCATGTCAGCATAAGACCATGCGAAAGCTTGGTTACGAGCACGGAGAAAGGTAGTAAAGGCGGCTTGTTCTGATGTGTTAAGGGATTGTCCAATCTTCACAATGTGAGGATCCTCCTCCGTGTGGATATTGATTTCTATGGTAGATTTGTTCAGCATAGTTTGGGTTTCAGATGGTAAGGCTCGTTGAATATAAGAATCATCCGCGCCAAGGTAAGTGAGGATGGAGTCGTCATCCTGGCATTCAACAACATTAATCAAAGGCGAATCCTCTTCGATCATGTTTGGATACAGAAGGGGAAGAGAAGATTGGTCCTCATTATCGCATTGATAAGTGAGAGGACCTATGAAGATAGCATTTATGAAAAAAAAAAGTTAGGGGGGATGGATTCAGGGTCTATAGATTATGTGGGTGATGATGGCAAAGTGGGTGATGATAGTTTGGTAGGGGCGACGTCTTCTTCTTCCAGGATACAGCTGACAGGAGGTGTCTCCTGTGTAGGTGTTTCGGGAAAACTGAGACCACTGCGATCATTGTGTTTACGGGTAGTCAAGGGAATGAGTGTATGTCGGCCTTGTTCGTAAAGGCCAAAACCAAAGCCTTTCCACGCACAGCGAGTCAAGAAGGTGAGGGCGAAACGACGATTTTTCAAGTATTGAAAATCGGATTGGAAAGGAACCAAACCAAGAGGAGGTTCAGGGGTAATGGAGGATGCGTCAACACCCCCATACGTTAGGTTAGTGCGGCAATGGGGTGGTCCGTAAGAGATTATCTCCCCCACGCGACGGTCGTAGGTGGGATGTGCATGTAATTGTCCATACTCCTGCGGGGTAGGGAAAGAACTAACGTTATATAGGCAGTACTCCCCCAGCGTGAGGCGATGAAAAACATCTACTAAGGGGTCGGAGGTTGGGATGTTAGCTGCGGGAAGAGAAGTGGTTTGTGCGACGGTGGTTTCATCAGTTGAAGGCGTAGGTGCAGTTGAGGTGGATGGTTGAGGTACATTTGAAGAGGATGGTTGGGTTGAATGTATGGGTGTCTTAATTGGTATAAGCACATCGTTAGGGCGGTATAACATATTGCAGGTTTTAAAGGGGGGAGGGTCAGCTTTTACGGTGTAAGACTTCCCCTCGTACTCAAATTTTATGCATCTATGTAATGTTGAGGGAACGCATCCCATGGCTCGGATCCAAGGACGACCCAGCAATATATTATATTGGAACTCTCCCTCCAAGACATAGAAGATTTCGGGTAAAGTACGTGGTCCTACCCGAATGTTGAGGATCACGGTGCCTAAGGTAGAAGTAATAGCGTCATTAAATGACCGCAACATGATGGGATTGGCACACATGCAACTAGAAGGGATATTCATCTGTTGGAAGGCTTTTGAAGAGATGATGTTTAGGCTAGTGCCCCCGTCAATCATAACCCGACGTACTTGAATGTCCCGAACGTAAGCGGAGATGAAAAGAGCAGGGTCAGGGTCTTCTGTACCAAAGTCGACAATTTCATCTTCAGAGAAACTGACTGCAGCAGCTTGTTGTACAGAGACAGAAGTGGTTGGGGCAGTGGGTTGTTTGGTGAGAGAAGCAACATGATTGGGTGTTAGAATGGAGGCGACAGGAAGGGTTTCATTAGGTAAAACCTCTATCCCTTGAAGGATCTCAACGAGAGCTTGTCTATGAGATTCAGAAGTCTGAATGAGGTCATACAATGTCATTTTTACGGGCGATTGGTGAAGTTGTTTAATCATATTTCGGTGGGCAATTCCATTAGAGATGGGATAGGCGGGTCCGCGAATGACCACTTTAGGTGGTGGTGCAATCGGGATGTTTGACGAAGAAAGAGATGCCGCAGGTGTGTTTTCTTTTGCTTTCCCATTGTTTTTCTGTCCTCGAGTAGCGACACTAATCATATTAATCTCGTAGACCTGAGATGAAGAAGATGGTTGGGATAATTCATGGTCTTCAAGAGGTGGGGTTGTAATAATGATCGATCTTGGTGAGGCGGGGACAGATGGTATAGGAGAGGGAATGGAAACTAAAGGTCTCTCCCTTCGTAAGTTGTCTTTCTTAATCTTTCTATCCGGGAGAGGTGACTGGCGAAGGATGGTTTTTAGAGCTTTGCATCCCTCCACATCATGTCCAGGTGTGTGGTGATAGGCGCAGATTTTAGACTCATCATAATCCATAGGTCAGGGCTTAGACGGGTCATAAGGTCTAAGTGGAGGTAGGGAAATGGTCGCATTCTCCACCAACATAGCAAGGATTTTGGCGTAAGATCCTTTGAGTGGGTCAAAATCGGAAGAGGATGAGGGTATTGATTGTGTGGGTTGTGGTAATGTTTGGGCTTGTTTAGTTCGTATGGGTGGCGGTTTAGCCGAGGGGTGTTGATACATGGTTTTTACTAAACGTGATTTCTTTGGCGCAGAGGCTATGTTGGATGATGAGGCCACAAATGACGTGGTATCAGAAAACAACCATGGGGAAATAGGAGTAACTGAAAACAAATCTTTTGATGATGGAATTTGTTTAGGGTTGATAGGTGGACAAGATACGTGGAGTGACGGTGTTGCTATACCCTGGAATTTCTGTATAGGTGTGGAAGGCGTAGGTTGTTCTAAAGAAAACGCAGGAGGTATGATACATTGGTGTAAGGTAGAGGGATGGGGTCCCAATATGGAAGGTAGGTATGACGATGATGGTTTTGATTGTGATAGGGGCATGGATTGAGTTTGTCTCCTAGGTGGCGGAACGGATTTATTTTTGGATAGATCGAGTCGCTTAGGCGGGTGTGTTAGACTGGGCATTGGTGAGGTCCCAAGCGTAGGGGAAGATCTGGTTAAGTTGATAGAAGTGGATGGGGCATTTTTGTAGAGGTGAGGGGGGTGAAGGAGAGAACAGGGGCATTTTAAGCTTCTGTAAGCACTTCGGGTATATGGTGGAGACATCAGGATCAGTCATTTGCATTTGAGTAGAAAAAGGGGTACTCAAACGTTCCCATAGGGCCTGTCTATCTTCTGTGGAATGACAGTCTCCAGGTGTGATTTGTAATTTTGGTACGGAAGAAAGGTGGGTTGTAATTCCAGTCCATTGCGGGTGTGACACAGGAGGTAGATGAGGCACTGTATCAATAGATGTTAGGAGGTCAACCGGTCGTTAAAAAGATTTAGGCGATGAGGGACTAATAGGTAGGAGGGCGTGTTCGAGGGGATCTATCACGTTAAAAGAATGTGGTGATGTTAGTGTAAGAGATTTCTCGTCTAAGGATGTCAAAAGGAGTGGTGAGCCTTCCTCTTGTGTAGCAAGAGTGGTAGAAGGGGACGTTTGGGAAATAGATAAATTAGATAGCATCCGCTCACAGTCTTGTAGGGATGTGGTGTAAGAAGACTTGTTGATGAGAAGAGAAGTCCGGGCAGTTAACTCTTCTATGGGTAAAGGAATAATTTCACTTTGGCTTGATGGTGGTGAAGGAGGTTCAAACTCCTATGTTGGTGGAGAGGCTTGATTTAAAAAAATTTCAATAGAGGCTTTTGGCTGAGAATCGAAGACTGCATGGATCTCATGAACACTCTCCTCGACTAAGATATCTTGGTTCACGTTACTGCTGGAAGAGTGATTCGGGAATGGCTTGTTGAAAATTTTCAGATTTTGGTTAGCAGGGGCGTTAGGATTATCGAGTGTTATATCCCCTGTGTCAACCATTTCCTGCACTATGTTTTTCAACATCTTGCAGTTTTCATGACTATGTCCTTTTACGCGGTGAAAGTTACAAAAGTAATTTTCTTTGTACCAGGAAGGTATTGCGCGGGTGGAGTCAAACCCCGAGTGAGGTTTAACAGGGGGCAAGGTGATAGCCCCAGCTTTGAGCAATTTCTCCAGGATGACGCCATAAGTTTCTCCCAAGGGAGTGTAATTGGTGGGCTCGGCTTTGTACTTATAAGTGGTTTTCGGCGGAGCATTGGACGGTGTTTGAGATTTGACCATTACCGCGTGGACAGCTCCTTTTGATTTAGAAGAAGTGGACGCGTGAGGAGTGGTGGTGTTTGACTTGTTGGTAGAATCAGGAGTTCGGAAATTGGGGGTTTTTGTTACGCAACCGCAATTTCTCTTCTTCTAAGGCTCGAATTTCTAGCTTCCAAGCCATGGTAAAGGCCTCGTCGAATGTGTGGAAAGTTTGAATTTGGAGGGTAGGGGAGATGTGCTTAGCGCAGGCCCGCGTAAATAGTTCGATGAGTTCGGTTTGAGGCAAGGCATACGTAAGTTGGTTGATAAGGCCCTGCCATCGTCCAACGAAATCTGCGATAGATTCGTCTTCAAATTGTCGGATGGCATAGAGGTCAGTGATAGATACTTTCTTGGCAATGTTAATGGAGAAATGATCCAAGAAATATTGGGCTAGTTGGTTAAAAGAGAAGATTGAGTGCTGGTTTAAAGCACTGTACCACTCCAAGGCAGGTCCTGATAAGGACATGGGAAAGGTGCGGAGTAACAAGGCATCATCATGGGCAATCAAATAACAAGCATTTCTAAATGATCGCAAGTGTTGTTGAGGATCCTCTTTACTGTTAAAACGAGTAAACTTTGGCAACTCCCATTGAGGAGGATATGAATGAAGGGGGACAGAAGGGTGAATGGGCTCCCGACAAACTTGCTCGTATGTCAAGGCGCTACGACTTCCTGAAACGGAAGCCTCCAGGTTTTACATTTTGTCCATCATTTGTTTGATGAAATCTGTGGTTGGATGAGATGATGGTGCCACAGAATAGGGATGTCCCATATAAGGTGTTGAGGTTACTGGATATGTGTATGGGAATGAAAAGGTAGGCGGAGCTTGAGAAGGAAAGCTCGTGTGAATAGGTGGCAGAGAGTAAGTCATGAATGGAGTGGTCTGAAAGAGAGATGAGATAGGGGTAGTTGGTGGTAACGATACGTGGGGTCCAAGTTTAACCAAAGGAAAGCTAATCGGGGTCGTATGAACCTCTGAAGCCGTCGGATTGGGAGACGGGGCTAGAGATGCAGGAAGTAAGGCAGTGTTATCAGGAGGAGTGGGAGCTAAATGAGCAGCTATACTAATAGGCATGCCAATAAGGAGCTGACCATCAGGCGTACGGTCAGGGGCATGAGACAAATAGTATTGTACAGCGATGGGATTAGCATCCAGAAATTTGGCAAAGTCCTTGTCTCCTACAGGAATTTGGGGGATCTCACTGGTGTCCGTAGGGTTCCCTATAGAATGTGAAGGGGGTGATTCAGGCAAAGACACAGAGCAGGCATGTGAAACCATGGTGGCAGCTTGCTTCCGAGTGATGACAACCATAGACAAGAACACACAGGAAAGTTTCAATCTATCAAGAACAAAAACAACCTCAAAATGATGAATTTGGCAAGTTGCTGGTTTGTCAGGGGCTGATGAAGACAGTAACCGATATCGGTTTAGTAACCGGTGTCGGTCACGGAGCAAACGACGTCGGTCCCTTAACCGATGCTGGTGTCAAAAGTCTAGGATAAAAAGATATATAAAAGGCTGCTGATTTGATTTTAGCAACGTTGAGTATATTTAGCAACTTATGATCACAGAAGACAAAGTATGACAGAGAAAACAGGATTTGAAAACAAGCAAGAGGCACATGCAAATCTAGAGACTAACCCTAGGGTTAATTTTAGTTATCGTGGGCTTATGCCTTTAGACGTAAGATGATGTCAAAATCCTAAACAAAAAGACCTAGGGGAAATGTCAAGTTTGTTTTGGCTTATAAGGCTACCTCAATCGGGCGGAGGAATACCACGGAAAGGGGGGGATGTTTGAGCTGTTGTGTTAATTGTGAAGTGATTCGGTATGTGTTGTGCAGTGAAACTAAGGTTAATTTCCTGTCAATACCGTGGATATCACCCCCACGTGTACGACCTGTTACTTAATCTATGTTCACTAGAATTGGAGAACAACAAGCAGGAATGCAATGCACGTGTTTTAAACCCAAATCGAAATTATATTCGATGAAGCAAGAGAGATGACTTTCACTAATGGCGAAACCAGGAAAGCAAGACAAATTCTTTACTAAATATATACCAAAAACAACAACAGAAAATATGCAAATGAAAATAAGCAAGAGAAAGAAACCCAAAACGGGTCCCACCGGGCGTGCCAAAATGTTTCACTCGGAATGTTTCAGCTTCTGGGAATAGAATTGTTTCTATCCTTTCATTCCTTTTAGAAACAGATGAGATTAGGGTTAGGAGGAATACCTGTTGAATGTCGAGATGGTGTGCACGTACCGTAGAGAAAGATCAGGCTGACTGCGGAGAACTCCTTTTTGTCTTGGAAGGACTACCTGTAAATAAGAACACAAGACCACAAGATTTTGATTAAACAATAAATGAGGAAAACTGCCTTGGGCCCAGGAAATATAAAACTTCCCTTTGAAGGTGGTCAGTTCCCCTGCTAATATGAATTAACACAAAAGACTGCAAAATATCAATTAAATTATTTTGTTAAACTGGGTAGGGGGAAAGGCTGGTTTCTAGTTTTGATCAGATGAACCGATGGCGGTGATTGATGACCGACGCCGGTTACTGATAACCGATACCGGTGGGTTATAGGATCTTCTTGGTATAGATGGTGTTTGTAATAGCTGGCTTTTTTGGATGGTATTAAGAAATGGGGTGATTAGGAGTGAAAGAATGACAGTTAGATGCAATGGCACGTTGGGTAGTGGATTCAGAAACGGATTTAGGAGGACTGAGATTCAAGAAACACAAGAAATGTTATGACACAAGGACATGTAAGATCTGACTTACTGGTTTTGACCGAGATGCAAGTTGATCTCCCTGGTTGCAAACACTTCTGGTTTCTTTACTCGTCTTTGCTATGTCAAGTGAAGATCTGGACTCTGTTCCTCGCTCGCAATGCTCTCTCTTGATCCAGAAATCCTTTTACTGATCTCTAAAATGAAATTCCGATCCGTTGTTTTGGTTTGGGGATCCCATTTACAGGGAACCGATGGCGGTTGCGTAACCGACGGCGGTCGAGTAGTAACCGACATCGGTAAGGAAAAAGTAGGCTATTTTTACTAAAATAGCCCACCTTCCCTGCTTTTCTCCCGAGAGATCAGTTGCGGGCTTGGTCAAGTGGCTAGAAGGTCGGCTTTTGGTGCGAGTAAGGAGGCATTAGTTATGGATGTGAGTCTAGACCAAGTCATGGGTCTTAATTAGGTTAGTTTAGGGTTAGGGCTAGGTCATGATGAGGTGGCAAAGTGAGGTGGCGGGTAAGGTGATGTGGATTTATCAATTACAAGGTAATTAATAAATAATTGTGCAAGGTTTAGGTGATGGGGTTAGGTTGTGAAATGAGATGTGGGTCACAAGGGGTCGTAAGACACAAATTTGGTGTCTACACAAATATACTACCATTCCTTTCCTGCGTGTTCTTCTTCCTAGACAAAAATTACAAAATACAACAACAATTAAATTTAAATCCAAAAATGTAATTGAGGAAGCAAATGTATTTATTTCATTGACTGCAATCAGAGAACATCTTTACAACCTATCTCTTCTTCTTGATTTGGTTTCAAAATACAATTCACCAGATACATCATACAATGCATGTAATATCATTTACATTTCTTTTCCAAAACAGAGAGAAATACAACTCTTTACATTTCTCAATTTAACCTCAATCTTTTTCTTTGCAATATAAGATGTCTTTTAATTACAATATTAGTAAATTTCACCCACTACAAGGTGGGAATAGATACAATGAATTTCTCAAAGGAAGGGACTGTCAAAACTGGTTTTCTCTAAGCTCCAAAATAGCGGCATGCTGATGTCTTCATCTTTTCAATGATCACAACAAGGAAGGGGGAAAGGCAACGCTCTCCACCCAACCAAGACATCCAATGGGAAAAGGAAAAGCCTTCCATCCCCATTGGCCCCCGAGCCCCAACCATATTGAAATGGAGCATGAATATCAACCCATAGCAACAAAAGCTTCTTTCACATACAAGCACATTTTACATTCACATATAAATCAAGCAAGATGTAGTTCACAACTACATCAACAGTTACAATCAAAACAAAGGATTCTTCAAGAAATTTAAACAAGATCAAGAGCTATGGGGAGCTCCTTATACCTTCCAAGTTGGAAATGGGCATCCACCAAATGCATACCACCATTAAACATACCAAATCCCATAAACCTTATATCTCCCAACCCCTCCTTATGCCCCCCCAAAGTTTCTCCCTTATGCCCCCCCCCAAGAGTAAGAAATGCAAGCAATTTCTTTTCCTAGGTGGATCCCAAACCAACACTCCCTCCACAAAGAATAAGTGCCATTGGTAATCCCTTATGCCCCCCCATATGAAACCCCATAGTATTCTCCTACACCTTGCCCTAAGAATTCTATCCAACCAGCCAATAATACAAACACAAACACAGTTCAAAAATGCATGCAAGAAAAGGGGAAAACAACATTTTACAAAGGCAAGACCCTACCTCTCCATAATGGAGATTGTTTTCCCAAACAACAGTTCCTTCAGTGCTCAAAATGTAGTCTAACACAACAATGTATAAGCATGAAAAATAATTTCCAACTCATTCCACAAAGCAAGCTCCAACAACAATAAAAATTCGACCCAAGGATGAGAGAGCAAAGTTTCAACAACCCAAAAAGAGGAGAAAATTCAAATTTTAAAGGAGAGGGAGGGAGAGGATGATGTGGATTCCAAGTGGGATGCCACATAATTCTTACTCAACCCCAAAAGGAGAAATTCAACTTCACAATAAATGGAGATGACAAGCAACTTACACACTCAAAATTAACCCATACATTAACAAGGACTGAATTAAAAATTTGTAAGAAAAGTGCAATAAAAAATATTAGTTTTGACTCCAAAACCATGGGTATGGTTGGTGGATGATTTTAAGAGGTGTGAGACAAGTTTTAACTTGTCCCACAAGCCTCAAAAAGCAGCCCTCAAGGACAAATTCGAGTTCCATTGAGGATGAAGTGTTCTACACTCCAAAATCTGACTTACACAAACTTTCACATCACTTACACATCTCTTACATCCTCTTACACATTCTTACAACATGAATTAATATCTATGACTTCATTTATTACATACTTTTGACATAATAATTTATTTATTTAACATATGGTTATACATGACATAAATCCAATTTAATTAATAACCAAGACAACAATTTATTACTTACATTCCACATCCCAATTAAATTTAAATAAAGTTTAACTATATGACTATCTCATTAAAACTATCACATTTAAATTAAATAATAAAAATAACACATTACAAATAAAAATACATACAACAATAATAAAAAGGAACACATAAATAAAACACATATATCTCATGGTCACATATAATGGAAATCCCCCCCATGGGAAATCCTAACATAACACAACACACAAACAATTACAGTTGTCATGGTGACCCCATTGAGTTCATCCAGAATTTCAATATGGTTAGTCTCCAATCCCCCGACATTGTTGTGATATTTTAACCTGTAAAATAACAACACCTCCTTTGGCCTCGTGGCCATATCAAAACATCCAAAATGATATAAGCAACATATAAATATCAAATCCAAATCACAACAATATCAAGAATTCAATATTATCATTTTAAATTCAATTTTTGCCACTATATCATCATCCAATGAATCTCTATACTAAAGCTACTCATAATATCAAATGTCACATGTCTAAAATCAACATCAGTAACCTGTCCATATCAAGCAGTATATCATCATCCATATATAATTATGTCTCCAATAATCATCATGCATGCTAACTGAATCAAGGTCCATAATAATCCATGATCTAACATATACACATCATACTAAGTCAAAATATAATAATGTCCCAAAATGAGATCAACAGTAGCAAGATCAGTATCTAAACAGTGTCAAAGGGAAGTGGGCACTACAACTTTTCAGATGAGGAAAACAAACACACTGTAGAAGTTGAGTCTTGTTTCGTAAGAGAAAAATTCTAATACATTGTGTAAGTCTGGGCCTGTTGAGCAGCTATAAAAGTATGAATCACTTGATTGGAAAATCAACCTATTTAGGTATGTGCAAAACTTGATTATACAATTTAGGCACAAAATCTTGATCTTTGTTTCCAAATCTTCAAAAATTGAAGTCCATGAAAATGAAAAATAATTCACCCTTCTGATTGATATTCAAAAATAACTAACTGTGGGGAAAACATGAAGAGGAAAATGGGGGAGGACTTATTTTTCCCAAATGCAACCAAGGGCATGACCTAAAAAAAGGACCAAAAGATGACCCAAATGAAAATTCACTTACCTCAAGGTGAAAAACACTTCAATATTTTGAGAAAAAAATGGAAAATGGCAAGAAAAACGTAGGTCAGATTTTGGAGGCATGCAAGCAGGTGAAAAATACAAATGGTGTTTAAAATTCAAGGTACAAATGATGTGGAAAGACCCATATTTATAAAAAAACCTAGCATTAAATATAAATAATCTGACATGTTTTCTCACCTACTTGATAGCTAGACATTAAATGCACTTATTTCATAATCAGAAAATTGATTACATATGTCATCATGTAATCGGGTCCCAAAATCCCAACCTGAACGAAACTTTATAATGCGAGGTTTCAGGTTCGAAGATCATTGATCATTCTGCATGTGTCTAGGAGGAGAGATGTTATGATGCAATTGGATCTTGAAACCTAATTACATGTGATTTATGTCAGACTTCGGAACCGGAACGCAGTGATCATTTTGCATGTATTTTGGTGGGAAAATATTCATATGCAATCAGATCTTGAAACCCGCCATCATATAGCTCAAATTGGACTTTAGGTTCAGGAAGCATGTAACACCTTACATGCGTATTTGAGTTTCCCAAACCCAATAACACGGTGTAATTTAGAAATCGGATTCAGGAAGCAAGGAACAAGATGCATGTTAAATGTTAAGAGGGTCCTAAAACCCGACATGAAGGATTTTTTAGACATTTTCAAAAACAAATTTTGATTGGTTATCTCAAAAAGGATTCATCGAGATATTTTTGGTTGGTTATCTCCAATTTTGTGATAAACTAAAAATAAGGATAACAGTTGGATCCAAATGGGGACTTTCTTTGATGAAGAAAAGGAAGAGAAATTATATTTCCAAAGCATGAACCATTGGGCTATGGAGTCAAAAAGAGAGAGAAAGAGACACAAATAGAAACAAACGCACCAAAACCAAAATGAAAAAAAAAAAACACACTAATAGAATGTAAAAACACAACGGTAAAAGTAAATTATGGTACAATGCAAGAAGAACTTACATTACTGGTGAAAAAAATTTAGGTATTGTCCACTGTGAGGTAGTGGGAGTTGAGTTCCATCAAGATATGAAGTATAAAAGCTATTTTCTCCACACATCTTATAGATCTTGAAAGGACCCCTCTATAGGGAGTCAAATTTACAGTGCCAAAGAAAAACTAAATCTCTGACCTAAAATTATCGCTATTTAGATTTCTTATCAAACATCTTCTTGACCTTACCTTGATGTTTCAAGATCCGATCTGCTACCTTAGATCTAGCTTTTTCCAAAAAAAATAGGTGCATAGTTCTTTTCTCAACAGAATCTTGGAAAGTGTCGTCCTCAATTATATTAGCTAGCCTTAAAGCTGGTAATTCCAAAGAGATGGGAATTTATGTATCCACTCCGTATAACACCTGAAATGGTGACATTCCTTGATATGATTGGCCCACAATGCATCATATAATGTTTTGTGTCATTTTCGTTGGTTCTCATCAACCAAATTTCTTATTATCATCACCCTATTTTATTTCTTGATTCAATCCGCCCATTTCCATGGGCATAGTAATCTGATGAGTGAGCTAAAATGATCTCATAGCCATAACAAAACACAGTGAGATCATAAGATGAAAAATTAGAAGCATTATCAACAATGATATTATGAGGGACACCAAACATGACTATTATGTTCTCTTTAATGAAGTTACAAACAATTTCATAAGTTGCATGTTTTAGTGGAATGGATTCTACCCACTTTGTGAAATAATATGTTACAGCCAATACATAATTGTGTCTAATGCTAGATGTAGGTTTTAATTCTCTAATGCAATCTATTCACCATTGTTGAAAAGGATCTTCAATCACCTGGATCCTTAAGGGGATTTCTACCAATTTAGGATGACCGAAAAACTGTTGATAAGCTTCACACTTAGCTACTCATTCAAATGCATATGGAAAGAGAGTGGGCCAATAATACCTTATTTGCAAGATCTTGTGAGCCGTCATGGATGATGAAAAATGTACACCAAATGCCAAGTTATGAAATGCTTCCAAAATCTTACCTTGTTGAACCTTATCTACATAGCGAAGGAACACTCCATCAATCCCTCTCTTGTATAAACCATTATCCTAGAGTATATTCTTAGCTAACCTTGACTTGACTATCTATTTTTATTTTGAATTTAGATGTGCAGGACATTAGCCATAGGTTAAAAAGAAAGCAATGTCAGAATACCATTTGTCTGTCTTACTCATGAATAGAACCATGTGTAAATCCTCATGAACTTCTTCATTTGTCTGAACTTATTTTTCAGGACTATTCTCAACAATTAATTGGTATAAACCTCTTCCACATAAAAGATTTGTCGGTTTGATTTCAAGATCATATGCTTGAACCATGAAAATCCAATTACCTCTTTGACTACCCATTTATTTTTGAGTAAGAATAAATTTTACCATCGTACCAAGAACAAGAACCAAATTATAAGAAATCAAAACATAATACCTAAAAATTTTGACCGCTCTAACTATGACATATGCATGTTTTTCGATCTAGGAAATTTTTAGTTCATGTTCCTTCAAAGGAAAACACATAGAATCAATGGGAAATTTAATTCCTTCATCATTATTTTTCATGAGGATGGTGGACACTGTGTGCACGAAGGAATAACTATACATAATAAAATCCTTTTGGAAATCTAGACATACCAAAATAGAGGCATGAGCTATAGCTTCCTTGATTTCATCAAAAGTGAGCTTTCCTTAGGCACTCCATCAAAATGAGACTTTTCCTTTCATCTTTTCCACAATTTACTGGGTTTTATTAGCGAAGTCTGGAACAAATTGTATCAATAAATTAACCTTCCCAAAGAATGAATGTAGGGTGAGACTTTGTATTTCTTTAACCCACTATGGATCAATTTTGGTTCCCTCTTTTGTTAAAATATGTCCCAATAATTTTCCTTCTGTCACTCCAAACATAGACTTATTAGGATTAAAATAAATCCCATGCTGTAAACACCTCATCAAGATATGTTCCAAGTGATCCCAGTGGTCATGCCTATTTTTTGAGAAGACCGTAAGGTCGTCCAGGTATACCACTATAAATTTTCCCATTAAATCCCTGAATGCTAAGTCCATATCCCTTTGAAAATTAGCTCCGGAGTTAAACAACCCAAATGGAATTCTCCAATAAGTAAAATCCCCATGGAGTGGTGAATTTTGTCTTATTTGAGCTTCTGCAGCCACCTCAACTTGTTTATATCCTGAAAATCCATCTAACATAGATAGCATTTTAGACCCCATGACTATTTGTAACACTTGATCCATGATAGGCAGGGGGTAATTATCCTTCAATGAAGATTGTTTAAAATTTCAGAAGTTAATAGAGATATAGATCTCTCCATTCGTCTTACGCACAGGAACGATATTAGCCACCCATGTAAAATGGTGAATGGGGAAAATAATCCCCAAATATGTCCTCTTTTGAATCTCAGTAAGAATAGTATTGGATATTTTGGGATTGTAGTGTCGTTGTTGTTTCTTATATGATTGAGCATATGATTTTAGTGGGATACTATGTTGCACATATTTGGGTTTGAATTATTTCAACTCTGCATAGGACCATAACAACACATCCATATATTTTTCAAGAGTGAAACAAACTTCCTCTTTTCTTGAAGAGAGAAACACTTACCAATATTCAAAATATGTGGTTGTTCAGGGGAGACTATATTAACATGTTCAACTTCAGTAGATGAATTTCATTCGAATTTTTTTCTTTTGCTTAATATAACAATCATTTTTATCAAATAATCCTTCAAGTGACACCAAGCCTTTGGTAATATTATTTCCCTTCAGTTGAATAAACTCACCACTAATCTCTTATTGAGAATCAAAAATAGATTCATGAAAATCCGATTCTGAACCCTCAAAATAAATCTTGTTGAAATTGTCATATTTATCTAGAAAATCTAAGACTTGTTGATCATCATTGAATACTTGACAATGTGAAGAATTATCCAGGACACTTGGCTGATAAATTATCTCAATAGTATACTTATCTTTTTTGAACTCAGGGTGAGGTAGAAGTAGTGAAGCGGATACTGCAACAGAATCCACTTTTTCGTTATGATATCTTGGTACTACCTTAATGAAAAGGTGTCAAAGTCTTCTATACAATCCTAGACCCTGTTGATGTAATGTTTTAAATGATCATTCTTCACCTGATAAACATTCCTAACTTGATTGAAAATCAACTCTACATCCCCTTGTACTTTTATATTCTTAATGCATTTCTCCTTCGCCACTACTAATCATAATAAAAATGTATCATATTTGGAAATATTATTAGTGTTATCAAATTGTAACTTAAAGGAAAAATGAAAGATCTCAAACTCAGGAGAAATGAGTACTACTCCTAGGCCAGATCCAGAGGTAGAGAAACTACCATCGAAATCTAAATTCCAAATAGCATTAGAATCCTCTTTTGTGACCGCAATTGAATACAAATCATGATATGAGGTCATGAAATAATTTCCCAAGATAGCATCCTCAAAACGAATTTGAGATTCAGGATTGTCATACTTAGTGACGAGATATTTGGCCTGAGCTTTATACTTGAGGACACGATGTGTTCTATTGACCGGGACTTTAGCTTTGGTCCAATCCATATAAATATCTCTACCCACATCTCTACAAAAACCTCTCCCAAGTAGAATACCATATGCTTTCAGGATATCTTCTACTAAAATAGTCATCATGACCCTCTTTTTGGGAATACAACTGTACATCCATGATTTGACCAATCAAAGTAACTTTTTTGGTTTCCATAGAGTAGCAGCATCCAAATGGCTTTGTAAGGGTGAGTCCCAAAGCATGGGCTACCTTTGCAGGCATAACATTATCTGAGGCCCCTGAATTAATTATACAATTATTGATTTTAAAGAAATTTATGAGAAAGGATAGATAAAATGGCTCGATATTCCTTGAGGAAGAAGTCGTCTCTATGTTATTTTGGGATAGAGGACGAGAAAATTTGGGTAGGATTCCTTTAGAGGTTGTGGCATTAGGTGGAATAATAGTCGTGATTTTAAAAAAGTTGGGAAGCTTTTCAAATTGTTTCGAGTTAGACTGTTAATACTCTGCCTCAGAAATTTGGATCTTGGTTCTCTTAACATGATCAACAATGTAAAAATTAGTATAGGAAGGAACAATTACAGGCCCAGATATTTCAACATCTACATGTGGATTTGGGGAACTGGTCTTGGGAACAACATAAGAAGAAGGGTTAGATGAAGTAGTGACTTTCTTGGCAGCTGATTTCTCCTTTGGTTGCACAAGAAGAGGAGTTCCTCTTTTTGCAACAACTATCAGAATCTCTTTATCTTTAGGTCTATGGATCTCTTTCCTTAGATTCTGGGACCGAGTAAAAACAATGACATATTGACCACTAGTTTCATAATCATCTTCTTCATATTCCAAATACCCAATATTGGAGTCACCAATTGAATCATCGTATGACTCATTAGCATAACTAGAAGCTTCAAAAGCATCATTAGCCTCTTCAAATTTCTTCTTCTTCCTCACCCTCAACTATCTCGACAGCTACATTAACAGGAGGTGCCTTGATATCCTAAGCATTTGTGTCCTCCTCTAGGTTCAAATGTCATGGGGGCACATACAGTCATCTTATCATATCAACACATTTTACAGAATTATTCAAAGTAGTGTTATAATTATAGGCACAATCCTTCAATTACAACATTCATGCAATCTCCTACAATCTACTTCAATTGGAACTAATTCAGGACATTATGAACAAATCAGGGATGTACCATCTATAGTGGTGCTTATCAGGTAGAGTCATAGATGGATAGTAATACTATACCTTTCTCCCTTGTTATTGTGAGTCATTTTCCACTCCACGTGGCAGGTCATCTCACTTAGTACAGGCCATAGGTCTAGGTGTCACAGATGTTTTTTAGGGGTCATCATTAGATACCTTAAGCATCATTACGTGTCAGTACATCATATGTGTCATATGGGAGTTAATTCCCATTCTGGGAATGTAACACATCTTATCCTCTTGAGAGGTCATGATTGCAGGCTATGGGGCTTACACAACACCCCTTATTTGTACCCCTTATTCTTTTCAGATCTATGAGGATGGACTTATGATATTTTCCCTTTTTAAATATTTGCATGCACTACATGGTTGATGTTCACTCCCATGTAACCTCATCACATTGTCGAAGTGTGACTCAGTCGATGTTCATGTAATCCCACATGATCCTTATGCTTTGCATTTTTACATTCTTTGTCATGGTATCAGAGTGCATGTTTTGGGATCCATGTTACTCAAAAGTTTAGTTTCCCTACTACTCTCAGCTTTTTGTTCCTGGTTTTCAGGTTTCATGTGCGTTCATCATAATGGCTATTCCATTTTTGTTCTACTTGCATTCATTCTAGGTTTTTAATCTTGTTTAGGTTTGTTCATGGTGTGTTTTCATGTTTTCTAGGGTTTTAACGTTTGAATGAAATTTTGGAGGTGGTTTTGAAAGTGTTGGTTTTGAAGTTTTATTTGGGTTGTAGAGCTATTGGTCTGGCCTAGCTCAACCCCATATCACCGACCTAGAAATTGATATGGCTCTAGCTCACCCCTTTGGCTTGAATCTATACCTCGTGTAATGTTCTAACTCATTGTGATTGCATCAGCTCATGTTTGCATCGATTTTAGTTTGGTTTATCTTTGACTGATTTGTTTTACCTTGCTTCATTTGCACTATCTAGTTCTTTACATCTTGTTAAACCCTCCATGTCTCTTCATCATCAGACCCCTAGCCAACCACCCGTGCATGAGCCATATTGTATTTTCGGCCATGTTTTGAGTGAATCTTGAGCCCTTTCTCGGCTTTGTGTGCCTGAGCTCCTACAGAATCCCTCGCTATCATGCTCGAACTCTGCCTTTGTTGCTTCATTAGGCCTTGTGTCTCATCGGCTCATGCATCATCATTTCATGCTCACCTAGTTTGTTTTCTTCTTGGGTTCTACTGCGTCAGTCATGTTATGTTCCAGCCTTTAAAACTTGGTTCTCATGCTATGTTTTTGGATCTACATTATTTCCTTGACTATCCAGCATGAATCCTGTTAGAGTCTATCTCATGCATAGTGTCTGAAATGGCCAGCTTACCCCTCTGATAGGATCTAACTTGTTTTCATCCCCTTAGCACTTCCGATGGTTACCTAATCCTAACTGGCGACCCATTGTTCCTCTACATAGACTCAGGTTACCTTGACACTTAAACCATTCCAATGGTCAACCACACACCAACTCGGTAGTCTTCTCCATGAGCCTGCCCAAGATCCTCCAACTCACTAGCCGGTTTGACGTCTAGTTCAGTGTGATGAGTCCCTGGAGCACATCGATTCTCTCCCTCATCTCACCCACCAAGCTCTACAACCATCTCTTCGTATAACTCACTAAGCTATTAGCCATGTTTCCTGCCTCTACTCTCCCTTAATGCTCTGAACACCTTTTTCTCCCCTCATGTGAATTTTTTCCATTTTTTTCCAATTTTCCAAACTAGATTAAATCTAGTTAAGGGGGAATAAATTAAAATTCAACATTGTAATAGGGAGTACCTTTTTTCGGGTTCCTTCTATAGGGTTATTAGGATTTTCAGGCCATTGTTTTGGCTTGTTGTAGTGCTCCTCTTTGCTTGCAACTAGTGATTGTGTCTACCACAACCTTATGCAAAGAGAGCCTTCTTTTTTACGATGTGAGATGCCTTCTCTCACATTGAGCAGTGTTTGTACCCTTGTGTTTCTTTTTCCCTTTTGTTCTTGATTGAGTTTCATTCCTCTTCTTCTAACTAGGACTTATTGTGGCCTTCACTCTCGTGTGACTTGTTGTCTCTCTGAGGTGAGTGGTCAACTATTCAACGTCACATGAAAGCACCCTATTGTAATCATGCATTACTTATTAAGTGCCACAAACATGGGGGTATCAATGTCTCTCAGGTGTTGTATTACACGCAGACACATTCTTGGTTGATTATGATGTCTTGCCACCTTGCTTGTATCCACACACCCTATGTTTGTGCACTTTTCACTTCTTACTTTCCGCATCATGGAGGATGATCTTTCCATAATTGATCATCGCAGGATCATTTTACATCATCTGCCACTTCTTCTTAGGATATAAAACTACACATCATTGTAGTCTTCTATGGAATGTTACTTTTCCTACGAGTGTCTTATACACTTTCTTCTTGGGCTAGTTCCTACACCCACTGATCATTTTCATGTTGAGGACTATCTTGACACATGTGACCATGTAGTTGGTCACTTAATGTTGCATGTCACTAGACCTCTCTGCTTTCACGTGGCAAACTCAGATCCCCCCACACCATCTGGATCATATTTTAGTCTTTATTAGGAGACACTTCATATATTGATGTTGTTGTTGTTATTGATATATTTTTCTCCTTTCTGCTTCATGTGATGATAGTTCCACTGACACAAACTCGTTTGATCTTACTTTTGATGATGAGGATTGTGCTTCCAGTTCTGATGACGAGATTACTATTGAGGACTTTTCTCCTCCTTCTCTTGGCCCTATTCCAGAGAATGTTGAAACCCCTCTTATCTCATCAAACATCATACATTCTTGTTGCCAACCTTATACAGTCATTGCACCAGCCTCCTTTCCACTTCCAATGTATGAGGCCCCTTCCACTCCTCTACCTTCATGTGATGATTCATACCAGTTCGACATTGTTCATCTATTTTTCAAGCCCCCTCATTTGGATGAATATCTTCTAGACCTTTTTCATTTATTCACAATTCCTACTTGTGATGCAGTACATGTTCCTCATCCTTCTATAGGTGTTTCAGAGGAGTCCATCTTCTTTATTGGGAGTTTCCCTTATGGGACTTATCACTTCCACTTTCCAAAAATCATCATTGATCCACCCTTGCTTGTGGATCATCTTTCTATTGTGGGGGTTATTGCATTGCCTTCACTTCATTCGGGCATCCTTTTGGTAGATGATCCTCTCTTACACTCTAATAGTTATCTGCTCATGTCATTGCCTTCAGTCCCTTGGCACTCATTTTCCATACCTATGTCACATTACCATAGACTAGATTTATAGTTCTTCGTACTTCTTCCTTTGGCTTCCTTCATAGATTGGGTGGACCTCCACTACTCCATTTCTATCCTTCCTAAGGGCAAACACATAGTTCGGTGTGGGTGGCTCCTCTTCATTCCATAGGTAGAGAACCACGTCTTTGACGCTCTTCTTGGATACTTCCTAGATTTATAGAGTTCAAATCCATCCATGGCATCCTATGTGGTTCTCTCATCTCCTTCTTCTCCTCTCTTCTTCTTCTTTCTAAGATACTTCCCTTTTGTACATGGGTACCTTATTAGGATCCTCATTTGTCGGGACCCATTTTTGACATCTTTCTTAGATTAGAGAGTGTTTTTCATCTCTTGCGGTGGATTTTTTTTCCCACTGGGTTTTCCTCCATTTCTTGAGATCCTTTTTATTCATGGGTGCCTCATCAACATTTGATATCGGGACACATTTCTCATTTATAACTTGCCTCCTCATCCTAAGTTATGATAAAGGGGGGGTGCTTGTATGAGTCATTTTCCACTCTATGTGGCAGGTCATCTCACTAGGTGAGGTCATAGGTCTAGGTGTCACAAGGATTTCATAGGGGTCATCATTAGATACCTTACTGGTCATTATGCATTACTGCATCATGTGTCATATGGGAGTTACTTCCCATTATGGGAATGTAACTCCCCTTCTTCACTTGAGAAGTCATGATTGCAGTCACAGGGGGTTACACAACACCCCCTATTTATACACCTTATCCTTTTCAAATCTATGAGGATGGACTTATGATATTTTCCCTTTTTGAATCTTTGCATGCACTACATGTTTGATGCTCGCTCCCATGCAACCTCCTCATGCTATCGGAGTGCAACTAAATCGATGTTCGTGTAATCCTGCATGATTCTCATGCTTCACATTTTTGCATTCTTTGTCATCCCCAACACTTTCTCTTTGGCACGAGATCACCCAAAAAACTCACACTTGGTGTGAGATCACCCAAAAAATCACTTTTGGCATGAGATCTCCCAAAAAACTCACTCTACACAACATTTCAAGACATTTTCTATCCTTTTACACTCTTATACATCAGGAGCACACTTTCCTTTACACACTTTTACATACTTATGCACATTTTTCTCCAATTTATTCTTTCTCTTCTTTTTCAAGTCCATCCTTACAAGAAGCAGCAAATACAAGCACAATAATAGGTATAATGCAACACATATACTTCACCCCTAGGGTCACTTTCCTTTCCTAATATCCACACTTCACTTTGCATCATTCCACGCTTCACTTGTCCACTTGAAACACTATTCACCGCATGCTCTATAGAATCATCAGGTATGCATCTTCTATCTACTTTATGTTATTGAGTATTCACTCAACAACATAAAGTGGGGGAAAATGTAGACACAAAATCACGCACTTGGGTACATTTCTAGGTCTTAAAAGTATACTAGCATTTACATGATTCCTAAGAAAGAAAACTAGTGATTGACAACTATCTTTGGCCTCTTTTCTTTGTTTCTTGTTTTCTATTTGGTCTTACACACCCTACAGCCCATTCGAGATTTGAATGATTTATCTTTTATGGCTTTAGACATCAGCACCCAGCCAGAATAGTAGCGCCCAAGCGCTCTTGTCCCCTCTGGGTACCACTAAACCTTTTCTACCTTACTCGCTCTTTTTGGGTATCTTTTATCTTTTAGGAAGCTTTTTCACTTATGTGTCAGCCTTTCAATTTTCAATTATGAAATTCAAACAAGGGAATCATAGAGTCACATAAGTATGTGTTCAAAATAAAGGACCAAACACCAAGAATTACTATCATCATCTAAGATTGCATCCAAAAGGTACCTAAAGCACTCAAAAACATCCATCTAGCATCCATTCAAGGGACAAGGGCTGCATCAAATCTGCATACAAAACATAGGAAGGGGAATTTCATTCTATTCCATCCACACATTCTACTACATTGCTACATTCTAGTTATAACCCACTATCAAGTGCAACTTACATAAGGGCATCCTAGTGCACAATTTCTACACATACTCACAAGAAACTACATGGAGTCTGAGATGTAGTGCAACATTCAATCATAATTTCACTCTCGGGGTGACTATTGGGGTCAGTCAGACTCCCCATTCTACATTTTCCTTTTTGGGTTTGATGTGGTTTTTGGGCTTGTGCAGGTGAACATTTATTTTACATGTTCTAGGTGCCTTCAGCGATCATAGCACAAACAACATGAAGAGTAATTGTAACACCCTTACGACACAACAAAAATTATATTTAGAGCTTTTGCGAAGTCATGGGTACCCAAATTCAGTCACCAATGCCCAAGTTCCCTTTTTATGCTATGGGCACCTCTGTCTGGCCTTGTTCATGAGTTATAAAATTTACAGATATTAATTACGATGTTGCTTGCATCCTATTTATCACTTCTCCCTGCCCATATCAGTTCCAGATTGCGTGGAAATTAGCTAAGTTCTTATATCTCCCTCTCTTGCTTGGGGTTTCATATTTTAAATCTTAGTTTTCTTATATCATTTCTATATTTCATAATTTATTTCAGTAGTGACTTTGCAATATTAGATTTAATTCAAATTAAATTAAATCACATGCACTTTTCTACTTCTTCCAGAAATCTCAAATTGTCCAATTCTAGATTCACAACTTTTTAAGCATGTTAGACCAAATTATTTTCACTAGAAACACATCCTTATAGGATATTGCAATATCATCCCTATGGTGTTTACCTAGTTTTCACATGATTTCAAAGCAGAAATTCTATGTTTTATTTGGAAAGAGAGGAGTTTAGTTATTGATTACAATATTTCAGTTTATAAAAAAGACCTGATTGCTTCCAACATATTTTGTAGATCCAAGTGCAATCCTGGAAGGTGGATTTGGAGGTAGTTCATCTCTATAACCTTATTTATCATTGTGACAACACTCCTTATATCATTGTACAAGTTATGTTTCCATTTACTTCTTGTGGATCATCACCAAGAGGTAGGGGACACCATTGCAACAGGCCATATCACTATTCACATAGCTACTCGAGGTAGTCCTCTCCACCTCACCACATATCTCCTTTATAGCCTTAATGCAGGGGATGGGGCTCGCCACTTGCATGACACAATAGTTGGGCTCTGCTTTCTTCAGCAAACAAGGTCTCATGGTTAGTTTCAGTGGTGTCTTCATTTCTCTCTTCATTATTCTTGCAAAAATAATTGTCTTTTTGAAGTTTTTATTAATATTTTTGTAAGTTGCTACTACACCTAAGGGTTGATGTGACATTTTTTGATGTGCTTCCATGCTACCAACTAGCAAGCGCAAGTGAAATGTACGATGGAAATGCTAAAAGGGATATTTTAAAGGAGTCAAATTGGAAGGAGAGAAACAACATGAGAGGAATAAGGTTGAAAAATAAGGGATTTAAGGGGAGAGAAGTGTGAGGGTGGGGAAAATGGAATGAGGAAACAAAGAGAAACTCAACTCTCCAACAATCTAGTATATGTGTTGAACTTCATATTTTTTATCTCATCCAAACTTTTCACATGAGCTTAAAGGGTCCAAAATTAAAAATGGGGGAGTTTGAAAAGGTTGTAGGTTTAAAATCTAGTGATGATTCTTTCTTTTTATAACACTATGAAGCCCCCCTTTTATGATGTAATCTCTTGTAACTGCACGAAGCAACTAATGTATAAAAAATGTTAATAAATGAGTTCACACATCAATCAGTTATATGAGCAACAAGTAGAAAATATATGAAGGTTGAGGTAAAAAATTCATGGTTTTTGATTGGACAACATTATTTTTTTTCGAGATACCTTAGAAGGACGTTAATAAAAATCATAAATGAATATATGGGAAATACATAATTGTGGATCCAATATGATAGAGAAAAGAAACAACATAAAATAACATTAAAAGGAAGGTCGAAACCCATATGTTCATTCACAACACATAACAAAGATATGATGGTAAATATTTGATAAAGAGTTGGTGGCATGTGGCATGGCATGTCTGGTGGCAGCAAGATAGTGACTAACATAAAATTGGGGTTATTGTATTTAATTTTCAGCATCAACAGTTTGAAGTGGGAAGTGTTTAATTTGTTAGAAAAGGAAAATACGTTAATGAAATTCTGGAAATAAAATGGGGGGAATTAAATACCTATATGTCTAACACTACGGATTAGAATGTTCCTAGAAAAATATTGTTTGTTTTATGTACTCCATGGTATTGTCTCAATGTCATTTACTTTTTGTCAACTTTTTAATGACCCCTTCTCAATCAAATGAGAGATGATTTGTTGATCATATTTTTTATTTTTCATTTTATTTTTCCCAATTCAAGATTATCAACTGGATGACATTTAATTTGGTAAATAAGACCGATATATGAATGGAAATTTAGGCATTAAATGATGGATATTACATATTTGTATGCCCCATACTCAACTCTCCATAGAACAAATTGTTCCAATGCAAAGAATATATGATGTATGCATTCTACTTCATAGTGTGGCTCTCATTCATCTCTACTCACATGAATGCAGTTTCCACAGTAGATTTAGCTTCCAATCAGGGTCCAATATCTTTTTATTTCATGACATCAATGTTTTCGATTAGGTATTTTAATTTGATAGATAAGACATATAAATGTATGGAATGTTGGAAATATCTAGTGAGTGAATTAAATACCTACATGTCTCACACCCATTCCATGGATCACTATTGTTCTTAGCCCAAATAATATTTTCCATTTGATGCTCTATCTAAGCATTGTCAATCTGCACAAAGAGGGGGAAAATGGGGCAACTCAAAATGGTTCAGAGTTTAAAATGCAACCCGAATACTTGTGTCTTGTAATGAAATGTAGCCTCTGTACACAAGTTACAAGATCAAGTTATATGTAGCAACATAGGTTGTGTGTGAATAACCATTGATAATTGAGGCCTTTAAGTGGCTGGATATATTAGTGAAAGGCATATTTTATTTGTCAATCAAGTTTGTTCTTTTTTTGTTTAATTGGACTAGGGATTATTATTTGAAAGCATTTAATTCGATGGCTAATACCTATACATGAACGGGACGTTGGAAATTAAAAGGTGGGAATCAAATACTCACATTTCCTGCACCTATTCGAAAAAGTAGATAGTTCCTACACAAATAATATTTATTATACATGCTTCACCTAGTGGTCTTAACCTCATGTGCACTGCAATGTGAGATTAAAGGAAACAACATAAAATGGTGAGACGTTCAACCGGGGCCAAGTACGAAACCCAACCACATTATTTTGTTCTTGTAGAACTTCGCAAACACACTTTTCATTTTTAAGCTCGAGTGATGGTAAAATAGCATTTGATGCAAGACAGAGTAATGGTGATAATGTGGCATGACATGCCCCTTAAGGAACGGCAGCATATGAATAAAGTGAATATTTACTATGTCAATTGGCATTATTGTATTTTTTATTTATAGCTATCTTATGGTTTGAATTTTTTTGGTTGCATAGTGTTTAATTTGCTAGATAAGGCAAAGACATAGATAGAAAGTCATACATAAAAATGTGGGAATTAAAACCCTAAATGGCATTCACCTATTCCACATATCAAACTCTTTGTAGCCAAAGGACTTCTACATTTTATCCATTGTATTGTCTTAATATTGCTCACATTACTCACATGAGTGAAAGTTTATACTTAAACTTGCCAAAATAAAAATGCCAAAAAAGCAATATATGTTTATCGAGATATTAGGGAGCATAAGCAATGGTACAAAAAGTTGTTGTACATGAAAATTTGTTTGTAGTTTCCGCCCTTGCATTTATTGGGTAGCTAGAATACAGATAAATGTAAGGGGAATTCAAATGCACATATAAAGGGACACGTCTGAGACAAAAAGACGAGGAGTGGCCATAGCATCCCAAGGTGTCAATTCCATGTACAAACTTCCTCATCAACAATCATGATGGCGTCATCATTCAATAATCACCAAAAAAGAGACATGTGTGGGTCTTCAAGGATTTTGATTGGACAATGGAAATTAACCACATATATGGGCCACACCTATTCCACAGTGGAGATTATTCCTCCCCAAGAAATATTTGCTATATGTGCTAATCGTTGTAGTAATGATCTCCGCTACATTTTTGCTCACTAAGTTGGGGAAAAATTCTATTAGAGAGGCCCAAGGAAATGCTTTCGTTTGTGCTCAAAGTCCATGGCCTCTTGATTTGACCATAGAACAAATCAGTTCCAAGTGACGGAACCCTCAGAATATGTGATGTATGCATTCTACTTTCACTAGTTTTGTGTACTCCACTTCATCATAACAAACTCACTTGCATTACTCACATGAATGCAATTGGTTCCATGAGTGAAAAGTAGAAAATTTACGACAGTTCCAGTCAAAAAGCTTCAATATCTTTTTATTATCATGACATCAACTGTTTTGAGATATGTGACGAGGAGATGAATGGAAAGTCGGACAAAGTAAAAAAAAATCTTCCAGCCACGAACGTTTTTGGGGAAGAATTTATATGTTTATACCTCTAAATTCCTTTAAGCCTAGAAGTTCATCTTCGAATTTGTTTAATAAAACACCAATTTTCTTACACTAAAGAAAACACAGTTTCCAATCGCATAGGCCAATTCTTGTGGAAAGGAGCTTGTTATTTGTCTCATCATGGCATGGCTTCTCAGCTTGCACTTGACAAATTACAAAGCACTTAGCACCTTCATTTTTTGCCATATACCATCTCTTACCCGTGCTAATCCACTTTGTATGGCCATTAAATAGATGCATACAATCATTTAACTCATTTCAATTAGTTTCAGCAAAGCCTGGGGATTATCTCTTTTTACATGGGGAATTACAGCAAGTATGGCCTTATTAAAAGGGTGAATGTTTGGTAAGTAGTGAGTTCTTTTATAATGCAACCAGCATGAAGGTTAATTTTCGTGTACTTAAATCAATGATGCATTGTATTTTTCCTTTCTGTACCAATGTTCAATTCTATAGATTTGTAGTTTTTGTAATGTGTAGGAATGGATGATAGCGTTTGTGTGTGAATAACCATTGATAATTGAGGCCTTTAAGTGGTTGGATATATTAGTGAAAGGCATATTTTATTCGTCAATCAAGTTTGTTCTTTTTTTGTTTAATCGCACTAGGGATTATGATTTGAAAGCATTTAATTTGATGGCTAAGAAATATCTTTCAGGCATTTTGTCAAATAGTTAGTATGCTTCCACATATGGAGCAAGTCCCTTGTTCATAATGCTTCGACGGATGGTCCAAGCCCTATTTCAAAGCTCCATTTTTAGCACTGGCACCTATTGGCTGCATTTGGTGAAACAACATCAATGATTTGTGATATGGAAGCAAAAAATCAGACATAAAATCAAGAAATTGTTCACCATATTAATTTTTTTGTGCACAAGTATGGTAAAGGATCATGGCATGCCAAAGTTTTGTGAAAGAAACAAATTTAGGAATTGCAACATGAAGTTTCCACCTATATCAATGCAACAAATGGTGGAGAGCTGGAGCATGTGGATAGACGGGTACCTAGACGACACGGTAGAATTCAGTGAGGCAGCCACAAAACTAACCACCAATATGTTGAAATTTGAGGATTCACCTATGTCGTCCGATCATTGACGCAAATGAGTAGTCTACCATTAGATTTATGACGATAGTGTTGTAAACTCTAAGCACAAAGCAATTCAGAAAAGTATCTTAATGACTGTTTAATTATTCAAAATAAGTTGTTGGCTTATATAAGCCTTGCAAAGAGATAAAATTGGAAACAAACAGCCCACGATTAAGGAACCCACATTTTACTGATCCTAATAACATGGTATATGAATAAGGAAATGGTCAATACTCTACCTTTTTGTCCTAAATAATAGGCATTTATGTAACTGAATGAACTTTTGACAACCTCAACTATGACTCTAACAACCCCAAAAATTCCTCCCCTAAACTGGTTGCAGTAATTCATTTCAATTTGCTCGTGATACCAGGCACACAGACCCATAGACGGACGCAGCTTCAAGAACACATCCAGATTAATGTGGTTTTGTCATAAACCCTACAACTTGTTCTTGTGTCACACTATTCCACATATCAACAACTCCATCTCTGGTCAAAGCACGCAAGAAATGAAACCTTACTATCAATGTGTTTTTCTATGTCCATGCATGATTGGATTATTGGATAGCTTAATGGTAGAACTGTTGTCACATAACACAGTGGTACACTTGTCACATGAGAATGACCAAGCTTCTCCAATACTCTCCTCATCCGCACCTCTTGACAATCACAAGAGGCAGCTACCACAAACTCTACTTCAGTAGTGGACAAAGAAACTACAGGTTATTGTTTAGAGGATCAGGAGACAAACTCCTTCACTGAGTAGAAACACGTAACCAGCAGTGCTTTTTCCTATCATCTACATCTCCTGTATAGTCACTGTCTTTATAGTGCCATCAATTCTCCATTACCCTCCTTTCGATAAAAGACTCCCAAATCCACATTAGCCCTTCAAGCATCTTAACTCCCTTTGGGTATCTAGCAAATACAAATTAAATGTACTTGCCAGGAATTTTCCTAATGAGAGACACCACATACATAAAGTCTGGACACTTGTTGCAGTTAGATACATGAGACTTCAAATGAATTTTTTGTACATGGTAGCATTCACCTTGGATCCGTCTTCATCCTTCATTAGGTGTAACGCTAGGAACCATGGGATTCTTCACACTATTACTCTTCTCCATCCTAAACCTCTCCAAAACATATTTTTCATGACTTTCTTTGGCTAATATAAATTCATTCAGGATTTTTTAAAACCTCCACACCGAGAAAAAGATTTCATCTTTCCCAAATAAGTCATGGGTAAAATTCAAGTTTCATAGAATTCTTGAACTTAACAAACATACTCTCATCATTACCAGTAAAAATTAGACCATCAATATATAAGCTAACAATCAAAATTTTACCTCCATCTCCCATTTTTATGAATAAGGTGTGTTCACAGTTGCACCTCTCAAATCCTTCCTTGACAGAAATATGCTTGCTATCCGGCTGTACCATGCACGATAGGCTTGTTTAAGGCCATACAATGCCTTCTTTAATTTGCTACACCTTATACTCGTCACCTTTCTTCTGAGTAACCCTGTGGTTTCTCAACAAACACTTCTTCATTAGAGAGGCTCCATGCGAGAAATCACTTTTGACGTCAAGTTGCTACAAAGTTCAACTATTTCGAGCTGCTAAAGCAATTACCATTCGAATCGTATCCCACCTAGCCACAGATACAAATACCTTAGTATAATATATGCCATGCTGACGTGCATACCTTTTCGCCACCAAAGGAGCCTTACATTTGTCAACCTCACCATTTTCACTTGAGTTCAGTTTTTGAAAACCCACTTTACTCCAATATTCTTCATTCCTTTAGGAAAATCTGTCAGCTCCCAAGTCCCATTTCTTTTCATCACTTCTATCTCCAAGTCTATTGTAGCTCTCCACTTGGAACTCTTAATAGCTTCTTGAAAGGTAGTCAGATATGAAGTTGAGGTAAACAGAACCAAATTGTTGTGCTCAACTTCTTCTTCTGAAAATTTCTCCCCCAGTCACATAATTTTTTATCTAGAATGGTACTCATTTCTTCCTCCTTTCTAGTGAGATATGTGACAGATGTTGAGATGAATGGATCTCCAAGTTGGACAAAGTTGAAGATAAGATAACCTCTCCTCCTTCTTCTGCTGCCACCTCCTCTTCAGATTCTTCTTCACTTTGATCACGTTCACTTCCTTGGGGATTAGATATCTCCCCACTCGAGGATGTCAAGTCTTGCTTCTTCATTACTTCTTCCCCAATCCCAGCACTGCATTT
Organism: Taxus chinensis; assembly: GCA_019776745.2. Taxonomy (NCBI): domain Eukaryota; kingdom Viridiplantae; phylum Streptophyta; class Pinopsida; order Cupressales; family Taxaceae; genus Taxus; species Taxus chinensis. The sequence continues at coordinate 7,286,720 of CM034154.1, forward strand.
TCTTTAAAAGCCTAGAAGTCTCATGCTTACGACTATCTTCTTGGACGTTGGGTCATACAAGTCTATATGCTTTAGAATCTTGACTCATCCCTAGCAGCTACACACTAAAAACTCTTATAATCCAACTTCTTTCTCTTACTTTCTGACACATGGACATGGCCAATGCATCCAAAAACTTGTGGATAAGGAACATTGTCGTTTGTCACCACTCCAAGCCTCGACATGAGTCATATCTTTCACTGCTAAATGTAGGACTTCTATTGAGCACATGCGCTGTCCAATTTAGCTGCTTCTGCACCAGAAATTCTTTGGAACTTGCTTCTCCGATAACATACTTCTAACCATGTTCATGATTGTCTTTTTCTTGCGCTCAGCTAATCGCCACTTTGTTGGGGAGTGTAGGCTATAGTGAGCTGCCTGCTAATACCATTAGCTTTGCACAATACATTCAACTCATGAGAGATGAACTCTCCACCCCTATCTATGCGCAGACAATGAATAAAAACTCCTGATCTATTATCTCAACAAGGTTTTTATAATTCTTGAAGATAGTGAAAGCTTCAGATTTTTCAGCAAGAAAATATATCCACACCTTACGCCTGTAACCATCAATAAATCTTATGAAATACCTCTTCTTACTATTGGAAATAAGTTTGATGGGTCCGCAGAGGTCAGCATGTACCAACTGAAGTCTTTCTGATGCTCAGCATGAACTCTCTTTGGAATTGCATCCCTGTGTCGCTATCCCACCATGCAATTAGTGCATATTTTTGATGGTGCATTCTACTGTGGTAACCCTCTCACCATTTTCTTATATTGCAATGTTCTCATACCCTTGACACTTAGATGCTCATATCTGCAGTGCCAAAGGTGAGTTTTGTCTTCAAGAATTGTTTGGAAGGAAGTGGGAGCTTTCAGTAGAATTCTTGCAAGTAATATGAACATCCTGTTTGTAGACATTATTGTTTGCATAATAAGAAAGGTCTTTCTTGGGATAATATACTCTACAGACTCCAAGGTGTATCAAAATAGCTACACCTCTGGCTTGGGATGGTCCAACACTTAATAAGTTATTTTTCAACTCAGGTAAATAGAAAAACATTAGTGATTACCTGAGTAACTCCAACAATTTGCAACCTAATGTTAACCTTTCCCAACATAGCCGTCTTGGAATTATTGTCGAGCTTCATAGATTTCCGGAATTCCTCATCAAGATCCGAGAACCACTCCTTATTTGCAGACAGATGATTGGTACACCCTGAGTTAAGGAACCAAACATATTCTCTCCTTGATTGATTAAGCTCCACATATGACATCAGCAACATTTCATCTTTCTCCTCAAGCTCAACGTAATTTTATTCCTTCTTCAACTTAGGACACTCATATTGAAAGTTTCCTAATTCATGACACTTATAACACTCAACTATAGCTTTGTTGAATGTTTGTCTTCCTCTTCCTCTGCCTATTCCTCAAAATAGGGTCCACGAGCTCGACCGCCTCCTATTCCACCAGTTCTATCATCGTAGGTCACATTGAATGCCTGCTCATCTCCTTCATGCCTTTTCATCCTCTTGTCATGAACCAGTTAGTATGCTCTACAACTCATCAATGGTTTAAGGTGTCTAAGTTATTAGACTCTTCAACTGAACACACAACATAGTCAAACCTTGAGGTCATTGATCTCAAGATTTTTTTCAATGATCACCACTTGCTACATGTTTTCACCATGAATCTTCATATTATTTCCTATAATGAGTGTTTCGAGCGAAGTACACATCAACACTCTCACCCTCTTGGCATCTGTAGAACCTCAAACTCCTTCCGAAGAGCTTGGAGTTGTGCTCATTTGACTCTTTTGGAAACCTGGTACTTCTGCTTCATAGAGTCCCAGATGTGTTTGGTAGTTTCTCTATTGAGGATCGTTCTCCAAAATGGTTCGATCAATGACTTGGAATAGATAATTCAAGACCTTCAAGTCTTGCAGTTTATGGTCTGCATAATGATTTTTGTTGTGCTGCAGTAAGCTCCACTCCTTCTGCTGCAGCAAGGATTCCAGTCTCCACCAAACTCCAATACTCCTTTGAATGAAGAAAATTTTTCCATAAGCATGGACCAATGATCATAATGGCCATCAAAATTAGTAATTGTAGGTTGAACGAAATTATCGCAACAGGCATTTTCCACCTATATAGATGCAACAGATGGTGGAGAGCTGGAGCATGTGGGTAGACGGGTACCTGGACGACACGCCGGAATTCAGTGAGGTAGCCACAAAACTAACCACCAATACGTGTTGAAATTTGAGGATTCGCCTATGTCGTCCGATCATTGACACAAATGAATAGTCTACCATTAGATTTATGAAGATAGGAATAGTATGGGGTTGTCAGAACCAACTGATTGCGCTCCCTTATATATAATTTGGAGAACGCCTATAACTATTTTGTGAATAGTTGTACCATTTATTTTTAGTAATATAACTGCTATTTCATCTTTAAAAAAATCTCCCCATTAAAAAATAATATATAGTAATTATACATTACTACGCATTATATCTAAGGCGGCTCCCACAAAAAAAAGACGGAATATAACTAAAAAAACCTTACACTAATCTAAAAGACATTTTAAAAATTAAAAAACAAATAAAAAGCTATTAATCTAATTAAACATTATTAGAAATAAAGTAATAACAATGAAATACTAAACCAATGCATTTGTTGTCTTAATGGCATTGAATTTTTCAATCTTGATAAAAATGGAATTGAAAAAGAATCCACCTTGCCTTAAAATCACAATCCAAGATTACAAAATCTATTGTAACTTGGGGATAGGTTACCCCACAACAATTTTTAACTTTTTCCTATTCGTTATACCCAGGCTTCCCACAAAAAAAGAGGGAATATAACTAAAGAAACCTTAGAGTAATCTAAAATACATTTAAAAAATTAAAAAAACAAAACAAAACAACAAGAATTAAACAATGCATTTGTTGTCCCAATGACATTGATTTTTTCAACCTTTGTAAAAATGGTAATGGAAAAAAAATCCTCCCTACCTTAAAATCACAAGCCAAGATTACAAAATCTATTGTAACTTGGGGACAAATCACCCTGCATTATTTTTTAACTGTTTTTTTTCTTATATTAATTATACATTACTACTTATTATACTCGCAGGGCTCCCCACAAAAAAATACTGGAATATAACTAAAAAAAACCTTACACTAATCTAAAAGACATTTTAAAAAATAGGAAAAACTAAAAAGCTATTAATCTAATTAAACATTTTTAGAAATAAAGTAGTAATAAGATATTCAACCAATGCGTTTGTTGTCCCAATGGCATTGATTTTTTCAACCTTGATAAAAATGGTAGTGAAAAAGAATCCTGGCTACCTTAAAATCACAAGCCAAGATTACAAAATCTATTGTAACTTGGAAACAGATCACCCCACATCAATTTTTAACTGTTTTTTTCCTGTTATGTTTTATGAAGTAGACTTCCTCGGATGACAAGGCTGGCTTCTTACCATAATAGCAATATGAACGTATTCCTCTAAAGCCGAAGAAGTTTCCTATAACATTTAATTTTATGTTATCATCTCCTATATTTGTTACTGAAATATCCCCCACACTTATCCTCTTCAATCTGTAATTCAAGCATTACAGCAGCCATGGGAAAGGGGATTCACCAGGAAAGAGCAGACCGGTATGAGGGAAAACTTACAGTCTATGTGGCTGTGGCATGCATGGTTGCTGCTGTAGGAGGTGTTATATTTGGCTATGAAATCAGTATATCTGGTATGATTTCTACCATGAATTTTTATAGGAGATGGTAGAAAGAACCACATACCTAAAAGATTAAAATGATGCTTTTGTTTTATGAAGAATCCATATTCTAAATTTTAGAGATCTAATATTTTCACAGACCATATGATAAAAAGAGCTTCTGGAAAAAAATCAGAAGTGAATAACGAGATCCAATAGATCCATGCTAACCTATGTGATAGATAGGATCTTCCATCCAATCTTAGTTTTATGAGTCATTTGAGATTCTTTTCTTTCTTTACATCTAGTGAATACCAAATTTATCAACTTGAGTAGCTGTCTCAGTCTTTTGGATTCTGATCATTGAAAAAAAAAATTAACATATTTACGAGAAAGCTCTTCCTTCTTTTTAATGTGTTCGGGACTGAATAGATTAATTAAATTTTGTCCTATGAACCTAACAATGGCATCCAGAAGTGCACTAGTGCAGTAGCTAATGATATATAACTACAACATCAGTTCATAAGAGTGTATGATGATGGTGGGAGCTTAACATTCATACCATATAGGTTAGTGTGGTTAAAATGTTGACTAATCAAGGGGTTATTTAACATTTTTTGGATAGTATTTTTTTATTGGTTGGTCAATAATTCAACTCATTAACATATGTACAGTTTAGATAAAACTAGATGTTTTTGTGAAATGTTTTTATGATACATGCAATGCAAAAAAAATCTTCTTATAACTAATTTTCATTAAATTCTAAAAAACCTCAACCCCTAACTAGTTACTAGAACCCCTTGATTATTTTGGTAATCCAAAAAAATTTGAACTCAATCCTGCACACTATAAAACCAATAGATCCAGAGACATAACATCGACATGTTTGCCTCGTTATCATTACACAATAAATCTTAGAACTACAATTACAATGGTTTCATATAATTTGCCTCTTCGAAGGTTCTTGTTTCTATATTGTATATAATTCTGGTGGAAGCTTGCCTCATATAACAGTAGGCTTGTTTTGGTATATGCTTTAGATTTAGATAGCATCTTTGGCCCTAAGGATAGTGTTGTATCAGAAATTGACATCAGAGGTAGCTCATAGCCTTCAAGTTTCATTAAAAACCCTATATTCTAAGAAACCTCAAATGAGTAATGGTTATCAGAGCCCAACTGAATATTTTAGTAGTCCAAAAACTTTGAACTCAATCCAGCTCTCTAAAGCCAGTAGACCCAGAGACATGTTGTTCTTTGAGTTAAGATTGAATCACATTTTAAAGATTTGTAAATTTGATGATGATAAAATGTACCTTATAATCATTAAACTTACACAATAAATCTTGGAACTACAATTGCAAATTTTATATTTATAGTCTGGGTTTGTGAATGACAATTCCCAGCATGTTGCATTGTGGGTGTCTTCTGGAATCAACTGCATGCATTTACAGAAGACAGTAGTGATTTTCTGTCTATTGTTATTAGAAAATAACTCCTTTCAAAATGGCATTTAACCTTGACGGAAAGAAGCTATTTTCCATTTCAAGAATATTGATTTTGAGATTCTGTTGTTTTTCGTTTGGATCTCACAGCAGGAGTGGCGTCCATGGATCCCTTTGCAATGAAGTTCTTCCCCAAGGTGTACAAGAGGTTGTACTCCAAATCAGAGTTACTTGAAAGCGGTGTCTGCGAATATGATAACCAATGTCTCGGCGTGTTCAGTTCATCATTGTTTGTTGCAGGCCTTTTTTCTGCACTATGTGCTTCTCATGTGACAAGAAGATACGGAAGAAAATATAGTATTATCACTGGAGGTATCAGTAGTCTAGTAGGTGCAGTTCTCAGTGCAGGAGCCATGAACCGAATAATGCTTTTTGCGGGACGCGTTATGCATGGTGTGGGAATTGGCTTTGGAAATCAGGTATTTAATCTCCTTTTTTAAGGTCAATATTAGTATCAGAGATATTGGGGAAATCTGTGTAATTTTTAAGCGTCAAAAGAAGTTGAACTTCTCAACCACTGATAATAGGAAGAAGGGCATAAATGCCTTAATAGGGCATTAGTTAGGTCCCTCAAACTGCAGGTCAGACTTAATGTTGGGGTGGTTTTCAACCTTCTAGCGAAGTGCCTAAAGGTCCTAAAGTCAGTTGAGTTGAGAAGTTGAACTTCTCAACCATTGATAATAGGAAGAAGGGCATAAATGAACCATTGGTTAGGTCCCTTACACTGCAGGTCAGACCTAATGTTGGGGGTGGTTCTCAACCTGTGGGGGGAAGTGCCTAAAAGTCCTAAAGTCAGTTGAGTTGAGAAGTTACAACCACAGACCTTAAAACCCTTATAATTTACAAACAGGTATTGCATAAATATCAAATGTCAATCTTTTTCCTAATTCCATTGTCTTTTCAATTTTGAACATAGTGGAGTTTCTAATTCATTTTAGACAGTGGCTTTGAAAGGTATCCATTCAAAAAATTTCTATAGTTGAAGTTTAGGCAAACATTTCTATTTCAATGTGTGAATTAGGCAATTCCACTTTACATTTCAGAGTTGGCCCCTGCAAATCTCCGTGGTGGACTGAGTGCGATGTTCCAAGTAGCAACAACCGTTGGGATGTTCACTGCAAACATGATAAACTATGGCACCCACAAAATAAGCCCTTGGGGATGGCGTCTCTCTTTGGGTTTAGCTGCAGTTCCTGCTCTTTTATTGACTGTTGGAGGGATATTCTTTCTTCCTGAGACCCCCAATTGTCTGATAGAGCATGGCCGTGTGGAGAAAGGCAGGGCTGTTTTGGAAAAGCTAAGGGGGACCAAGAATGTCCAAGCTGAATTTGAGGACATGATGGATGCAGTAGAATTGTCTAAAGCAGTAAAGAATCCCTACAGGAACATCTTAAACAGGACAAATCGTCCACAGCTAGTGATAACAATCTGCATGCCGGCATTTCAAATATTGACTGGTATCAGGCCACTACTTTTCTTCGCTCCTATACTTTTCCAGAGATTGGGATTCGGTGAGAATGCTTCTCTGTATTCTTCTCTCATGACTGGGATTGTGCCCCTGTTGGGAGGGCTTTTGACTATTGCCACTGTAGACAGATGGGGGCGCAGAGCCCTGCTAATTGGGGGAGGCATTCAGATGATAATATGCCAGGTATGGGGATAGGATCTCTATTATTGTAATCAGATAGACTTTTGGTTTGTTCTAAAACATTTTTCTACTGTGATTTTTTTTTAGATGTAGTTTTAATTTCAGCGTCCTGGACCCATCATCAGGGTCTTCTTCTCCCTAATGATGGATCTAGTAGAGGACTTGAACTCATCATCAGGGGCTTCTTAGTAGAGTACTTAGAAGTTAGACTCATTATCAGGGGTTTCGTCTCCTTGTTGATGGGATCTAGTACAGGACAAAATCAATACAAAGTGATATCCTGAACAATCGATCTTCGACCATGATTTTTAACTGCTAAAGGAACATCAAATCTCTAACTTTCTATTATGTTTATAGGTATTGTATTCATTAGAGAGTCGTTTAGTAATCTTCTGCTTTGGTTTGTTCTCAGGTTGCTCTGGGTATAATGTTGGGCTTGAAGAATACAAAACATGGGCAGGCCTCAAATAACTTGTTAGAGCTTATGGCAGTCATTGTCTGTTTATTTATTGTTGCATTTGGGTGGTCATGGGGACCTCTTGGATGGACCGTCCCAAGTGAAATATCTTCATTAGAAACACGTTCTGCTGGACAGGCCATTACAGCGTCTCTGAACCTTCTGTTTATGTTCGCATTTACTGAATCCTTTCTGGCCCTTTTATATAAGTTCGAGTATGGGCTTTTATTATTCTTGGCAACTTGGATCTGCATTATGACTGTCTTTGTGTACCTCTTCTTGCCAGAAACCAAAGGTGTGCCAATTGAAGAAATGGTATTTCAGTGGAGAAAACACTGGTTTTGGAAGAAAATAGTGCCACCTGTTGCAACTGAGGAAAAAGATGAGAAAATCGAAGATCCCCGAGATTGGATTCATAACATAATTTGGGAGATTTCTTCCCGCTACCCTACTCACTAGAAATCCAATGGTGTTTCTTCTATGCCCACCTTAATGCTCCTGGTTCTGTCAATCTTTTTCAAAAATATAATTTCTTCCCATCAACTCAATTGTAAGGCATGATGTATGTCAACTCACTGCCCATCTTATGAGCTGTAACTCCTGAGATGGACATATTTTTTCTGACTCCATAGCTCACAAGTAATTGATCAGCACCACCACTCAACTAGTAGTTTCATTATTCAAAGGTAAATATAATCTAATTCTCACATTATGATCTAAACGTTAAAAAATATAATCTCAACCTTTCTTCTTCAACTTAATTGTAAAGTATACAATTTTGTCAACTAAAATGCATGGCAATAATTTATATTCAAAATACACAACACATTACAAAGTATTAATAGAACAAAGACAGATGAAAATATACACCCCGCGAAAAATCGTCTATAAATAAAACAAACTTCAATAATATCAAACTAATAGCCTCAATAACATATCAAATTTTACTCGAGGTGTACTGAGTATTTGAGCTGCACTATAGCCAAAGTTTACCATTTCCAATTTTCTTCCTCAAAGTACATATCCAACAAACAGTTCCTTGAAAGTGCACTCAAATTTGGAAAGTACTTTTCCTTGTTTATTTGATCCATGTATATTGATCTTTGTATATACCTTATTTTGATGTTTGCTAATCATTTCTCTTGTATAGGGGATGTTGATACATTTTTCTTCTGAGCAGTGCCTCAAGGGGCCTCTCGAGATTGGGGTGTGATCAGACATAGTCATGTGGGCTAGACCACAATATTTGAGAGATATCGTGATTATGCCATAGTTCCCTTACCTTTGTCTTGTTTCTTCCTTTTGTTCACAAAGACCCATTATGTCTACTTATCTCATTATGTCCACTTGTTTACACTCATGCATGTTATTACCCTTGCTTTTTGTCATCCCCTACTTTTTGACATGTTGGACCTTCGTCATTATCCCCATTTATCTTCTGGCTTCCATTCCTCATTATTTTACACCTCATAACCTTACAGTTCCCCCAAGGCCAATACTATCACCCATTGGCGATGATGTTGGGTTTGGTTTTTCCATAGTTGACGTCATCAACCATGACGATGACATTGGGTACACATACCCCTCCACTTCTACCATCAACAATCGACACGTTCACTTTTCCAAAACACTTTGTTTGCTTGCACATCAGACATTCCCACATATTTTCGCATCTACTTCATAGAATTGAGGTTTTGGAGCTTATTGTTTTGCATTTCGATGACCATGGTGAGCTAGTATTAGAGGTCTTCTTCTGGAGCTTTCTCCTTCTCCACACATAGCAACTCGGTGTTGTTGTCTCTAGGGGGAGTCATATCACACCCCACATTTGTGTCCAGTTAAATTGCTAAAATAAATTGTGATTTATTAAATGATCGCGAAGGTTAGTCAATCAATGTTGTTATGAGATTGAGTTTACATATATACATATGTATATATTACGAAAAATGGATACATACATGTGCATAGACATACATTCAACATCATATTGTACTTGTTACCTCACATTCATTAATTGTCTAATAATCCCAACCTCTTACTTTGTTGTAGTGACTTGGGTGATTGGACAACACCTTGCTTGTTGTATTTGATGATTTCATTATTTTTTTGATAAATCTGATTTGTTGGTGTGCCTTGCATGATTTCAATGGTTTCAAATGAATTAACGATTGTTATCATCTTGGACTGTCATGTGAAGGAAATTGTCTATTTCTAAAATTGGTTGATCGGCCACAAGCTCGTCTGCAAGGTAATAATAATGTGATGTTATCATTATTCTTTTACGATGTTTACATTATATGCTAAAATGTAAGCAACAATGATGTATGGTAATTAATCCTACTTGTTGGCTTTTTAATCGGTCATAGATTGCTTTGCTTGTCCTTGGTAAGTAATGAGTTTTTAATCAGTCTTTGTATTAGATCATGATGTAAGTTATTTTCGTTATGATGATCTTATACCATATTGTCAGTTTAAACGACATATTGGCATGGTGATGGTCATTGACCACATTGCGTAAAGGTATTGTCATTAATGAGTAAAGTGATAACTAACCATGTCATTGAGCATAGATATAATTAAATATGAATGTTATTGTTATTTTTTTAACATATTCAACATGGTAAATATGAGGATAATAAAATTCATAACTCTTCACCACCGACGCTTGGCAAGTGATAAGGTAATATGTAATGTGTTATAACATGGTCGTTGGCCATACTATTGGGCATTGTAAATAAGTTATTGTTTGTGTTAAGATTAGTCACCATGTGACTTGGCATGAAAGGTGGCCTTATTAAATATTTTTGATTGTGTTTTATTTTTAAGTCACCGTGACTTTGCATGGGAATTGAATAAGTTTTGAATGACAATGATTATTTAATTTGAAGTTGGATAAAACAATGCATGGCTAGCGAAATGTGCATTGTTTATATATAGTTGGACATGCAATAGGGTAGAGCAGAACTTGGAAGTACACTATTGTACTGTAAATGGTTAAGTTAATGCAATAAGAGAGAGAAGTTATTGCACTGTTTTTTTCTTGAAAGGGTTTCTTAGGATAAATCATGTGTAATCTTGTGTATGCCATTTTTGTTTTCTTTTTGTCTTGAATATACTGTTAAGGATAGCTTCTCATTTTTTTATTGGATCAAATTGTTTTCATTTAGTATCTGAGCTATGTTTTAGCTTTTACGTGAAGTGTTAGGGTTTCTAAAACTTGTGAGAAATTTTTTATTCAAGCGGGAGATCCATGAGTGAATTTTTTCAAATAGAATAAAATGATGGAAAACACAATGATAGAGATTAAAAAATTTAATGACCAACATTTTGAGTTACAGAAGCTCAAGATGGAAGATCTTCTTGTGGATAGAGATCAGTGGATTGTTGTGTTTGAAGTCATGCCTACGAGTTTGAAGGTAGAGGACTAGAAAAAGATCAATGGAAGGAAAGGAGTTCAATCATATTATTTCTGTCAGATTGAGTTTTGTCGAATGTGTAAAATGAGAAGTTGGGGACTCTGTATCAGAGAAAGTATCTACTGAACAAATAAATGACAGTGAATTTGTTGTAGAACATATGAACGTCTTTAATACTGTGGTAATTCAATTAATTTATGTTGATATTAATATGGTAGAAGATAATAAATGTATTACTTTGTTGAACTTTCTTTACCTGAATCTTGGGATAATCTAGTTATGGCTATTACTAGTACTTCGACAAAATTTCTAGTTGAGGATGTAGTTGCGACCTTACTATTAGAAGAAATGAGGTGGAAATTAATTTAGGATTATTGATCCAAGGATGTCTTATATGTGAGAGGCCATATGCAAGATAAAATCAAGAAGAGGCAAGGACAATAAAAGTCCTGAAGTAAATCAAAGACTATAGAAAGATATAAGAGGAAATGTTGGAACTATGGTAAAATAGGGAATTTCAAGAAAAAGATTGTAGATCCAAGAAGTTAGAAAAGGGTAAGTCATCTAATGATGTTGGATATTCAGATAAAAACCCTCTAATGAAGATTCGAGAGATTTGTTCTTGGAAACTTCCATCTCGTATGCATGTGATGGTGCATGGTTGATTGACTCAGGTGCCTCTTTTCATATGACTCCACATAGGGATTGGTTCTTTGAATTTGAAAATTATAATGGAGGTGATGTATTTCTGGGAGTCAAATCGACCTACAATATCATAGGTCACAGGAGAATCAAGTTGAGATTTAAAGATGGAATGGTTAAAACCCTCCCAAGTGTTCTACACATTCTAGATTTGACCAGAAACCTAATATCTATAAGTAAGATGAATGATGCAGGTGTGCAGATAGCATTCAGTAAAGATAGTTCTAAGATGGTTCAGGGTGCAATGGTATTGGCAAGAGACATCCGTACGTGAACAATATTCAATATTGAGGCAAGCATTTTTACTAATGAGTGCAATAGATTTATAGTTGTAGAGGATAAGAAAGCTTTAGATCCAATTCCTACATATTTTGTAATGAAGACGATGTTGTGGCATCAAAGAATGGGACACATTGGAGAAAAGGGACTGCATACTTTAAATAAAAAGGTATGGTTGAAGGAGTTTCTAAGTGTCCTTTAGATTTTTTTATTTTTTTTTGAGCATAGTGTGTTTGGAAAGAAAACTATAGTAAAGTTTCCAAGTAATGTTACAAGATCAGAAGGCATTCTACATTTGATACATAATGATGTGTTTAGACCTATAAAAGTTCCATCACTAGGAAAATCCATGTTTTATGTTAGTTTTATAGATGATTTCTCAAGAAAGGCATGGATACATTTTATTCATAATGTCTGAGGTTTTCAATAAATTTAAAGAGTTTAAAGCTCTTGTATAAAATCAGATGGAAAGAAAAATAATTTTTATGAGAAGTGAAAATGGAAAAGAATTTTACTTTAATGCCTTTGGGCAATTCTGTAAAGAGTGTGGAAGAGAAAGGAAGAAGATAGCTCCATAAATTCCACAACATAATGGAGTTGTAGAAAGGATGGAAAAAACATTGATGGATAAGTGTAGGAGTATGCTCAGTTGCGCCATTTTGGATAGAAAAGTATGGGAAAACATAGTGGCAACTACATTTTATTTAATTTATAGATCACCAACATCCACACTCGAAGACAAAACTCCACGGGAAGCGTGGACTATTAAGAGACCATATGTTTGACATTTACGTGTATTTGGTTGTATCGCTTATATTTATATTCTAAAAGAGAACAGAACCAAGCTAGATAATAAATTTTCCAAATGAATATTTAATGGATACTCTAATGGTGTAAAAGGATACAAGCTATGAAATCTAGAAACACAAAAGGATATTTTTAATCGTAATGTAATCTTTAGAGATCTTAAGGAGATTCTATAGCAGGAAGCAAAACCAAAGGAATATCATGTTAAAATTGAGGGAGTTAAATGTGTGTCTGAATTCAATGTGATTGCAAAAGATGAACCAAAAAGAGAGTTGTAAGAGGAAGATTCAGATGAAGTAGATGAGGAACCAAAATATGATGATCCAAAAACTCATATCTTAAGAAGATTAGATCGGCTGAGAAGGGTACCTGATAGGTATAGTCCTCATGATTTCCGTTAGGATTTTGTTTTATCAATTTTCTATGTTACTGATGATGAAACCAACATTGTGAAGGAGGCTTTTGGATAAAAAGAAAGAAATTATTGGGAAAAGGATATGGAGGAAGAAATGGAGTCCTCATAAAAAAATAATGCATGGGACATGGTGAAGTTACCTCTTGGAAGAAAACAGGTTGGTTGTAAATGGGTGGTTAAGAAGTATAATGGAGAAGTATAAAGCTTTCCTTGTGGAAAAAGGATTCTCTCAGGTGGAGGGACTCGATTTTGGTGAGATGTAATATAATGTAGCTAAGTTACATTATATTATATTTCTTATAGTTATTGCTACTTCCTTCAATCTGGAAATAGAGCAGATGGATGTTAATACAATGTTTTTGCATGGTGAGCTTGAGGAGGAAATCTACATGACGTAGCTAGAAAGCTTTAAGATCAAAAGAAAGTAATATTTGGTGTGTAGGCTGAAAAATTCATTGTATGGCTTGAAGCAATCACCAAGAATGTGGAAAAAAAATTTGGTAGGTATGTGTTGAGACTTGAGAACAAAAAATTGACAGGTATGTGTTGAGACTTAGGCTTGAAAGAAGAAAAGTTGATTCACGTGTTTATTTTAAGCGGGAAGCCGAAGATTATGTTATCATTGTAATGTATGTAGAATACATGTTGTTAATTGGTAACTGTAAGAAAATAGTCAGTCATGTTGAATATCAACTCTCATCTTAATTTTATATGAAGGATCTCAGTGCTACATAATTTATTTTGGGCATGGAAATAAAGAGAGAGAATGTAAATAAGAAACTAGTGTTAAATCAAAGAAAGTATATTGAGATGATATTGAAAAGATTTCAAATGCAAGAAATTAAACATGTTAGTATTCTTTTTCCTATTGGTCAAAATTTGTTTTTGAACAATTTCCTAAAAATAAAAAAGGAAATAGAGGGCATTTCTCAGGTGCCATATACTAGCGCAATTGGTAGTTTGATGTATGAAATGGTTTGTACTAGACATGAAATTACATATGCAGTGGGAGTAGTGTGTCACACCCCACATTTACACCTGCTTTGAATGTTGTACATCATAGTCAGTGTGTTGTACTTAACATGAAAGTTGAGCACCTCCTTTCTTGTTGTAGTTGATGAAGTCATAATTGTTCAATAGATTGATCTATTGCTAAACTTATTAGTATGATTTTACCTGGCTTGTTGTAGGTAATGATTTGCTAATGTTAATAAATCTGTTACACGGTTGTAATTTCATTATTTTGATGTTCAGACACAATTATCACTGTATGGAAATATGACTTGTAAGCTATGAAAAATGACGGTAATG